>CP139502.1:314740801-315940801 GCA_021014915.2 Artemisia tridentata subsp. tridentata
GAAAACTTTACTGCTTTTAGTAATGAGTCTCTTGATAAGCTATTCTCAAGATTACATAAGCTTGTCAGTCAGTTAGCTGTGTTGGGTGTTGAGACAGAGAAGGAAGATCTCAACATGAAGTTTTTGAGAAGTCTACCTGATGAGTTCCATACTCATGTTATTGTCTGGATGAACAAACCAGACATTGAAACCATGAAGCTCAATGATTTGTACAACAACTTCAAAATTGTTGAACAAAGTCTGAAGAAATCTGGTCATTATGGTACTAGTTCTGGAAACGTGGCACTTTTGTCAGTTCCTAGTATTAGTAAGAATGAAGAGGTAGATGAAGGTGAAAGTGCTGCTTCTACAAGTTCTCACAAGGATGTTGCTGGTCTTGGAGATTCAACATTCTATGCTTTTATTACCAGTCAATCTAACGGCTCTCCTCTCAACCATGAAGACCTTGAGCAGGTAGATGGTGATGATTTGGAAGCTATGGATATTAAATGGCAGGTTGCTTTGCTTAGCATGAGGGCTAAGAAGTATTGGCAAAGAACTGGGAAGCAGATTACCATAAATGGTAATGATACTGCTGGGTTTGATAAGAAGAAAGTAGAGTGTTTCAACTGTCATAGGTTAGGACACTTTGCTAAGGAGTGTAGAAGCCCAAGAAAGCAGGAGAATAGAAACACATGGTATAAGCAAGATAGGAAAAAGGAAGTTACTGTTGAAGAGCCAAAGGCTATGTTGGCTATTGATGGTATTGGTTATGATTGGAGCTCTATGGCTATTGAAGAGGATGCACCACCAAATGCTGCTCTTTTGGCCAATGAATTTGCTCTAATGGCTCATTCTGATTCAGAGGTAAACAATATTACATCTTGTACTGAATCATGTCCTAATCTTAAAGCTTATGAAGACCTTAATAAGAGATTTGAAGCTCATAAACAAGAGCTGCTTGATTCTTTGTTTAATTTGGCTAATCACAAAAGAGGTCTAGGTGTTTTGGAAAAACAAGTTTTACATTTTAAAAATAATGAAATTCATTTTGCTGATGACATCAATATACTAAAAAATGACATTAAGATCAGAGATGAGTGTATTGTTGAGTTGAATGAATCATTAGCTAAACATAAGAATGAAAGAGAAAATGTAAAGGTTTCTGTGGATGTTTTAGCACATTCCTCAGAAGGATTCAATAAGCTTTGGGAAGCCCAAGTTATTGATAAAGTTAATTCTGGTGTTGGATTTAAGTCTGTACCCCCACCATACAGAGGTGTTCATTCACCTCCAGGTATTGATTTAGCACACACAGGGTTACCTGAGTTTCAAGAACCAATCATGGAATATGGTTCTAAGGTCACTAAATCTCCTAAGATAGAAAAGGTAAGTAAAAGTTTAGATAAAACTTTATCTTATCAGGACAAGGTGTCCTTTATTAAGAAAGGAGATACTATAGTTGTTGAAGATTGTACAACTGATAGTGATAGTGATGAAGAAGAACAGGTTATGTCTAAACCTGTATTGGTTAAGAAAGTAGGAACAAGTCTTCCTAAGATAGTCAATCACAACACTAACAGGCCTAAGTCAAGTGTTAAAAGTACTGTTAGGAAACCAGTTAGATATTGTGAACAATATAGAACTACAAACAAGCCCAGAGGTAACCAAAGGAATTGGAACAACCTCAAGTCTAACCAATTAGGTGATGACTTTGCATTTTATAATAAAGCTTGTTATACATGTGGTAGTTTTGACCATCTTGCAGCTTTCTGCAACCAAAGGGTAACTGGGTATGAATACAATAGGGTGAACTACAAAAGGCAAACTCCTCAAACTCTTTTTCACTCTAATACTCATAGATCTAAACCCAGAACAGTCTCAAACAAGTCTGGACTCAAAGGTCCTGATAGACAAAAAGGTTCTGTTAACAAAGTACTGCCAGTTAAATTTCAAAGTACTGGTAAATCTAAAAGTACTGTTAGACCTTTGATGACTGTTAACCCAAAATCAACAGCTAAGGATGCAAGAACAACTTTCAAACATGCATCTAAAACTGTTCTAAGGCCCATTCAAACAAAAGCAGTGGTTCACAAACAAATTTGGAAACCAAAGGGTGTAACTTCAAGGTTAGCAGACTCTGCTGAACATGTTACTCACTCTGCTGCTAAGGGTAATAGGGCAAATGCTGTTAAGGCCTCAGCATGTTGGATTCAAAAATCCAATATTGCATCAACAGTCCTTAAAAGATTAAACTATATTGATGCAAGAGGCAGATTCAAGTCAGTAATGGCTTGGATCCCCAAGGAAAACTAACTTTCTTATTTGTGTGCAGGGACATTCTATTGATCATCAAGATCAAGGATACTCAGATAGTGGATGTTCCAATCACATGACAGGCAACATGTCTTATCTTTCAGATTTTCAAGAATTCAATGGAGGATATGTTACCTTTGGAGGTGGTTTTCGTGGCAAAATTTCTGGTAAAGGTACTATTAAAACCGGAAATTTAGATTTTGAAGATGTGTACTATGTACAAGAGTTAAAGTATAATCTTTTTAGTGTTTCACAAATGTGTGACAAAAAGAATAATGTCCTTTTTACTGACACTGAATGTCTTGTTCTATCTAAGGATTTTAAGATGCCTGATGAAAATCAAGTACTTCTTAGAATTCCTAGAAAGGCCAATATGTATAGTGTTGATATGAAGAACATCATTCCTAAAGAAGATTTAACTTGTCTTGTATCAAAGGCCACATTGGATGAATCAATGTTATGGCATAGAAGGCTTGGTCATATTAACTTCAAAACCATAAATAAAATTGTTAAGAATGGTTTGGTAAGAGGTTTACCTCACAAAAGATTTGAAAATGATCAAACATGCATTGCTTGTCTAAAAGGCAAACAACACAAAGCCACTTGTAAGCCCAAAATTTTTAACTCTATCAATCAGTCATTGTTTATGCTGCATATGGACTTATTTGGACCAGTTTCAGTAAGGAGTATACAACATAAAAAATATTGTCTTGTTATAACTGATGACTATAGCAGATTTACATGGGTTTTCTTTTTAGTCACTAAGGATGAGACATCAAGCATCCTTAAGGAATTCATTACACTGATAGAAAACCAAGTAAGCAAGAAAGTCAAAATCATTAGGAGTGATAATGGGACAGAGTTTAGAAATAGAGTTATGGATGATTTCTGCAAAGAAAAAGGTATTAGGAGAGAATATAGTGTTGCTAGAACACCACAACAGAATGGAGTGGTTGAAAGAAAGAATAGAACACTAATTGAAGCTGCTAGAACAATGTTAGCTGATTCTAAGCTACCTATAATCTTTTGGGCAGAGGCAATTAACACTGCTTGCTATGTTCAAAATAGAGTTTTAGTTGTGCAGCCTCACAATAAGACATCATATGAACTCTTTAATGGTAGAACTCCTGCAATAGGATTTCTTAGACCTTTTGGATGTCATGTTACAATTCTCAATACCTTAGACCATTTAGGAAAATTTGATGGTAAAGCAGATGAAGGTTTCTTAGTTGGATATTCTCTTGTTAGCAAAGCTTTTAGAGTTTACAACTTAAGAACTGAGAAAGTTCAAGAAGAACTACATGTGGAGTTTCAAGAAAACAAATCCAGTGTAGTAGGTCAAGGACCCAAATGGATATTTGATCTTGATTATCTAACAAACTCTATGAATTATTTACCTGTTGTTGCAGAAACTAATAATTTTTCAGGTTCACAAGCAACAAATGAGGTGGAGTTAGATAAAGATCAATCTGATGTCATTATGCCATTGTGGTCAAGTACCAGTGTGGATTTAGCTTCAAACAATGATGAATCTTCTTCTGATAAAGCAAAAGAGGATGTTGAGGCTCAAAGAAAAGATGTTGGAACAGAGGAACAACTCAATATGTTGAATATTGAAAGTACTGCTGAGACAGAGCAAAGTACTGTGAGTACTTCTCAAGGTACTGGTAGTTCAGTTGAAGGTACTGCTGGTCCTTCACACTCAAAAGATGCAGAGTTCCAAGAAGATGAAGTGGATGTGACTAATCTTACACCATCTTATCATGTTCCTACTACCCCACACACAAGAATTCACAAAGTTCATTCCCTAGATAATGTGATTGGAGATGTACAATCTGGTGTGAAGACAAGAAGACAACTAGTCTCTTCAGACCAACAAGGGATTCTTGATGCCCTTTATGCTTCAAAACAACATGAACTTTCAAACTCATGTTTATTTGTATGTTTTCTCTCTCAAAAGGAACCAAAGAATATTCTTACAGCCCTAGATGATTCAAGCTGGGTAGAGGCTATGCAAGAAGAGCTTCTTCAGTTCAAGATTCAAAAGGTTTGGGTGCTAGCTGATTTACCTACAGGTGAAAAGCTAATTGGCACTAGATGGGTTTTTAAGAACAAAAGGGATGACAGAGGAATTGTGATCAAGAATAAGGCTAGATTAGTAGCACAAGGGTACACACAAGAAGAAGGAATAGATTATGATGAAGTTTATGCTCCAGTAGCAAGGATTGAGGCAATTAGGCTGTTTCTAGCTTATGCTTCATTTTTAGGCTTCACAGTCTACCAAATGGATGTCAAAAGCGCATTTTTATATGGTGAAATTGAAAGAGAGGTATATGTTTCACAACCTCCTGGTTTCATTGATCCATTACATCCAAACAAAGTGTACAGAGTAGTGAAAGCTCTCTATGGCCTTCATCAGGCACCAAGAGCTTGGTATGCAACACTTGCTTCCTATTTATTAGAAAATGGATTTCAAAGAGGGAAGATTGATCAGACACTTTTCATCAAACAGCACAAGAAGGATCTTCTGTTAGTGCAGGTGTATGTGGATGACATTATCTTTGGATCTACAAGGAAGGAAATGTGTTTAGAATTTGAGAAGCTTATGAAAGATAAGTTTCAAATGAGTTCTATGGGAGAACTTACATTCTTTTTGGGTTTGCAAGTTAAGCAATCATCTGAAGGCATATTTATTAGTCAAGACAAATATGTTGCAGAGATACTTAGAAAATTTCAATTTGCTGATTCAAAAATAGCAGGCACACCAATGGACTCAGAGAAGCACCTTCTGAAAGATGAAGATGGAGAAAATGTAGATGTACACAATTACAGATCTATGATAGGCTCTTTGATGTATCTTACATCATCTAGACCTGATATCATGTTTCCTGTTTGTGTCTGTGCAAGATTTCAAGTTACTCCAAAGGTTTCTCATTTAATTGCAGTCAAGAGAATTTTTAGATATCTTAAAGGTCAACCAAAGTTGGGTATATGGTATTCTAGAGAATCTCCTTTTGATTTGGTAGCATATTCGGATAGTGATTATGCTGGTGCTAGCTTAGACAGAAAGTCAACAACTGGAGGATGTCAATTCCTTGGGTGTAGACTTGTCTCATGGCAGTGTAAGAAGCAAACAAGTGTGGCAAATTCAACAACTGAAGCTGAATATATAGCTGCTGCAAGTTGCTCTAGTCAAGTTCTATGGCTTCAAAACCAACTCCTTGATTATGGGTACAATTTCTTAAACACTGTTATTTATATTGATAATAGTAGTACAATTTGTATTATTAAAAATCCGGTACAACACTCTAAAACAAAACACATTGAAATTAGGCATCACTTTATAAGAGATTGCAATGAGAAAAGATTAATTCAAGTTCTTAAAATTGCTTCAGAGCATAATTTTGCAGATCTGTTAACAAAAGCTTTTGATGTTTCAAGGTTTCAGTACTTAATAGCAAGTATTGGAATGCTTAATCTTTAAATTTTCAATATGATGTGTTTTTGTACATAAATTTTTGAAAGTACTGCTGGATTTATAAGGTACTGCTATATCAAAATTTGAATTGTGTTATTCATATAGTTGGTTTTATGATTAATCTAATGCAAGACAAGTACTTTGTACATTGTTCTTTTGGTTTTAGACTAACTATTTCAGGTATGAATATGTAAACACAAAGGATATTTCAAGTGAAATGGGAACAGCAGAATGCCTATCAAATTGCTGACCATAGTAGATTTATGATGGACTGAGTTTAGGAATTAAACCTCCTTAAAACTTCTTTCTTGAAATCTAGTTATGATATTTCACATTGAATTGATGACTTAGTTGGTCAGATAGTAACTGATACAACTCACTTTCTATCATTTTATACTTTCAAGTATAATGAGTTAGTCTAAGGACATCTGATAGAAATAACAGCTAGTGAAAGTGAATCTAACACTTGTGTTGGAGGTAACAATTGCTATGAGCTGGAAACCCTGTCAAGAAAATCTTTTGAATAGATTTATCTTTTCACAGGCAGTTAGTGATAACTGAAATACATTGGTTCTCACACAACCAGAGGTTATTTTTAAACCGAAATTTTGATTAGGTGTCTGTTACACACTTGATTCTTTCAAAATGGTTGAATGTAGTATGATTTTTCAATTCTAAAATCATGAACATACTACTAAGCTAAATGATTTCTTAAAAGGATTTTCAAGGATTCAGAAAAACCATTCATTTATGGATTATGAATCAAAATGTCCACTGATTCACCTCTCATAGGAGTTAACACACCTAGAAGTGATGAGGACAGCAACTTAAACTCTTAAGGAATTGATGGCTTCATGTACAATATTGTCTGAAAACAAGTTCAAACTGATAGATCAGGTGATATGAAGAGAAGTTCTTTAGTACATAGTGAGATCTTCCAAACAAGGGGAGGAAACAAAAGTTATTTACTTCAGGGGAGGTTATAATCTCAAAGAAGGAAATAATTGCCCAGAAAAGGAAGAGTAAACCAATATATGGAAGGAGAAGACAAGAGCATACAAGATTTTGTAGAGATTGAAAATGATTAGAACAGATCAAATATCTAGAAGGGATGAAGCATTCCTAAAGGAGAAAGTTCTATCTAGATCAAACGAAGAAAAGTTTCAATTTCACTTCAAAGACATGCTGGTTAGATGATTTCACTTGTTGAAACAAGCATCCAAGATACACAGCATCATTGCCTCTTACAATTCCTCCATCCAAGGAAATTGCACCATCTTTTGGTACAATGTTTTTGATATTGCTGAAGTCAAAGAAGAACAAAGCAGATGAGTTCAGAATAGAAGAATAGTTCAGATTCAAGAAGTGTTTGAAAGATCTTCACAAGTCCTCATTTAATTCAGAAAAACATGTTTGAATTAATTCACATGTTTAGGGGAGGATTGTTGGGAATTAAATATTCTGAAGGTACTGCTAGTACATCAAAGTACTGCTAGTACATCAAGATACTGCTAGTTCATGATCAAAGTACTGCTGCTACATCAAAGTACTGCTGCTTCATCAAAGTACTGCTGATCAGTGACTCATTGGATAAGATCGAAAAGATATTTATTGTATTTTGGTCAAACATATACGGTAGATAATATCTTACTCCATGTGCTTAGTTAACAAGTTGTATACATAGATACATGTTGTATCTTATGTACTGACACAATATGCATAAAGTTAAACAAGTAAGTCGGTCAAGACTTTTAGCAAAATTGTAAAGATCTCTTGCAACTATAAAAGAGATCTTAGACTTAGATATTAAAAGTAGACACAATAGAACACACATGCACATGCATAACTGTTAGAACAAGAACAAAAACAATATCACAAGTCTAAAACATAAGATTCAAGGTTTTGTAACCCTAGTGAAAAACTCAAGATCACTCGTATTATTTGGAATAATATTGAATCGTTTAGTGAAATACTTTCTTTGTTCATTGTTAAGTAACAAACATAATTCTTCCATTTCCATAACATACATAACCTTCTAAGTGTGATTAAGTAAATTCCGCGTGCTTAATCATATTAAGTCAATATATCTCATACACAAAGACACAAGGTTTAACCACCTTAACCGTGTATACAAACCAGATCCTCACAGGCGGCCCCCTTAAATTTAAGGGGACCGGCCCCTATTTAAGGGGACCGGCCATCTGAAGGGACGGGTTACTATTTTCTTTTTCACTTTTTAGCCCATTTTATCCTACACTTCCCAAAATTCACAAACACATTTTGTCCTAAACCACCCTCCAAAATTTACCTTCCTCAATCACATCATCCTACACTATAAATACCCTTCTCCATCATAAATGCTCATCCATATCATCCATCCAAACATGTCATCTTCTAACAACCCAAGATCCAAGCCTTCAAGAGTTGCTAAAATCTCCGTAAGGCCCGTTTGGAGAAGAAAGCTTGACACTTGTCATAACTCCAACTCAACAAATGATGTTGTTCAAAATCAACCAACACCTAAGCCTCATGCTCACCCTAATGAACCCCTTCACAAACATAACCAATCATCCACCCTTGCTCCCAAAAATACACCTTCATCTTACCCATATGATTCATATGAAGAGCATGATCAATCCCAAAACAATAATCCCAATCTCATTCACACCACCCCACATCTTGCTCAACTCACCAATGCACCATCCAAAACACTTACCACTCTTGGAATATCCTCTTCTTCCATATCTCCATCCTCATCCACTCATGATTACCCAAGCTCACAAATGTCTCCACCACCAATAGTATCACCACCACCTCCTACCAACTCACATGTTACTCCAATGTTGCATGTCCAAACATCCATCCCAAATAACAACCACACTCCACCATCATCACCTTCCTCCGAACACTTGAAGTTCATTGAAGAACTCAAGGAAGCCCATGAGCTTAGTACTCTTCTTGCCCTACACCTTGCTCAACGCAACTTAGATCAACCTCCATCTAGCTCTCCCTCATCACCCCACAACTTGAGTCAAGTTGAGAAACATGTCAACAATTGTCTTTTTTGCATCTTTCTCCAAAAACAAACCATTGCATTGAATGAGCACTTCACTTGATTGAGTATCTTCTCACTAGATCTAATCCAACACCCTCACTTGAACAACATCAAAACCCTTATCCAACATGTTCCACTCCAAACTCTCCACCTCCAATCTCTCCATCACCACACTCTCCAACATCTATGCACCCAAAAATACACCTCCATTAATCCAACATTCTTACCCTCACTCAACCACCTCCATTTCAAACACTCCACCATCAACCATCCAAAATAGTTCAAGTTTTTATGTTGCAAGCAAGTCCGATGGTTTCTCTTTGGCAATTTAGAATTTTCTACTTATTGTATGCTCTAAGCATAATAAATGTTGTATCAATGATTATGTTTTTCACATAATCACTTGGAATTAATGAATGTTTTGTTTCATATTCTTAATATGTGATTGCTATGCTATTTTCTCTTATATTTGATATTATGATATATATATGCTTGTGCTTCTAATATTTTTCTTGCAAGTATTCCATATCTCGATTCTTTGGTGCCCTCAAACGAGGGGGAGTACACATCAAGGGGGAGTTATCGTTCCGACAAATTTCATCTCTAAAACTTGTCGGCATAACCTTTTTGATTCTACAAAAAGGGGGAGAAGTAGATATAAACTCACTAAATACTTGTCTAAAAATTAATCTTTTAGATTTAATGAGTTTAGATTTTGTAATAATCAAAAAGGGGGAGATTATTGATATAAATAATGCCTAAACACGTTATTAATATTTTTCGATATCTCTACGTTTTGATAATCACAAAATGTAAAATCATTAAACGAAAGATTATGACGTAAACAAGTATTTAGTTGTAAATATCTATTTTGACAACTTAATCACTTAAGTTATGAATAAACAAATGCTTAATGCATTATATGATCAAAGAAACTTTTTCTTAATCACTAAACTTTTTATAAAATGTCACAAACATTTTATATTTTTTTGAAAAACATTTTTGGTATTAAATAAATATGTTTAATCTATTATAAATATATGAATTCAAATTTTCAACCAAAAATGGTAAAAATGTTCCAGAAAAACCTTCCCCACAAAAAGACAAATCTGAGCAACGTTCGGATTTGGGCGGTCCCCTTAAATTTAAGGGGACCGGCCACCTATTTAAGGGGACCGCCCCGCTCCTCTAGGTCCTCAGATTTGCCTATAAATACTGGTTCATCTCTGGACTTTTTCCTCACCTTTTGCACCCCAAACCTTCTGTTCTAAATCTCTTCTTACATCTTTCTAAATCCTTTGATCATATACTCTTAAGCATTGGTTTCCAAGTGATCCAAGCTTCCACCATCCAAGTGCAAAAGAAGAATGCTTCTATCAATCAAGACTAGAAGTATTACAACTTAAGTATCATCTTGTTACCTAAGTTGTTAGTTTAGTAAACTTTGTAAATCATTCATTCATTTGTGTATAATGTGTGTATATTAGGTGTAATGTAGTGTGTAAGTAGTGAAGAAGGTGTATAAGTAGTTGTGTTGTAAAGAAGTAGTGTAGAAGTATTGTAAAGTGGTGAAGTAGTTGTGGTGTGAAGAAGTGGTGAAGCCATCGTAAAGAAGTCGTGAGATAGTGAAGAAGTAGAAGTCGCTAAGGAGTGAAGAAATACAAGGTGTGTAAGAAGTATAGCAAAGGTGTGAAGAAGTAGAGACGTGAAGAAGTAGTATTAGGAAGTGAAGAAGTAGTGTATAGTTGTGAACTAGATTGTAGTTGTGACGTAGTTGTGGTGTGTAGTAGTCGTGAAGAAGTTGTGAATCCATAGTGAAGAAGTTGTGAAGAAATCGTGAAGAGATCGTGAAGAAGTTGTGAAGCCGTAGCGAAGAAGTTGTGAAGCTATCGTGAAGAAGTTGTGAAGCCGTTGTGAAGAAGTTGTGAAGAAGTTGTGATTGAAGTTGTGAGATTGGTTCTAGCTACGATTAGAACTCGACATTTAGCTTTGTGTCGTTAAACCGGTGTAAGCTAAAGTTGTGTAAGGTTTTCTCCGCCATAAGGGAGTTTGTTGAAGTAGTGAAGAAAACTCTCGAGCTAGGTGCTCGGGGAGTGGAGTAGGGCAAGGAAGGTGTCCTTGTAGCCGAACCACTATAAATCCCTCGTGTCTCGGTTAGATCTTTCCATCTCTTACTTACATCTTTATTTATATCGTCATTACTTTCATACATATAGGCATATATAATTGTTAGTATTATTTAGAAGTTGATTTCACATAAAGATCAATTTAAAACTCTATTCATAAAAGCAAAATTTTTATAACAAATCTAAAAGGGTACACATACAATTAACAATATTGTTCAAGTATTATTTTTCACATAAACTTGAATCTAAGTGTTTAAAAGTAAACAAAGGTTTTTGTAATAAATTAAAAAGACGCAAAACTATTCAACCCCCCCTTCTAGTTTTCCACAGGTTTTAATACTTGTGTCCGAAAAATAAGCAATGTATTCCCACCCCGAGGGTTTAGAAATCATGTATAAATAATGTAAAAATCGGGGCTATGAAACTCACCTCAGCAAAGCAAATCCCGATTGGTAAATTGGTAAACGGTGAATAAGGTCCGATAATTCTAACCGCGACCTAAGTAATTCATATGTCTTAGGTTCAAAAACAAGGTCATGCACACAAGTTCATACGCTACTTTATCACTTGTACATGTTTGTTGTAATATTTATCGTCATAAATGTAGTTGCGTCAATGTGTTCTTTTATTTAGCAAAGTATCCCTTTTTAGAAAACGTACTAGTTAATCTCGTGATTAAACTATAGTCGTCTTGTTAATAAGTATTTTGAAAACCTCTAACGCGCCTAACAAGTATACATAATGTTCTACCATTTTTGTTTACATCATTTTAGCCAAAATACACCCTAAAGTGTCCAAAATCTACTTTAAACATTTCCATCTGGTTTTCTAATAGCCAAAATAATAAGCTGTCACAAGTTATTTGTCGTCGTAACTTCTTAAGGGCCATAACTTTCTCGTCGTAGCTCCGTTTCTTAAGTTTTATATATCCCCGGGTTTGCGTTTAAGTATACTAACATGTTTTTAGTGTCTCGGCTAGTCAAGTTAACTTTTAACATCAGTTTTTACCACTCAGAAATTCCCCAACAGCATCTACATTTTTCAGAAAATTCATTTCCGTCGCATATCTTAAAACTAATGTATCTTCTTCGTTATAAGCCCGTTTTAACTCATTCATGTGGCTACGTTTTCGTTATTGAGTCTATTTTTATATTTCTAGCCTAAACTTGTCACCAAGCTATTGAGTTTTCTGTGGAAGGTCGAATGGGACAGCTTCCTTTCTAAAAGTGTCAAAACATTTTTCCTAGCCTTCTAGTTATCAAAACCACTTAACAACAACTCCAAAACTAATCCTAGCTCTTCCACCAATTTCTCAACATGCCAATAGTGATCTAACACTAAACTTAGCAATATTAAAGAGTTCCATTTCTCATGAATGTAAATGATCATCAAGAATAGTTAAGATCACAAGTTCACTAGTTTATATATATGTGGTGTTTTTTTTTATCTTCACTTTCTTGTTGAAATTTATACCAACTAGTTTACTCACAATAAAGATTTGTTTAAAATATAGTCATTAGTTAAGAGGTTTTTGTGGTTATAAGATTTTGTTAACATGTATAAAGTGATAAATAAGTATATGTAACTTGAACTAACATCATGACATAGAGAGTATAAAATTTATCAAGATCAAGATTACTTACTTAGGGAGATTAGTGTGTTGAGAATGCAATATACTTGATTAACCCAAGATTAGTGTTTCCAAAACCCTTACTAGAGTATCCTAATGACTCTTGAATTAGCCAAAATCAAGCTCTCTTTTTCCCTTGCTCCTTTGGGTGTGCCGACTTTTATGTGTAAGTGAGTAGTGATATGTTTTTTTTTCCTTCTTCTTGAACTAAGGTATGAAATAAAATGATACAAGTCTCTTATTTATAGTATGTTTATGGTCCAATGTAGAATAGTTAGTCAAAATATCAAAGGTGGATTGGTTTATGTTGTTGGCCGAATAGGCTAGGAGAGGGGGGGGACAAATTGGTGGTCAAGCCACCAATTTGGTCTTGGCAACCCCATGTTTTAAGCTTCAATGTTGGTAATTAATGTAGGTAACATTTGTCTAGTAAATATTTTTAGAACAAAGGGGGGGGGGCAACATGGTGAAAATGGGAGTAGAAGAGTTAAGTTGGTACAAAAGTGTATATATTGTATGTATTGGGTATTAGAAATAGGTATTGGTTATTGGTTTGGTGATTAACGTAAGTTATACGTAATCATACGTTATAATTACAAAAATTACATTAGACGTAAGGAAATATTTTTGGAACTTTGGTAATAATTTAGGAAGTATAAAAATGCGTTAGAAATAATCTTTAGGAGTATTGGGTATATCGGGTGTTTTATTTAAATTGTGAGTAGTGTTTGTTGTATTAACAATCGTAAGTAAATAAAGAAAAAGGAAATTGTTGTAGTGTTTAAAATTTTGAACCGGAGTAGGAGCAAGGTACTAGAACATTGTGGACTAAATATAGCCTAAGTCCTAGTGTACTTGAAAGATATTCTAAATTTCACGTTGTATCAAGTAAAAGTTATATGTAAATTGTTCTCAAATAAATGTCAAGATAAGAAATTTGAGTTTATTGAATAATATTGACCTGAAAAATAGCGGGTTGTCATATAAACAATCAGTACCAGGCATTGACATGAAAACCATTGCTACTTTAAATTATATTTAAACTAAATTGCTATCAGTGACCTTAGCAGGAGCAGCTAGGCCATCGGTGTTTTTTTGTTGTATTATGTTGAATCATCTCTAATACGGTCAATGGTTAATGAAAAAGTGTCAGATTATTGCATCAATAAGATGATCAACGGGACTTCTTCAACCTCTTTACTCCTATCCAAATGCCACAGCTTTTAAGGTCCATTTCAGTGGTAAGTTTTTACTATGTGATAGTAAGATATAAATGCGGTCACAAACTATATAAAAGAGATCAGAGTTACTTTATAGGTGTGTCTATTACTTCAACTGCGACTTGAAGTCATAACAGTAATATTTAGTGTTTAGTTCGGTGTCAATAGGATCATCTGCTCCAAAGTTCCTGATAATGAAACATAAAGCTGATAAGTTCCAAGTTTCGTATCTTGAAAATGGGATTTTAAGTCCCACTCTTCGAGAAGAAAAAAAACACACTAACAGTTGCATTATTTCCTTAGTATTCCAGCGGTCTTAAAAAACAAATTATTAGGTTGATTATGAAAGAGGTGGTCGACATAAAGGAGAGATGATGTTGATAATTTATAACTAGCCAACTCGTGATGTATGACTTGAATTGCAAGTGTGCTTATATATATTTGTGATCCTCTTTTAAGTGTAGTAATGTTTTTTATTGTTTAGTTGAGAACTCAGATATTGACTATATAACATTTACGAAAATAAATGTCACTGATCCTAGGCTCCTAGCCTGTAGCTTAAGAACAGTTATGAAAATAGTGCTTTATAAATATGACTAAAGGGAGAAGTATAACCAAAAGTCAATGTGGTGGTAGTGTTAAACATCTTGCTGCTTCGCCCAATTTGTGAGGGTTCGATCCACACATTCAACGACTCTTTTTTCTTTTCTTTTTTAACTTTCTACTATGCTATGAAAAGTTGCAATTACCTTCTAAAATCTGAATTTACATCGTTGAACAACCCAACCCTCAGCTCAAAAGTAACAATACAACTCTTATACTTACTGCTATTATGATTTAATTTTTATCATGTTCATTAGGATCAAGGATATCAAATGAATTTAAAGTTTAGTATGTGGAATATGGTGGCGAAAACAAGAGTTTTGATTCAAAGTTTAGTACTTTGAACAACTGCTTATCGTAAAGGGCCAAAAATTCATGTCCTTTAAACCTCACCACCGCTAGAATTTAAATTTTTTATTAAAAAAAACATCGTAAGTTTACGGGAATTCTAACTACACAAATTAAAACCCAAAATTAAAAACAATAAACTACTAAAAAAATTTAGAAAAAACCTCGCGCGTGTGCGGGCATTATAGCTAGTTAATACTAAAACAAAAAACATGGTCATCCTCATTTCTTAAACATAGGCTAAAATTAAGTAACGAAGGACTTATGCAAGCATTTTAAACTATGAAAACACACCAATGACAACTAAAATTACGAATGCAATATGAACCAGTGAACTATCATAACATCCAAAGACAAGGTGTCGATTAGACTCCAAGTGTACAATAACGACACTTTGAGAATTCAGCCTTGTACTGCACAGATCGGGTTACCGGGTTAGTGGGTGACCGTTGTACGTTCTTTTGGGATCAAAAAGAAAATCATTACTACCTTCACCCCAAAATTATTGTGAAGAGACAAAAAACACACGATCCCAAAATACTAGTCATCTTCAACCTTGAGCACACAGTGCTCACACTCCACACACACACATATTTTAAACCAAGCACACACACACACAAAACACAAACACAACACAAATGGAACACAAACCCTAGGGGAAAAAAAGGCAAAACCAACACTCACATACGCTTTGGCTCAAGCCATGGCGTCAATCCACCACGGTACCAATGGCGGCACCATAGCGCCTCGACCCTTCAAATGTCACCGGTCGAGCGTTGTGATACCCTTTGCTCTAATGCTAATGAATGTAATGTTGGAAAAATGGGTTTTTCAAAATGATTTTTGCATATTTTGGACACTATTTAATATATGTATATGTTATATATATTTATATTTCTTGGTAGCTTTGCGTTCTCCGTGACGAGAGCTTCGCAACGAGCTAAAATGTGTCAAAAATGGAGTTGATATGAATGAGATATCGTGTCTCAAAGTGAGGCACTTGAAACACAAAAATATGGAAAATAAAAGTATCCCACATCGCCTAGTAAAGGAAGTGGGGAATGGTTTATATAGAAATCTTGATATTTGCTATCAAATTTCTTTAGGTGAGCTTTGCTCCCACTCCTACGTGCGTGTGCAGATTTCAGGATTTCTGGGCCAAAATGGTTTTGAAGCTTCTGAACTCATGTGAGCCCGCGCGACTTGCGGACACGAATGCAGCTCCGAAAAATTCGCCTGTGCGCGTATCTTTTTGCTGCAGATCCGGGCTCTTAGTTTCCATATTTTTCAAATTCTGTATCAATCTATTTTGGGAATAGATATAAACTTGGTGAATAAGTTTTACAGAATAATTATGTGTTAATAAATTATACGCATATCTTGTTTTATAATAACAGATTCGTATATATTTGGCACTTATTTATCTTGGAAAAGAAGACAGGTTTTCAATATAAATACAGACCAAGTCTCATTCGGTTTATACACAACCAGAAACGTATTCCTCCATAGTACCAGGATTCCAGCATTCTTTCGATCAGATACACTCAGAGTTTCCGTGATCTTTCAGGCAAGTTGTCAGGTCCGGCTGTACAACAGCTTTGTACGTTGTACCCTGGGAAACAAATGGCGAATCTGTTTTAAGGGAATCGTGTTTAACACGAGCCTCGTGCCACGACCTTTACTGCTTTATTTACTTATCGTTATAGTGTCTGTCTTCTCCTTCTACACCTTGCTGTCTGTATTTAATATTCTGTTATTTATTTTCTGTTATTTAATTATTGTAATCTAATTCAATTAATAAAAGTGTACACCGTTTCTTAGAATCTTAAAGCAGATTCGGTTTAACCGAATTTAAAACACTTTGTTAAAATCGGATTGATTATTAACAGATTTTTTATAAACTGTTTTATGTCGAAACCTAGTTGAGTTTCTTTGGAAATCAATTTTAATTAAACTGATATTAATTTACAGATTTGGTTACAGATCTATAAAAAAAAAATTGCAGTTGTTCTTATCAGTTTATATCGAAACCAAGATTGAGTTTCTATTAAACTGATTTACTCGATCCATCGAAACCAAGATCGAGTTTCGTTGAATCAGATCCGGTACAAGTAGATACCGATTTACAACAGTTTGTTTAACTGTTTGTGTTTGATTTTCAGGATGACTAACACCACTACCCCTCCTGTGAATACTGCTGTGAATGTACCTGGTGCGCCAGTTACCCACACGGTTGCTAATCATGCTGAGAAACAAGAGAAATTCAATGGGCAGAATTTTAAGAGGTGGCAACAGAAGATGTTCTTCTATCTCACTACTTTGAACCTTGCGCGGTTCTTAAAAGAGAATCCACCTCACGTGGAACCTCCTGCAGAAGGTCAATCCGCCAATCAACAGGCCGTTCAAGCCTTGGAAGCATGGAAACATTCAGACTTTTTGTGTCACAACTATGTTCTGAATGGTTTGGTGGACTCTTTGTACAACGTGTACTGCAAGACCAAGACTGCCAAAGAATTATGGGAGTCATTGGAACGCAAGTACAAAACCGAGGATGCTGGTACAAAGAAGTTCGTGGTAGCTCATTTTTTGGATTACAAGATGGATGATTCAAAGAACGTGACGAGTCAGGTTCAAGATCTGCAGGTTTTGCTACATGACATTCATGCTGAGGGAATGACTTTAAGTGAAACTTTTCAGGTTGCTGCTATCATTGAAAAGTTGCCTCCAAGCTGGGTAGAATTTAAGAACTACCTGAAGCATAAGCGAAAGGAGATGAGTGTTGAAGACTTGGTTGTTCGTCTTCGTATTGAAGAGGACAACAAGCTGGCTCAGAAAAACACTTATACGCCTGATTCTGCCAAGGCAAATATGGTTGAGCATGCTTCGTCATCTTCAAAGTCCAATGTCAAAGGTAAAGGCAAAGGAAAAGGAAAGAATGACAAGAAGGTCAAAGGGAAGTCTGAGTACCTTGCTCCTAAAGCTGCAATTGTGAAACAGAAGTTCCAAGGGGTGTGTTTCAACTGTGACCAGCCGGGTCATCGTGCTGCTAACTGTAAGATGCCGAAGCGGGTGACTCCACGCGAGGCTAATATGGTGAATGATAATATGGACATGATTGCTATGGTGTCTGACGTCATTGCCATGATCTCTGAAGTTAACCTGTTAGGTTCAAACAACAGGGAATGGTGGGTTGATACTGGGGCTACCCGTCATGTGTGTGCTGATAAGAGTATGTTTCACTCTTTCAGAGCGGTTAACAATGGAGAGAAGTTGTACATGGGCAACTCTGCAACTGCTGATATCAAGGGTGAAGGAGATGTAATCTTGAAGATGACATCGGAGAAAGAGCTCAAGTTGACTAATGTCTTGTATGTTTCAAAGATTCGCAAGAATCTTGTGTCTGGTTGGATGTTGAACAAGTTTGGTTTTCGTCTTGTTTTTGAGTCTAATAAGTTTGTTCTGTCTAAGAATCAAATGTATGTTGGTAGGGGATATGTCCTGAATGGTATGTTTAAGCTCAATGTAATGGTTGATAAGAATGATATCAATAAAATGAATTCTTCTGCTTACTTGATTGAGTCTTCTAATGTGTGGCATGGTCGTCTTGGACATGTAAATTTTAATTCGATGCGTCGTTTGATTAAATTTAATTGCATACCTATTTTCCATATTGACTCAAAATATAAATGTGAAACTTGTGTTGAAGCCAAACTTACAAGATCATCTTTCAAATCGGTTGAACGAAAAACCGAACCAATTGATATGATACACATTGACATATGTGATTTGAAATCACTACCCACAAAAGGTGGCAATAAGTACTTTATCACGTTTATTGATGATTGTACAAAGTATTTCTACGTTTACTTGTTAAAAAGTAAAGATGAAGCTATAGACAAGTTTGTTCTATACAAAAACGAAGTTGAGAATCAACTTAATAAGAAAATCAAGGTTGTACGAAGTGATAGAGGAGGTGAATACGTGTCTCCATTTGCTTATTTATGTGCTAAACATGGAATTAGACACGAATTCACTGCTCCTTATTCACCTCAGCAAAACGGTATTGCCGAAAAGAAAAACCGTACCTTGAAGGATATGGTTAATGCCATGTTGATAAGTTCTGGTTCAAGCCAGGACATGTGGGGGGAAGCCATTCTAACGGCTACTTATCTTTTAAATAGGATACCTCGTAAGGAAAAAGAAGAGACCCCTTATGAACTATGGATGGGAAGAAAACCATCATATCGATAATTACAAGTGTGGGGGTGTCTAGCAAAGGTAGCTATACCGACACCCAAGGCCCAAAAGATTGGAACTAAATCTGTGGATTGTATATTCATTGGATACGCTAGGAATAGCAGTGCTTATCGTTTCATTGTACATGATTCGAAGAATCCGGATATACAAAATGGTACACTAATGGAATCAAGGAATGCTTCCTTCTTTGAAAATATATTTCCTTGTTTAACGAAGGAAACTGGAAGTTCATCTAGAATAGATGACGAAGTTGTCCAAGATAAGAGACAAAGAGATAATGATCTCCAAGATGAGAGACAAGATCAAATCGAGGAAGAAGAGGTTGAACCTAGAAGAAGCAAAAGGGCAAGAACCGAGAAATTGTTTGGACCCGATTTTGTTTCTTTTATGGTAGAAAATGAACCTACTTCTTATCGAGAAGCGGTAACTTTCTCGGAAGGGCCTCAATGGAAAGAAGCCATTAAAAGTGAAATAGATTCTATTTTACAAAATCATACTTGGGAGCTCGTGGATTTACCTCCTGGTTGTAAACCACTAGGCTATAAATGGATCTTCAAGAAGAAGATGAAAGCCGATGGCACCATTGACAAGTACAAAGCAAGATTGGTAATCAAAGGATTTAGACAACGAGAAGGTCTAGATTATTTTGATACATATTCGCCTGTTACGCGAATAACCTCGATCAGGATGATACTTGCTATTGCCGCTTTACGAAATTTGGAAGTTCACCAAATGGATGTGAAAATGGCTTTTCTAAACGGGGAGTTAGAAGAAGAAATCTACATGAACCAACCTGAGGGTTTCATAGCTCCTGGACAAGAGAACAAAGTTTGTAGGCTTGTTAAGTCATTATATGGCTTAAAGCAAGCTCCCAAACAATGGCATCAAAAATTTGACCACACCATGCTAGAGAGTGGATTCAAAATTAATGAATGCGACAAGTGTGTTTATGTAAAGGACACAAGTAGTGGATATGTAATCTTGTGCTTATATGTTGATGATATGCTTATCATTGGTAGTAACGACAAGATGATCAAATCTACTAAAGACATGTTGAAATCAAAGTTTGACATGAAGGATATGGGTTTGGCTGATGTGATCCTTGGAATAAAGATCATACGAACTCAAAATGGACTTGTGTTAAGTCAAGCACATTACATGGACAAAATTCTATAATACTCACAATGCGGGGGATTCCGGCCTAGCTAGAACTCCAATTGACACCAGTAAGCATCTATCTAAAAATAGAGGCATAGGTGTTGCCCAATTAGAGTATTCAAGAATTATTGGCATGTTAATGTACTTAATGACAGGTACCCGACCTGACTTAGCATATGCTGTTAGCAGGCTAAGTAGGTATACTAGTAATCCAAGTTATGCACATTGGCAAGCTATGACTAGGGTACTTCATTATTTGAGATACAATCGCGATTATGGACTGCATTATGATAGATATCCAGTTGTTATAGAAGGATACAGTGATGCAAATTGGATATCTGACATAAAGGATTCTAGATCGACTAGTGGATATGTGTTTACACTAGGAGGGGCGGCTATATCTTGGAAGTCTTCCAAGCAAACTGTTATAGCTAAGTCCACGATGGAATCAGAATTTATCGCGTTAGATAAATGCGGACAAGAGGCGGAATGGCTATGTCAATTCGTAGAGGACATACCAAGGTGGCCTAAACCGGTAACGACCATTAGTATACATTGTGATAGTCAATCGGCAATTGGCAGAGCTCATAGCATAATGTATAATGGAAAGTCCAGACATATCCGTCGTCGACATAATTCGATACGACAACTACTCTCAACAGGAGTTATCTCAATTGACTATGTGAAGTCAAAGGATAACATCGCGGATCCGCTTACGAAAGGCTTAAGCAGAGAGTTAGTTAGTAAGTCGTCTAAAGGAATGGGACTAAAGCCCCTGAAGGAATGAGTTTCTATGAAGGAAAACCTAACCCAGTTGACTGGAGATCCCAAGATCTGGGTTCAATAGGACAACCTAATCATAGAAATGTGGGGGAAGTCACGTCAATGTGGGGGAGTTACTAAATATTGTAACTTCCTAGTCCATTCCTATAACAATGTGACTTGTTGAGAGGTTAAACATATGGCTCTTATGATTCAGGGTGAAATCATAAAGCATAATGATTCAAGATGAAATCACAAAACATATGTTTTTAATGATTCAATATGAAATCACCTATGTGAGAGAGAAGTGGGGTCGCTTCGAAGGGAATTGTGGGGGGCGATTTTCCTAAGAGCTCTTGCAGAACCAGGCTAGTGTTCATGACCATAACGAACACGACTATGAGGACTTGACAAGGTCAGGGAGAGTCTTGTGTGAAGTGTAATGTCGTCTACGTAAACAGAGGTTGAGTTCAAGGACATCGCGTCTACTCAGATCTAGGAGACTAAGTGCATCTCACAAGGGAAGGTTCAAAGGGTCACACCTACCTATCCTATGCAGGACTTAACCGTAGAAATTTCGCCGAAACTTTTGTGTGTTTTCGACCGATCTCCATTCATGTGGGGGATTGTTGGAAAAATGGGTTTTGCAAAATGATTTTTGCATATTTTGGACACTATTTAATATATGTATATGTTATATATATTTATATTTCTTGGTAGCTTTGCGTTCTCCGTGACGAGAGCTTCGCAACGAGCTAAAATGTGTCAAAAATGGAGTTGATATGAATGAGATATCGTGTCTCAAAGTGAGGCACTTGAAACACAAAAATATGGAAAATAAAAGTATCCCACATTGGTTTATATAGAAATCTTGATATTTGCTATCAAATTCCTTTAGGTGAGCTATGCTCCCACTCCTACGTGCGCGCGCGCAGGGGGGTGCAGATTTCAGGATTTCTGGGCCAAAATGGGTTCGAAGCTTCTGAACTCATGCGAGCCCGCGCGACCTGCGGACACGAATGCAGCTCCGAAAAATTCGCCTGTGCGCGTATCTTTTTGCTGCAGATCCAGGCTCTCAGTTTCCATATTTTTCAAATTCTGTATCAATCTATTTTGGGAATAGATATAAACTTGGTGAATAAGTTTTACAGAATAATTATGTGTTAATAAATTATACGCATATCTTGTTTTATAATAACAGATTCGTATATATTTGGCACTTATTTATCTTGGAAAAGAAGACAGGTTTTCAATATAAATACAGACCAAGTCTCATTCGGTTTAGACACAACCAGAAACGTATTCCTCCATAGTACCAGGATTCCAGCATTCTTTCGATCCGATACACTCAGAGCTTCCGTGATCTTTCAGGCAAGTTGTCAGGTCCGACTGTACAACAACTTTGTACGTTGTACCCTGGGAAACAGACGGCGAATCTGTTTTAAGGGAATTGTGTTTAACACGAGCCTCGTGCCACGACCTTTACTGCTTTATTTACTTATCGTTATAACGTCTGTCTTCTCCTTCTACACCTTGCTGTCTGTATTTAATATGATGTCTGTATTTAATATTCTGTTATTTATTTTCTGTTATTTAATTATTGTAATCTGATTCAATTAATAAAAGTGTACACCGTTTCCTACATGTAAAATAACAAAAACATCTTTGTGCTTGCATGAGTTGTTAGAGCTTACTCGTTTATTTTATTTAAACTTATTATGTATTTGTTTTATGATCAAAGGTTTTAACTTTTCGTCATACGGGTTGTCATGAATTTAACGACAATGAAGAAATAGTTCAAGATATCGTAGCCTCCAAAATTTTATCATAAAAAATGATGTTTTAGTAAAGAAAGTGTCTCCTGTCAATCGTTATTGGGACCGCAAAGTTTAACGTGCCTAACACTTGGATTAAACTCACTTAAGGAGATTAGTCATTTGTCCCTAATCAACCCTCCTAACTTGGATCATTGTACTCAAATAATTCATGTGCCAAAAAATTTATTTAGACATTAAATATAGCAACAACTTTTGTGCCTACTCATTTGAATAAAACGTGTATATTTTGCTTTGGTGTTTAGTACGCCCCTCACACGTCTATAGTTCATAGCATTACTTAATGGGGACACTATACATACCCCCTATAAGTCAAACGTACAAACCGCGAAGCACACAATACAACCGCCCGATGCGTGCAATGATTGCCCTTTACTTAATATAGTTTGATTCTTGTACCATTGGTCTTTGTTTACCATTTTGAATAATTATTTCTTTCTTGTACCATAGTTCAAATCTTTTCTGCAACATAATGTACAATCTTTATTTTTTTTTCTCGGTTTCTCCAACTCCCTTCTATCATATCATATCTCGGTCATCAATGAAGCTCTTTTTTTTTAAGAACTGGTTCAGTATCACAAGGATTCTTTCTTAAAAAAAAAATTCTACACCAAGCAACATGTGTTTGTTTGCTATTATGTTCAAATTGTTTTGATTATAACTTTATCAACATGAGCTCATTAGCTTTTTAAAAGTTCAATAAACCAATAAGCCGGGACAAATAATCTTCCGTACACATCAGAAATTATATGTGTTATAGCGTTTTCATATCGTTTAGCATTTACATGGTAATAAGGATTGCGGGAACTAAATTGTGTACGTAGTATGTGCACCAATCACATTCGATGTTTTACTCTCTAACTTTGTATGTTTTTCCTTTCGTTGTCTTCTTTTCACGACTTTTTCAATAGCTTCGGACCAGCAATGATTTCCCACCAATAGAACCTATCACCGATACTTTGTGAATTACTACCTCCGTCCCAAAATAAGTGTCCAGTTTTACTTTTCTGCGGTTTGACTTTGACCTTATCTATTTTTACGGGTGTTATATAATACTTGATGCAAAATATATGAATGGGTTGAGTTTCAAGTATATTTTTCGTCGGTATAATTTTTTAAGTATTATATAACACAAAAAATATTTAAGGTTAAAGTTGAACCAGTTTGACTTTGAAAAGTAAAACTGGACATTTATTTTGCGACGGAGTTTTTCATTCTTCATAGGCTTTAAGATTTTTAATGCAGATAAAAAAACACAACTTTCAAAAAACCTAGCTACCGCTCCCTCTGGTGACTTTGGAGAAAACACTAACCCTAATCGGTTTTCTTCAAACTAATCGGTTCTTGCACTTCATGTGATTGTGTTATGTCTTAAAAAGTTTACACGTGGATCACTATATAGATGTGGTTGATATATAATGATGGAGTTGTCACGTTTAGGAGTATCCAAAAACTCTTCTAGTCTTGATCAACGTGGCTATATCCGAGGGAGTGAACGTATAAGTTAAATGAAGGAAACAGTTTATTTGTTTCTTTAAAAACCCGTCCAAAATCCTTTTTAAGAAGATGCAAAAAATTCCTATAAATTATGTAACTAAATACTCAAAACAGTTAAACCATTTGCAGCTCTAAGTAAACTTAAAAACATATACATACATCATCCGGAAAGATTAGCTTTCTTTATTTACATACCAAACATGCTTGTGTTTGAGCCAATCCCAACAACAAAGGAATTTACAATTTGTAAACAGAAGGGCGGAAACTACCTAACTTGAATGTGTCTAAACATTTATGGGTCGTCTTAAAGTCATTACATCTACGAAAGAAACTATGATTGTGATTTTTCAATGCAATGAGAAAGTACCTCCTATGTTCAATGGTAATAAATACATTCATTACCTTGCAAGGCAACGAGAAAGTACCTCATTTATTCACTGCTCTCTTCGTCCCATAATTATTGTCCAGTGTTAACTTTTTAAGTCTTTAATTTTCAACTTTGACATTAAATATTTTTATTTGTATTATACATTATTGATGAAAAATATATGAATGGATTGAGTTTTAAATGTATTTTCATTAGTATAATTTTCATCAAGTATTATAGAACACAAATAAAAATATTTAAGGTCAAAGTTGTAAAATAAAGACTTTAAAAGTTAACACTCGACAATAATTATGGGACGGAGGTACTATATGCCAAAGTGTTGGAAAGAAAGAAAAAGTATGTTTAACAATCTGCATGTGTTTATATTTATATTTTGACAAAATTCCAAAATAAATGGTTTGGTTCAGTTCTTTGGTTCATGATATACTATTCCGTTAAGCGATTTTATCAACTGTTTGTTTAGTCTTGTATGAATACTAAGAACTGAAACTAGACTCTTTAGTCTTTACACATTACTTAGGGCCTGTTTGTTTAAATTTTTCATTAAGTCGTGTTTAATTAACGGATGACTTAACGTGGAGACCCTCAGTTTTGTCACTTATTATTTTAAGTCATTTCTTTTAATTAAGTGAAAAACAAACAACTTTTCACATGACTTAATAAATTAAGTTTTTTCATATTAAATCAATTAAGTTCAAATCAAACACCACCTTAGTCATGATAATATACATTTTACATCGATTTTTTATCTCCCTCACTTCATAACTTTATGCGTTTTTTTTTTAAACGGTAATTACAAATGCATGCTTTCCCATGTTTTTTCTTATGTTTTTTTTTCAACATGCTCATCCGAGTACTTGTCCTCACCCGCGTCGTCTTGAAACATTTTAGAAATCAAGAATATGCACATGCATCATGGATGTATGAGCCCATAGATCAAACATATTTTTAGTTTACATTTTCAACTTTGAACCAAGGCCACCTCCAAACCAACCAAAACAAACACCATATAATCGTAGCACCTGTCAACAGCAATATGTTGGTGTTTGCATGTGTGTAACAAAGATAATAGTTCAACAATAACCCTGGCAAAGGAACACTTACTTTACTATGAAAACAAGTCATAACATAATTAACCCATACAATAGACGCCCTAATGTGCAAACTTATGTAATCAATATTGTTGCAACGACAAAGATACTTTGAACATAGGACATTCAGTACACACGTTAAGGATTAGAGTTGAAACACCACAACATAATCAAACACAAGAAAAGAAAGAAGGTAATAACATATCCTATTCATAATACCGAACAATTACATCACGATTACATATTATCGATCAGACCTCATCTTCCAAAAGATCTATTTGTCGAAATTGAAAACAAGGATTTTTTTGTATACATAAAATCATCTTACAAATCACATTTAAAAACCGGAATATACGGTTCGAGCTATGTGTCATACCTCCTCCGTTAGGGGTGCAAACGAGCCAAGCTTTTATCAAGCAAATCGAGCTCGAGTTCAAGCTCGACTTGATCAAGCCGAGCTTTTATCGAGCTCAAGCCCAATAAACTGGCTCGAAACATATAATGAGTCGAGCTCGAGCTTTTGTTAGCCCGGCTCGAGCGCTTATCGAGCTTTTCGAGCCTTAGTATAGATATATTTTCATATTATTTTTAAACTTGTAAATAAGGGCATATTTGAATATAAACCTAGTTATAAGGCGTACCCATTAAACGTTTATGTTGGTCTTGGTTATGAGAATTTTATTGTTGGTTTTATTACTCTTAAAAATATCTAATTTGGTTTTCAAACGGTTAAGTATTTCTCTTCTAGTTTGTAATTCGAGATCATGTAAAAGTTTTGTGCGAAGACTATTTTTTTTTGTGGCAACTGTAGTTTGCAATTTGTTTTGACACAGAATGGTGTATCTGCAATTTTATTCGAGCTCAGTTCAGCTGGAAATACCAATAGGGACAGATTCGAGTTGTTCATATTTAAAATTTCGAGCTTTTCAAGCTAATGTCGAGCTTTGCTCGAATCCTACTCGAGCCGAACTCAAGCTTGGATGGTTAAAGATTGACAAGCAATCGAGCAAAGCTCGAGCCAAACTTTTATTTTTCGAGCCAAGCTCGAGCCTTGTTGAGCTCGGGCTTAGCTCGGCTCGGCTCGATTACACCCCTATCCTCCATGTGAGGTCAAACGTTCCTCTCTAAATTAACGCCTCATATACATGCACAAATTTTTCGAGCACCGCTCAAATGCGAATTTGCATTTGTAGTTATCAAACTCGACTCCACAAAACCTTAGAATGTGATAGCAATCGTTTGTATACCAAAGAGTTTTATAAATTTGTGATAGCCTTGATGTTTGTCTATAACTTTCACCGCTAAGCTCCTCAAAGAACCCCTCATACACAACAGAGTTTCCTTTCTCACATATTGTGTCGTCTCCTAGAATTATCCCATTGAGATTCCTAGGAGACGACACAATATGTGAGACAGAAAACGCTATTGTGTATGAGGGGTTCTTTGAGGGGCTAAGAGTAGCGGTGAAAGTTATAGACAAACATCAAGGCTACTCAAAAATTTGCAAAAATCTTTAGTATACAAACGGTTGTAATCACATTCTAAGGTTTTATGGAGCCGAGTTTGTAATTAGCTTTCTTAATTTAAGTGATCGACATTAATTAAGAATATCTTCTCCTTTTAATAAGGTATCTTCACCGTAAGCATGAACAAGACGTTGCCTAAGAAGATCCGGTTGGAGTGGCATTCTCTGCAAGGAATATGGTCAACATTACAAACTTAATTAACAGTAAAAGTTACAATAAAAGCTATGATCATAATAGTGATTGTGATAATAATATTATGGACAACATTTACCTATTGGAACGTTTTATCACAACTTGACTCAAAAATAAATACTCAATGTAAACCAACTGACTTAGCTCAGTTGGTCACTTGAATTCCTTCTGGAGCTTGGAGAGGGGTTTTACCCGGGTTCGAGTCTCACAAGTGACAAAGAAAATCCGGATTTTCCTCTTAGTGCGAAGCCGTGAGTTCTAGGTGTTTCCTTTCGTGGGTCTCTCCTAGTGGTTCGGGTCCCAGGGCCTGCCCGTTTGGATGGTTTAACTTGGGGGATCGGATTGTATTTACAAAAAAACAATTAAAATAATATGTATATTATCTAAACTTTTAACAAGATAGGTATGCCTTTTATAATCCCACCTTTTTTTTCAATATTTCGTGATTCTCACTTGGAAATGTACCGTGAATGCTTTGTGTGTAATTTTTTGATTCTCTCTATTCTTTACATTTTTTTAAAGAAGAGTGAATTGAATATATATCCCTCCAAAGCCTTATAATTGTATACTAGCAGGGTACCCGCGCGTTGCGGCGGCGGATACCCTAAAATAAATATTAACGGCACAAAATATGTAGTAGCGTGTCCGCATGTCCGTCACGTACAAATTATCAGTATATCAAATGGTTAACGATATTTTATAAAGTGCAACAACTGAATAACATACATTTATTGATGAGACTACACCATATTGAAAATCCTATACACATTCATATTTTACTCTTCACGAAGAACTTCTCGATACACAACGTTTGACGTGTACACACCATCTTCATTGAATTTTTTGGAAGGCTTTACTAACACCTTTGTGTTGCCGCGTGAAATCCCTCTAGACAGCGCCAGATAAAGTTGTCCGTGAGAGAATACCGGATCCGGTAGATAAACACCAACATGTGGAATCGTCTGGCCTAACGCTGCGTTCTCGAGTTTTATTTTTGAAAGAAGAGAAAAGAAGTGAGAAGAAAACAAAATAAATTCGTGTTCCCGAGTTTTTTTTATGACAGAAGAGAAAAGAAGAGGAGAGGAAATTTGGCTAAACTTCTCTCCAAAACTTTCTTAGTTGTATTAGGAAGCTTTTAATAATTGTAATTACCTAAATAACCTAAATAAAACATAACTTTTAAATATAACAAAGGGTATATTTGTAAAATCATCGGTTATCTTTTCTCTTCTTTCCTAACTCGGAAACATAACATAAAAAATTAAATTTCATTCATCTCCTCTTATTTTTTGTCTATTTTTAACTCTTCTCTTTCATATAAAAAACTTAAGAACAAGTGAAAAGAGCCTCGATTCATTAACTTCCAAAAGATAGTCAAAATTTCAGCTTTGGTCCCTATGTTAATTTTACCCGTGCCCCCTCATCTTTCATCACCTTTACACATTTAATTGTAACTTTTGATTTGGGATTTATAAATAAAGGTATTAGACTTAGGGTTTTCATTTGGTTACCATCTCTCACCTCACAAACCTTAATCCCCTCCCATCTTATTCCAGCCGCCATTCCAATATCCGGCCGACACCACTGCCGCCGCACTACCTCTGGCTGCCATCTCCATCACACCACAACACCATCACCATCAACACCATAACCACCACCTTCACCGGTGCCATTAACCCTCATCACACAACAACTATCTCAATACCCTCTCTCCTCAGCCGTCAACTATATCCGACGCAATCACCATCAATACAACCGCCACCACCCTTTGTGTCATCGCCGCCGTTCCACACCATCACTACTGCTGCCCGCCACCATCCTCGACGCCACAAAAAGATCAAGGGTTTGTTCGTTTATTTGTTTGGTGGTTCGAGTTGTATTTAAAGATAAAAATGGTTATATTTCAGGCATGACACACAACAAATGAGATTGTTGGAGAATCGGATGTTTACTTCATTTGCGGCGCTTGAATCAACCATCACAATGTTGCTCGGTGCTTCCAGCTGCACGTTCTGCTGTACCTCAACCAAGTTTTCTGGTAAGGCCATGTTGTTGTTGGGTTTATGCTTGTGGATTTTTTAGTACTTAGGATGAGTTTTTAGAGAAACACTTGCACTAAAAAAATAAATCCCATGTTTTTTTTATAAATATCACTGGTTTGTTACAATCTCAAATTTATACAAAAAAAATATTATAAATCACAGGTTTTTTATAATATCACAGGTGCGAAAAAGTGAAAAAGGAGGTCAAGAGGCTAGAGGGAGAAACTTTGGTGGAAGGAAATATTGTACTGGTGGAGGGTTGTACATTATGTTTAAATGATTGTAATACTGGGTGTAGGGGTGTTTTTTAATGCTATTAATGTATAATTCTAAGGATTTTGGTCTGAATTTCGATTCATGCTTGTTTTTGTTGTACACAATGCTTTGTGTATTGTAAGTCTGAAAATTCAGACTATAAATAAGAGAGAGATACATCCCTCTATTATAAGTAGTATAGATATATCCAACCAAAGCTCATAATTGTATATATATCTTTCCAAATACTTAAAATTATCAAATATATCCAACTGATTATTTTAAATATATTTAATTGAAAAAAAGTCTAATAATTATAATTGATATACAAAATGATGATTATACATTTATTCTTATTCAATTATATTTATTAGACATTGTTTTTTGTTAGATATATTAATGATAAAAACGTAACCCGTCTGAGACTTCGTATCATTTTTATCAGTTTGAAAGGACGCATCGCAGAAACCTGTAACATTCAGTTCTGCGTCTGGATTTCCCCCGAAAACAAGAAACATATCTTTAGTATTCCTTAAATACTTAAGAATGTTCTTAACAGCATGCCAGTGATCTTTCCCTGGGTTTTGCTGATAACGACTGGTTAAATTTTGTGCGAATGCCACATCTGGCCTTGTACATCTAACTGCATACATGATAGATCCTACTGCCGAAGCATACCTCTTCAGGTGTAGAAGCACACATTTCGCTACTTAAGCCATGTTCTACTTGCATGGGCAAATATCCCTTCTTGGAATTTTGCATATTGAATCTCTTCAATATTTTATCCATGTAAGCACTTTGGCTTAAACCGATCAACCGCTTAGATCTGTCTCTATAGATCTTGATTCCAAGGATATAAGCTGCTTCTCCTAAATCCTTCATGGAAAAACATTTACTCAGATAAGCCTTAACTTCATTAAGACTTGGTATATGATTTCCCATGATTAATATGTCATCGACATATAGGACAAGAAAAGTAGTGTTACTCCCACTAACTTTGTGGTATACACATGGCTCATCGAAATTTTGAGTAAATCCAAACTTCTTGATTTCCTCATCAAATTTCTTATTCCATTGCCTGGATGCTTGCTTAAATCCATAAATGAATCTTTGAAGCTTGCATACACGCTCAGGAAATTGTGGATTCACAAATGTCACACCCCCAAATTTCATGTCTTGCAGCGGAATATTGCATTCAGGGGCATGACTGATCATAGCACACAACACGGTTATATTGAACGACCTAAAGTGTCGTTTTGAAAATACATCGTTTGATTAACTAAAAACATTCAAAGTTACAAGTTTAGGTCCCAAAAGGTGAAACAAGTTTACGAAAAACCAAGTTCATACATATCAAACGATGGATAAGTGCATAAAAATACAAAGTGAGACGCGTCGACTCCGCGACTCCATGATAAGCCATATGCAATCCAACATGCGGGTACCTTAATTACCTGAAAATACATTGCTAAAAAGGTCAACAATAATGTTGGTGAGTTCATAGGTTTATGTAAATGAAATGTTGTACAGAAACCATAAGTATAAAAGTGTATGACAAAGATGTCACATAAAAAAAATGTTACAATATCTCTTAAGCTCATGACCCCGAAGCTAGACTGAATGAAATGCCCCAACAGAGTGTTTTGCCAGTCACTCTAATATGATTCAAATGAAATGCGTTCGTATATCCAGTTGGAGCTACCAACTCGAACGGAGGAGTCACCCTCAATAGATCTATTCACTCACTCTCGCTTGCTCACAATTAACGGTTCATGATAATAAAGGGGACTTTAATCTGGGCAATGATGTAACTTAAGCAATGTAACTGAGTTTGTATACTATGGTCCGCATAAAAATGGTGCAATGTATTCTCCCCCGAGAATTTAGAAATCACATAATAAATTTAAAACGGGGCTATGAAGACTCACCTGGTATGATAGCAATATGATCACAATGAATATGATGAAATGGAACTCGGCCTCTAAACGCGACCTATTATGAATGATATGACTCAATGTGAGCAATGATACAACTCAACTCATGCAATTACGTATGTTAACGATACCACTTGTTACTTTGGAAAATATCATTTGTTGTCAAAATATACATTTTTGACATATCGTCAAGTCATAAAATACTTTTCGTATATATATGGTGAAATGGTACTCCATGATCCCTATTTGGTATTATATAGTCAAATATAATATTTTTGCCGCAAAATAATTCTTTTTACAACTTGTGAAAATATGTCAAAACGGCTTCGTGAAACTAGTCGCGAAACGGTGCTCATTAAGTGTTAGTGATCAAACTTGACATTTTTGAAATCCTTGTAACATTATCTCGATGTCGTGTTAATATACTTTTGATCATACGCGTCGCGATCAATTAGGTAATCGGCTATCAACGTTACGACTTATAAAAATACTAGTTTTTATGCTAAAAACTCCTTTAAAAAGTGGGCTGTCAAAAACAATATAGTTCGTCGGATCTTCAACAATTCGTATCTCGGTCGTTACAAGCTCGTTTTCAACGTTCTTTATATCCGCGGGTTCGTATAAACATAAACTAACATATTTTCAATGTCTCGGTTCATCTAGATCACGGCTAACGACTCATTTTACCCTTTAAAGTTCGGCCAACAGCACACTATTTTCTGAAAATTATAGTTTTCGTCGCGTAACTTTAATAATTCATAACTTCTTCGTTATAAGTCGGATTTTTGTGATTCAAGCGCCCACGTTCTCGTTTTTGAATGAACTTTCTGATTTTAAAGGCCAAAATATTTCAAAACCTACTGAGTTTTCCAGATCTGTCGTTTAAGGACAGAACCTTGTCTATAACGTTTAAAATCCGTTTCTAAAGTTCTAAACTTACTCAAATCACTTCATATCAACTCCACAAGTTCGCAAATCCTACCATACACCTTCTTAGGGTGTCATGGGGTCCTAAACATCCTAAACTATAGTGGATTTCATGAGGATGTTAGTGAAAGTTATAGATCTAGTGATTAGAGATAGTTTTAAAAAGAAATGGTATCATTAACTTATGTAACTTGCATTTTTAACCAAAGCCACATGAAAATACATGATCATATAGATCAAATGAAAGGAAAACATGAGAAATAAATGTTCTTAAAGTTACTTACAATGTGGGTTGAGATTGAAGAGAAATGGATGCAAATCTTGAGGTTTTTATTTCAAAACCTTAACAAGAATGCTAAATGAGACTTGTAGATTACTTGAACTATGAAAAATTATGGATCTTCCCTTGGTTCTTGTGGTGTGCCGTGTAATATAGAGAGGGAAATAGAGATAGTTTTGATCTTATTGCTAGTGAAATGAAGTATGTTTTCTTATGTTATGGAAATTAATTCATGAAAAAGATTACTAACTCTCATTAATGTGGAAGAATTTTTGGTAAGAAAAGGCATGGGGGAGGGGCGGATTTTATGGAGAAAAGGGCAAGTGTTAGCTATTTTGCAAGATAATGTAAGAGTTAGTTGATTAGGTGTACACTTCGGGTGTTATCGGGTACCGGGTTGTCTTGAAACAAATATCAACGAAGTGACGTAAAATACGACGAAGTTGTATAAATGGTAAAAATATATTCCTGACAAGAATCGGGTGTCAGAATAATTATCGGGTTAAAAATTCGCAATCTGACGGAGTTATAAGCTCCTAACGAAAGTTTTAGCGATTGGTTTAAAAACACCGGGTAAATTAATAATATCACCTCTATATTATTAAATTTAGTATGAAAATATACTGGGATCATTATCGGGAGTATTTGGTATAATGTAAGTAGAAATTACTGAGTGGTAACGTTAATGATATAAATAACCATACGTAAACTGTAATAATGCATACCCGTGCATGAACTACTGTACTGAATATGATACTGATGATATGCAGACTCCTCTAGTCTACATGATGTGTCCTTAACTGAAATGCATGAATTCACAGCTAAACCGATCTGGTTACGTGAATTTTTGAACACTCGTAAACTAAATTTACGAATTACTGAATGCTGATGATGAACTGAAATTTTCTCCGGGGATGAATAGTGTCACGTGAATAGTAAAATTTCCGAAAGTTTCTCAAAATATCAAATTGACCTCGAAAATGATGAATAGTGAAAAGTGAATAGTGATCGGTGAATAGTAAATAGTGAATAGTAACTCGGGAATAGTAAATTGTCGAGATTAGGAAAATGGCCTGAAATTACGATGTGTGACATTCTGATACGATCTAGATTATTACTATTTCTATAATTACTAGTTAATTATTATTATTATTATAATTATCAACTAGATATGGTTTATTTTTAGATAAGATTAGGAGGTGACTTGTTTTACAAGATGAGGGTTATTATATATGGATGTTTAGGGTTGTAATACATTGAGGCTGAATAACATTATGGTTTATTGATTTCGTGTCAATTGGGAGAGCTTATTCGACCTCTCGAACGTCGATTACTTTATCTTTATTGTTCTTTTATCTCTATATCAAATTGGATCATATCAATTGGTATCAAAGCAGATTCTGGACCAATTTTTTTTTTCCATAGTACTGTTCATCGAGGTACTGTTCAAAAAAAAAAAAAAAAAAAAAAAAAAAAAAAAAAAAAAAAAAAAAACTGTTGTAGTTATTTGTTTATTGGTCAGCGATGGTTAAAGCTGCTGATTTGGAGCTCGAATTCAACCAGTTTAAAGGAGACACGAATGCACGTTTAACAACTTTGGAGAATGAATTGGCAGCTATGAGATTAGAGGCTAATCAACGTCATGAGCAGTCAACAAAGTTACAGGAAGAGATGATGAGGATGATGACTGAATTGATGAAGAAGGGTATTAAAGCTTACCGACTGGAAGAATATCAGAGGCATGAAGAACGGATTCGTAAGTTTGATGAATTGAAGAGTTTACTTCTCTCTTTAATTCATAAACAAGCATCGCCTGTTAAACCGCCTCCACTGGAAACCACTGAGGTACCCACAAAAACAACTCAATATGGACCAGCAAATGACGATACGGGTCGTTTGTTGCTGCATAATTTTGTTGAGTCAAGCAAGACAGTGGAGAAAAAGAAAAATATAGAATATCTCAACGTGGGATCAAGCACATCCGAGGCGGGAATAGAAGTAGAGACTTACGATGATAATACTAAAAAGAAGAAAGGGGTAGTGATTGATGTTGAATACAGCAATAACAATGGGGATTTTCAACCACTCGTCGAGTCATGGGGGCTGCAGGGAGGAATTGATCACCACAGTAGCGTCGACACTAAGGTGGAACTGTTAGATGGTGGGAAACTTGTGACCAGGAACGATGACGGTGTCTTCAGGACTGCGGGAGGAAGTATTAAGATCACAAATAGCCTTACGAAGGGAAGGACTGGTCTGTTTCTTCAAGAGGAGTTAGAGCCTAAGATGGACCTAGAAGCAAACCTCATAATTGAACCTGAATTTAGTTTAAAAGCTAGTCACAGTATTATAGCAGAAGACTGTCATTACACCAACTTCAGGCAACATATGGAGCATTCGTTTGTGCATGTTATGATCAGGTTAACATGTGATCCACAAGGAACTAAACTACAAGTCAAAGTTTGGGATCCTGGAATTACAGGAGGCGACATTTCGAAGCAACACCTTGAGGACAAGGTGTTTTTGGGGGCCGGAGTAATGATACGATCTAGATTATTACTATTTCTATAATTACTAGTTAATTATTATTAGTATTATAATTATCAACTAGATATGGTTTATTTTTAGATAAGATTAGGAGGTGACTTGTTTTACAAGATGAGGGTTATTATATATGGATGTTTAGGGTTGTAATACATTGAGGCTGAATAACATTATGGTTTATTGATTTCGTGTCAATTGGGAGAGCTTATTCGACCTCTCGAACGTCGATTACTTTATCTTTATTGTTCTTATATCTCTATATCAAATTGGATCATATCACATTCACCCACCCTTAAGGAATTTAGTCCCTGAATTCAGCTGGTGTTAGTCTCTGGAGTGGGTTCTGGGAAAAGATGCGGGTATTTGAGTCGCATCTGGTCTTCTCGTTCCCAAGTAAACTCAGGACCTCGGCGAGAATTCCAGCGAACTTTGACGATCGGAATTCGACTTTGCTTCAATTGCTTGACTTCACGATCCATGATTTCAACTGGTTCCTCTATGAAGTTAAGCTTATCATCGAGCTGAATTTCTTCCAATGGAATCACAAGCGTTTCGTCGGAAAGGCATTCCTTGAGGTTTGAGACATGAAACGTGTTATGAATGTTACTGAGCTCTGGCGGTAGTTCAAGTTTGTAGGCTACTAGGCCAACCCTTTCTAGGATCTTGAATGGCCCAATGTATCTCGGGTTCAGCTTCCCGCGTTTCCCGAATCGAATCACGCCCTTCCAAGGCGAGACTTTCAACATGACTTTATCTCCAACCTGAAATTCTAATGGTTTGCGTCGAACATCGGCGTAGCTTTTCTGTCGACTTCTGACTGTTTTGAGTCTTTCTCGAATCTGAATGATCTTTTCTGTTGTTTCTCTAACCAACTCGGGACCAGTTAGTTGTACATCACCAACTTCGGCCCAACATACTGGAGATCGGCATTTACGACCATACAATGCCTCGAATGGTGCGGCCTTTATGCTCGAATGATAACTGTTATTATAGGAAAACTCGATCAATGGCAAATGGTTAGCCCAACCATTTCCAAAATCAATCACACATGCCCTGAGCATGTCTTCCAATGTCTGAACCGTTCTCTCGCTCTGACCATCGGTCTGAGGATGATAGGCAGTACTCATGTCTAATTTGGTGTCGAATGAAGCTTGTAATGACTGCCAGAAATTTGAAGTAAAGCGACTATCTCTGTCGGAAATGATAGAGACCGGTGCGCCATGCTTTGAGACTATTTCTTTGACATAGAGTCTGGTGAGTTGTTCCATAGTGTAAGTCTCTTTGATTGGAATAAAATGGGCTGATTTGGTGAGACGATCAACGATTACCCAAATAGCATCGTAACCGCCTAATGTCTTAGGAAGTTTGGTAACAAAGTCCATTGTAATGTTTTCCCATTTCCATTGTGGAATTTCCGGTTGCTGAAGTAATCCTGATGGCTTCTGGTACTCGGCTTTCACTTTTGCACAAGTAAGACATTTGCTGACATATGTAGCTATCTCTGCTTTCATATTCGGCCACCAATAAAGCTTCTTAAGATCCTGATACATCTTATCAGAACCTGGGTGAATAGAGTACTTTGACTTGTGCGACTCGTGCATGATCAACTCTCGTATTCCACCATAGAGAGGTATCCAACTCCTGTCTTTGAAGCACAATACTCCATCTAATCTTCTTACTAAACCATTTGCATTATCTTGCATTCCCTTGAGTGTTTCATTTGGTAAGTTTTCTTCCTTGAGCGCCTCCACTTGGGCCTCGAGGATTTTTGATGGTAGTGGTGAAATGATTGTCATACCCAATGATCTGACTCTCAAAGGTTTGAGTCGTTCCTTCCGACTGAGTGCATCTGCCACAACATTGGCTTTTCCTGGGTGATATCTGATCTCACAGTCATAATCACTAAGCAGCTCTAACCAACGACGTTGCCTCATATTAAGTTCTTTCTGATCAAGTATGTACTGTAAGCTCTTGTGATCTGTGAATACTACACACTTGGTACCGTAAAGATAGTGTCTCCAAATCTTGAGTGCAAAAACCACTGCACCCAACTCTAAGTCGTGTGTGGTGTAGTTCTTCTCATGCTTCTTAAGCTGTCGAGATGCATATGCTATTACCTTCTCGTTCTGCATTAATACTGCTCCCAATCCTTTGTTCGATGCATCACAGTATACTACGAAGTTCTCAATCCCTTCTGGTAGTGCCAAAATCGGCGCGCTACAAAGCTTCTGCTTTAGTGTCTGAAAAGCGGTTTCCTGTTTTTCTCCCCATTCGTACTTCTGGTTCTTTTGCGTCAACTTGGTTAATGGCTTTGCTATCTTAGAAAACCCTTCAATGAACCTTCTGTAGTACCATGCGAGCCCTAAGAATTGACGAATTTCTGTAGGAGTCTTTGGTGTTGCCCAATCCTTTACTGCCTCAATCTTTGCTGGATCAACTTGTAATCCTTGACTATCAATGACATGACCAAGAAATTGTACTTTGCGGATCCAAAAATCACACTTTGAAAATTTGGCGTACAGTTTCTCTTTCTTGAGCAGCTCTAAGATTGTTCTGAGGTGTTCCCTATGCTCTTCTTCACTCTTTGAGTAAATCAAGATATCGTCAATGAATACAATCACAAACTTATCTAGATATGGCTTGCACACCCTGTTCATGAGATCCATGAACACAGCTGGTGCGTTGGTTAATCCGAATGGCATGACCTGAAACTCATAATGTCCATAACGCGTTCTGAATGCTGTCTTCGAGATATCCTCCTCTCGAACTCTCAGCTGATGGTATCCTGACCTTAAGTCAATCTTGGAGTAATAACTAGAACCTTGCAATTGATCAAACAAATCGTCGATCCTGGGAAGTGGATAACGATTCTTCACTGTCAGCTTGTTTAATTCTCGGTAGTCAATGCACATTCTGAAAGATCCATCTTTCTTCTTCACAAACAATACTGGTGCTCCCGAAGGTGAGGAACTCGGTCTAATGAATCCCTTGTCCAAAAGCTCTTGCAATTGGTTCGACAACTCTTGCATTTCCGAAGGTGCAAGTCGATAAGGTGCCCGCGCAACTGGTGCAACTCCTGGCACTAAGTCAATCTGAAATTCTACTTCGCGAGTAGGTGGTAATCTAGGCAATTCTTCTGGAAAATCTTTAACAGTTGGTACATCTTCAAGTCGTTTCTCATCTGACTTCTTTTCTGTGATGTGAGCCAAGAATGCATAACAGCCTTTCTTAATGTACTTCTCAGTCTTGATGCATGAAATGATGCTAAGTCTAGTCCCACTTCGTTCACCACGAATGACTAGTGTTTCGCCGTCGTAAGGAAGATGAACAACTTTTTCATCACAGATGATTCTTGCTTGGTGGCAGGATAACCAATCCATACCGATAACGATATCAAAACTTCCAAGTTCTACCGGCATGAGGTCTATGTTGAATGGGTGGTTTAGAAAATTAAGAGTGCAACCACGAATGATGGTGTCAGTGCCAACTAACGAACCATTAGCTAATTCAACGTGATAAGGAGTGTCTAATGTGGTAGGTTCAATGTTGAGTAAAGGTGCAAATGCAGTAGACACAAAACTTCTATCGGCTCCTGAATCAAATAAAATGGAAGCATAGCGATTATTAACGAGGAACGTACCCGTGACGACATTCGGGTCCTCCTTGACCTCTTCGCCTCCAATGACATAAACTCTTCCCCTTGCTGGTCCACCTTGGTTTCCAGTTTTCTGATCTTTTCCTTTCGGGCAGTCTCTCTTGAAATGTCCGACTTCTCCACAACCAAAACATGTTACTGGGGGTTTCTGATTATTACCCACAATCTGAGCTTTGCAATCCCGGGTCGAATGACCAACCTTTTTACAGTTCCCACACGGATTCGGACAGTTTCCAGGGTTATGGTGGGTTTGACATTTGTTGCACTTAGGTAAATTTCCATGATAACCTCCTTTCTCAGCTGGACCTGCAACATAAGCCTTTGCAGTTTCTTGTTTCTTGGGTGGTGGTTGAGTAACATTGTTACTTGGATTGTTGTCCCGGTTTCTTTTGTTGTTGTTTCTGTTGGAATTGTTTCGGTTATTGTTTCGGTAATTGCTGGAATTGTTGTTGTTGTAAGTACGGTTGGTGTTGGTGTTGCTGTTGTTGTTGTTGTTTGAAGTAGTTCCTTTCTTCACAATCTGAGCCATGAGTTTCTGAGACATCCTGATTGCCTCATCCAGAGTCTGCAGATCAAAAGAGATAACATCTCCACGGATGTTGCTGGGTAGTCCACCAATGAAATTCTCCAACAGCTTCTCATTGTCTGGGACCATAGTTGGGCACAATGCAGCCAATTCCTGAAATCTCCTGATATATGTTTCAATGTCATTCCCTGCTGTCACTAGTTCATAGAACTCAGTTTCCAACTTTTTCACTTCTGTGCGAGGACAAAACTTCTTTGTCAACAACTTCTTGAATTCGTCCCATGTAATCTTGTGGGCATTTTCCATTCCCATGGGCTTAGCATACGAATTCCACCACGACATGGCTTCATCAATAAGAGTACTAGTAGCAAACTTAACCTTGTACTCCTCTGGACAGTTACACAGAAGAAACACAGATTCAATCTTCTCGAACCAACGTATCATGGCAGTGGCTCCTTCAGTGCCTTTGAATTTTGGTGGGTCTCCACTTTTGAAATCTTTGTACGTACACTTACGTCCGTTAGTACCATTGGTATTCTGTCCTGCAGCTTCCGCGGTTTCTGCCCGCGAAGCGGCTTCAGCAGCAGCTGCGGCTACGGCAGCTCTTTCGGTCTGTATTGCTGTCCTTATGCTGTCGGAAACAAGCTTTCTAATTGCAGCTGGTGTCATGGTAGAAGCACTTTTGGGTGGCATGATTCTTCACAATCACAAAAGATAACAACAATGTGAAATTCTGATAGAATGATCATCATACACAATATATACAACCACAACATGTATATACATCCACAACAAGTATGAATACAACCGCAACATGTACAAATACAACCACAACATGTATAAATACAATAAAATCACAACGAGAGTAACCATGAAACATCATAATATAATCACAAAACATGAATATAGTACATGAAAGTTTCGATCACGTGGACCGATATCATAACAGCACAACAACATCCTACATAGTAGAGTCATACTTGATACATTTGTTTGTAATACAACCAAAAGACAACAAGTTCATATTATGTCCCATACCCCGGGACTAGGATAATAATGTACAAGCTATATGATAAAGAGTCTAGCACTGAGCACCTCCTGGTGCTCTACCTGATCCACGCCTGAGACGGCGGATCTCTCTGTCCATGGCCACAACAATCTCCTCCAAATGCTCCACTCGAAGCTGAAGGTCAGCCTCTCTGCTCTCTGATGCGGTCAATCTGGCCTGAACTGATGTAACATGGCCTGAAGTCTCTAGCTGGCGTGCCTCCAATCCCTGGTAAGACACATCTATGGCAACCCTGCCCTGAACTAATCCCTCGATCTCCTCCTCAATAGCCTCAATACGGCTCACTGGTGTCTTGTCTAGATGATACAATGCCCAGTCAATCTCTCTCTGGAGCTGATCTAGTCGCGAGTCAAATGTGGAGAGAGCTCGAGAGCTGCTGCTGCTAGATCACACACCACTACTACATTTGACTCGCGACTAGATCAGCTCCAGAGAGAGATTGACTGGGCATTGTCTCATCTAGACGAGACACCAGTGAGCCGTATTGAGGCTATTGAGGAGGATATCGAGGGATTAGTTCAGGGCAGGGTTGCCATAGATGTGTCTTACCAGGGATTGGAGGCACGCCAGCTAGAGACTTCAGGCCATGTTACATCAGTTCAGGCCAGATTGACCGCATCAGAGAGCAGAGAGGCTGACCTTCAGCTTCGAGTGGAGCATTTGGAGGAGATTGTTGTGGCCATGGACAGAGAGATCCGCTGTCTCAGGCGTGGATCAGGTGGAGCACCAGGAGGTGCTCAGTGCTAGACTCTTTATCATATAGCTTGTACATTATTATCCTAGTCCCGGGGTGTGGGACATAGTATGAACTTGTTGTCTTTTGGTTGTATTACAAACAAATGTATCAAGTATGACTCTACTATGTAGGATGTTGTTGTGCTGTTATGATATCGGTCCACGTGATCGAAACTTTCATGTACTATATTCATGTTTTGTGATTATATTATGATGTTTCATGGTTACTCTCGTTGTGATTTTATTGTATTTATACATGTTGTGGTTGTATTTGTACATGTTGCGGTTGTATTCATACTTGTTGTGGATGTATATACATGTTGTGGTTGTATATATTGTGTATGATGATCATTCTATCAGAATTTCACATTGTTGTTATCTTTTGTGATTGTGAAGAATCATGCCACCCAAAAGTGCTTCTACCATGACACCAGCTGCAATTAGAAAGCTTGTTTCCGACAGCATAAGGACAGCAATACAGACCGAAAGAGCTGCCGTAGCCGCAGCTGCAGCTTAAGCCGCTTCGCGGGCAGAAACCGCGGAAGCTGCAGGACAGAATACCAATGGTACTAACGGACGTAAGTGTACGTACAAAGATTTCAAAAGTGGAGACCCACCAAAATTCAAAGGCACTGAAGGAGCCACTGCCATGATTCGTTGGTTCGAGAAGATTGAATCTGTGTTTCTTCTGTGTAACTGTCCAGAGGAGTACAAGGTTAAGTTTGCTACTACTATTCTTATTGATGAAGCCATGTCGTGGTGGAATTCGTATGCTAAGCCCATGGGAATGGAAAATGCCCACAAGATTACATGGGACGAATTCAAGAAGTTGTTGACAAAGAAGTTTTGTCCTCGCACAGAAGTGAAAAAGTTGGAAACTGAGTTCTATGAACTAGTGACAGCAGGGAATGACATTGAAACATATATCAGGAGATTTCAGGAATTGGCTGCATTGTGCCCAACTATGGTCCCAGACAATGAGAAGCTGTTGGAGAATTTCATTGGTGGACTACCCAGCAACATCCGTGGAGATGTTATCTCTTTTGATCCGCAGACTCTGGATGAGGCAATCAGGATGTCTCAGAAACTCATGGCTCAGATTGTGAAGAAAGGAACTACTTCAAACAACAACAACAACAGCAACACCAACACCAACCGTACTTACAACAACAACAATTCCAGCAATTACCGAAACAATAACCGAAACAATTCCAACAGAAACAACAACAAAAGAAAACCGGGACAACAATCCAAGTAACAATGTTACTCAACCACCACCCAAGAAACAAGAAACTGCAAAGGCTTATGTTGCAGGTCCAGCTGAGAAATGAGGTTATCATGGAAATTTACCTAAGTGTAACAAATGTCAAACCCACCATAACCCTGGAAACTGTCCGAATCCGTGTGGGAACTGTAAAAAGGTTGGTCATTCGACCCGGGATTGCAAAGCTCAGATTGTGGGTAATAATCAGAAACCCCCAGTAACATGTTTTGGTTGTGGAGAAGTCGGACATTTCAAGAGAGACTGCCCAAAAGGAAAAGATCAGAAAACTGGAAACCAAGGTGGACCAGCAAGGGGAAGAGTTTATGTCATTGGAGGTGAAGAGGTCAAGGAGGACCCGAATGTCGTCACGGGTACGTTCCTCGTTAATAATCGTTATGCTTCCATTTTATTTGATTCAGGAGCCGATAGAAGTTTTGTGTCTACTGCATTTGCACCTTTACTCAATATTGAACCTACCACATTAGACACTCCTTATCACGTTGAATTAGCTAATGGTTCGTTAGTTTGCACTGACACCATCATTCGTGGTTGCACTCTTAATTTTCTAAACCACCCATTCAACATAGACCTCATGCCGGTAGAACTTGGAAGTTTTGATATCGTTATCGGTATGGATTGGTTATCCTGCCACCAAGCAAGAATCATCTGTGATGAAAAAGTTGTTCGTCTTCCTTACGACGGCGAAACACTAGTCATTCGTGGTGAACGAAGTGGGACTAGACTTAGCATCATTTCATGCATCAAGACTGAGAAGTACATTAAGAAAGGCTATTATGCATTCTTGGCTCACATCACAGAAAAAAAGTCAGATGAGAAACGACTTGAAGATGTACCAACTGTTAAAGATTTTCCAGAAGTCTTTCCAGAAGAATTGCCTGGATTACCACCTACTCGCGAAGTAGAATTTCAGATTGACTTAGTGCCAGGAGCTGCACCAGTTGCGCGGGCACCTTATCGACTTGCACCTTCGGAAATGCAAGAGTTGTCGAACCAATTGCAAGAGCTCTTGGACAAGGGATTCATTAGACCGAGTTCCTCACCTTGGGGAGCACCAGTATTGTTTGTGAAGAAGAAAGATGGATCTTTCAGAATGTGCATTGACTACCGAGAATTAAACAAGCTGACAGTGAAGAATCGTTATCCACTTCCCAGGATCGACGATTTGTTTGATCAATTGCAAGGTTCTAGTTATTACTCCAAGATTAACTTAAGGTCAGGATACCATCAGCTGAGAGTTCGGGAGGAGGATATCCCGAAGACAGCATTCAGAACGCGTTATGGACATTATGAGTTTCAGGTCATGCCATTCGGATTAACCAACGCACCAGCTGTGTTCATGGATCTCATGAACAGGGTGTGCAAGCCATATCTAGATAAGTTTGTGATTGTATTCATTGACGATATCTTGATTTACTCAAAGAGTGAAGAAGAGCATAGGGAACACCTCAGAACAATCTTAGAGCTGCTCAAGAAAGAGAAACTGTACGCCAAATTTTCAAAGTGTGATTTTTGGATCCGCAAAGTACAATTTGTTGGTCATGTCATTGATAGGCAGGGATTACAAGTTGATCCAGCAAAGATTGAGGCAGTAAAGGATTGGGCAACACCAAAGACTCCTACAGAAATTTGTCAATTCTTAGGGCTCGCAGGATACTACAGAAGGTTCATTGAAGGGTTTTCTAAGATAGCAAAGCCATTAACCAAGTTGACGCAAAAGAACCAGAAGTACGAATGGGGAGAAAAACAGGAAACCGCTTTTCAGACACTAAAGCTGAAGCTTTGTAGCGCGCCGATTTTGGCACTACCAGAAGGGATTGAGAACTTCGTAGTATACTGTGATGCATCGAACAAAGGATTGGGAGCAGTATTAATGCAGAACGAGAAGGTAATAGCATATGCATCTCGACAGCTTAAGAAGCATGAAAAGAACTACACCACACACGACTTAGAGTTGGGTGCAGTGGTTTTTGCACTCAAGATTTGGAGACACTACCTTTACGGTACCAAGTGTGTAGTATTCACAGATCACAAGAGCTTACAGTACATACTTGATCAGAAAGAACTTAATATGAGGCAACGTCGTTGGTTAGAGCTGCTTAGTGATTATGACTGTGAGATCAGATATCACCCTGGAAAAGCCAATGTTGTGGCAGATGCACTCAGTCAGAAGGAACGACTTAAACCTTTGAGAGTCAGATCACTGGGTATGACAATCATTTCACCACTACCATCAAAAATCCTCGAGGCCCAAGTGGAGGCGCTCAAGGAAGAAAACTTACCAAATGAAACACTCAAGGGAATGCAAGATAATGCAAATGGTTTAGTAAGAAGATTAGACGGAGTATTGTGCTTCAAAGACAAGAGTTGGATACCTCTCTATGGTGGAATACGAGAGTTGATCATGCACGAGTCGCACAACTTGAAGTACTCTATTCACCCAGGTTCTGATAAGATGTATCAGGATCTTAAGAAGCTTTATTGGTGGCCGAATATGAAAGCAGAGATAGCTACATATGTCAGCAAATGTCTTACTTGTGCAAAAGTGAAAGCCGAGTACCAGAAGCCATCAGGATTACTTCAGCAACCGGAAATTCCACAATGGAAATGGGAAAACATTACAATGGACTTTGTTACCAAACTTCCTAAGACATTAGGCGGTTACGATGCTATTTGGGTAATCGTTGATCGTCTCACCAAATCAGCCCATTTTATTCCAATCAAAGAGACTTACACTATGGAATAGCTCACCAGACTCTATGTCAAAGAAATAGTCTCAAAGCATGGCGCACCGGTCTCTATCATTTCCGACAGAGATAGTCGCTTTACTTCAAATTTCTGGCAGTCATTACAAGCTTCATTCGACACCAAATTAGACATGAGTACTACCTATCATCCTCAGACCGATGGTTAGAGCGAGAGAATGATTCAGACATTGGAAGACATGCTCAGGGCATGTGTGATTGATTTTGGAAATGGTTGGGCTAACCATTTGCCATTGATCGAGTTTTTCTACAATAACAGTTATCAACTTCGGCGTATTTTACGTCACTTCGTTGATATTTGTTTCAAGACAACCCGGTACCCGATAACACCCGAAGTGTACACCTAATCAACTAACTCTTACATTATCTTGCAAAATAGCTAACACTTGCCCTTTTCTCCATAAAATCCGCCCCTCCCCCATGCCTTTTCTTACCAAAAATTCTTCCACATTAATGAGAGTTAGTAATCTTTTTCATGAATTAATTTCCATAACATAAGAAAACATACTTCATTTCACTAGCAATAAGATCAAAACTATCTCTATTTCCCTCTCTATATTACACGGCACACCACAAGAACCAAGGGAAGATCCATAATTTTTCATAGTTCAAGTAATCTACAAGTCTCATTTAGCATTCTTGTTAAGGTTTTGAAATAAAAACCTCAAGATTTGCATCCATTTCTCTTCAATCTCAACCCACATTGTAAGTAACTTTAAGAACATTTATTTCTCATGTTTTCCTTTCATTTGATCTATATGATCATGTATTTTCATGTGGCTTTGGTTAAAAATGCAAGTTACATAAGTTAATGATACCATTTCTTTTTAAAACTATCTCTAATCACTAGATCTATAACTTTCACTAACATCCTCATGAAATCCACTATAGTTTAGGATGTTTAGGACCCCATGACACCCTAAGAAGGTGTATGGTAGGATTTGCGAACTTGTGGAGTTGATATGAAGTGATTTGAGTAGGTTTAGAACTTTAGAAACGGATTTTAAACGTTATAGACAAGGTTCTGTCCTTAAACGACAGATCTGGAAAACTCAGTAGTTTTGAAATATTTTGGCCTTTAAAATCAGAAAGTTCATTCAAAAACGAGAACGTGGGCGCTTGAATCACAAAAATCCGACTTATAACGAAGAAGTTATGAATTATTAAAGTTACGCGACGAAAACTATAATTTTCAGAAAATAGTGTGCTGTTGGCCGAACTTTAAAGGGTAAAATGAGTCGTTAGCCGTGATCTAGATGAACCGAGACATTGAAAATATGTTAGTTTATGTTTATACGAACCCGCGGATATAAAGAACGTTGAAAACGAGCTTGTAACGACCGAGATACGAATTGTTGAAGATCCGACGAACTATATTGTTTTTGACAGCCCACTTTTTAAAGGAGTTTTTAGCATAAAAACTAGTATTTTTATAAGTCGTAACGTTGATAGCCGATTACCTAATTGATCGCGATGTGTATGATCAAAAGTATATTAACACGACATCGAGATAATGTTACAAGGATTTCAAAAATGTCAAGTTTGATCACTAACACTTAACGAGCACCGTTTCGCGACTAGTTTCACGAAGCCGTTTTGACATATTTTCACAAGTTGTAAAAAGTATTATTTTGCGGCAAAAATATTATATTTGACTATATAATACCAAATAGGGATCATGGAGTACCATTTCACCATATATATACGAAAAGTATTTTATGACTTGACGATATGTCAAAAATGTATATTTTGACAACAAATGATATTTTCCAAAGTAACAAGTGGTATCGTTAACATACGTAATTGCATGAGTTGAGTTGTATCATTGCTCACATTGAGTCATATCATTCATAATAGGTCGCGTTTAGAGGCCGAGTTCCATTTCATCATATTCATTGTGATCATATTGCTATCATACCAGGTGAGTCTTCATAGCCCCATTTTAAATTTATTATGTGATTTCTAAATTCTCGGGGGAGAATACATTGCACCATTTTTATGCGGACCATAGTATACAAACTCAGTTACATTGCTTAAGTTACATCATTGCCCAGATTAAAGTCCCCTTTATTATCATGAACCGTTAATTGTGAGCAAGCGAGAGTGAGTGAATAGATCTATTAAGGGTGACTCCTCCGTTCGAGTTGGTAGCTCCAACTGGATATACGAACGCATTTCATTTGAATCATATTAGAGTGACTGGCAAAACACTCTGTTGGGGCATTTCATTCAGTCTAGCTTCGGGGTCATGAGCTTAAGAGATATTGTAACATTTTTTTTATGTGGCATCTTTGTCATACACTTTTATACTTATGGTTTCCGTACAACATTTCATTTACATAAACCTATGAACTCACCAACATTATTGTTGACCTTTTTAGCAATGTATTTTCAGGTAATTAAGGTACCCGCATGTTGGATTGCATATGGCTTATCATGGAGTCGCGGAGTCGACGCGTCTCACTTTGTATTTTTATGCACTTATCCATCGTTTGATATGTATGAACTTGGTTTTTCGTAAACTTGTTTCACCTTTTGGGACCTAAACTTGTAACTCTGAATGTTTTTAGTTAATCAAACGATGTATTTTCAAAACGACACTTTAGGTCGTTCAATATAACCGTGTTGTGTGCTATGATCAGTCATGCCCCTGAATGCAATATTCCGCTGCAAGACACATGAAATTTGGGGGTGTGACACTAGTGCCAAACATACCCCAATTTGATATCGGTGGTTAATGTTTTCGACCGAGATTTATATGTGCATGAAATTGTATGCAAATTATGTCTGTTTAATATTGAAACTAATCAGTCCTTCTATTTGTTGGTGTCAAATTTTAACACCATAAAATTGCAAAAGGTATTGTAATGGTAAATATGAAACATGCAATACGTTTAGTTTTTGAGGGTTTTTGCATATACATCTTTACGAAAATATATAATTGCATATATATAAAAAAACATGCATAAAAACCATTGTACTATATGCATAAAAAAACTTACACAAACGATATATATGCAATTATTCACTTTGGGAGAGATATATATGCAATTCTGCCTAGTTTTTTTTAATCTTTTATATAGAATTATATTACTTTCATCACCCATTGTGTCAAAATCACCTACAATAAGAGCCGCAACTTCCAAAACTGTTGGTAGGTTATAATTCCTTTCATCCTATTAATCTCAGCTTCATATAATTCACTTCTTCAACACAAACCATATTTATTTCTATTTCATTCTTTTCTTTCAAAAGTACAAAAAACTAATGGTTTTCTTCCTTGCAGACAAAGACTTTAGATATACCTTTTTTTCTGCAGACACAATTTGCAGATGAAGACATAAAACCTTTGAAAAAACAAACGACACCTTACTCAATCACAGAGCCACAAATGTCATGGTATTCAAAAGGAAAATAATAAATGCCTTTAATATAAAACAAATTTATAGAATTTAAAAATAAATGTAAAAGGTGATAATGGCCCCACCCAAAACGTATAATAAGAGATTAAGTAGAGACAAACGACTATTAAATACACTGGTGATGTGGTCAGGCCACAATGCATTGATCGAACAATAGATTCTAATCAATGTTTTAAAACCCGGGTCGACCCGGCCAGTTCAACCGGTTGAACCGGGAACCGGATTAGATTCCGGGCCGAATGTGACCGTTTCTTTGCTTATTTAAAAACAGGATTAAACTGTCGAGTTTCAGCTGATCCGCGTCGAACCAGTTTCGCAAAAGAGAATAGAAAGTTATATGTGTAATGTGGGAGATGAAGTATTGTGTAAAGAAAAGGAAAAAAAAAAAAAATATATATATATATATATATATATATATATATATATATATATATATATATATATATATATATATATATATATATTATATATATATATATATATATATATAAAGTTATAGCAATGCTTTAGAGTCTAGACTTCCCCCTTTGGCCCTCTCAGACACTACAATATTCGTTTAAATGCATGAGATAGTTGATATAACATGACATCATTTCTTTTAAAAACCTATTTTGTTATTTACCCGTCCGAGTAGCATAAATTCAATATTAAACTAAGTAACTTCACTACATCTTTGTTCTCGCATATTCTGTATCACTTTCTTTGCACTCCCACCACTATCTCAGTTAACATCTCAACATCATCACTAGCAAAAATAAAAAACATAGAACAATGGAGAATCTCGCGCCATATCTGATGGTTACACCAACCGGAGTGTGTTGGTTCGTTAACGGTCAACAAGTGTTATGGCGCATAGATACGAATCCAGAAAATACCATACTATATTCAAGTGACCATATGCCTGACAGCGGATATATGAACGTGGAAGTGAATGATGTGACTGGTGATATAGATCTTTTCAGATATTCCCGCTCTGGCACGAAGAAGGTATATACTACATCTAATCCTCAAATGAAACCTCAAATGTTTTAGATTAAAAAAAGTCCTAAAAAAAACATAACACTCTTTTTTTGAACGAAAACATAACACACTCAGTAACAAGAAATATGTCGTCTAAACTGGACCAGGCTTTAAAAATGGTAAATGGGTAAACTCACATCTAAAGTGCGCCTTTTTTTTTAACGAAAACATAACAAGCTTTCTTCTTCGTCAGCTTCGATCTGATTAATACTACCGGAGACGATCCGTTTCTTTTATTTTTTTTGTTTATCCATTTGATCATAGCTTTTAACTTTTACTGTTAATTAACTTTGTAATGTTGATCATTTTTTCCTCTCAGATACAACCACTGAAACGCAATCAACTTGCGGCACGTCTTGGTCTTAATGAAATGAACTTCTTCTATAAGGTAGATACGTTTAATGCTAACCCTGAAAATGGGTCTGCAGCATCCGATGGAATAAATACCATTAGAATTAGAAAAGCTGACTATAAGATTCAAGCAAAGTCATGGTATTTAAAATTTTCAAGATATACAACATACTTTGGAACTTCATCTGAGTTTCGGTATGTGGTATATCATACCCTCGATATGCAGCACCTCATAAATCTGTGTGACAACTTGCATATCATAGCTTTTCCTAACCAAATAGTGAGAGATATGGAATTCTATCACCAACGGTCAAGAAATCAGATTGAAATATCTGAAGTGCTTCTAGAGAAAGATCACTCTACTATTTGTTGGGGGTCATTTGAGAGATCATTGGCTGTAGTGGTTAAAAAAGTTCCCAAGAGTCTAGGATACTCAGATTATTATAAAAATCTGTGGCTAACAAATACTTGCGACAACATTGTAAGGTTTTATGGAGCCGACTTTGACGAGGAGACATACAAATTCGCATTTGAGCCTTGTCATGATACTTTGGAACACTTTAAAATATTCTACGATATTTGGTTTCTAACCACAGTGTGAACGAATATTGTGAGGAACTTCACAATGTATGATAAATAATATTCATAATTTGGACATTTTCAAGTATAATATATTTGTTTTTTGTAACTGCAAAGGAATAACTCTAGGACTGAAGGACATCCATAGCAAAGGACTAAGCCATGGTAACCTAAATACAGATAACATCTTGTTATCCAAGGATCTGGACACAAAAATTTGTGGGATGAGCAGAAGCAGAAGTTTAACCTTAGAATCGGAAGGCAAGTATCTAACTTAAACTTTTTTTTATATATTATTTTTTACTTTGGGGTGTTTGAAATTTCTTATTCTTTTAATTAATTAAGAGGCAAGTATTATTAATTTGTTACAAATTAAGCAAATCAAACACTGTTTCCTAAAGTGCTTATCTTAAAGCAACCTATAAGTACTTGCTTAATAAGCCATCTCAAATACTTCTTGACTAATTTGTGGAATAAATTTATATATTTTCACCCTTTTCGTTTATTCATAATAGATCGGGACATAGAGTGTTACGTGAAAACGATACTCTCGTGTTTTAGTGGGGATCCTTATCAATTCAATGACCAAGAAATGCCTATCGCTGACTGCCTTGGAGATATTGCTAATCTACCGTGGAGATATCTAAAGTTATTCCTCTGCAGTTACAAAATCAAATATACGATACTTGAAAAGGTCCAAATTATGAATATTATTTATCATACATTGTGAAGTACCTCACAATATTCGTCCACACTGTGGTTAGAAACCAAATATCGTAGAATATTTTAAAGTGTTCCAAAGTATCCGGACAAGGCTTAAATGCGAATTTGCATGTCTCCTCGTTAAAGTCGGCTTCATAAAACCTTACAATGTTGTCGCAAGTATTTGTTAGCCACAGATTTTTATAATAATCTGAGTATCCTGGACTCTTGGTGACTTTTTTAACCACTACAGTCAATGATCCCTCAAATGACCCCCAACAAATAGTAGAGTGATCTTTCTCTAGAAGCACTTAAGATATTTAAATCTGATTTCTTGACCGTTGGTGATAGAATTCCATATCTCACTATTTGGTTAGGAAAAGCTATGATATGCAAGTTGTCACACAGATTTATGAGGTGCTGCATATCGAGGGTATGATATACCACATACCGAAACTCAGATGAAGTTCCAATATATGTTGTATATCTTGAAAAATTTAAATACCATGACGTTGCTTGAATCTTATAGTCAGCTTATCTAATTCTAATGGTATTTATTCCATCGGATGCTGCAGACCCATTTTCAGGGTTAGCATTAAACGTATCTACCTTATAGAAGAAGTTCACTTCATTAAGACCAAGACGTGCCGAAAATTAACTGCGTTTCAGTGGTTGTATCTGAGAGGAAAAAATGATCAACATTACAAAGTTAATTAACAGTAAAAGTTAAAAGCTATGATCAAATGGATAAACAAAAAATAAAAGAAACGGATCGTCTCCGGTAGTATTAATCAGATCGAAGCTGACGAAGAAGAAAGCGTGTTATGTTTTCGTTAAAAAAATAGGCGCACTTTAGATGTGAGTTTACCCATTTACCATTTTCAAAGCCCAGTCCGGTTTAGACGACATATTTCTTGTTACTGAGTGTGTTATATGTTTTCGTTCAAAAAAAGAGTTATGTTTTTCTAGGACTTTTTAATCAAAAACACTTGAGGTTTCTTTCGAGGATTAGATGTAGTATATACATTCTTCGTGCCAGAGCGGGAATATCTGAAAAGATCCATATCACCAGTCACATCATTCACTTCCACGTTCATATATCTGCTGTTAGGCATATGGTCACTTGAATGTAGTATGGTATTTTCTGGATTCGTATCTATGCGCCATAACACTTGTTGACCGTTAACGAACCAACACACTCCGGTTGGTGTAACCAGCAGATATGGCTCGAGATTCTCCATTGTTCTATGTTTTTTATTTTTGCTAGTGATGATGTTGAGTTGTTGACAGAGATAGTGGCGGGAGTGCAAAGAAAGTGATACAGAATATGCGAGAACAAAGATGTAGTGAAGTTACTAAGTTTAATATTGAATTTATGCTACTCGGACGGGTCAATAACAAAATAGGTTTTTAAAAGAAATGATGTCATGTTATATCAACTATCTCATGCATTTAAACGAATATTGTAGTGTCTGAGAGGGCCAAAGGGGGCATAGTCTAGACTCTAAAGCATTGCTATAACTTTATATATATATATATATATATATATATATATATATATATATATAAACGAATATTGTAGTGTCTGAGAGGGCCAAAGGGGGCATAGTCTAGACTCTAATGCATTGCTATAACTTTATATATATATATTAAAATATATATATATATATATATATATATATATTATATATATATATTTTCTTTTCTTTACACAATACTTCATCTCCCACATTACACATATAACTTTCTATTTTCTTTTGCGAAACCGGTTCGACGCGGATCAGCTGAAACTCGACAGTTTAATCCTGTTTTTAAATAAGCAAAGAACTGGTCACATTCGGCCCGGAATCTAATCCGGTTCCCGGTTCAACCGGTTGAACTGGCCGAGTCGACCCGGGTTTTAAAACATTGATTAGAATCTATTGTTCGATCAATGCATTGTGGCCCGACCACATCACCAGTGTATTTAATAGTCGTTTGACTCTACTTAAACTCTTATTATACGTTTTGGGTGGGGCCATTATCACCTTTTACATTTATTTTTAAATTCTATAAATTTGTTTTATATTAAAGGCATTTATTATTTTCCTTTTGAATACCATGACATTTGTGGCTCTATGATTGAGTAAGGTGTCGTTTGTTTTTTTAAAGGTTTTACGTCTTCATCTGCAAATTATGACTGCAGAAAAAATGGTATATCTAAAGTCTTTGTCTGCAAGGAAGAAAACCATTAGTTTTTTGTACTTTTGAAAGAAAAGAATGAAATAGAAATAAATATGGTTTGTGTTGAAGAAGTGAAAATTTATTTCTAATTTTGTTGTGATGGTTTTTTTGTTTTTTTGTTTTGATGTCGTTGCTGCACTCACTATCAACTAACTAAGCATATCAAAGACATGTTTGATGGTCATAATCCTTTTGTAATTAAATTTCAAATGGTTGATGAATGATTCGCCAACGCTGATGATGACTATATGAAGCTGAGATTAATAGGAGAAATGAATCATGATGAAAGGAATTATAACCTACCAACAGTTTTGGAAGTTGCGGCTCTTAGACCACTCCCATCGATCTCGTTAAAAGCACGTTAAAGGACGAATTTTGCAAGCTTAACGCGCGTTAAGGGGCGTTACTCGATGGGCATAACGGGCGTTAACGTTGCGTTAGGGGCTGCGTTAACACCCTAACGCAGCGTTAAGGGTGTTTCTTGCCAAAAAAATTAAAAAAAAAAATACTCTTCCGCCCCCTTTTCTAACCGTTGGAAGTTTGAAAATGTTGCAATTTGGCCCCTGACTTTTCTAGCCGTTGGAAAGGAGCAGGTTTAAAAAAAAAAAAAAAAAAAAAAAAAAAAAAAAAAAAAAAAAAACTATTTTCAATCCCCTATAAATAACCATTTCACACCATATTTTTTTTCACACTTCCACAACTCAATACACTACATATTTACACTATCTTTGCAACCTTCAACCCAAAAAAAATGTCTCGATTCAACTTAAACGATGACGATAACGAAACGTTCTTGGATCTCTTAGCAACCGGTTTTAATAACCCCAATGTCGGCTCATCTTCTAACCCGAACGCCGGCTCATCTTCAATCCCGAGCCCACTTGGCTTGTCGGCTTACCAACAACATCAACAAATGCTCTATTCGGAACAACAAACCGACCTAAACACCCAAAATTTCTCCAATCTCAACTTCACCCAACATTCACAACAATCTCAAACCGCAACCAATGAAGTTCCCGACACTCCAACGTCTCCTGCAAAAAAAACCAAGTTCGGGCGTACCAAACGAAAGGCGAGAAAATCTAAAAACCCCGAACCGGAACCGTTGGATGATGATGAAGAACCCGTTGCCAACAAGTGCAAACGTTGGAACAGACAAGAGGAAAAACTGTTTGCTCAGTGTTATGTTGCAGCGTCGGAAGACCCACATGTGGGGAAAAATCAAAGCCGGGATACGTTTTGGCAACGAGTGCAGAATGAGTTTAACCGAGTCAATTACCAACCAAGGAACAAGGATATATTCCAAAGTAAGTGGAGAACTTTGAACCGTGACTGTTCAAAGTTCAACGCGTACTACAAACGTTCCCAACGCCAAGAAAGAAGTGGCGAAAGTGAACTTGATATCCTGAAACGTGCCCGAGAAATGTACCGGGACGAGCACAAAACCGCTCCTTTTAGCAACGAGGAGGCTTGGGAGGTTTTACGTGGTCATGTGAAGTGGGACACGCCGGAGCCAGTTGATTTAACCGGCGATGAACCACCAAGCCAAACAAATGAGGCGTTGTTTGGTCAAAATGAAATACCAAGGCCAATGGGGAGGCGTGCTGCAAAGAAAGCTCGATCCGAGACCACGGGAGGAACTAGCACGGGAGCGAGTACGGGAGGAAGTATGTCGTCAGTGCAATTCGTGGAGAATATGACAGTCGAGTATCGTCACAAACAGGAAATGGCAATAGCCGTGTATCGGGCTACAAAAGAAAAGGAGGAGGCGATAACAAGGCTGGAAGAAATAAAGTTTTTGAAGGAGAAGACCGTCGGGGAGCCACCAGAGGTGGTGTGGTGGATCAACCAAGAAAAGGCTCGCATCGTGGCAAAATACAAGCTCGGGGATTATATTCCAGAGTAGATTTAGGATTGTCTTTATTTTTATGATGTAATTTTTAATTTCGTCGTTATTTTTATTTATTTCTTTAATTTCGTTGTAACGTTTTTTTTAAGTGTGTTAATGTAATGTTATGTTTTAATAAATGTGTTGTTTTAAAAAAAAAAATGAAGTTATTTATAAGTTAGGGGTTGAATATGAAAATTTATGTGTAAAGTTGAGTTAAGGTGTTAAAGCTGAGTTATTGATGTGTGAGTTAAAGCTGAGTTAAGTTAAAGGGTGAAAAAGCTGACGTGGCAGGCCTTAAATTTTAAAACTGAGTTAACTGATGTGAGTGGCCTTATTGTAGGTGATTTTGATACAATGGGTGATGAAAGGAATATAATTCTGCTAAACGAATTGCGTGTTTCATATTTACATGCACGTTTTTTATTTGCTATATGCCAAACCAAGTAAATCCTGTGTTATCTTCTTTTGTGATTGGCGAAACAGCATATAGCCAATAAGCTTTCTGAATATTCCAAAACTGGCAAACCTCTAAGCAAATGAATCCAAAAGTAGCACATATATGAGGGATCTCAGCAGGAAAAAAGTAGACAGGTTTAAGCACATGTATAACAAAAAAACAATTTTAGCTCATGAGCTACCCTTGGCCCCATATGTACCAAGTCTCGTATCCGTGGGTTCAGGCTTTGGGTTAAATGACTTATTTGGTTCACATTATTGAGACTATTAAGAACTCGAGTATTAAGACACAAATCCTAAACCAAACCATTAAACCGATTCCTTATTTTTCACCTAAGAAGTTCTAAAACCAACCCGACTCCAAGCAACCCGAGTAACAAAGGGATCATTTATTCTGTTCACACGAATTATTAGCGAGTGCCATACACATAGACTGTTAGCAATAATGTCCCAATGAGCAGAAACTTGGAAAATGACAAAATTAACAAATAATTGAAGATTTTGTCTTATATCACACGAATTAACTAATCAAGTGATATGACTAAAGAGTTGAACAACTTTTTGTGATCATACCTTTCAATTCAATGTTTGAAATGACATTACAATGTAACCACCAACAATCACATCCAAATTTTCCAATGTCCTACAAATATACCAGAAATGTAGACATTTTTAATCAAAAAAATTATAAGTTGCTCATATTTTGTTACCATTCTTAACAAATTTTATTACCATCAATAGCATATAAAGTCAAAGTTAGCTTTTTTTGCAATTTTAGCATGACACTTAAATTTTTTCTAACCAGTAATGGTATAGTAGCTTAACTATGATTTCGTTCAAAAAAAAACTTAACTATGATTGATATTTCTTTAAAAAAAAAGTTAACGTGTGAGATTTAGAGCCACTACCATTTGGTTAAAACACACGTTATCGACAACTTGCAAAAATAATACTCTAAAATTTTGTAAATTAAACAGAATTAGACCCTTTGACGGCCCCACTGACCGGTCTCACGGCTAATATGGAGAGAAAAATCGCGTAACAATATTATTAAAAGGACACGGCAGACAGGATTTGAGCACATGAGCTCATTTTAAGCTGCATCGGGCTACTATTTTACGAAATAACACAAATACACTCGAGAAATAAGTTAAATGGAATCCGATCCTTTAACCGGTCCCACGGCCAGTATGTGAGATAAATCAAGTAACACAATTATTAAAAGTACCCCACAAGACTATTTGAACACATGACCTCCGTTTTACATTCCATTGGGCTACTAATTTACTCAAATAACACAGCTACAGTCGAGAATCGAGATAACACTACATTCTAACATTCATATAATAAAACTAATATAAATTTAAACAGCACATTCCAACACACGCTACACATAAATAAATGAGTAAATTGCAAAAATCGTCCTTGTGGTTTGGACAAATTGCACTTTTCATCCTTGTGGTTCATTAAGTGCAAAAATCGTCCTTATTTTGTACTGCTACGTTCAATTTTGGCCCTTCAACAGTTAAATTTGGCAAACCACAAGGATGATTTTTGCAATGATGGAGGGCCAAAAGTGCACGTAACAGTGCAAAATAAAGACGATCTTTGCACTTAATGAACCACAAAGACGAAACGTGCAATTTGGCCAAACCATAATGACAATTTTTGCAATTTACTCTAAATAAATTCCTTAACAAAAATGGGTTTAGATCACAAAATAGCAATGAATTTTTTTTAAAGTTCTGTGTTGGTACGTGATCTATAAAAAATATTATTAAATGTAATGAACTTTCATAAATTGTTTTGAATATGCAAATTTTGATGTGTTATAACGTTAAAAATAGTGACTAAGTGTCAATTTTCTGGTATGACACCGCATCAAAACGAGCATATTTGAACATTTTATGAAGGTTCCTTACATTAAATGATATTTTTTATAGTTCACGTACGACTTTAAAGTTCGTTGTTATCTTATAAGCTAAACCAAAAAAATCAGCAACAATATCACAATATTGGTAACATATCATATAATATCATGTCCAAATTTAAGCTAGACAACTACAGTAACAAAGTAAACATAACATACTCATAATCAACAAAAAAAAAATCAATTTACACGAAATAAAAAATATTTACCTTATGTAGGGAAGATTCAAACGTAAAAATATGTTGAAGAAAATGAAGGAAGTTAGAGCAGCCGGTGTGGAGAAACTACCGTGCCTTCTTGCCGTCCCTCGCCGTGAGATGCTTACTCGTCTGCACGGAGAGCTTGAGTGTTTGACAATTCGAACGTTTATTGCCACTTTCCATACAATTTCAAACGGTAATATTAACTTACCTTATGAATGAAGAAGGTTTGTTCACCATTAACATCAACTTCAAGATCACAGGAAGCATCCATGAATGATACTAAAAAATGAAACCCTGAAAATGAAAATGAAGAATGAAGAAGAAATACAGGGAAAAAAGATTTAGTGGGAATCTTGTGTGGATTTAGAGAAGTGAAGATGTGAAGACAAAGAGGCTGGATTTAGAGAAGTGAAAGATATATGAAAATGTGATTTTAATAAACAAAGAGATGGATCATGGAAGTAGGCACAAGAGCTTGGAGTGGAGATATATAATAAAAATAGATAGTGGTGGGCTCAAATGAGTAAGTAGTGGTATGTTATGGTAAGGATGGTTGTAAGTTGTGATACGTCATAATGAGGTGGCATCTCATGAGGCTCGAATGAAGAGTTTTACTATGTCATGACACCAGAAGGTAGGTGTGAGTAATTTATGACTGAGTGATGTTTTGTTTGTAGAGAGGAGGTTCTTTTACTATTTGAACTTCGATTGTGGAAATATTTATGGTGCCTTCTCAAAAACTCCGGACCGAGATGTTCGGTTCATGGTTGGGTAGGGTTGGTTCGGTACAGTCTAACAAAACAGAATAGTCTTTTTTTTGTAAGACCGAACCGAACCTGACCAAGAACCAAAACTGAGGAAAAATGTGGACAAGGACCGGACCGACAATACGTTCGGTCCGGTTTCTCGGTTCGGACCGGTCCATGGTCTTTAATGCCCAGCCGTATATATATAAGTGTGAAGTAAATGAGAGTAAAGAAAGTTAGTGATTTAAATTGTAATTAAGTATTTAAATACGCATGGCCGTGGTAGTATATAGTAACGTTAATTTGTGTGTGAATTTTTTTTTTATGTATATATGAGTGTAGAATAAATGAGAGTAAAAAAAGTTACTTATTTAAATTGTAATTAAATATTTAAATATTGAATAAATTGCATTATCTTTTATAAGTAAAAGTACTTTATTATAACAACATTACTCACTTTTTAAGTTTTTAAATTTTATGCAAATGTTTTTCTCTTTATTGTAGTATTAGAACTATAGGTATCCAGATAGGTAACAAATGAAGTTTAATTATTCTCATTATTCGAGATTAGCGAGTTTTGAGTCTCATGTACGCAATATAATTGAGATATATAGTTATAATTACTACTAATATTAAACATAATTATTAATGTTGTTATTAAACCATTTATTAATCGATATTCTTTGCATGAAAAGGTTTGTAATACTAAGACCACTCCCATCGATCTCGTTAAAAGGACGTTAAAGGACGAATTTTGCAAGCTTAAAGCGCGTTAAGGGGCGTTACTCGATGGACATAACGGGCGTTAACACTGCGTTAGGGGCTGCGTTAACACCCTAACGCAGCGTTAAGGGTGTTTCTTGCCAAAAAAAAAAAAAAAAAAAAAAAAAAAAAAAAAATTACTCTTCCGCCCCCTTTTCTAACCGTTGGAAGTTTGAAAATGTTGCAATTTGGTCCCTGACTTTTCTAGCCGTTGGAAAGGAGCGGGTTAAAAAAAAAAAAAAAAAAAAATGTCAAAACCATTTTCAATCCCCTATAAATAACCATTTCACACCATATTTTTTTCACACTTCCACAACTCAATACACTACATATTTACACTATCTTTGCAACCTTCAACCCAAAAAAAATGTCTCGATTCAACCTAAACGATGACGATAACGAAACGTTCTTGGATCTCTTAGCAACCGGTTTTAATAACCCCAATGTCGGCTCATCTTCTAACCCGAACGCCAGCTCATCTTCAATCCCGAGCCCACTTGGCTTGTCGGCTTACCAACAACATCAACAAATGCTCTATTCGGAACAACAAGCCGACCTAAACACCCAAAATTTCTCCAATCTCAACTTCACCCAACATTCACAACAATCTCAAACCGCAACCAATGAAGTTCCCGACACTCCAACGTCTCCTGCAAAGAAAACCAAGTTCGGGCGTACCAAACGAAAGGCGAGAAAATCTAAAAACCCCGAACCGGAACCGTTGGATGATGATGAAGAACCCGTTGCCAACAAGTGCAAACGTTGGAACGGACAAGAGGAAAAACTGTTTGCTCAGTGTTATGTTGCAGCGTCGGAAGACCCACATGTGGGGAAAAATCAAAGCCGGGATACGTTTTGGCAACGAGTGCAGAATGAGTTTAACCGAGTCAATTACCAACCAAGGAACAAGGATATGCTCCAAAGTAAGTGGAGAACTTTGAACCGTGACTGTTCAAAGTTCAACGCGTACTACAAACGTTCCCAACGCCAAGAAAGAAGTGGCGAAAGTGAACTTGATATCCTGAAACGTGCCCGAGAAATGTACCGGGACGAGCACAAAACCGCTCCTTTTAGCAACGAGGAGGCTTGGGAGGTTTTACGTGGTCATGTGAAGTGGGACACGCCGGAGCCAGTTGATTTAACCGGCGATGAACCACCAAGCCAAACAAATGAGGCGTTGTTTGGTCAAAATGAAATACCAAGGCCAATGGGGAGGCGTGCTGCAAAGAAAGCTCGATCCGAGACCACGGGAGCGAGTACGGGAGGAAGTATGTCGTCAGTGCAATTCGTGGAGAATATGACAGTCGAGTATCGTCACAAACGGGAAATGGCAATAGCCGCGTATCGGGCTACAAAAGAAAAGGAGGAGGCGATAACAAGGCTGGAAGAAATAAAGTTTTTGAAGGAGAAGACCGTCGGGGAGCCACCAGAGGTGGTGTGGTGGATCAACCAAGAAAAGGCTCGCATCGTGGCAAAATACAAGCTCGGGGATTATATTCCAGAGTAGATTTAGGATTGTCTTTATTTTTATGATGTAATTTTTAATTTCGTCGTTATTTTTATTTATTTCTTTAATTTCGTTGTAACGTTTTTTTTAAGTGTGTTAATGTAATGTTATGTTTTAATAAATGTGTTGTTTTAAAAAAAAATGAAGTTATTTATAAGTTAGGGGTTGAATATGAAAATTTATGTGTAAAGTTGAGTTAAGGTGTTAAAGCTGAGTTATTGATGTGTGAGTTAAAGCTGAGTTAAGTTAAAGGGTGAAAAAGCTAACGTGGCAGGCCTTAAATTTTAAACCTGAGTTAACTGATGTGAGTGGCATGAAAAGGTTTGTAATACTAATACATTATGTGTAGACGATGTATTCAAGCTCGTTTGTAACCTGATTATAAAACTCGAAGTTCGAAACTTAAGCTCTTTCAATCCGTACATAGACGGTAACAATATACGAGGTGCAAGCTTAATAATGCTCGTTAGTTTACATACTTAGTCGAGTATCTCAAGCTCAAGATTGTCTCGTCTTATAATCTAGTCGATAGCAATTACTTTTTGCGTTTTAAGAATCTCGCAACTCGACTTGACTCAGTTACACTCTTACAATTCTACTTTGGACATGCGGTTATTTTCATTTTTACCAACAAAATTAAAACAAAGAGAATGAAATCCAATTTATTCAAATTTGAAATGGAACAGTTCGCGGTTTTGGACAATTAATGCACGCATAGTGTTATAGGAAAATGTTAAAAGATTGTTATTGCTTTTTTGTCTTCACCGTATAGGGTTCCGATCATTTAGAAAGTGAAGTAAATTAAAAAAGCTAAAAAGGCACTCACAATGTGACAAGTGTCCAACAACAATTCCCTCCTCCTTTTCTTATTAAATTTGGTTAGGGGGCATTTTGGTCATTTTAACCCCTTTTTTATTCCACCCCAAAACTTTAAACGTAAATAACTTTCAAACGATAAACTTTTATGAAAAACCGATTTCACCATAATTTTTAAAAATATAATTCTCTTTAATTTGGTATGCATAATGATATATGAATCGCAACTTTTTTATTTCAAACTTTTTTATTTCAAACTTCTTGAAATTTTTGACATTTTCAGCTCTAATTTTGCCTAGTTTAATGGCCGAATTTTGCAAAACTTAAAACACGAAAGTTATAGCTTTTTGGCCATTCTTTACCCATAAATTTGAATCATTCAAATCCGATATAATATGAGTGAGATATTGCACGTTAAAGATGAACAATAACTGATAAACCAAAACACTTTGAAAAACAACCGACACTAACTGATGAACCTAAACACTTTGATAAACAACCGACGCTAACTGATGAACCTAAACACTTTGAAACACAAACGACGATAACTGATGAACCAAAACACTTTGAAAAACAACCGACGCTAACTGATGAACCAAAACACTTTGAAAAACAACCGACACTAACTGATGAACCTAAACACTTTGAAACACAACCGACGCTAACTGATGAACCAAAACACTTTGAAAAACAACCGACGCTAACTGATGAACCAGTAATTGATGAACCAATAACAGCACAATAACTGATGAACCAAAAAAATAACACAACACAATAAATGATGAACCTATAACTGATGAAGCAATAATTGATGAACCAAAAAAATAACATAACACATGACAATAATTGATGAACCAAAAACACATAACAAGGGTCAATAATTGATGAACCAAAAAGACATAACACCAGGATAATAATTGATGAACCAAAAAAATAACAGCACAATAACTGATGAACAAAAAAAATAACACAACACACTAACTGATGAACCTATAACTGATGAACCAATAATTGATGAACCAATAATTGATGAATCAAAAAAATAACATAACACATGACAATAATTGATGAACCAAAAACACTGATGAAGCGAAAAGTGTACCGCTTTTAAGGGGTCATTTAAGCCCTAAATCGTATTTATTTGATCAAATATTGCCCTAAATCGTTCCTTTTGTCATTTTAGGTACTTTTGAGGAGAAATCTGGAAAAGGAGGCATTTTGGACGTTTTTGGAGCATAAAAGTGGAGAAAACGACAAAGTCTCAAAATTGTGCTGGAAATTACCTTTGACGGCGTCAGGATTTGTTCTGGACGGCGTCATGGCTTGGCAAAAGTGGTGGATGTGAAAATTACTCATGATAAGCCAGAGAAATTTGCATGGAATTCTGACGGCGTCACGCTTTAATGTGATCAAGGTCGTCACGGCTTAATTTAAAGAGGGACGGCGTCACCCTTAACCTTGACGGCGTCAGCTTCTGATAGGCCAGAACGGATTTTGGAGGTTTAAAGGGAGACGGCGTCAAGAAGGCCATCACGTGTTAACTAGTCACAACTTGCGCGCGCGGTAGCTGTTACTGTTTTGGCCATTAAATCCTCATACGAACTCGGATTTAGGTGATTCAAAAGGCCACGCGATCGGGACGAAAAGATCTACAATTTGGTGAAAAATTGGACGTGACGGCGTCACGTGTAAGTCTGACGCCGTCAGATAGGGCCGACAGAAAAATGCCTATAAATATAACTTCACAACTTCATTATTTGTAAGCCCTAAACCCTAAGTCCGATTCTAGGGTTTAGGTAGGTGTTTTTCCAGCAACTTAGAGGGTCCTAATCATGCCATAAACATCTTGTAATGGTTTGTTTATCGATTCAATCTTATGTTATGTCTTCAATTATGATCATTGTTGATTGCTCTTCATTAATTATGCTTGGCTAAATCACCTTGTGTCTACTTATGATTGTATGAAACTTGTATATAATCAATTAGATCTTATTGATTTCTTGTTGATGTGTGTGTCCATCTCCATCAATTAGGGCGTGACAACTTCAATAGATCTAGTTGGTTTAGTTTATAATTCTTGCTTCCTATTGTTTCTTGTTTTGATTGGGTGATATCGATGTTAGGCTTAAGAAAACTGGCTAACCTCCTATACGGTAACTTGCTTGAGCGTCTTAAGAAACATGAACCAATGCGTACTAGGTTTATTTGGTTGTATTTAATGCATGAGCGAATTCTAGTGATCCCATGTTAGGAGCTTCTTAGCCGGCTCGACATAGGAGTGAAGTAGGAGCTTATAGAGTTGGGGAAGTACGTACGCCACCCCACGAATGGTATTAAGGAATACAACCCGTCAATTAAAACAAGGTGTGACAATTCAGCAGGTAGAATTGGATAGCTAGCAAGGAGTAATATATCATAGGTAGACATGCTTCATTTCCCTTGTAGAACCCTAGTTTACTTTTCTTGCATATTAGTTTAATTAGTAGCTTTTGGGTTAGTTGATTAGCAACTAATTCCGCCCCTTCTACCAAAACCAGATATTTTTACTTGCTTTCCATAAAATATAAAAATACAAAAAGAATCATCCCTCACCTTTAGACCTAGTTAGATTAATTTCAATCCTAACGAACACTATTCTTTGAGTTGAACGATCAATCCCCGGTACTTGCCACTTCACTATACTACAACGGTCAGGTACACTGCCTGGTGGGGATTGCAAACTTCTCAAGATCCCTTGAGAGGTAAAACCTGTTGTAAGGTCGCAAAACCACGCATCAAACACATAACAAGGGTCAATAATTGATGAACCAAAAAACTAACCTAAACACTTAAAAAAACAAACGACGCTAACTGATGAACCTAAACACTTTGAAACACAACCGACGCTAGGCAAAGTGTGTTTCCTTACATTACCTGTGTTCGTGTGCGTAATTCATTATCTTTGGTTAGGTCGGGAAATTGCACAATGCAATTGGAGTGAAAGTAAATATTGTATATTTTGGAGTTTATTTTTCGTGTGTTTACTACTTTCACTATTACCGTTATTTCTGAAAGTATGAAAAGTATGAATAAAAATTATCCGGAAAGAAAGTTATAGTGATGTGGTAAAATTTTACACATCTTTGTTATGTATAAAAAAAAAAAAAAAAAAAAAAAAAAAAAAAAAAAAAAAAAAAAAAAATTGAAAAAATAAGAAAAGAAAAAGAAAGAAAGAAGAGTTGGATGTTTGTTTTAACCAACTTATGTAAAGTTATGTAAGTGGTCGATATCACCACTATTTGTTGTACTATATCTATGGATTGAATGGGAATTGGCAGTTATGGAACGCCAATTAAGGTTTATTCTTTGATTAAGATCTTGTTGAGTATAATTCGTGTCTACCTAAAGCGTGTGTTTCAAGTGTTAAAGCGTGAGTTATTCGATGATATGAGTCTTATTCATGGGATGGTTGGGATAGTGATTAACCACACTTAGGATTTTAATTTATTTGTTTTGTTTATTTTTATTTTTACACCAATTTATATCCCAAATGTTATCCATGCCCTTTATTATTCTTTATCCAACCGAACCTTTGATTTATTGAGATTGGGGATTTGAGCAATCTTAAGTATCGTAGTCGTGGATTCGACTATGTATTTATGATTTTGTCGCCCTTTTTGATATATTATTATTGGTGAAGTTTGGACCTATCTTTAGCCTATTCGAGTTAAGGATTTGAGCAATTGCAAGTATCGTGTTTCGTGGATTCGATCATGTATTTGTGATTTTGTCGCCTTTTCTGGAATTTGAGATGGATAGTGAAAGAGAATAATTAACCCTTAAGCCTAAAAACCCTTTTTACCGCTTTAGACTTGTTATTCCTTAGCTTTAGTGGTGGAGATGTGTATACTTGCCTAGCTTATGATAGAATATTCGTCGCGACTGGACAGTTAAACGATTAGATTTGCTTTTATCGACTTATTTTATTTTACTTCTAATTCGTTAAGTGTTTAGTTGTGTGATTATGAAATGAACGAATACATGCTTAAATATAAAAATAAATCCTAACATCTTTTAGGATACATTTTCATAAAAGAAATTCTAAGGTTTACTTGGGGACAAGTAAAGTTCAAGTGGGGGGATATTTGATGAACTCAAATAAGTACATTTTATTACTATCATTTATCCTATTAATTTGACTTGTTTTACTATATTATGTATGAGGATTGATACTTAATCATTTACTTTTGTAATTCTCAGGTAAAAACAAGCATTTGGTGAAACTTAGCGATTTTGGACTAATAATGGAGCAAAACGTGCATAAAGTGAAAGTCTACTGACATGGACAAGATCAAGTCAATTCTGCTCCAGATGCGCCGCATCTCACTCTGGACATGCGCCGCATCTCTATCAAGATATCACCAGATACGATCCAAGATACAAGAGGACATGCGCCGCATCTAATCAAGAGTTACGCCGCATCTTCTGGCGGTGTACGAATATTCCTGAATATTATAATCTTGGACCCCACGCGAAGTTAAGTACATGCGCCGCATCTACTTAGTAGATGCGCCGCATCTTCCCTCAGACAGAAAGTATAAATACCCCGTAGACCAGACGAATTAAAAGTTCCGAAACCCTAAAACCGAAGACCAAACAGGAGGAACAAAGGACGAATTCAGTCAAGGAGGCAGCACAAGACACACCCAAATCAAAGATACAAGAGCTGTAAGAAGGTGCTGCATGTATTTAATTCATTAAGTAGTTTTGTTTTATTGTGTTAGCAAACTTTAATTCATCAGGATTGGTGGCTTGTGTAATGTGACAACGAAAGATTGCACTCCCTTTAATACTTGCTTTCCCATCAATTAAAGTTTATATGATGATGTCTTTGGTTACTACTTATTAGTGCATTGATAACCTCTGTGTTTATTAGTGGCTTGCGGGCATTTGACTGCGGGACATAATGTGGCTCCCACGGTTGTTTCTAAATTGATCACTTAGGAATAACTTTTAGACATAAGTAATCATTAAGGGTTTACTCGCCGATAAGAATAGGACCAACGAGAAAGGGTTAACTACATACACTTCATATAAAGCTATCAATAAAACAAGTGACAATCTACTTAATCATAAGGACAGCCCTCTTATTGTCTCGAGTATTTATCTGTGTACGTGTGTGCTACTTGCTGATTCGTGCCTGTTGGTTTATTTTATTATTTAAATTGCAACAAATCGTGCCAGTCTCTCAGGCTGAAACCCCCTTGCGTTAGGATATTAAAATACTGATTAGAATAACTAGATAATACGTTCCACTCTTAGTGATCGACACTCTACTTACCATTATCTTCATACTGACCGGGTACACTGCTCGTTAAGTGTGTGTGTTATTGATAAGTCGGCTAAATATAAATTTAAAACTTGAGTAGGCATTAAAACTGCTAAACCGCAACGACACATCACGCGCATCAAGTTTTTGGCGCCGTTGCCGGGGAGTGAATTGTTATTATCTGTTAATTTGATTAGTATTTTAATTAGGTTTTTCTTTTTATTAGATTAATTGCATTATTGTACTATTTTGCATATTTGTTGTATTGTGTGTTAATTGTTTTCTTTTTATTTTTGTGTGTTTATTTTTGTTTTTGTTTGTGTGTTTAATTTTTTGTTTTTATTTTTCGTATTTTTCTGTTCTGCTATCGTTGTACTGTGCTAAATCAAACGATACGGCGCATCTGATCACTCAGATACGGCGTATTGCGTTTAATTTTTTTTAATACAACGCGTTTAATTAATTCGATACGACGCATCTTTTCCCCAAGATACGGCGTATCTGTTTTTAATAAGAAAATTTTTCTAAGCGATAAAGTGATACGACGCATCTGCTTTTGCAGATACGGCGTATCTGTTTTTAATAAAAAAATTTTTTTTCTAAACCTTAACGCCATACGACGCATCTGCTTTCGCAGATACGGCGTATCTATTATTTTAATTAAAAACAGTTTGCGAATTATTAAACAGATACGGCGTATCGATCTCTGTCGATACGGCGCATCTTACTGAATCAAAAATCTTTTATTTTTAAACGTAACGAAAATACGGCGCATTGACTTTCGTTAATACGACGCATTTAATTTTAATTAGATAAGCCGATTTTTGATTAATTAATTCGATACGGCGCATTCTTAAATTCTAAGCGGCGTATCTATTTTCTGGATAAAGTCTGATTAAATTTTAACGTATTAAGATACGGCGTATCCAACTTTTTGGATACGGCGCATCGTCTGCAGATATCAGCTATTTTTATTCTTATATCCGTATCTATATTCATTAATTTCTCTTCTAGCGAACAAATCCTACTGATGCTTTTCGTGATTGTTTCAGAAGGATAATGGAAGGATACGAAGAACTAATTGACTTCGACTTCGAAGCCAATTTTATGAATGAAGTATTAGTGCATGATAAATCACTCGAACGTTACGATGGGGACTACATTGAACTTAATGACCTTAATGGACCATTGGAATCCAATGACCTGTTCATGGTTGATGCTGAATCTGAGTTAGAAGAAGGAGAAATTGTGGATAGTCCAAAAGTCAACGTTATTACTACTAGAAATTACGATGAATTTGAGGGATATGATGGTTCTTGGGATTACGGTAGAAGGATCCACGCCGATTGTGCTTACAATTTGCAATTCACATGCATGATTGGGTACAAGTGTATTGACGCCAATTTCTTTCCTATTTTACCAATCAATGTCATGTCAAGAAGGTTTTACAATTCCATTATGAGAAATAAAGTAGAGTATAAGGGAAAGAATGTAGTTGGTGCCTTCATTAATGTCCCGATATTCGTGGGACGCTTTACTGTTGTAACTGAGTTCGCCGTTGTTGAAGACATGAATGCCTATTGTGACAGCAATATAGGTGACGTGATTGTTGGAAAACCATTTTGTAGGGAGATCACTATTAATGCAAAACGATTTGAAGGAAAAATCACCTTTCAATATGGAAGCGACGTTATCACTTATATGATGCCCCGAACTCATCCTGGATTTAAATATGCTACTAGTAGGATCTGCTACAAATTTTCTCCATTCCTTTTTGTTAGTGATGATGACAATAAGAGAGGGATTGAGTACCCATATCAATTGATGGAAGGATTCTACAATGGAGTGTTGAAATTGGGACCTGAATATATACATGACGAATTAGTTGCTAAATGGATCCTACGTAAACAATGTGGGAGTCAATGATCGATACTAAAGAGCTGAACGTGAGTCTAACTTGAAGACTCTGGAATAAAGACAAGTGCTTACCGGGAGACAACCCGGATTTATCTTTTATTCTGTTTTCTGTGTCGAGTCAGTCCAGGCCGCATGAGGATACGGCGCATCTCAATTCTGAGATGCGACGCATCTCCTGCAATGGTCATATCTTATTTTATTTTTCTGCATTTTTATTTTCGACTTTAAAACTATTTATCAGTTTATTTTTAATGCGGCGCATCCCTGGTTAAGGATGCGGCGCATCTTTATTCTGATCCGTATTTATTCCAGGCTCGATACGGCGTATCTTCTTCAATAAGATACGGCGCATCGACTGACCTGATGATTTTCAGTTTTAATTTTTAAGTTTTATTTTTCCTAACTACTAATGTGTTATGCAAGTTGAACCTTTCTTATCTTAGGTGTGTTTTAAAGTATTGGTGGTATTATAGTTTCCTGAATTTCCTGTGGATACATCAAGTATGAAGCTTTAACGTTCTAATCCACAAGAAGTTGATTTTTGCTCTTATACTAATGGAGGATCATACCGAGCAAATCTCAGGGGAGTTTTTCTGTTCTAATTCTTTTATTTTCCAGTTTTTAACCTTTTATACAAACAACGAGGACGTTGTTTAACTTAAGTGGGGGGATTGGAGAATTAGAACACTTAACAATTACTTGTCCTAAACTTTTTCAAAAATTATGCTTAAAATGTACATAATATATCAAACTTAAAAATTTTTTAGCATGTTTTTGTTTAAGATCTAAGTTGCATAGCTGCACACATGACGTTATTTTCAAAAATTGTGAATTTTCAAAATTCACAAATCTATGAGTGTGCCGGTGACTTGTAAACTTTAGAACTTGGCTTGTATACTATTCGAGACCACCATAATGAGTATTATTTATATAATTGGAATGACTTGTCTAAATTGGTAAAATTCTAGGATTACACCCAAATAGCCTTTATATGTTATGTGTTATTAGCTAACTACACTGGTTAGTTAACCCCCGTATAAACCTTTTGTTACTCTCATTTTTAGAGTAAGATACCCTAGAAAAACACTCAGAGCCATTCCTTTCGTTTCTTACACCTATGTTTAAAATGTTTCGTTACACCCTTACACCTTAGCCTACCCTGTAGATTAGAATCCGTGGTTGGTTAATTACTATAGGCAAAGTGTGTTTCCTTACATTACCTGTGTTCGTGTGCGTAATTCATTATCTTTGGTTAGGTCGGGAAATTGCACAATGCAATTGGAGTGAAAGTAAATATTGTATATTTTGGAGTTTATTTTTCGTGTGTTTACTACTTTCAGTATTACCGTTATTTCTGAAAGTATGAAAAGTATGAATAAAAATTATCCGGAAAGAAAGTTATAGTGATGTGGTAAAATTTTACACATCTTTGTTATGTATAAAAAAAAAAAAAAAAAAAAAAAAAAAAAAAAAAAAAAAATCGAAAAAATAAGAAAAGAAAAAGAAAGAAAGAAGAGTTGGATGTTTGTTTTAACCAACTTATGTAAAGTTATGTAAGTGGTCGATATCACCACTATTTGTTGTACTATATCTATGGATTGAATGGGAATTGGCAGTTATGGAACGCCAATTAAGGTTTATTCTTTGATTAAGATCTTGTTGAGTATAATTCGTGTCTACCTAAAGCGTGTGTTTCAAGTGTTAAAGCGTGAGTTATTCGATGATATGAGTCTTATTCATGGGATGGTTGGGATAGTGATTAACCACACTTAGGATTTTAATTTATTTGTTTTGTTTATTTTTATTTTTACACCAATTTATATCCCAAATGTTATCCATGCCCTTTATTATTCTTTATCCAACCGAACCTTTGATTTATTGAGATTGGGGATTTGAGCAATCTTAAGTATCGTAGTCGTGGATTCGACTATGTATTTATGATTTTGTCGCCCTTTTTGATATATTATTATTGGTGAAGTTTGGACCTATCTTTAGCCTATTCGAGTTAAGGATTTGAGCAATTGCAAGTATCGTGTTCGTGGATTCGATCATGTATTTGTGATTTTGTCGCCTTTTCTGGAATTTGAGATGGATAGTGAAAGAGAATAATTAACCCTTAAGCCTAAAAACCATTTTTACCGCTTTAGACTTGTTATTCCTTAGCTTTAGTGGTGGAGATGTGTATACTTGCCAAGCTTATGATAGAATATTCGTCGCGACTGGACAGTTAAACGATTAGATTTGCTTTTATCGACTTATTTTATTTTACTTCTAATTCGTTAAGTGTTTAGTTGTGTGATTATGAAATGAACGAATACATGCTTAAATATAAAAATAAATCCTAACATCTTTTAGGATACATTTTCATAAAAGAAATTCTAAGGTTTACTTGGGGACAAGTAAAGTTCAAGTGGGGGGATATTTGATGAACTCAAATAAGTACATTTTATTACTATCATTTATCCTATTAATTTGACTTGTTTTACTATATTATGTATGAGGATTGATACTTAATCATTTACTTTTGTAATTCTCAGGTAAAAACAAAGCATTTGGTGAAACTTAGCGATTTTGGACTAATAATGGAGCAAAACGTGCATAAAGTGAAAGTCTACTGACATGGACAAGATCAAGTCAATTCTGCTCCAGATGCGCCGCATCTCACTCTGGACATGCGCAGCATCTCTATCAAGATATCACCAGATACGATCCAAGATACAAGAGGACATGCGCCGCATCTAATCAAGAGTTACGCCGCATCTTCTGGCGGTGTACGAATATTCCTGAATATTATAATCTTGGACCCCAACTTCAATTCACCAAACCAAGGTTCATCTCGTGTAGTGATTGTGGACTCGTACAAGGATATTGAAGTACATGCGCCGCATCTACTTAGTAGATGCGCCGCATCTTCCCTCAGACAGAAAGTATAAATACCCCGTAGACCAGACGAATTAAAAGTTCCGAAACCCTAAAACCGAAGACCAAACAGGAGGAACAAAGGACGAATTCAGTCAAGGAGGCAGCACAAGACACACCCAAATCAAAGATACAAGAGCTGTAAGAAGGTGCTGCATGTATTTAATTCATTAAGTAGTTTTGTTTTATTGTGTTAGCAAACTTTAATTCATCAGGATTGGTGGCTTGTGTAATGTAACAACGAAAGATTGCACTCCCTTTAATACTTGCTTTCCATCAATTAAAGTTTATATGATGATGTCTTTGGTTACTACTTATTAGTGCATTGATAACCTCTGTGTTTATTAGTGGCTTGCGGGCATTTGACTGCGGGACATAATGTGGCTCCCACGGTTGTTTCTAAATTGATCACTTAGGAATAACTTTTAGACATAAGTAATCATTAAGGGTTTACTCGCCGATAAGAATAGGACCAACGAGAAAGGGTTAACTACATACACTTCATATAAAGCTATCAATAAAACAAGTGACAATCTACTTAATCATAAGGACATCCCTCATATTGTCTCGAGTATTTATCTGTGTACGTGTGTGCTACTTGCTGATTCGTGCCTGTTGGTTTATTTTATTATTTAAATTGCAACAAATCGTGCCAGTCTCTCAGGCTGAAACCCCCTTGCGTTAGGATATTAAAATACTGATTAGAATAACTAGATAATACGTTCCACTCTTAGTGATCGACACTCTACTTACCATTATCTTCATACTGACCGGGTACACTGCTCGTTAAGTGTGTGTGTTATTGATAAGTCGGCTAAATATAAATTTAAAACTTGAGTAGGCATTAAAACTGCTAAACCGCAACGACACATCACGCGCATCATGAACCAAAAAAATAACATAACACATGACAATAATTGATGAACCAAAAACACATAACAAAGGTCAATAATTGATGAACCAAAAAGACATAACACCAGGATAATAATTGATGAGCCAAAAAAATAACAGCACAATAACTGATGAACAAAAAAAATAACACAACACAATAACTGATGAACCAATAATTGATGAACCAAAAAAATAATATAACACATGACAATAATTGATGAACCCACACATAACAAGGGTCAATAATTGATGAACTAAAAACACATAACACCAGGATAATAATTGATGAACCAAAAAAATAACAGCACAATAACTGATGAACCAAAACACATAACACAACACAATAACTGATGAACCAATAATTGATGAACCAAAAAAATAAAATAACACATGACAATAATTGATGAACTAAAAACACATAACACAACACAATAACTGATGAACCAAAACACATAACACAACACAATAACTGATGAACCAATAATTGGTGAACCAAAAAAATAAAATAACACATGACAATAATTGATGAACTAAAAACACATAACACAACACAATAATTTAAAACACGAAAGTTATAGATTTTTGGCCATTCTTTACCCATAAATTTGAATCACTCAAATCCGATATAATATGAGTGAGATATTGCACGTTAAAGATGAACAATAACTGATGAACCAAAACACTTTGAAAAACAACCGACACTAACTGATGAACCTAAACACTTTGATAAACAACCGACGCTAACTGATGAACCTAAACACTTTTAAACACAACCGACGATAACTGATGAACCAAAACACTTTGAAAAACAACCAACGCTAACTGATGAACCAAAACACTTTGAAAAACAACCAACGCTAACTGATGAACCTAAACACTTTGAAACACAATCGACGCTAACTGATGAACCAAAACACTTTGAAAAACAACCGACGCTAACTGATGAACCAGTAATATTGAACCAAAAATAACACAACCAATAAATGATAAACCTATAAACTGATGAAAGCAATAATGATGAACCAAAAAATAACAAACACATGACAATAATTGATGAACCAAAACACACATAACAAGGGTCAATAATTGATGAACCAAAAAGACATAACACAGGATAATAATTGATGAACCAAAAAAATAACAGCACAATAATGATGAACAAAAAAAATAACAAATACACTAACTGATGAACACTATAATGATGAAGAAAAAATTGATGAACAATAATTGATGAATCAAAAATAACATAACACATGACAATAATTGATGAACCAAAAAACATAACAAGGTCAATAATGATGAACCAAAAAAAATAACCTAAACACTAAAAAAAAACGACGTAAATTTGATGAACCTAAACACTTTGAAAACACAACGACGCTAACTGATGAACCAAAAACACTTGAAACACACGCGCATAATTGATGAACCAAAACACTTGAAAACAAACCGTAAAAACTAACTGATGAACCTAAACACTTTGAAAAACAATCGACGCTAACTGATGAACCAAAACACTTTGAAAAACAACCGACGCTAACTTATGAACCTAAACAAATTGAAAAACAACCGACGTTAACTGATGAACCTATAAACTTTGAATCAAAAAATATAACATAACACATGAAATAATTGACTTGAACCAAAAAACATAACACGGACGTCAATAATTGATGAACAAAAAAAATAACCTAAAACATTTCCAAAAAACAAACCGACGCAAATTGATGAATCTAAAACACTTTGAAACAACAACCGACGCTAACTGATGAATCAAAACCACTTGAAAAAAACAAAACCCGACGCTAACTGACGAACCAAAACACTTTGGAAAACAACCGACGCTAACTGATGAACCTAAACACTTTGAAACACAACCGACGCTAACTGATGAACCAAAATACTTTGAAAAATAACCGACGCTAACTGATGAACCTAAACACTTTGAAACACAACCGACGCAAACTGATGAACCAAAACACTTTGAAAAACAACCGGCGCTAACCGATGAACCTAAACAAATTGAAAAACAACCGACGCTAACTGATGAACCTATAATTGATGAACCAATAACAGCACAATAACTGATGAACAAAAAAAATAACACAACACAATAACTGATGAACCTATAACTGATGAACCAATAATTGATAAACCAATAATTGATGAACCAAAAAAATAACATAACACATAACAATAATTGATGAACCAAAAACACATAACAAGGGTCAATAATTGATGAACCAAAAATACATAACACAAGGATAATAATTGATGAACAAAAAAAATAACAGCACAATAACTGATGAACCAAAAAATAACACAACACAATAACTGATGAACCTATAACTCATGAACTAATTGATGAATCAATACCAATAATTGATGAACAAAAAAAATAACATAACACATGACAATAATTGATGAACCAAAAACACATAACAAGGGTCAATAATTGATGAACCAAAAAGACATAACACCAGGATAATAATTGATGAGCCAAAAAAATAACAGCACAATAACTGATGAACAAAAAAAATAACACAACACAATAACTGATGAACCTATAACTGATGAACCAATAATTGATGAACCAAAAAAATAATATAACACATGACAATAATTGATGAACCCACACATAACAAGGGTCAATAATTGATGAATTAAAAACACATAACACCAGGATAATAATTGATGAACCAAAAAAATAACAACACAATAACTGATGGACCAAAACACATAACACAATACAATAACTGATGAACCAATAATTGATGAACCAAAAAAATAAAATAACACATGACAATAATTGATGAACTAAAAACACATAACACAACACAATAACTGATGAACCAATACCAATAATTGATGAACCAAAAAAATAACATAACACATGACAATAATTGATGAACCAAAAACACATAACAAAGGTCAATAATTGATGAACCAAAAAGACATAACACCAGGATAATAATTGATGAGCCAAAAAAATAACAGCACAATAACTGATGAACAAAAAAAATAACACAACACAATAACTGATGAAACTATAACTGATGAACCAATAATTGATGAACCAAAAAAATAAAATAATTGATGAACCAAAAAAATAATATAACACATGACAATAATTGATGAACCCACACATAACAAGGGTCAATAATTGATGAACTAAAAACACATAACACCAGGATAATAATTGATGAACCAAAAAAATAACAGCACAATAACTGATGAACCTATAATTGATGAACCAAAAAAATAAAATAACACATGACAATAATTGATGAACTAAAAACACATAACACAACACAATAACTGATAAACCAAAACACTTTGAAAAACAACCGACGCTAACTGATGAACCTAAACACTTTGAAACACAACTGACGCTAACTGATGAACCAAAACACTCTGAAACACAACCGACGCTATAAAAAAAATTGTTGAACGTTATAAAAAAAATAACTGCTGAACAATATAAAAAATAACTTATAAACAATATAAAAAATAACTGATGAATGTTATTTTTTCGAAAACTGCTGAACATTATAAAAAATAACTGATTAACTTACTGTTCCTAAACCAAAGAAAAAGATCAATGTACAGATGGTATTGCACATTTTACCTTTTTACATGTTTTTAAGAAAACACTACTTGAAAAGGAAAAAAAATGCAAATCTAAAAATCTTTAAAAAAAATAAGCTTCGATTCCACTAACTATAGTAAAAAGACAATACTGCTCTTGTCTCAATAACAACACAAACAAACACATCTCACTCCTCTCATGCTTTTTATTCCTTTTTTCACTTACCCAAAAACCCAATTCCCACTTTTCCATTTCCTTCCTCCGGTTAACCGGAAAACATGTTTTCCGATCATCAACCACCACCACCGCACTCACTGCAAAAAACCCACCAACCGTACTCTTTTGCTTTGGAATATGAAGGTCCCTTGCTTCATCACGCGTTCCCACGCGCTATCCCCATTAATTTCCACAAGATTCCGGTAGCTTCAGTTGTACCCACCTCTTTTAACTCTGGTAAACTCTCTATTCCTGTTGTCCAGTAACTCCTATGTGAAGATGGAAACTGTGTTGGTGACGGTGCGATGGCGGTGATGGTGATGCAGATCACCGGAGATCGTCTGCAGGAGTTTCATTCTGGGATTTGAGAGTGGAGATCTGGTGGGGAAAAAAGGGGATCTGGTTGGGAAAGATCTTGAAACTCCGTAAGATGAATCATCAATTCGAGATATGTTTAGAAACTAGATTGGATACGATAAGGGAAAATGGATGTTGACGTTTCTGCCCTTGATGCCAACCATTGATATTATTACAAGTTTGCCACATATATAATTAGAACCATTGATATTTTTCTCTGATGATCTAACGGCACAAAACTCATTTTAGACTTTTTAAATACGCTTGGCATTTTAAATGATCCGCATTCTCACCGTATATTGTCCTTTACAAATGAGAACTAATGGTTCATATGGCTATATGTATGTAAAACATGTTGCAGCTTCACTAGGTGTGTTAGCCCATTTTAGAACAAGATGTTTGCATATGACATATCGGATTTAAACTTGTTATATAAAGTTTGAATATGTCGAATGTGTACATTAGAATTTGGTTCGATATAACATTTTAATTAGATAGCTAGCTCAAATAACTCCGGCAAACACCTATTTCGTCTCAATCTTATCGTTCATCTTACAATTATAAGATGTATCACAATAGTTGCTCACTACTAAGGGCCCGTTTGGTTTGTAAACGTGTTTAGAATTTCGATTTGGATTAGGATTAGGATTGTGATTTGAATTTAATGTAGGAAAGAGAAAATATATTATCAAATAATAAATTATTATTTTATAAATTTATACTTGAGGTCCACATTAAAAATAAGAAAATAATTAATTTCAAAAGATATCATTTTGGTGGGTTTTGTGTATGTTAATGTTTAAAGGTTTGATGGTCGAATCCTAAACCTATAAGGTCATAATAAACAAAGTCTATTTGTTAATATCCCAAATCTACAATCCTTTCAAAACAAAATAAATCAAAATAACAAACACACAAACATCAAGGATTAATACTGTAAATTCGGAAATATATATATATATATATATATATATATATATATATAGTGAGACTTTCTTGCGAGAACCATTTTATCTGCGAGAACTGAGAGAACCACCAAAAACATACATGCACGCCTTTAATAATTGTATTTTTGCACATATGTTCTAAAAACAACATATATGTTTTTAAAAAAACATAGTTGTTCTAAAGAATTTGATAAGAAATTGGAAATACAAAATTTTTCTTTGAAGGTGTGCATGTATGTTCTTATAAGGCGTGCAACGACAATATTGCGGCCTTGTGTAAGGTTTTTGTGAAAAAAGAGGATGAGTTCATGATGATATTGAAGAACATAGGTGGATACTTACGATTATTGATGATTTGCATGTATTTTTATTTTATTTTAAAAGGCGTGCATGTATGTTTTTTGTGGTTCTCTCAGTTCTCGCAGATAAAATGGTTCTCGTAAGAAAGTCCCCCTATATATATATATATATATATATATATATATATATATATATATATATATATATTTTTGTACCTTCAAATCTCAAAGTATACCACTTCTAGTTTATAAAGAAAAGGGCTAGGTTATTCACACTCTTTTTTTTTACAAATGACACCCTCTTTATTTTTTCAATTTTTTTTATTTTATTTTATTTTTATAATTTTATTTGTATAAAAAGACTATAAACCTGAAAGTACGGAACAGAAAATATAAAATTTAATAAGTCAAAAGCTTAAAACTGACAGAAAACACGGAACAGAAACTGATAAAAAAATTGTGTTTTACTGCAAAACTGGGAGACAAAATCTTTTGTACCTTAACCCCACTTATGTCACATCCGAGGGGGGTTGGGATAACATAACCCTAAAGAAAATAAATCAAAATACCCAAACACACAAGAGAAGGTAGAGTGTGCATTTTTTTGTTTTATGTGTGTCTCGACAATGGTTGAGAACTCGACCAAAATCCCAAACGACCCAGCTCGACCGACACTCTCACACCAAGTTCGATCTTCTACGACCGACGACGACCTCCTTGGTGTGCTAAGTCTAAGTTCACTTTGGCATTTTTTATTGTCTCAAATTTAATGTTCACTTTCAATAAGATCCAAACAAAATGCTTCTAACTGAGTGAGAATGAAATTTTTGGGCCCGTTTGGTTAGAGTGTATGGGAATAGGACTATGACTATGAAAGTTATTAAAGGTGTTTGTTTTGTGGGTCCAGTAATGAAATGTGTATATAATAGCTATAGATTTATTATCTAACAATTTGATGTCTATGAAATCCATTCCGTAAGTCACTCTCTTTTTCACTACAAAATTCAAATATCTATACATTTTTTCATACAATATTTTGTTATCCAAACATAAACAATCATAATGATACACTTTTTTATATCTATTATCATTATAGCTCATTCTAAATCCGATAGCCATTGTGATTCCTAGTAAAAAACCAAATGGCCCCTTATTTGGTTAAAATTTAGAAATGGGCATATAATTTGTGACGGAAGGAGTAATATGTTTTCTTCAAAGTTACATATTCGTATAATATAATGAATCTTTGACAGTTTTTTAATTTTGAAATGAATTGACATTTTTTTTTTCTTTTCTCAGATGGCAGTAAGTAATTAATGAGGGGTTATACTATACAAGCCCCCTTACTATGTGGGCTTCGCCTATTCTAGTCAACATGTACAAATTTTAAAACACACCGTACAAGCAGCGGCAGCACATAAAAAGTCAACACCCCCTATAGGGGGGCTTGAATAACTCATCCCTTAATGAGGGTGAAACTGACAAGACAAGGCAAACGGCGGCAGAGGAGCCGAGCTAAAACTGACGAAACGTATGACAACTAAATTTTTATTCAATTTTATCACGCCACCCTTCTAGTACGAGTAACATTTATTATTTTTAACTTTCTATATTTCTTTTTTCAAAAGTTTATTTTGTTTACAGTAAAATTTATACAAGTAAATTAAAAAGTAAAGAAAGAAGTCAAAGTGTCGTGAACTATTTAAGTTGTAGCACCACATTATAAACTTAACGAGCTGGGAAGCCCGCGCGTTGCAGCGGAGCGCTTTGCGGGTTTTTTTTTTTTTTTTTTTTTTTTTTTTTTTTTTTTTTAATGTTGTTTTCGCCGTTGTTGGTAACAAATGCAGTGTCCGTAATTCAAAAGGTGATGCGAAACGGATTTTTTGAAAAAAGACTCCTTTTGCAAAGAGCCGTGAACTTCAGGGGTATTTTTTTGCTAATTTCCAAACAGATTTTTTTGTAAAAGGACTACTTTTGCAAAGAGTTGTCAACTTCAGGGGTATTTTTTGCCAAATTTGAAACATATTTTTTGGAAAAGGACTAATTTTGCAAAGCGTTATCGACTTCGGGGGTATTTTTACGAATTTTGAAAATTATTTTTTGGAAAAGGACTAATTTTGCAAAGAGTTGTCGACTTCGGGGGTACTTTTTGCGAATTTTTGAAAAAAAAAAAAAAAAAAAAAAAAACTTTTTACTGTAGCAGTACTGTTACAGTACTGTAGCAGTACTGTTACAAGATTTCCCACGTTTTAATATATATATATAACTTAATTAATTAGAACTTTTGTGGTGCGTTTAGTTAACAAAAACACTTTTGTTTTACAACAGAATGTTTTTTACAAAACAAGCAAATTAGATAGAGATTTTGTATCATGTGCCATGGTGATACATGTTTAAAACATTTAATGAACTGAATTTACCATAATAAAAGGACGAGTTATCTAAGCCGCCTATTACTACAAAACAAGCCTCCCCTAGTGGGGTCATTGTACTTTTTTTTTTTTTTTTGTAATGTTTATTTTGTGTAATGTTTTATTTAGTTGTTTTATTTTGTGTAATGTTATTTGTATTCGTCTAATGTGTTTTTATTTAATTAAACAAAAAAAATAACACGTTAACGTTAACACATTAAACAACTACAAAAACAAATGTTATTATTCAATTATACAAGAACATTAGCACATTACTTAAAAACAACAACACCTACCACATGTGAAGATTATTTATGTCATCTAAAAGCTGAAAATACATTACAACTTTTAAAACTTTTATTTTTTTTAACAAATTACTTTTTTTATAACTTTTACAACTTTTTTTTAACAAATTACTTCATTTTTTTATAACTTTTACTACTTTTATTTTTTTATAACTTTTTTTTTACAACTTTTTTTTATAACTTTTTTTTACAACTTTTTATAATTTTTTTTTTTACTCCTACTTTTGCTACTTTCTCTATTTTATTTAGTTGTTTAGAAAAATTATTTTTCTTTTTTTGAAATTTTTTTTTCATTTATTTTTTCTGAAATAATATTTTTAGAATTTTTTTTTTAGAAAATTATTTTTTTTTTCCATTATCCCTCGCGAAAAATGAAGAAAAAGATGCAATATTCCTCTTGATTGGCTCACGTGAAGAAGAAAAGAAAAAAAGAAAAAAAAAGAAAAAAAAAAAAGAAGATAGCATGCAGTTGATGGCACGTGATTTTCCAATTGCCTAAATTAATTCAAGAGGGCGCGTGAGTTATTGCTGCTACTCCACTCTCATCCCACTATCTCTTTTCCAGCCACTCCAAGTGAGACACGTGTCCAATCAAGACATAATATATAGGGGGGTTAGTAGGTTGCAGTGGTAGAGGGGGCTTCTATAGTAAAACCCATTCTTGATTTCTAAAATGTTTCAAGAAGACGCGGGTGAGGACAAGTACTCGGATGAGCATGTTGAAAAAGAAATATAAGAAAAAACATGGGAAAGCATGCATTTGTAATTAGTGTTTAAAAAAAAAGGAAAAAAAAAAACCGAAAAAAAAAAAAAAAAAAAAAAAAAAAAAAAACGCATAAAGTTAGGAAGTTAGGAAGTGAGGGAGATAAAAAATCAATGTAAAATGTATATTATCATGACTAAGTAATGTGTAAAGACTAAAGAGTCTAGTTTCAGTTCTTAGTATTCATACAAGACTAAACAAACAGTTGATAAAATCGCTTAGACCGGATGGCAATGGCGTTATTCCTTCACCACTATCCGAAGTTCACGCATGATGCACCTTGCCTCCCACCCATTTCCACGCGCAAGACTCGAATACCAAGCACAATTATGGTGAAGACTTCACCACTATCCGAAGTTAAAACGTTTGAATATGCTGTGAAAAAAAATATATGGGAGTTAAGGTGAAAGAGGTGAACCCTTGACTAGTAAATGCTGAAGTGAGATGAAGGGGAGTGAGAGGAGAGAGAAAGCTGACATGACGCTGATGTGTATGGTGAAGGATGATGCACCTTGCCAAGCAGCCTTAACGGTATAGTATATCATGAACCAAAGAACTGAACCAAACCATTTATTTTGGAATTTTGTCAGAATATAAATATAAACACATGCAGATTGTTAAACATACTTTTGTCAGAATATTTATGAGTGAACCATTATATAAAATGAACCATGATTGCGTTGAGAACCGCTCCAAAAAAGTTCTAATTAGAAAAATTATTTATTTATTTTTGTTTCAATCCAATATCAAACATCAAATTAAGCTACATGCAAAATACTAAACACAAACATAAATACCAGAAACCAAGTTTACACAAATTATACACAATTTCAACCAAATGAAACAAATTTTATAACCCAGCAAAGATCCATTAAAAACTTGATATCCAAAACATTACAAAACCTAAACATCTTTCGAAATTGCATAAAACATAAAAGCCTAAAAACATTAAACAACTTGGACAAACGTTACAACCTAGACATGAGTTTGAAAAACATAAAAACCTAGACATGAGTTGGACAAATTGAAAACCTCAATTCTCTAAATAATTTGAGAAGAACTCTGATGCGGAATCAAGAACCCATTCGTCGATGCGCTTTTGTGCAATAGAACTCATATCCTCCCAAAGCTAAAACCAAATCATAAGAAAGAGTTAATCAACTAGTTTATGAAAGACATGATTTCATTATAATAGACAAACTATTATATAAATAGTGACAAGTACTTACATTAACTGGAAAGTCTTCTTGTAGCCTAAATATAAGCTCAAACATAGCTATCGACACATAATAGCCACATTCCCAATCACACTTTTGCTGGTGACACTAAATTCGAATTCCAATTATAAATTACAAATAGCCAACAAATAAATCAATTTGCACAAGTATATACATATAGGTAGATGATTTACCTTAACCATAGTCCAATTAATATGCATCTTACAAGTCCTGAAAAACCAATAGTGTAAGTTAAAATACTTTATGTATTGAATTGTCAATTTATGTTTACTAGAAATTCTTACCTTTCCACGATTGATGTCAATTTGTACAAACGATGGGTTTTTCTCATTTCCCTATTGGAAGAATCCAATATGTATCCCGTCTTGGTTGAAGGGCAAATTATGAATAACACCCAATGAGAACTACACGAAAGTTTAAACATTTTAGTATAAACAAACTATGTGTTATTGAAATCATATGACAAGCAAAGATCTAGTACGTACTCTTGCAAATAAGGTGCAATGAACATGGTTTTGTCACGGTGTGCTGCAAAAGTTTGATGAATGTGATTCATTGCAGCCACACCATTGTCTTCTTGGCACATTCTCCAATGGACGAGTGACGGGTTTAAGAACGCACATTTGTTGCGACCCGAAAAACGTCATTCAGCAGACCCATATAAATGTCTAAAATTAAAACAATAAACATGACAAAAATCAATAAACATATATAATATACAAAAACTTATGATGTAAAAAAAATTTAAAAGTTAATGAGCTTACATTTCCCACCAATGTATAATGGTACCATCAAGCCAGCTATTCGTCATCCAAGCTATCAGTGACGAATATTCAACATACTCAAACAAACGCTCGCCATACATCCCTGAGTGCGACATAACAAGGATCTGGTCTTCTCGGTCAGGATGTTCTATGAACTTGGAGGCTAATCTCTGGATTTCTGCTGGCCTTCTCAGCAACAATACCATGCATTCCTCAATAGTGTTATTCCCGTTTCGTATGGGAAGAGTTTTCTTGTAACCGCTCCAAGCCGGCAACACTTCCATGCATTTGTCAATTGTGTTATCCTCTTCTCGTATTGGAGGAATTTTCTTCGAACCATCCCAAGACGCTGTGGCTTGTGATGGCAACTCTTGTTGAACCTGCATGGGATATATATTAGCTGCAAATTTGATGATGTAAAAGCAAAATGATTAAACCAAGAATACTATATTTAAAATAACCCAAAATCTGTTGTGAATACTAAAACATGTTTCTTCTTTGTGTCAAACATATTGTCAATTCCATAAATCAAATTCATTAATATCAGATTATTATGGTAGTAATTTTAGGTAAATCAAAATATGGTTGTAAAACTCAGTATTCATAGCTTATTCTTTAGCAAATTAATCACTACAGAGAACACAATTTAACTTGCTCTTTATCAGCTAGTGTTTATTAATAAAATATAGTTCTGTAGTACATAACTAAATAGAGTGATTGAGCAATTACCAATTGACAAGAAACAGGTGCACTCGTAGTCGGAGAAGTCAATGGTGGAATGTTAGTCGGGAGACTCATGGAGTCATTTGATGACATTCTCCCGAGAACCTGCATTTAACAAAAAAAATAGTATATTACAATACTACGATATTACACAAATTTATGCATAGCCACTGTCACACAATTATGCAAGTTTACACGAAGCATTTGAATTTAGTATATACCTTGATGTATTTCTGTGGCCATTGAATGAACTGGCCACCTGTTGCGTCATTCAAGGTCTTCACTTCATCAGTTGGCTTAGGTACAATCACTTCTTCCTATCCATCATCGACTGTGTCGACCTGTACCTTCAAGAAACCCGGATCCATAGGTTTTCCATGTAGTATCCCATTGCTCGGATATATGACCCCTTTAGCTACTCTATACTCCGTTCCGAAGTGAACAAACATCAATTCACATTCCTACAATATATACAAAGTCAACCACTTACTTAAGCATACATTTAGACAATCAAAAGTCAATCACAAGTTGATTATTTGAGTTAAAGTAAGAATATATAAGTAATTTAACTTGTTCTAAACCTCACTTGCTAAATTAAATAGTGCTAACTATTGATATAGCAAATGATGTCAAAAGCTCATCTCATTGTCCTAGCAGCCCTTACACATAGAGTATAAACTCTCAAAGCATAATGATGAAAAGTGGCTTATTTTCAAGAGAAATGACCACGTAATTTTCTTTCAAGCTCCTTATAGCTATTGGTTGTTACTGAGTAATATAAATTGTATACAAAACATTTACAAGCCAGAATTACCTCAATGTCATCAAATGTATCAACCGATACAGCTGACACACCAGTAGAGTGTCCAGTAGAGGGTCCCTGAAGTGTCGTATTGTTCTCCCGTACAGCCAATTCTTCCATCACCTTCGCCCTCACTATGGTCTCCATATCCTCCATCATCTGAGCCCTCATGCCCTCTAAGTCTTCAATTGTTACTTTCTTCTTTTTCTTACCCCCTAAATACCCTAAGGCTTTCTTAATTCCGACTACACTTGATACTGCCCTAGTTCGCCCTGGGTGCTCTGGTCCTAGAACCCCTATTAGTGGATCCTTTCCAGCTATAAAAAAAGAACCATCGGCTTTCATTTGACGCTCTTTTAGAACCTGTTCACACAATAGTTATAACATATTACTTACTGCAAGTTATATAGTCATTAGAAAATTTTATTCAAACAATAGTTAAAACATATTGGTGCATCTCTTACCAACTTATTCAGTCTTTCTTGAACATCACTCGTCAACTCCTTTAATCCCGTGTTTTTGTTCCTTCTTAATCTACCCAACACGTGAAGTATTGCACGCTCTGACTGCAATGCCCCTAGCTGTGGAAACAGTTCAACTAAAGCATCCTTGTTAGTCCTCCAAAAAGCCCTCAGCCCACTATAGCCCCAACGACTTACTCTGGCTGGATCCTTGTTCTTAAGTGCGCTTTGCTTCGCTTTCTCACTTTTTTCCTACACATATAGGAGTTTTTAAACACTATTAGTAACACATAAACCACTTGACTTTCTATTAGATTAGTTTAGTTAAGAGTGTTTTGAACTGTAATTATGAAATAATTAGTATAGTCAATTATTCAATAAGAAAAGTATCACAAACCAGAAATTTTTCTGTGCTCTTGGAAGCAACAAAATCTATCCAGTGTCGATCTTCCATAAAAGGGTACTTTTGAAATGGTAGCCGATTAGTCCTCACATAGTTCGTAACAAGCATACTTTTGAACTTTCCATGTATATGGTTGGCTTTCTTAAGGTAGGTCATCTTCGCAGTGGATGATGGAGTAAAATTCCAAGTCTCCTGATGGATTTAAAAAAGTGTATTAACTAATTTATACCTAATTCAAAACATGAAAACGCACGTATTTGATTTGAATATAATACCTCGGTGCATAACCACAATTGATCCTTCATTTCATCTGTTACTTCTTTCCATTCCAAATGGTATGAAATACGTGATTTCACCTGTGTCGAAAACCATGTATTGAATCTGCCATTGTTTTCTCCAGTAGCTACCCCCAAATCATCAAATTCAACATAGTATGATTCGGGCGGATAATTTCTCTTACCCAGTGATGCACCTCACTTACCCCTTCGAGACATTGTATATTTATATATACTAGTTCACTCCTGAAACAAAAGGTAACATACAAAATATTAACAACATGTAATTATCATACACACAGGTTAGCTGTTTGGTTTTTTGCATAAAACCCTTGATAGAGACCAACTATAACATCACCAGCAGCACTTATTTACTTTACTTTGTCCACTATATTGTAAAATTAAAAGTCACGATTTGAATGAAAACAACTTTCACTGATTTGGTAATTGTTGCAAATGTTTTCAAGGGTAGTTTTATAAATACAACTCTTATTAAGGTCTAGTCTATTCATTAACTACGAGTATTAGGTAACTGATTCACTGGACAGCTTCTTTACTTGACGGTGTCACAAATCTAAACAATGGCAAATCAAACTCTCCATTATGATATTTCTAAAAACAAAAAATACAAAGAAGACAAAAATCTGGGAATAAAGCTAAACCAATCCACATAAAATTTGGCATACACATTCAATGCAATTGTGTATCACTGGTACTTAAACCACATACGAACAATATACAACTTTTTAGTTTCATACTTCAACAAATTGATATATAATCAACATATAAAGCAGTAACAAAAAGTTTAGAATAATTACCCCAAAAGATTGAGAGAAAAACTTCAAACCCCAAAATCGGTTCCAGTATATGTGGGTGTTGAATTGTTGGTGAAAGGTGAAAGATTTGGTGGTTAAATGGTGAGTTTTGAAAGGGGGTTTTAGGGTTGCTACTACAGAAGAAGAGGAGAACAATTGATAAACTGGTATTTATGTGATTTGTTGGTGTCGTTGCAACTAAAACCGTTCCCACTCTTTCCATTTGCCGCCACTATTTTCGACCTCCATGATTTTGCGATTGCCCGCCAACGGTTGGAACGAAGACTCTGTCAAAGTGATCGGGGTAGTGGTGTTAAGTGCTACTACTCCGTACTTTATATTATATCTATTTTATTATCATTTTTATTGGTTTTTTCAAACTTATGATAAAAATTGAAATACTTAAAAGTTACCCTTACCTTATCAACAACTGTATCCGAACATTTGAAATTATAATAATATAAAAATAAAAATAAAAACAAATGTCTTCTTAACACTTCTTGTCTATATACATTGTTGATATTCTTGTAAAAAAAATAAATTATGTTAATATGTTGAATATTATTCATCAAAGAAATGATTAGGAGGCTTAAATATATGTCTAATTTCATGTCTAAAACTGCTGAGGGGCACATTTTCTTATAAACCGATAAAACACTATCAAACAGGTTTAGCCATTAAATTAATCATATCTTTAGGCCTCCCAGTCATATCTCTATTTATAAACGTATTAATATAAAATTTATATAGAGTCAAACCTTTCATGTAGCGCAAGGTCAATCAACCCATAACCCTTCATTGTGGTCGGGTCGTAAGTATGTGGTGTTTGCAATATCATCATCTATTGAAGGAATACCAATAGAAAATGGTGGTAGCTCGTCAAACTGATCGTATTCATCCTCGTCTACAACATTATCAACACCAAGTATACGTCTTTTACCTTGCAAAACGACATGCCATCTTGACTTACTCGGGTCCTTAACAAAGAACACCTGGGTAGCTAGCTTTGCGAGAATGAAAGGGTCGAATGCATAGCCTTCTACTGAAAAGTCGACAAGTGTGAAACCTTTATCGTCTACCTTAATACCTCGGACGTTGTTAGCCACCCATTTACACTTAAACAAGGGTATAGTGAAAGAATGGTAATCCAACTCCCATATTTCTTGTATCACACCATAACATGAGTCTTTAGCGATTGTTAACCTTGCATCATGATTCATTCTATCGAACTCCATCTTTGAAGCTACTACTGTAACTCCGCTATTCTGCATTGTACTCTTTTCATCTTGATCTTGGGTGTAAAATGTATAACCGTTGATGTCGTAACCTTGGTATGATCTAATTACACATTTCGGCCCTTCTCCAAGCTTTTCCACAGTTTTATCAACATTTGGTTGGCCCAAATTTGCCGTCACTTTGTCTTTCAGCCAATATCCAAATTGTTGGTTATGCTTGGTCTGGTACCATTTTTCGGTCCTCCCTGGGTGTGCCATACGTAGCGACTCCAAGTGTTCTTCAATGTACGGAGAAATACATGTCATATGTTGTAGGACTACCAAATGTGCAACTTGCAAAAGTTCACGATCTGGGGCTATCATATTCAAACCGATTGTCCCAACACCTAAAAGTCTACCCTCATGACGAGACCGCGGAATGCCAACATTCTTGACACCATCCAAATAGTCTGCACCGAATTCAATCAACTCCTCAGAATAATATCCCTCAACTATACTAGCGTCAGGTCGTGCCCGATTTCTTACAAACCCTTTTAAGAAACCCATGTATCTTTCAAAAGGGTACATGTAACGTAGGAATACAGGACCACAAGCCTTAATTTCTCCTACTATATGAGATACAAGGTGAACCATGATATCAAAAAAGGAAGGCGGAAAGTACATCTCTAGTTCGCATAACGTGAGGATAATATCCTTTTGCCATGAATCTAACAACTCTGGATCAATCACTTTTGAATGAATCATGTTAAAAAACAAACATAGTTTTGTGATTGTTTTTCGGACGTTGTTTGGCAATAATCCACGAATTGCGATAGGAATCATATGTGTCATTAAAACATGACAATCGTGCGACTTCATGCCAATCAATTTACAATCTTGCATTGACACCAACTTCTTAATGTTCGAAGAATAGCTTGATGGAACTTTAATATCATGTAAACATTGACAAAATTGTGTTTTTTCAACTTTTGACATGGTATAACAAGCTGGTGGCAGATATGTGCCTCGTGAACCTCTCTCTTCGGGAGCAAGTTGTAATCGAATTCCCATTGAGACCATGTCTTTTCGAGCATTAACCCCATCTTTTGTTTTCCCAGAAATGTTCAACAATAAGCCTATCAAACTATCACAAACATTTTTTTCGATATGCATAACATCGAGGCAATGTCGGACATCTAAATGCTCCCAGTAAGGTAAGTCCCAAAATATTGACTTTTTTTTCCATTTTCCTTTAGGGATTCGACTTTCTTTTGATTTTCCAAACATAGTGTTTAAATCTTTAACTCGGGAAAGTGCATCTTTTCCATCAAATCGCTTTCTTACCTTTCCGTATTCAACCTTCCCATCAAACTCCTTTTTCATTTCACGATACGGGTGATCAGTTTCAAGCGATCTTCGATGACCCATAAACACGGTCTTTTTGCAATTACTTAACCACCTCGAAGATGCCTGATCTTCACATACTAGACACACAAATTTACCTTTCGTCATGTATCCGGACAGATTCCCATATGCTGGAAAATCACTTATGGTACAAAAAATCATGGCTCTCAATTTGAAGGTTTCCTTTTTATACGCATCATAGACGTCAACGCCGTCTTCCCACAAAGTTTGCATGTCATCAATCAAAGGAGCCAAATAAACATCAATGTCGTTACCAGGTTGTTTTGGACCTTGAATTAACAATGACATCATAATGTATTTACGTTTCATACATAACCACGGTGGAAGATTGTAGACACACAGAAGAACTGGCCAAGTACTATGTTGACTGCTCATGTTTCCGAACGGGTTGATTCCGTCCGAACTAAGTCCAAACCGTATATTCCTAATATCGCCACTAAATTTCTCAAATTTATTATTAATCTTTCTCCATTGAGGTGAATCAGCCACATGTCTTAATTTTCCATCCTTTTTACGCTTTTCGGAATGCCAACGCAACAATTTTGCATCTTTCTCGTTTGCAAATAATCGTTTCAGTCTTGGAATGATGGGCAAATACCACAATAATTTAGCGGGCGGGCCATTATTCTCCACATTAACGCTTACATTTGTTCCCTTTTTACTCTTATATCTCGATTCGTTACAAACAACACAATTATGAAGATCTTTGTACTCTTTTCTATATAGTATACAATCATTTGGACACGCATCTATTCGTTCAATCTCTAATCCCATTGGACACATCATCTTTTTGGCTTGATACAACGAAACAGGTAACCCGTTATCTTCGGGAAGCATTTCATGGAAAGCATCCAATAAAAATGTGAAACTTATGTCACTCAAAACATATTGTGCTTTTACCTTAAACAACCTTATGACAGCAGAAAGCTTAGAAAACTTTGTACAACCAACATACAACGGTTTTTCTGAGACCTCAAACAGTTTTTGCAATTTCTCTTCATCATCGTCACCAATAGTACCCTCCATGTTATTAAACATTTCAGCTTTATTTATGAAGTCGCCACTATAATGCGTGAATTGTTATTTTCATTTTCATTAACTATTGGAACCGGCGTGTTCTCATTTTCGTTAGATACAGGAACCGATGTACTACTAGACACGGGAACCGACGTACTACTATCAACGAGTAATTCACCATGTCTTGACCAACAAGTATACTTTCGTACAAACCCACGTGTAATCAAATGACTCTCAATTGTAGTCGTATCACTATATTTCTACAAATTCTTACAATCAGCACAAGGACAACAAATGAAGAGATCTCCATTATTCAACCGATTAGTCTCAGCAAATCTAAGAAAAATTTGCATGCCCGTAACATATGCTTCTTCAGCATGTCCAATTTCATACATCCATTTATTACGATCCATCTGAATTTTAAAATTAAACAAAAAAAAAATAATAATAATAAAAAAAAAATAAAAAAAAAAAAAATAGATGCGTACATGATATTGACAAGTAGAATTAAAGTGTCCATGATTGTTACAAACTCACTTGTTGAATATTATGTCTCAAAAGCGTATATAATTTTACAAGTTTACAAAATAAGAAAAATCGTAGCGTTTCTTCTTAACTCTTCAAGCATGCGGTAAAACGCAAAACTGAAAAGAGTAAAGAGAAATGTGTACCCATTTTTTCTTAAGTAATAAACCCGCAAAAAACGTATGCACATCCTAAATGAGATGGAAAAATTTTAAAAAGCTATCCCAAAACAACGACTTTTTCATAACTGATCTTTATTATTTTAACTTGTTTTTTTTGTACGGATTATATTAACTTTAAATGGGCATAAATTCTATGGCATATGAAGTATTCGCTAAGTTACAAATCAAACGTGTATCTATATGAAATGTTCATTAAAATAAATAATAACCAAAGTTTGATTTTAACTATTAACAATCCCTAGGATTGTTATCGTTCAGAAAACACTAGCAACCTAATTAACCATCTACTCATATATATTGTTTAAAGTGTCACTTAAGAACAAATTTGATGGATAGCTGAATGGAGAACCCTTTCTCATATAACAATAAGGTCTTTAGTTCGAGCCTGCAACTTTGTTATTTTTCACTTTTTTTTTTCTCTTTGCTTATCCATGTTTTTCTTGTTATTATTATTTTTTTTCATTTTTTTTTTTTTTTTTTTTTTCTCTTTTTTTATCCATGTTTTTTCTTAACTATGAACATGTATACCTCATGTGAATACCCTATCAATTGTCACGAAACACAACTTGGGGTCCAACCAAACTTTCGTATATTTTTCTCCATCTAATGAAATCTTTTCAAGTCAAATACTCTGTTTTCAATTCACAAATTCAAATACTCTGTTGTCATTATACAACAAATTCAAGTACATCTAAGAAATATGCTGCTAGTATAAACAAAAACTGTGAAACTAAAAAGACTATGCATTCATGTATCTGTAATTTAAATTAATCATACCTGACTACTTATCGATACGCTGAAAACCCTCAAGATCAACGCAATCAACTTCCCCGTTCCGTACGATTAATTTCCCCTTACAAATACATGTATCTTTATTTTGGTAGATTCTTTGTATCATATAAGAGCGATTTTGATATGACCCGTTTATATACAAATCAGTTGTGTTTTAATGTTTAACAAGTCAAACGGGGGCTAATCTGTAGCTAATTGGACCGTTGGAGAAGGTGTTTAAATTCAAAAGATTAGAAAACATATATTTTTGTAGCGTATATAAAGGACCATGGATTATGCTTTGTTTTTTGTTTTTTTCTGACTGAACTTATCCTCATTTGGGGCGCATATTTGTAGCTATTAAAGTAACAACCGCTTCTAAATTTCAAATGGGATTAAGTAGAGCATTTTTAAACAAAACCCTTCCAAAAAATAGTGTTTTATAAGACGGTTTCTTGTACAACCTTTTTATTTAATCTCATGAGGCGGTTATTAGTTTAAACCGCTACAAATGTGTGCTCTAAATAAACCATTGTGTACTAGTGAACATAGGAGGTACTTATTGCATTGAAAAATCACAATCATAGTTTCTTTCGTAGATGTAATGACTTTAAGACGACCCATAAATGTTTAGACACACATTCAAGTTAGGTAGTTTCCGCCCTTCTGTTTACAAATTGTAAATTCTTTTGTAGTCGGGATTGGCTCAAACACAAGCATGTTTGGTATGTAAATAAAGAAAGCTAATCTTTCCGGATGATGTATGTATATGTTTTTAAGTTTACTTAGAGCTGCAAATGGTTTAACTGTTTTGAGTATTTAGTTACAGAATTTATAGGAATTTTTTGCATCTTCTTAAAAAGGATTTTGGACGGGTTTTTAAAGAAACAAATAAACTGTTTCCTTCATTTAACTTATACGTTCACTCCCTCGGATATAGCCACGTTGATCAAGACTAGAAGAGTTTTTGGATACTCCTAAACGTGACAACTCCATCTTTATATATCAACCACATCCATATAGTGATCCACGTGTAAACTTTTTAAGACATAACACAATCACATGAAGTGCAAGAACCGATTACTTTGTAGAAAACCGATTAGGGTTAGTGTTTTCTCCAAAGTCACCAGAGGGAGCAGTAGCTAGGTTTTTTGAAAGTTGTGTTTTTCTATCTCGATTAAAAATCTTAAAGCCTATGAAAAATGACAAACAATACTGTAATTCACAAAGTATCCGGTGATAGGTTCTATTGGTGGCAAAACATTGCTGGTCTGAAGCTATTGAAAAAGTCGTGAAAAGAAGACAACGAAGGTGATTGGTGCACATACTACGTACACAATTTAGTTCCCGCAATCGTTATTACCATGTAAATGCTAAACGATATGAAAACGCTATAACACATATAATTTCGGATGTGTGCGGAAGATTATTTGTCCCGTCTTATTGGTTTATTGAACTTTTAAAAAGTTAATGAGCTCATGTTGATAAAGTTATAATCAAAACAATTTGAACATAATAGCAAACAAACACATGTTGCTTGGTGTAGAATTTTTTTTTTAAGAAAGAATGAACCAGTTCTTAAAAAAAAATAGCTCCATTGATAACCGAGATATGATATGATAGAAGGGAGTTGGAGAAACCGAGAAAAAAAAATAAAGATTGTACTTTATGTTGCAGAAAAGATTTGAACTACGGTACAAGAAAGAAATAATTATTCAAATTGGTAAACAAAGACCAATGGTACAAGAATCAAACTATATTAAGTAATGCTATGAACTATAGACGTGTCAGGGGCGTATTAAACACCAAAGCAAAATATACACGTTTTTTCAAATGAGTAGGTACAAAAGTTGTTGCTATATTTAATGTCTAAATAAATTTTTTGGCACATGAATTATTTGAGTACAATGATCCAAGCTAGGAGGGTTGATTAGGGACAAATGACTAATCTCTTTAAGTGAGTTTAATTCAAGTGGTAGGCACGTTAAACTTTGCGGTCCCAATAACGATTGAGAGGAGACACTTCCTTTACTAAAACATCATTTTTTATGATAAAATTTTGGAGGCTACGATATCTTGAACTATTTCTTCATTGTCGTTAAATTCATGACAACCCGTATGACGAAAAGTTAAAACCTTTGATCATAAAACAAATACATAATATGTTTAAATAAAATAAACGAGTAAGCTCTAACAACTCATGCAAGCACAAAGACGTTTTTGTTATTTTACATTCATTAGCATTAGAGCAAAGGGTACCACAATGCTCGACCGGTGATATCTGACGGGTCGAGGTGCTATGGTGCCGCCATTGGTACCGTGGTGGATTGACGCCATGGCTTGAGCCAAAGCGTGTGTGAGTGTTGGTTTTGCCTTTTTTTTTCCTAGGGTTTGTGTTCCATTTGTGTTGTGTTTGTGTTTTGTGCGTGTGTGCTTGGTTTAAAATATGTGTGTGTGTGGAGTGTGAGCACTGTGTTGAAGATGACTAGCATTTTGGGATCCTGTGTTTTTTTGTCTCTTCACAATAATTTTGGGGTGAAGGTAGTAATGATTTTCTTTTTGGTCCCAAAAGAACGTACAACGGTCACCCACTAACCCGGTAACCCGATCTGTGCAGTACAAGGCTGAATTCTCAAAGTGTCGTTATTGTACACTTGGAGTCTAATCGACACCTTGTCTTTGGATGTTATGATAGTTCACTGGTTCATATTGCATTCGTAATTTTAGTTGTCATTGGTGTGTTTTCATAGTTTAAAATGCTTGCATAAGCACTTCGTTACTTAATTTTAGCCTATGTTTATGAAATGAGGATGACCATGTTTTTTTTTTTAGTATTAATTAAAAAGTATTTTAAATATAAAGTTTCAAATGTAATTTATAATTGTAACAAGATGGGTAGCATAAAGGGGTTGTGTTTTATGGAGAAAAAAAGGAAGTAAAAGGATCATAATACAGGAGAGATATCGTACATTTTTGCGGGAATAAAGGAGACTTTTGTTGGATAAAAGTTTGCCTAGAAAAGGTTTCGATTGCAGGAAGAATCACGGGTATATATGAAGAATCCCGTGTGTTTCACAGAGCTATTTGATTTTGGACTCTTTTTTACTTTGTTTCCAAGTCCAAACTACTGTTTATATTTTGTTTGTGTCAAAATACTGGAGGGTGGTTCCATGTGGTTTGTTGCCTTTAGCTAGGAGTGTTGTTGGATGCTTAATGTTTGGTTCGTTGTCATCTGATGCAGCCTTGTTTTAGTAGGCTAAACTACAAGAATTAGAGAGAGAGACAAGAGACCATTTGGGACAATTTTCTTCTTATTCATTCACAATGCAACAAGTACAATTTGTAACCAAAAGAAAAGACTAGTAACTGCTACACCCACTAAGACTACATGGCAAGGCAAGGTGATGCCTTCACCAAATGGTCCCACACACATGTGATGCCTTTGCCTCCCACATTGACTCACACTTGAACACACAAACCAAAGCACAAACTCGGTGGTCTGATCACCTAGTTAGAACCAAGAAAAATTTTATTTTTTATTTTGAGTGTGAGTGTGTGTGGGGTATTTAGTGGGTATTTTAATGAAAGGTGAAGATGTATTTGCCTTGACTAGTAAATGGTGAAGTGAGGTGAAGAGGAGTGAGAGGAGAGAGAAAGCTGACATGACGCTGATGTGTATGGTGAAAGATATGTGACCTTGCCATCTAGCCTAACCTATTAAAAGGGAAACGTGCATGGAAGTTGAAACATGAAAAGACTATGCAATGCAACCTATTAAAAGAAAAGACTATGCAATGCAACTTTTGGCAGTCTTGACTCTTTCCATCTGCTAAGTTTAATAAAGACAACGAGCTGGAACACTCCGAACTTGCTAACTTATTAAAAAAAAGTTTAAACACCATAAAATAATAACCTATTTTCTCCAATTTATTGAGATGAAACACGTACTTTTTTTATCAACATTTAAGCCAACGAAACAATCAAATATTGTTCCGATATCAACAAAAAGTTGTATAAAATAATTAAATAATACTTGAAATGACTATATTACCCTTGTCTTCTTAAACAACTTTTTGTTGATATCGGAACAATACTTGATAGTTGCGTTGGCTTAAATGTTAATAAAAAAGTAGGTGTTTCATCTCGGAACAATACTTGATAGTTTCGTTTGCTTAAATGTTGATAAAAAAGTACGTGTTTCATCTCGGTAAAATGAAGAAAGTAAGTTGTTATTTTATAGTCTTTACCAAAAAAAAAAAAAAAAAAAAAAAAAAACTCCGAACTTGCTAGGGAATAACTTCTACTAATAAAGAGGATTCAGAATTGCCGACATAAGTTATCTTTTTGCCTAAGAAGTTTCATCAAATGGTCAGATACGTATAGCTAGTCAGATACTAGTTGGATAAAAAAAAAATCATAATATGCCATTAACAAGACAGCAATTTACAAGTCCTGATCGAACAAGAAATTAATTTTTCCCAGACTAGTGTTGAATTAATTTCTTGCAATCACTTCGGACAAATAAAGGAGACCTTTCGGTTGAACTAGCTGACGGTTCTACCGAGAGGCTTGTGTGTCGATCCCTCCGGCTACTAAGGATCTTTCGGGTATCTGCACACAACAACACACGTTAAGCTCGCCCCGGGTGTTATCCCAGGACCCACCTCCGGCGTGAAAGTAAGTATTGGATATTCCGAGGGGTTATGAACAGTAGTATGAAGTAAATGCTAATAATTTAGTTAGTTAAGAGTAGTAAATGAGCTGGGTATTTATAGTGCCCAGCCTCTGTAACACCCCGACCCGACAAGGGTAAAGATATCACAACAATGGATACATATCAGATCAAAACAAAGCATACTAATACAGTAATACAAAAATTCAAGGATTACAAATGAAATATTGAATCTAAATGGTTACAATTAAAACTTCCAAAACTAATTCTAAAACATAATGTCTTCAATCCAACTCTAACCCAGCATAGCTATCCAATCTTCTAAGTCCAAGGTACACTCTTCACTCATTCCCAGCTTCCTACTAATACCTGCCGCGTGAAAAAGAAAACGCGGCTGAGCTACGAGAGCTCAGTGAACAGATATATAGATAACAAGAAACGATAACGGATAGCAGTACAAAGGAAATCAGGAATGCAGATCATACCGATACGAAATCAAAGCGAGAGGAATAAGGAACGGAATAAAGACAAAAGAAAAGAGATAATGAAAAGAAACAATATAGTCATAAAATAAGGGAAAAACAGAAATCTATCACAAGCCCAGATAACAGATCATATCAAAACGGTATAAACATATAAGTAATCTAGAGGGGATGTCTCTCAAGTAACAGATAATATGAGGGGTGACCTCATGTATCATTTTGAGTGATCAGCTCACAGATATATGTGAAAGACGTGTATCGCACACACCATCAGTCACCAGACAAATATAACAATTAACGAATATCAATAAACAGATAACAGGTCAAATCTAGGATGCACCCATACGCCCCACAGACAAATCAATAATCATAATTATAATGGCCATAGCAGATAATAAATAAGGGACGGAACAGGTCATCACTCTCCTGCCCTAGAGTCATGTCAGAGGTGCGTCAATGACATGGACATGAAACCCTCATGCCTAGTGATTGGCTTGGATATCAAACTGTAAGTCAAAGGTCAAATGTACTAGCATAATTAGAAAGTCAAATCTTAAGGGTTCATGGCATAAGGTTCATATCAAGAAATTTTTAGGATTTAATATCAAAGGTTTTAGTCGGAGTTTATCAGATTAAGTTTTTATATCAAAGTTTAAGTTCAGTTCCAAAGGGCAATATCAAAAGGTTTTCAGAAAAGAGTTTTCACAAGTTCATAATTAGAGGTCATAGCAAAAGTTCATTTAAAAAGGTTTCTATTTAAAAGTCCATTTAAAGAATCCTTCACAAACGGTTTCATGACAACTGATCTTACAAAATAGTTTTCATAAAAATGGTCTTCCAAAACTTTTATTAACTTCCAATAAAAGTAGTGTTGCTTCTTTTAAAATAGCTTTTCTCAAACGGTTTCATATGTGTTTTAAAGATAGTTCCAAAATCAATTATGTTCAAATAAGGATTTAACAAATTAAGGTTTATATCAAGAATCAAATCAAGTTTTACTACAAGTATATCAGATTAAGTTTCAAAACAAGATTTACAGATCAGAATTCAGGACAATAGGTCAAAACAAAGAGATTCAAGAAGTTTCAGAACAAAGGAAAACACATCAAGGATTCACAAATAAAAGATCACATGAACGGTGCACAAACAGGAGGGAACATAGCAATGGTATAGGGAATCCTAAACAAATCAAAATACGAAATCAAAGAAACGAAGGCACCTTACTAGAGAAGGGCAGAATATCTGTACCTTATTATTAATGCAAGAACACAAAGATAAACGCTGATAGAGATTAGATTACTCCGTCCTCGAACCTAAGGGAGTAGAAGACAAAATGACAAGTGGGTTTTAGTTATCTTTTCATTTTAAGTAACTTTCTATTTTTAGCAGGTTTCCCGAATTAACAGCTTTTCACATTTAGCAAGATATTAATATCTCAGATTAAGTTAAGTCCTTATTTAAGGCTTATTATGGTATTAAGGTATCTTTTAGCAGGTTACAAAAGTTTAGGGTTTAATATGACAGATTTTCATAGTTCAGGGTTTTAATTGTAAGTTCATCTAATTCAAAGGCATAAAGTGAAAATACTTTAAGTTACTGATTTAAATACTCATTTTATTCAGAATGACATCTTAGTCCTTTTAGTTTCACCATTTACAGATTAAACCCCTTTAGTTATATAGTTTACAAAACAAACCCTACATTTACATAATTTATGTTTTAATCCTTATAATATTCATATTTTCCAAACAAGTACCTTATTTTACAAAGTTACAAAACATAACCTCAGACTTATATGAATTACAAATTAGATCCCTCAAAATTTATTAATTACACATTTGGTCCCTTAACTTTACAAAACTTATAATTAAATCATAATTTCATAACAATTACATATTAAGCCCATAAATACTCAAAATTACACAAAACACTCTTAATATCATTATTTACCCAAATGACTTCAAGTTTCCAGAATTTACACTTTTAGTCCCTCTATTTTAATTAATTACAATTCGACCCTTATAAATACCATTTATTCATTTTCTTGCAATATTTACACTTAGGACCCTCAAGTTATATTTTTTCTACATTCCTACAGACTTAAATGACATTACAATAATATCCCAGAAGTTTCAAAGTTTACAAAACACACCCTTGTGAATTAAAAACCAAATCGTATAACTTTTTAAATACCAAACAAAACCCTAATTCATCAAATAATTATACCACTATTACCCCATCATTAGAAACATTAATTACATCAGACCTAGCATGATCAAACCCTAACCCTAATTGTTTTAGGGTTTTTCCCAATTTTTCCTTATTTTTACATATATACGGTTTAAACAAAATTCAAGAATAATTAATATAAGCTTCTAAAAATCACATGGCTATTTTTCTAAGCTTATATTAACATCAAGGAACACGTAAAAATTATGTTCATCATCCAGAAAATTCGTTTGATATTATTTGTAAATTACGTGTGTTTTAACTCATTATTTTTCGTACGCATGATTAAGCTTGCATGGTTCATTTTTCTTATTTTTCCTGAGCTATATACGACCTAAAGATCACAAGAAAAATACTAGATTAAGTTTACAACGTAAGGATTGATCATAAGAAATTATACCTCACGCGTATTGTTCTAAGAACAAATAATTCACCACGAACACACGAGTGCCTCTAAATTCCAACTCCTATTTTTAGTAGCTCCTTAATATTATTATGAACTCCAGAAAATTATTGGCTCAGGTCCAGAATGTCGAATAGGGTTTTTGGGAATTTTGTTTTGTCGATATAAAGGGTTTCGGAATTTTTAGGTTTATAAAAATATAAGATTTATATAAATAATTATATAAACCGACTTTAAGGTGATAAAGATCAGATATTTTTGGTTTTGTAATCCCACACAAATTAGAATTGTATTTTGATATATTTTCCTTATTTATTTTGTATTTATCTTATTTATATTTATTTTACAAAACTTAATTAAATTTACTAAATATATTTCGGACCATATAAAATGTATACAAGTGATTTCTAATTTTTGGACATTCAGAAATAATATTATGTTGTCCCAGAAATTTATTCGTTTCATATATGGTTCGTTTTCAGAAGTTTGGAATCGTTTCAGAATTTTATAAATGTTTTATTTAGGTTTTATGATTTCAGGGGCAATTTGGTAATTTTTACAAGTTATCTGAATTTCAGGTATTACAACTTCTTCCCCACTAACAAAAAAATTTCGTCCTCGAAATTTGCAGGAAGCAGAAAGAAAAGAGAACGGAACACAAAACAAGGACATACCAGACCTAATAGATGATGATCGGATTCTCTCGGAAGAGACGTAAGAATTACACAGGATTTTGACTTGACAAGTCAGATTAGAACGCACAGGAATAGATTATCGATAACATCAATTGGTAGAAGTTCTATAACAGAACCTAAGATTTTTATCGGGAGTCCAGAGGTCAGCAGAATGCGTGACTAGAATCCAGATGTATCAATTCGTATAACGGCGAAAGCAGATTACGCGTATAGGTAGAATGAACTTAAAGTCTCACTAACGCAGATGATCTCAAACATTTATCAGAATTTCGAAAGCTCTAAGGCACTTCTCGAAATATCTGATGCCCACAACAAGTGCACGTTATATGATGTAAGTATTATCACGTTGGCCAGACGTCATAATACTGGCATCATATAAATATGCCCTCATGATGGTCATACTTTATCTCAAGTCGTGAACAGAACAACTTATCTTAATCCACCTAGTCTTCCTACGGTCTCAGAGGTCACAAAAATCAAATACCTTAACTAAGAGGAGAACGAATCACTCGAAGGAGTTAACGGAACCGATCTAGAATGTTTATCAGAATTTGGGCACATCATCAAAAGCATCAGGTCATCCATCATTCGTCAAATTTGACATATCAAAGCCATTGTCCTACATACGCGGAATGAACACAAAGCGGAATTACTAATAGAGAACCTAAACCATTCAAAGGATTTTATCATCAGGTAACCGAAATTTAAATAGGTCAAACGGAAGTGAACTACGTCATCCATTCAATACATGCTCTTAAATCTCTCTCGATTCCAGGCAGTCTGTCTATGTATGTCCATATGATCATCGGGTGAAAAGGATTTATAACTTGAGTCTGATCCCTCAAGCCTTCGGCACTTCTTCTTGGAACTGTGGTGTGGTAACATGAATCTCTGACCTAGTCGCTGTGTATTACCCATTCACGAGCTTGCTTCTACTCTCAATTCATCTTAGTACAACTAAAATGAATAGAGAAGTAAGGCTGTGTGTCTTTGACAGGTCTCCTAGCACAATTCGAAATTCGCCAACTCTGATTGCTGTCGTCACCGGATGCCTGGTAGTATTGTCTGCTACAATCTCTGAAAGCCAAGCAAATTTACTCGTCCAGAACAAAGGGTCATTCCTTAATACGAAAATGGTCTACATGTTCCTCATTCGTCTCAGAGCACAAACATGTTGTCATACTATGACAATTGTCCAATTACTCGTGCAAACATGATTCTTATTAACCAATACTATTGGCATTATTTAAGACTCACAATGGTCACAATGAGTACGAAAACAGTTTTCATGAATCGTTTCAGGGAAAACTTCATATCTAATTCACATCACCCATCTTTACTAATAAAACTGAAATACTTTACGGAAGTTGCTCTCAGTTAGTCATCTCCCATCTTAGGAGTTCTCGTGGTTGCTTCTTCAGTCCTTCAAACATTAAATGAGGTTGTCTGATACAGGGTTTCAAGGTAGAACAATTTAATCAGTGACACGTAGGATTGAAAAGTGATTACGGTTAAAATTACGGTTAGGTTTACGATAGTTGATATGCAGACGCAAAAATTTTCTCCTTCTTCTTCATAAATTAATAGAGTATTTAAAAGGGAACATCGAGGTGGACAAAACATATTACATCAGCTTCTTCAATCTCTCAATTTCAACAGTATCATGGTTCGTCAGCTGATATCGGTTCAAAGCCAATTTTACTTCTCAATCAGGAGAGATACCCAAAAGTTTCATCAGAAGCACCAGAAAATTTGTACAACAAAACTTCCAATGCCAAAACTTTCTAATGGTGGATACTAATAGGTGTCAGGAGAATTTGACGATCAAATGAGATCAGGGTAAGTATTTCCATAGCAGTTTTAAGCTTAACATATCTGAGCGGTTAAAGGTTATCATAGCAAAAGTAGGGCTTAGCAGATTTAAGGATCACATTTCAATTACGGTAGTCTTATGGTAGCTCTTACGAAGAGCCACCCAATCAATAATCAAAAGATCTCCAAAATCAGGTATATCAATAGTAAACAGATACGCAGGACGAATATGGTTATTAAACCAGACAGATAGTTCATATGTCAAAGTCGAGTACATGGTTCAGTATAGTGTGGAGATTTATAGGCGAACAATTTAAGGTGTTGAAACCTTATTAGCTATTTAGCACAAATGGCAGGTAGGTTGCGAATAATCGGTAATACGAACATCGTATTCTGTCAAAGTGAGACGTATAGAAATATTAGTTATCAGCATCATCATGCTCTTTTAACAATTTCCTACGGAGATAGTATTTGCATCAAATCCTTCCAAAGGAAAACTGATTGGCAAATAAGATTCGTCATTCAAGGAATAAACTTCCTAAATTCATGGTTAATATTCATTAGAGTTCTCATAGGAGTAGTGTGGAATTTGCAAGACAGAATAGTATCGGATGATACATTTATATCCAGCATGGAAAATGATTTATAGAAGGTGTCAACCACATTAGGGTTAAACGGCCCTCAGAATGGTCTGAAAATATTAACTGTTTTGATGAAGCGAAAAGTGTACCGCTTTTAAGGGGTCATTTAAGCCCTAAATCGTATTTATTTGATCAAATATCGCCCTAAATCGTTTCTTTTGTCATTTTAGGTACTTTTGAGGAGAAATCTGGAAAAGGAGGCATTTTGGACGTTTTTGGAGCATAAAGTGAAGAAAACGGCAAAGTCTCAAAAATCGGCCAAAAGTTACCTTTGACGGCGTCAAGATTTACTCTAGACGGCGTCATGCCTTGGCAAGAAAAAGTGGACGTGAAATTTACTCATGATGAGCCAGTGAAAATAGCATGTGAATTCTGACGGCGTCACGCTTTAACTTGATCAAGGGCGTCACGGCTTAAATCAAAAGGGGACGGCGTCACGTTCAAGGTTCGACGGCGTCAAGCCTTGATAAGCCAGAATGGATTTTTGAAGAGCTAAAGAGGGACGGCGTCAAGAAGGTCATCCGGGAACCCTAAAAGCGGCGAGGTGACGGCGTCACACTCCATAAGGTGACGCCGTCAGATCCAAAAATCTATATATAGTTTTCTAATTTTTTGTCATTAAGGAGAGCTTAGTGTGTGGAATTTTGGGAGAAAACCCTAAGACGAATTCAGCCTCTTTTTCAAGGCTTTTTGCCTTGAGATCTTCCATGTTACATTGAAAGATAAGTTATCAATTAATCATTCAATATGTCTATGTGTTGTTTGATTCTATCTTATTCTTGTCTTTTGTTTAACATGTTAGGCTAAATTTATCTTGTGTTTGCTTAGATCTAATGAAACCTAGCTATTGATTATTGGTTATTAGTGTGTTGTTAGTTGTATTGGATGATTGTTTATCTATGTTAGGCTTAAGAAAACTGGCTAACTTCCTATTCGGTAACTTGCTTGAACGTCTTAAGAAACATGAACCAAATGCGTACTAAATGTTTTTATGGTTGTATTTAATGCACAAGCGAATTCTAGTGATCCCATGTTAGGAGCTTCCTAGCCGGCTCGACATAGGAGTGAAGTAGGAGCTTGTAGAGTTGGGGAAGTAAGTACGCCACCCCACGAATGGTATTAAGGAATACACCCGTCATCCACGCGACTAATACACACTAATTAACCGGTAAAAGATAGTTAGGGAGTAAGGAAATCTAAGTAAACACATTTCTCTACACATAAGTTTCTCACCAACATTTTATTTTCAGTTATTTATTTTATTGCATTCGTAGTAATTTGGGTTAGTTGACTAGCAACTAATTCCGCCCACTCCTTCAAAACCGAGATTTTACTTGCTTTCATAAAAATATAAAAACATAAAAAAGAATCTTCCTCAACCCTTAGACCTAATTAGAGTAGCCTTTCATACCTAACGAACACTATTCCCTGTGGAGAACGATCAATCCCCCGTACTTACCACTACACTATACTACATCGGTCAGGTACACTGCCTGGTGGGGTTGTAAGCCTCTTGAGATCCCTCGAGAGGTAAAACCTGTTGTAAGGTTACAAAACCACGCATCAAGTTTTTGGCGCCGTTGCCGGGGAGTAGTTATTGCTTAGGTTGAAATTTTATTTTTATTAGGTCTACTCACAAGATTCCTATCAAGTGAGATATTTTCTTTTTATTTTGTAGCTTTCTCGTAGTCTATCTTTTCTTTGTGATTTTGTTTGTAATTTGCTTCAAATGGACTTTTCACTTAGATTTCTAAGATTGCAAGATATGGTTGAGTGGCTAGAACACCAAGAAGTTCAAAATACCTCATTTAGAGACACTTATGAATCATATGAGCCTTCACCTAGGATAGATTCTTATGAACAACCTCCATGTTTAGGATCTTGTTTTAGTGAGGCTAATAGGAAAAGCGACCTAGTTTGCCAAGGAATTGTGGATAGAGCCGTATCAATAAATCATAAGTTGGATGAAGCACTAGGTTTGTTATTATCACTACCTAAGAAAGCAATTGACGAGGATATAGGTGATCTTGACACGTGGAATAATGAGGTAAACACCATAAGCCCACAAAATACTCAACCATCATTTGAGGCACCCACACCGCCCGTGACTTACCCGGAAGAAGTAGAAGAGACTTTAGGAATCCCGATGGAGGTAGAACCCTTGGACCAAGCACAACTAGAGGATATAGGTTTGCACACTTTTAGTGATGACCTTACTCATAGTTCTAGGGAATTTCCTAGTGTTGATGAATTGGAACCTCAACCTTTACACAATTTTTCATCCTTAGATTTACATCTAGGAGAAAAAAGAGGAACCGACCCACCCATCAACCAATATTATCCGGGTAGTTTTAGGATGAAGGAAGCCATTCACTCACCCCCTTCACCTCACGTGGCATATTCACACCCTAAGGGTGTGTATCGCTACTTTCACCCGCACTTAATCCTAAGTGTAGGGAAAACCTCCCCTATTTTTGTTAAATAAGGGTAGAGTCAGGCTCGTGACTCGAACAAAAACAAGCGCTTATTGGGAGGCAACCCAAGTTTTATTTGCTTTGTGTGTTTATTTATTTGTTTGTTTGATTTTATTTGTTTCCGTATGTATGTTTAAATTTTATTATTATTGATTCATGTTCAAAACTAATTTGTGAAAATGCTTTATTTTGTTTTTAACTTCGTCTTAACTACATATAAAGGTATTTTGCAAAAGTTAAGTGTAAGGGAAATCTAAATCGGTTTATTAGAACCAATGAACATGAATCGTAATAATAATAAATTAACATGCATATTAGTATTTGTTTAAGTCAAATGCTTGTATCGAGTCATAATGATGTTTTGCAGGATTTCCAGGAAGTAAGGTATAGGTTTTTCCAGAAATTTTCCGGAAACTTAACATGAGAATTCTGTCAGATCATTTCTGACGGCGTCAGGACTTACAACCTGACGGCGTCAGGTTTTAATTTTCTGAAATTTTTGAAAGTTTTGTTTTTCTACCGGAATCATAAAAAGTTTTTATTAAATCTCTAACTTATAAACTCCAGGAATCTGCAAAACATTCATTCCGCAAGCATTATATCTTTAATTGTTTTATTTCTAAGTCTGGAATTACACCTAGTTGTGAGTTGTCTTTGTTCGGTTTGATGCTTTGGTTTTTCTTGTTTGTTTTCTCAGGATTAACAGGTTATTTTGGACAAGGAGATGTTTGTTGGATCAAGCTTTTGGCGATGCATTAGTCATGGAGCTTCAACATTACCTTGGAAGAAGATCTAACCATGTTACTTCATTATCCACCGAGCGAATCAGGGGAGTATTTGATTTCATTCTTTTACTTTATGCTTTTACATCTTGTTATTTGAGCATTGGGGACAATGTTCATCTTAAGTGTAAGGGGAGGGTAAAAGTACGATTAGAGAATGCTATTACGCTTGATTTTTGTTTGTTTAATAGTAGATGTGTAATAAAACTGAGAGAAATACTTGTTAAGGTAATTTTAGTGCCAAATTTAAAATTTTTTACAACATATAGGAGTGAAACTTTGATCTTAATGAGCGTCTCACGGATAGGAGTTATATGACTAGCACAAAAACCGTACCACTAAAAAATTTTCCACCCCCAAATATGTGAGGTTCGCCCCTAGAATTGGTAGGAAAAGCATTTATGCTATGATGTGTGTACCGGTAGCACTTAGATTCTAGAACTTGCGTTAAGACCATTCCGAGGCCACAAGTGAGACTACATTCGTGTAGTTGGATTTACTACATGATAAGAGGCATTAGGATTAACCCATTGTTTTACACCTGTGTTTTTGTTATAATTACTTTGGCTACATTGGTCAAGTAATTCTCCCACACCCTTTGCGTTGTACTCATTTTTAGTACACGATACCCCTAGTACACCCCTCAGAGCCTATCTTTTCGTTTCGACCTTTAAGCATTTTACTTAAAGGAAGAATTTGTTACACCCCACTAAAAGGTACACCCAAATCGCCTTAGCCTACCTTGTATGCACTCATCTTTAGTGCATTATTGTTACAACATTTGTTTAAACCCAAGTTAATTATCTAATTGATTACATGGTTGCTAAGTCGAGTCATATCCTTGTACATATTGTTTTGGGACGATTGGGACTCATGGGTAAAGTACTAGTGTAATGGAGTAATGGGGAAGAACATCATTTATTACCCCCATATGTGCTAAATATTTTAAAAGTACTCCAAGTTTTTCAATTATCTTAATTCGAGTCATTAGAATAGTTATTTGTAAAGTTATGTAAAAGTTCAAGTGTAAGGGGATGCAACGCCCCTATGATGTATTATTTTGGATGGTAGGGCAAGAGTGTATGCAAAAAAAAAAAAAAAAAAAAAAAAAAGTAGAAAAAAACATACGGACTACCATCCCGTTTTATTTTATGTTTATTTTATGTTTTTGTTATTTTCTTTCATTAGCTTAAATCGAGTCTAGTCTTGGCTTAGCAACATTGTATAGTACATGTAATTGATCAAGATCTTTAACTCGCCACCAGTAAAATATCCCTTATCCAACAAAACCGTGTTTTCCTTTTCCCTACACCTAACGTTATAACCCATTTAAAAGCCCTCTTTGATAGTTTATCTTAGGTGCTTACGCCTAGTGGAGGAGGTTTTCGATCCTTTCCCAAGCCTATGGTAATCTATTTGCTATGACAGGTAGTGAGAGATATTATCCGTTTTCATTTATGAGATTTATTTTGATGACACTTGAGAGATGTGAGTATCTAAACACTACTTGTGAGGTGCTAGTTTGTAATCTCCGTGCTTATTATGATTAGAGTGGAACGATTATTTGTTGTAATTACTTTTATGTTTGCATTAAATGACCCCTAACTTGTATTTTGATTAGAATAAAAGCGCATTTGCTTGAGGACAAGCAAATCTCAAGTGTAAGGGTATTTGATGAAGCGAAAAGTGTACCGCTTTTAAGGGGTCATTTAAGCCCTAAATCGTATTTATTTGATCAAATATCGCCCTAAATCGTTTCTTTTGTCATTTTAGGTACTTTTGAGGAGAAATCTGGAAAAGGAGGCATTTTGGACGTTTTTGGAGCATAAAGTGAAGAAAACGGCAAAGTCTCAAAAATCGGCCAAAAGTTACCTTTGACGGCGTCAAGATTTACTCTAGACGGCGTCATGCCTTGGCAAGAAAAAGTGGACGTGAAATTTACTCATGATGAGCCAGTGAAAATAGCATGTGAATTCTGACGGCGTCACGCTTTAACTTGATCAAGGGCGTCACGGCTTAAATCAAAAGGGGACGGCGTCACGTTCAAGGTTCGACGGCGTCAAGCCTTGATAAGCCAGAATGGATTTTTGAAGAGCTAAAGAGGGACGGCGTCAAGAAGGTCATCCGGGAACCCTAAAAGCGGCGAGGTGACGGCGTCACACTCCATAAGGTGACGCCGTCAGATCCAAAAATCTATATATAGTTTTCTAATTTTTTGTCATTAGGGAGAGCTTAGTGTGTGGAATTTTGGGAGAAAACCCTAAGACGAATTCAGCCTCTTTTTCAAGGCTTTTTGCCTTGAGATCTTCCATGTTACATTGAAAGATAAGTTATCAATTAATCATTCAATATGTCTATGTGTTGTTTGATTCTATCTTATTCTTGTCTTTTGTTTAACATGTTAGGCTAAATTTATCTTGTGTTTGCTTAGATCTAATGAAACCTAGCTATTGATTATTGGTTATTAGTGTGTTGTTAGTTGTATTGGATGATTGTTTATCTATGTTAGGCTTAAGAAAACTGGCTAACTTCCTATTCGGTAACTTGCTTGAACGTCTTAAGAAACATGAACCAAATGCGTACTAAAGGTTTTTATGGTTGTATTTAATGCACAAGCGAATTCTAGTGATCCCATGTTAGGAGCTTCCTAGCCGGCTCGACATAGGAGTGAAGTAGGAGCTTGTAGAGTTGGGGAAGTAAGTACGCCACCCCACGAATGGTATTAAGGAATACACCCGTCATCCACGCGACTAATACACACTAATTAACCGGTAAAAGATAGTTAGGGAGTAAGGAAATCTAAGTAAACACATTTCTCTACACATAAGTTTCTCACCAACATTTTATTTTCAGTTATTTATTTTATTGCATTCGTAGTAATTTGGGTTAGTTGACTAGCAACTAATTCCGCCCACTCCTTCAAAACCGAGATTTTACTTGCTTTCATAAAAATATAAAAACATAAAAAAAGAATCTTCCTCAACCCTTAGACCTAATTAGAGTAGCCTTTCATACCTAACGAACACTATTCCCTGTGGAGAACGATCAATCCCCCGTACTTACCACTACACTATACTACATCGGTCAGGTACACTGCCTGGTGGGGTTGTAAGCCTCTTGAGATCCCTCGAGAGGTAAAACCTGTTGTAAGGTTACAAAACCACGCATCATGTTTATCAAACGGATTGGAAGTGAAAGTCAAAATCAGGTAGCGGTAGCAAGATTTAATAATCGGTAATCATGGTAGGGGTTTCAAAATTGTTTTAAACGCCAAAGGTGAGACATAAGAGGATAGTCGTCAATATTAGATGATCAGTCAATCAATCCTTATAAGAACACTAGATTTCTTATGGAAACAGGGATGGTTAAGACGAAATTAAATAGTGTCAAAAGTTTCATAGAAGATCATCGGAAGCAAGAAACAACTGACGGAATGTATCAAGTACATCATTGTCAAGGGAATTCTCAGAATGCCCGAAGAGGCATCAGGATGATTAACAAAAGGTTCGGAGGTTGGAGTCGGAATCTGAAAGCAAGGATCAAATAGTGTCGGATGACTACTATGCAATTTTCAATGCTTCAGGTTTTATTTAGGTTCAATTCTTAGGTGGTGCAAGGCATAAGCTCTAAATTTCCAAGTGTGATTTCAATAGGCTTTAACCAAAAGCAAGGCACGAATCAGAGTGATGCGGAAGCAATACTACTTAAACAAAATGCCTTATAATCTATTCATTCCTCACTGGTCAGGATTTAAGTTCCTATAGGGAAATCCTAAAGCAAATTCTCAAAGGTTGTCCTACGAGCGCCTACAGTGGAAACTTAGTGGTCCAGGATTCACAGATCAAGGGTAAATGTATTACGAGTCGCAGCCTGTTATCTCTGATACCATAAATTGTAACACCCTGACCCGACAAGGGTAAAGATATCACAACAATGGATACATATCAGATCAAAACAAAGCATACTAATACAGTAATACAAAAATTCAAGGATTACAAATGAAATATTGAATCTAAATGGTTACAATTAAAACTTCCAAAACTAATTCTAAAACATAATGTCTTCAATCCAACTCTAACCCAGCATAGCTATCCAATCTTCTAAGTCCAAGGTACACTCTTCACTCATTCCCAGCTTCCTACTAATACTTGCCGCGTGAAAAAGAAAACGCGGCTGAGCTACGAGAGCTCAGTGAACAGATATATAGATAACAAGAAACGATAACGGATAGCAGTACAAAGGAAATCAGGAATGCAGATCATACCGATACGAAATCAAAGCGAGAGGAATAAGGAACGGAATAAAGACAAAAGAAAAGAGATAATGAAAAGAAACAATATAGTCATAAAATAAGGGAAAAACAGAAATCTATCACAAGCCCAGATAACAGATCATATCAAAACGGTATAAACATATAAGTAATCTAGAGGGGATGTCTCTCAAGTAACAGATAATATGAGGGGTGACCTCATGTATCATTTTTAGTGATCAGCTCACAGATATATGTGAAAGACGTGTATCGCACACACCATCAGTCACCAGACAAATATAACAATTAACAAATATCAATAAACAGATAACAGGTCAAATCTAGGATGCACCCATACGCCCCACAGACAAATCAATAATCATAATTATAATGGCCATAGCAGGTAATAAATAAGGGACGGAACAGGTCATCACTCTCCTGCCCTAGAGTCATGTCAGAGGTGCGTCAATGACATGGACATGAAACCCTCATGCCTAGTGATTGGCTTGGATATCAAACTGTAAGTCAAAGGTCAAATGTACTAGCATAATTAGAAAGTCAAATCTTAAGGGTTCATGGCATAAGGTTCATATCAAGAAATTTTTAGGATTTAATATCAAAGGTTTTAGTCGGAGTTTATCAGATTAAGTTTTTATATCAAAGTTTAAGTTCAGTTCCAAAGGGCAATATCAAAAGGTTTTCAGAAAAGAGTTTTCACAAGTTCATAATTAGAGGTCATAGCAAAAGTTCATTTAAAAAGGTTTCTATTTAAAAGTCCATTTAAAGAATCCTTCACAAACGGTTTCATGACAACTGATCTTACAAAATAGTTTTCATAAAAATGGTCTTCCAAAACTTTTATTAACTTCCAATAAAAGTAGTGTTGCTTCTTTTAAAATAGCTTTTCTCAAACGGTTTCATATGTGTTTTAAAGATAGTTCCAAAATCAATTATGTTCAAATAAGGATTTAACAGATTAAGGTTTATATCAAGAATCAAATCAAGTTTTACTACAAGTATATCAGATTAAGTTTCAAAACAAGATTTACAGATCAGGATTCAGGACAATAGGTCAAAACAAAGAGATTCAAGAAGTTTCAGAACAAAGGAAAACACATCAAGGATTCACAAATAAAAGATCACATGAACGGTGCACAAACAGGAGGGAACATAGCAATGGTATAGGGAATCCTAAACGAATCAAAATACGAAATCAAAGAAACGAAGGCACCTTACTAGAGAAGGGCAGAATATCTGTACCTTATTATTAATGCAAGAACACAGAGATAAACGCTGATAGAGATTAGATTACTCCTTCCTCGAACCTAAGGGAGTAGAAGACAAAATGACAAGTGGGTTTTAGTTATCTTTTCATTTTAAGTAACTTTTTATTTTTGGCAGGTTTCCCGAATTAACAGCTTTTCACATTTAGCAAGATATTAATATCTCAGATTAAGTTAAGTCCTTATTTAAGGCTTATTATGGTATTAAGGTATCTTTTAGCAGGTTACAAAAGTTTAGGGTTTATTATGACAGATTTTCATAGTTCAGGGTTTTAATTGTAAGTTCATCTAATTCAAAGGCATAAAGTGAAAATACTTTAAGTTACTGATTTAAATACTCATTTTATTCAGAATGACATCTTAATCCTTTTAGTTTCACCATTTACAGATTAAACCCCTTTAGTTATATAGTTTACAAAACAAACCCTACATGTACATAATTTATGTTTTAATCCTTATAATATTCATATTTTCCAAACAAGTACCTTATTTTACAAAGTTACAAAACATAACCTCAGACTTATATGAATTACAAATTAGATCCCTCAGAATTTATTAATTACACATTTGGTCCCTTAACTTTACAAAACTTATAATTAAATCATAATTTCATAACAATTACATATTAAGCCCATAAATACTCAAAATTACACAAAACACTCTTAATATCATTATTTACCCAAATGACTTCAAGTTTCTAGAATTTACACTTTTAGTCCCTCTATTTTAATTAATTACAATTCGACCCTTATAAATACCATTTATTCATTTTCTTGCAATATTTACACTTAGGACCCTCAAGTTATATTTTTCCTACATTCCTACAGACTTAAATGACATTACAAAAATATCCCAGAAGTTTCAAAGTTTACAAAACACACCCTTGTGAATTAAAAACCAAATCGTATAACTTTTTAAATACCAAACAAAACCCTAATTCATCAAATAATTATACCACTATTACCCCATCATTAGAAACATTAATTACATCAGACCTAGCATGATCAAACCCTAACCCTAATTGTTTTAGGGTTTTTCCCAATTTTTCCTTATTTTTACATATATACGGTTTAAACAAAATTCAAGAATAATTAATATAAGCTTCTAAAAATCACATGGCTATTTTTCTAAGCTTATATTAACATCAAGGAACACGTAAAAATTATGTTCATCATCCAGAAAATTCGTTTGATATTATTTGTAAATTACGTGTGTTTTAACTCATTATTTTTCTTACGCATGATTAAGCTTGCATGGTTCATTTTTCTTATTTTTCCTGAGCTATATACGACCTAAAGATCACAATAAAAATACTAGATTAAGTTTACAACGTAAGGATTGATCATAAGAAATTATACCTCACGCGTATTGTTCTAAGAACAAATAATTCACCACGAACACACGAGTGCCTCTAAATTCCAACTCCTATTTTTAGTAGCTCCTTAATATTATTATGAACTCCAGAAAATTATTGGCTCAGGTCCAGAATGTCGAATAGGGTTTTTGGGAATTTTGTTTTGTCGATATAAAGGGTTTCGGAATTTTTAGGTTTATAAAAATATAAGATTTGTATAAATAATTATATAAACCGACTTTAAGGTGATAAAGATCAGATATTTTTGGTTTTGTAATCCCACACAAATTAGAATTGTATTTTGATATATTTTCCTTATTTATTTTGTATTTATCTTATTTATATTTATTTTACAAAACTTAATTAAATTTACTAAATATATTTCGGACCATATAAAATGTATACAAGTGATTTCTAATTTTTGGACATTCAGAAATAATATTATGTTGTCCCAGAAATTTATTCGTTTCATATATGGTTCGTTTTCAGAAGTTTGGAATCGTTTCAGAATTTTATAAATGTTTTATTTAGGTTTTATGATTTCAGGGGCAATTTGGTAATTTTTACATGTTATCTGAATTTCGGTATTACAGCCTCGATACCTGAACTGGCGGCGCCGGGTTTTCAGGGAACATGTCGCTGACATAATCCCGTAAATCCCGGGGCGGCGGCGGCTGCGTCTGCAACTGCCATCTGTCCAAAAGGTGGTGCCACCTGTCCTATGACTTACAGTTGTATTAGCCGGATGAGTTGAGTGCCCTTCGGTATTTCTGGATGGATCCCTGTTGTCCGGACGGCCGGTCAAGATAGGCCGTCCGGACACATATGTCAACAATATGCAGGCACCGATTTACAGGGTGGATCCTAAAATCATGTCTAGGACCAAATTTATCTTCGAAGCATGCATTGGACAAAATGCTTATCTATTAGCACAATATATTATTGTGGCCCAAGAATAATTGTTTTGGGATTAGCGCATGTGTTAGCTTATTTATCAAGGTTTCCTATATATATTGGACACATTATTAATAATATGGGCATGCACTTTACAATATCTAATATGGTATCAAAGCCAAATTCGATCCTTCCCCATCTCATCTAAAATAAAAAAAAAATAAAAAAAAAATAGGCGACCTATCATCAACCCTAAACTGCCGAACCCATCTTTTTGCATCCATCTATGCGTGCACTCAAATCGTTAATATAAAAAGTACACAGCTGCACATTTTTTCTTGTTTACTATTGTGCTTTTTGCTACTACCAACACTTGCTACATATATATTGGTATCTCCTTTTTGCTTTTTGCTACTTTTCATGCCTCCTTGCTAGCTAATTACGTTGCTGCAATTTGTTTTGCTTTGCCGAATATTGCTTGCTCAAATCAAGTCATAGCATCATGACTCCAAACCCTACTTACCTACAGACGGGCCCAGGCCTGTTTTGTCAACCCACTGGACCAACAGTTTTTTCCCAAAGCCATTATCAACAAGCTCCCCTTGCAATACAAACTCCAGCCCAACAGCTTATGCCGCTTCAACCCGCTCAGTTGCCTAGCCCACAGGCCTATCTGGCCCAATTTGGATACCCGGTTCTGCCCCAGCAGTCACTCATGCCATACACCTATGGTGCAAATAAATCGGTTAAAACCGGTTTTCGGTTTTGGGAAAACCGGTTCGGTATTCCTAAAAACCGGTTTCTGTTTTTTCGGTTTTTCCTAAATCGGTTTTTTTCGGTTATAAATGTTCGGAATCGGTTTTTTCCGGTTATAAATTTTCGGAATCGGTTTTTTTTTGGTTTATAAATGTTCGGATTCGGTTTTTTTATCGGTTATTTACCGGTTCGTTTTTTTTTTGGGGAATTTTACATACATATTCGAACATTTATTTAATAAACTTGTTAATTATCAAACATTTAATTAAACAATACACCGGAAACATACTAAACAAATACAATCATAACTTTTTATTTACACCGGAAACATACTAAAAAAATACAAACATAACTTTTATTTTAACAATACAATTATACAACTAAAAATATATAAATACTAATACATTTCGAGCTTCGGCATGACCATCACCCGAAAACATATTAGTGTACACAAGTATATCGAGCTTCGGCATTGCCATCACCCGTTATACTCAAGTCATTAAATCTTCCAAAAAATCTTCTACATCTAAGTCTTCAACATCAAATTCTTCAAACTCACCTTCATCTAATTCGGTAGTCGGAGGTGATAACCCTAATTTAACTTCTTCTCTTTCTATAGTTTCTTCAACGTCTTGTAATATCGGACCATCCAACGATGATTCATGTTGTATACTATCTACTCCGTCCAAATAATCTTTCAAACATACACATACTTTCACGGATTCGGGGGTTAGTCTTGACCTTCTTTCCGATATAATTCTACCGCTAGTAGAAAAGGCCGATTCGGAAGCTACCGTCGAAGCTTGGACCGCTAATAAGTCACGAGCCATAGCGGATAAAATTGGAAATTAGATTTCCCTTTCTTTCCACCAAGCCAAAATGTCAAAGTTTGCAAACTCTTCGGGACTTAAAGTTATTAAAAAGTTTGTAGCCATATATTGTCCCAACTCGCTTGTTGGGGCCGATGTTCGTTGACGCTTTGTAGCGTCTTCACATAAACTATTATAAAGGTTTATATTAATGTCTCTTGCCATTCGAGACGATCCGGCCCGCATTTGGTCAACAATTGGGTTTTGTTGTTGACTATATTTTATTGCATAAATTCCAAATAATTTTTTAAAATTATCGTTAAATTTAAAAATTTGGGATCTTATATAGTCGGGGTCGTCACCGTTTAACCCAAAGGTTAAGTCTAAATTTTCCGTTATTCTTGTTATTAAAAGTTCTACGCCTCCAACATTTAAACATGGATTAAGTGCGGCAGAACAAGTAATTCACAAAGTATCCGGTGATAAGTTCTATTTGTGGGAAATCATTGCTGGTCCGAAGCTATTGAAAAAGTCGTGAAAAGAAGACAACTAAAGGATAAAATGTCATAGGAAAACATACAAAGTTAGAGAGTAAAACATCGAAGGTGATTGGTGCACATACTACGTACACAATTTAGTTCCCGCAATCCTTGTTACCATGTAAATGCTAAACGATCTGAAAACGCTATAACACATATAATTTCTGATGTGTGTGGAAGATTATTTGTCCCGGCTTATTGGTTTATTGAACTTTTAAAAAGCTAATGAGCTCATGTTGATAAAGTTATAATCAAAACAATTTGAACATAATAGCAAACAAACACATGTTGCTTGGTGTAAAATTTTTTTTAAGAAAGAATCCTTGTGATACTGAACCAGTTCTTAAAAAAAAAGGCGCCTACTATACAAACCCCCCCTATAATGTCACATCAGGGGGGTTTTTTCCTTTATTCCTTTTGTCCCCCATTAATTTACAGTATAACACAGTTTTATGTCAGTTTCTGTTCCGTATTTCTGACAGTTTTAAGCGTTTGACTTATTAAACTTTATATTTTCTGTTCCGCACTTTCAAGTTTATAGTTTTTTTTTAAATAAACAAAAAAAAAAAAAAAAAGCAAAATGTAGAGGGGGTGTAACCGGTATTTTTTTTGGTGGGGGGGGGGGGGGTGGGGATAAGCTGTCCCGAAAAAAAGAGCTTCATTGATGACCGATATATGATATGATAGATGGGAGTTGGAGAAACCGAGAATAAAAATAAAGATTGTACTTTATGTTGCAGAAAAGATTTGAACTATGGTACAAGAAAGAAATAATTATTCGAATTGGTAAACAAAGACCAATGGTACAAGAATCAAACTATATTAAGTAATGCTATGAACTATAGATGTGTGAGGGGCGTACTAAACACCAAAGCAAAATATACACGTTTTATTCAAATGAGTAGGCACAAAAGTTGTTGCTATATTTAATGTCTAAATAAATTTTTTGGCACATGAATTATTTGAGTACAATGATCCAAGTTAGGAGGGTTGATTAGGGAAAAATGTCTAATCTCCTTAAGTGAGTTTAATCCAAGTGTTAGGCACGTTAAACTTTAATTTGCGGTCCCAATAACGATTGACAGGAGACACTTTCTTTACTAAAACATCATTTTTTATGATAAAATTTTGGAGGCTACGATATCTTGAACTATTTCTTCATTGTCGTTAAATTCATGACAACCCGCATGACAAAAAGTTAAAACCTTTGTTCATAAAACAAATACATAATATGTTTAAATAAAATAAACGAGTAAGCTCTAACAACTCATGCAAGCACAAAGATGTTTTTGTTATTTTACATTCATTAGCATTAGAGCAAAGGGTACCACAACGCTCGACCGGTGATATCTGACGGGTATAGGCGCTATGGTGCCGCCATTGGTACCGTGGTGGATTGACGCTATGGCTTGAGTCAAAGCGTGTGTGAGTGTTGGTTTTGCCTTTTTTTTCTCCTAGGGTTTGTGTTCAATTTGTGTTGTGTTTGTGTTTTATGTGTGTGCGTGCTTGGTTTAAAATATGTGAGTGTGTGTGGAGTCACTAGTACATTAACCATTTTGCCCGACGAGTTTTTTGTAACAGTGCCAACGTCATGACGTCGGCACCATAACATGCCGACAACATGACGTCGACATATTCTTGTCGACAATGCTCCGTCGCTATTCAACTTCCCGACAAAAAACCCAGACGACAAGGTGGGACCCACACATTTTTTCAGTCAAAGTTTTATGTGGTTTGACAAGATTGTCCCGACGACACGTTGTTGGGACGATACTACTAATAAATAATTGGATTAGTAAACCTAATTAATTTATAAATTAATACCAACGACATGACGTCGGTATTAATTTTTTAATTTATAATGGTCAACAAGATTTTAATATTACCGACGTCATGACATCGGTATTTTTTAAGAAGGTCAACAACAAGTCAATGCAAGTGTATGTATTACCGACGTCATGACGTCGGTAAATTAAAAACTATACATGATTTTAGATATTAAATGCCGACGACATGACGTCGGTAATTTAAAAACTATCCATTGATTTACATATTAAATGCCGACGACATGTCGTCGACATCTAATTATAGTGCAGCTGCACAGCTGCAATTTTCCAGATTTTTTCGGTAAAATTTTCTCAAAACATGCAATTTTCCAGCTGAATACTAACACATCCAAAATCACTAAACACTTATAAACTTTACAAAACGGCTATAAACTTTATAACGGCTAAAACAGTTATATATAACCATTAAACACCTTCAAAATACATTATAAACTTTACAAAACGGGTGTTATAATCGCTAGACCTAGCTGCCATATCTACAAATGTTGCAATATCCGCAATGTTCAAGTCGCCAAAAGGTTAAACTATACAATAATAAGATTCGGGTCGCCAAAATATAGTTTCAAAGATAAGTACAACACAAAATAACACATATACCTCTACTGCCCTTCGTCGTCATCCATATCATCGCTACGACGATCCTCATCATCACCACTCTTGCTGCCTCAGCCACTCTCGCTCCCACCTGCGCCACTCCCTCCCGCGCCACACCCCCTGCCTGAGCCTACCTCACCTCGAGAAGGTATCTGGCTAATAAACTTGTGCCATTGCGGGTTGCTCCGGACATAACCCATCAACAAAGTGAGCTGCTCCTTAACTTCCTTAGCTTCTGCTGCAGCTGCAACACTCTTCTTCTCAGCTGCAACACTCTTCTTCTCAGCTTCATCAATCTTCTTTTGAGCTTCAGCAAGCTTCTCGTCGATCTGGGGCCCAGTGTACACACCTAAAAATGAAATAATCAAAATTTAAAAACGGCCATTTCAATACATAAGATAAGTCATGAGTAATCTATTAGTATTATCCCACTGTACATACCTGGAGGTGGATACGGGGTGTATGGTAACGGTGGCCTGCTCAAGCCGGGTACCACCCTGCCCTGCCGGCTATATGACCCCGCTACTTGCCTGTTATTACCAGGGCAAGTATCTCCTCCTCTGTGTACGCTACCCCTGTAGGCGTATCCGATCCGAGATCCCTTAGCCTGACTATCTCTTCCTATGTAGTTGGAAAAAAAAAATGAGAAAATTAATATATTAGTCGGGTTAATTACTAGATTATGTTTCAATAAATCATTAAAGTGCGTGTTTGGAAAAAAAATAAAAAAATAAAAACGATACTTACATATTGAACCCGAGCCTCATCCTGCAACCATACACCATCCTTGCAGTGCGTGTCAAAAAATCTCTGGATGAGGGACGGGTACTGGTGGTCCTCGCTGTTCTCAAACTGTATGTACACATGCTTATAGGATGAAACAAACTAAAATGACAAATCAAACACCATATATATTTTATTTAGTATAAATACTTTTAATTAATATATAATTAAAATTAAATAATCTTATAAAAATAAAATGTGTCTTACATATTCGTGTCAAGAAGCGGCCAATGATCTGGAACCGTGGCGGCTGTAAACCTTGTTCTTCTTTCGGTTCTCTTTGTTCACAGCAGCTCGTTTCACGGTCTTCTCCGAACTGTAGAACTTCACATGCTCCTCCCACATAGACTGCTCCATGTTCGGAGGAGGGTTTCTTCGTATCACATCCACATTCGCAGCCCCACCCTCCCTGGTAAAGAAATCGCGCTTCAGGTCATATTTGTTGTCCGCGTATAACCTACTCATATACACATTGATGCCGGTCAGAATGTTCTGCCGGCGTGATTCGCGCATGTGGCGCCTCCAAATTAAACATACGCTGCAATCAAATATAGTTAAAATTAATATAAAGATATAAATAAATAAACAAATTTAAATAAATATACACATTTAAACAGATTTAAATAAATGTACACATACAAATAATTAAATATAGAGATATAAATAAATAAACAAATTTAAATAAATATGCACATTTAAATAAATAAACACGATAACATAACAATATAAAAGGAAAATGAAATAACTGACCCCGAGCTGTGGAATGATGTGTGGCTTCTTCTCCGGTTCTATATCGTACCAGGAGGCATAGTGCAACGGCAGCTGCCTAATCAGCTCACCGACGTAGTTACTGAACCACCCGGCGTGCTTGCCCACATGAACGTACGTCCCCTGATCATTATACTCGAACTCAATCGACTGCGGGCCGCTAAGTTCCACGGCTTTCTTGAGGGCCACGTTCTTCGTGGCTTGGCGGACCCGTGGCCTGCCGCCATCCCGACCTCCACCCCTGCCTCCCCCCTCGCCCTACCTCCTCTTCGGGGTCGCTGTGATCCTACAATTGGAGTGAGTGAAAACGTCATAAAGTAACATGTAACCAAATTCAAATGATAAAGTTTAAGTTTCTTTGAAAATAATCTAGAAATTCTTACCACCACGACAACCGCTCTCAATCTGACGGGGAGGGGAAGGTGGGTCACCGGCACCGTCACCACCGTGACCGCGCGCGACTGTTGCTGCCATCTGTAAAAGTACAAGTTGAATAACATATAGAAATTCGGGAACAAATTAACATAATCATGCACACATTCAAGTACATACACATTCAAATACATACACATTCAAAATAAATATAAACATTTAAACAATCCATAACAATTTCATTATAATAAGTGTCATTTTACAAGTTTCAATTTAAGATCAATCTGCTAAATCATAATCACTATCATAAACAACATTAGTCGCAACTTCAAATTCATCATCAGAATTGTTTGCGACTTCATTATCAGAAGCTGCTAAATCATAAGGATCGTCGTCTTCATCATCAATAAAATCATCATCGTCATCAACAGGAATGATTGGTGGTGGTGGTGGTGGTGCCTCAACTAACGTTGATTCACCATCGATATTTAAGGTTTCAAATTCCAAATCATTCAAATTAGCTGACAGTTCGAGATCGGATGAATTATTGCCATGTATCACATCATCATCGTCTTCTACCACGATGACATCCCAGGTTGTGTTGTGATTTACTTATTGGACGACCTTCCAATGGAGTGGTCGTCTGGAAGGATCTTCAATATAGAAGACTTGTTTTGCTTGTGTTGCGAGAATGTAAGGTTGATCTTCGAACGCATAGCTACATGCCAAAATTTGTGTCATGTTGTTTCTAGTGGTAAAACGTTGGACTCTACCTCTTTTGTTGCTTAAGTTGAACCACTTAACTCGAAACAACAGAACTGTGAACTGGGAATACGCGAACTCCAGAATTTCTTCTAGCTGACCATAATACATTTCTCCCTTCTTCTCACCAGGTGAACAAATTCCGCTGTTCTGAGTTGTACGTTTTATATCGCGGCTGTGTACGACAAACCTCACACCGTTGACTACGCAAGAGTTGACTGAGATTGGGGTCGGTGATGGTCCACAAGCCAAAGCGAATAAGTCGGGAGTACAACTTGGGTCATTGGCTATGTAAAGTTTACGAATCTATGAAAAAAGATAAGAATGGATGGAGATGAGTAATACTCCCTCCGTCCCATATTGACTGTCCTGTTTGACTTTTTCAAGTCTTTATTTTATAACTTTGACCTTAAATATTTTTGTTTGTGTTATATAATAGTTGATAAAAATCATACCAATGAAAATACATTTAAAAACTCAATCCATTCATGTATTTTGCATCAAGTATTATATAATAAAAACAAAAATATTTAAGGTCAAAGTTGAGAAAAAAAGACTTAAAAAAGTCAAACTGGACAGTTAATATGGGACAGAGGGAGTAGTTGTTATTTATACAGGGAAATACATACAATAAGTTTACCTTCATCTCAAACCATCTCGAAAATTCTTGTTGCATGTCGCTATTAGGAAATTCCCTGAAAATGTTCATGATATTAGAATAAATCGAAAAGATAACTTGGGAAAAAGAAATTTCAAAATAAAAACGCATACTTCTCGAACGCGTTCATGTACGTGGCGATCTCAGGACTGTTGTGAAGTACATACCATATCACTTTCTTCATTTCTTGGAGACCTAACCGAATCAATGTCTCTTTACCAGACTTAGTACATAGTGATCGGAACACCTGGAAATCACTTGTTGGGCGAGGACAGTCCTGAGATGCAGCGGGACGATTAAATTTTGTCCCAACACCACGAAAATAACGAGAACAGAAAGTTAATGCTTCGTCTGCAACATAACCCTCCGCTATTGAACCTTCCGGCTTAGCTTTATTTCGTACATAGTTTTTTAGCTTCTTCATGTATCTTTCAAATGGATACATCCACCGGAATGAAACAGGCCCGCCTTCAAGAGCCTCTTCAGGTAAATGCATAACCAAGTGAATCATAATGTCAAAAAAAGCAGGAGGATATATTTGCTCGAGACTGCACAAAATATTGATCAACTGGTCTTTAGCTTTCACCATGTCTTTCACCATCAAAGTTCGCGCGCAAATTTGCTTAAAGAATAAACAAAGCTCGATCAATGGTGTATAAGTCTGTGCGTCCAAGTATTGCTGAAGTCCATAAGGAAGTAACCGTTGCATCATTATATGACAGTCATGAGACTTCATGCCCGTTATATTGTTATCATCTTTGGTCACTTTTGACTTGAACTTGGATCCGAACCCATCTGGTAGTTTAATTGTTTTGATGTATTGACAGAACAGTTTTCTTTTATCGGGTGTGAGGGAGTACTTAGCATGAGGCTTCAAGCACTTCCCGTTTTGTTTGTTTCCGAGCCACAACTCCTGTCGAATGCCCAAAGCTTGCAAATCTTGTCTTGCCTTAGCGGTGTCTTTAGATTTGTCATTCATTAACAAAGTGTTCAAGATACTCTCCAACACATTTTTTTCGATATGCATGACATCTAAATTGTGTGGTAGAGAAAGAAAAGACCAATATTCAAGATCGTAGAAAATAGACCGTTTAGTCCAGTTCAGTTCGACTGTATGATTACGTTTTATCTTCCCACCCCCATAATCTGGATGTTTCCCTGGCACACGTGTGGGCAATGCCTCAAGTTGAGTCAAAATATCAGCCCTGGTATCATTTCTAGGAGGATCTCTATCATCGGTTTCACCATTGAATTTTGTATAGTCCCTCCTCCATTTATGGTTTTTTTTTAAGAATCTTCTATGACCAACATAAGCTGTTTTGCTTATCACACACGTAGCCGGAGTGTCTACTTTTCATGTAGGGCATGCGTAGTAACCTTGCCCTTGCCAACCAGACAAACTACTTCGAGCAGGAAAATCATTGATGGTCCATAAAAGCATCACTCTCATGTGGAATTCAGTGCCTGTAGCAGCGTCCATAGTCAAGACACCTGGTTTTTTCCATAATTCCTGCAGGTCATCAATCAAGGGCTTCAAGTAAACATCAATGTCCTTCGCTGGTGATTTAGGGCCAGGAATCAACAACGTCAGCATCAAAGAAGTCTCTTTCATGCATAACCACGGAGGCAAGTTGTATGTTGTTAATATGACCGGCCACATGCTGTAAGTCTGACTAAGGTTGCCGAACGGACTGAAACCATCAGCACCCAACCCTAATCGAACGTTTCATGGTTCTTTAGCAAAATCCGAATATTTATTGTCAAACTTCTGCCATGCTTTACCATCAACCGGGTGTTGCATCTTACCGTTTTCCATAGACTTTCCAGTAGCATGCCAAGTCATATGTTTTGCAGTGTGAATAGACTTGTACAAACATTGTAGTCTAGGAATGATAGGAAAGTAACGCAACACCTTGTTAGGAACTTTCTTCCCCGTTGTTTACTTGTCTTTCCATCTACTCGTTTTACAGACCGGACAATACTTCAAATCTTTGGCATCATCCCCCGGATATAAAAAGCAATCATTTTCACAAGCATGTATCGACTCGTACCCTAACCTGATCTTTTTAAATGTCTTCTTTATAGCATAGTATAACGGTGGGAGATTGTAACCTAACCTGGGCGGAAATACCTCCTGGAGAAATTTTAGCGTTTTGTTAAATGAAGTATCACTCCATTTACCGCTGACCTTGAGATGCGTAAACTTTGCCATAAAATCCAATGTTGTCATAAAGTCACAACCCGGGTACAGAGCCTGGTTGGAACTTGCAAGTAACTATTCAAACTCGTTAAGTAGAGGAGGTTTTGTTGCTTGAGTCGAGTCGTCACTTGTCTCGCCAATATTTCCATGAGTCGGCTCATTATTCGGAGAAATATCAAGAATATCATTTTGTTCATTATTCGGAGGAATATAAAGAATATCATTAAGGCACGCACCCATGTCACTCATCTCACGTTGTGTTGTGTTATGTACTAACGGCGGAGGATCCGGTTCACCGTGATCGCGCCATTGTGTATAAGTTGGGTCCCACCCATTTTGACCTATGTGGTTTTTAAGACATTCGAGAGATACCCATCCAACATTACGATAAAGACGACATGGACATTTTATGTTTCCGTAACTATTCAATAACGGCTTGCAATGATCGAGGAATGCGGAAAGACCATCAAAAAATTGTTTTGAACAAAGACTCTCTAAACGGGTCCAACTCTTATCAATTATCATAACTGCATTTTTATGAAGCAATCAGTTATTATATGCACTTAATTAAACACATTCAAAAGATTCGACACATAAACACATATAATCGTGGAATTATTACGAGTTGTTTTGTTCACCTAGTGCAACTATGGAAGGCAATCCTAACCCACTCTTTGAATGATTCGTCTCATATATGAATGCGTATAACTGATTTACTATTTGAGAAAATTTCGGCAGCATTTCCCCTCAACTCCCCAAATATGTGCATTAAAGACATATTCGTAGGAGTAAAGGAGAAACACTGTCGAAATCATCTCAAATAGTAAATCAGTTATACGCATTCATATCCTAAATGAGACAAAACATTCAAAAAGCAGTCCCAAACAGGGGACTTTCCGAAATTAATTTCTAATAAATTAATTCCAGACGGGTTTTCTATAGGATGATTAACTTCGGACGGGGACTTTCCGAAATTAATCACTAAATTACCTAATAATAACAATCCTCGCATCACATACAACTACAAATAAGCTAACATTAACGTATCATACACATCAATTTTCAGTTTCATTGCAACAACAACAACAATCACTAGCTCTTATACGTTATCAGTTAGATTACGAAACAGTACTTAGAATTCTACAAAATCAGCTAAATACCAAGCATAAAATTACCGAATATAGGCATCAATAACTTTTCTATTAACCTACCAAACCTCATTTTTTACAACAAACAGTAGCTAAAATGCTACTACAAAATAAGTTAAATAACGAAACATATCAATTACAAAATAAATTTTCTGTTAAACTTCATTTTCAGTAAATAATAAGCTAGCCGTAACATATGCTTCAATCTCACTATACAATCATACATCAACAACTAACACTATAGCTAAAATTATATAAAATCGGTTAAATAAGCATTGCCATTGGAGGATTTAGTAGAATAATCGTTCAAATAAGCTAACATTAACGTACCATCATAAGCTAAAGTTATACTACAAAATAAACTAGAATTATACAAAATCCGCAAATAAGCATACCGAATATGAATACGAATAGGCTAACAACGATAACATATTAAATTTCAGTATACATCAAAATCAACTATCCTAAAGCAATAAGAACTAGGATAGCATCAAAATCAACGCAAAGCCATACGGCTAGTCCAATACCAAGTCCCCCAAGCTGCTATTTGCACCGTGGGTACACAATGAGCACAACCCACCTTGGTTGTGTCGTTAAAACCAACCAAACAACTAACCAAACGCAATATATACTGTCTCGGCTGGAAAAATAAACTAATACTGTTAGCTTTTATAAAAGTGATGGTCATTTACGTTTTATATTTCTGTAATGTGTCGTTGTATTTATTTAGTAAAATAGTCAATGGGCTTTTAGTTAATCCAATAGGTCACATGTTAGTCCATGAAAAGCCCAAGCCCATCTCATTAGAAAAACTATAAATACCATCCTTCCTCCCACTTGGAAAGGTTGGATGTGTGTGTGGCCATTGAATGTATGTGTGAAAAGAGTGTGTGCTTAATGTATGAAATATTTATCTCTCTAATCTCTCTCTAGATCTCATTCATCTATCTTCTCTATTGTGTATTAGTGAGTGTGATAAGATTGATCATAGGTCCTACAAGTGGTATCAAGAGCCAAATCATTGATCTAGGAATTTTTTTTGGGGCGAGTTACTGTTCATTCAACATCTTACTGTTCATCCGAGTTCTTTTCCCGAGTTTGTGAGTATTTCACCGAGTTAGGTGAAGTAGTCAAGTTTGGTAAAGTTCAACTCAAGTTTCTTTTGTTCCTCGAGTTACCGGACTGATTTTACTCGAGTTAGAAGGTTGATTTTCACTTGCTCGAGTTTGAGACCTTGTGCATAGTCGAGTTAGACTATTACTCAAGTTTGCTACTCAAGTTTGTGCATAGTCGAGTTAGACTTTGTGCATAGTCGAGTTTGGTTGTTGCTCAAGATTGATTGACTTGCTCGAGTTTGGTTGTTGCTCGACTTTATTTGCTCGAGTTTGTTGTTAAAATCTGTTGCTCGACTTTCAATTCTAACCGAGTTTCTTCACATACTAGTTAAGTTTCTCTAGTCAAGTTTGTTAGTCGAGTTTCATAAAGCATAGTTGAGTTTCTCATAGATTTGCTCGAGTTCCTTATAATCGAGTTTGGTTATAATCGAGATTGGTGACTTAACCGAGTTTGGTTATAATCGAGTTTGAAAGTTTGCTACTCGACTTTGTTAAAGTCTACTAATCAAGTTTGAAGTTTCCTCGAGTTACTTAGGTTTCCTCGAGTTTGGTGAAATCTGCTAACCGAGATTGACATTTGCTCGACTTTGTGATTTAACCGAGTTTGGTCATAACCAATATTGAAGAGTTGCTCGACTTTGTGATATTATAACCGAGTTACTTACGATTGATTTATCTCCTCAAGTTTGGACCTAACCGAGTTTGTGAAAGAAACCCTAACCGAGTTTGTCTACATACCAAAGTTGGTGAAAGTTTGATCAAGTTACTCAACTTACTCAAGTTATCAAAGTTACTCAAGTTACCCAAGTTTGTGAAAGTCTAACTGAGTTTGTGAGATAACTTTTGGACATCGAATTAGGAACCGAGCATAACTCTTGACCCTTAACCAACAACAATCACAACTCGAGAACGGACTTAACCTCAACCGAACATAACTCTTGAACCTTAACCAACAACAATCACAACTCCTAGATCTTTGCATCGATCCAACATCAACCTTATCACACACCGAAATTGAATGGAATCAAGTTCTCAAGAGGGAAAGATGCCTCCAGTTGTGCAAAATGCTATTCCTTCGAAGGAAAATTGTCTAGCACACTTTAAAGCAGTTAAGAGTCAATGTGTGGCAATCTCATAAGCAAGGTTACCAATGTGGAATACATATTCATTTCATCGAGTTTTTGCAAGACTCTTTGGATCTGCAATGGATTTTTCAACCTTCAGAGGGACACTCCTGCATAACATATCTCTAATAGAGAACCAAATTGAACAAGGAAGTAACTGCATAGTAGCATATCAAGCGCTCAAGACGCAGTTTAAATGGTTTCTCGACTTAGATTTCAGAATGATCAAAAATTCTCCAGATTTGAAACCAGAAGCTAAATATGGAGTGAATGCATCAATAGATACATGGAAGTTGAATCATTTAGAAATCTGTTGCTTATACTAATGAGCACACTGGAATTGGTGCTTACTGCATGATCACTTCATCTGAGAGAGATGCTGGAAAAGAAGAAAGTGAATGAACGGGAAAGGATTGAAATGGATAAGCAGAACCGAGAAAGAGAGTAGATTGAAAAAGAAGTGCTATTAAAGGAAACAGAGGTGAATAAGAGAGAGACACATACAGATGAACAAATAGTCAATGAGGGTACAACAACTGATGCTAACTTGGTTCTCACGGGAAGTGATACATCTTCAGAACAGCAGGTTGAAAGCAGTACTCCAAGGTATGATTCGGATGCTGATGGCACACACAGGAATGCAGCTGTTTGGGATACTGAGGATGACCATATCAGACCTTCATCTGACACAGTGATATTGGCTACGGTACAACATTCAAACGAAAATGATAATGTTTTTTTGTTTGATAATGTGTTTGCTCATGATAAGACACATCCTGCACATTCTGAATCCATAAGTGACACATATGTGGTGGAACGGTTTGATAGTAATATCACGCCTACAACTCCAGATATGGATCCTCATGGAGGTGAGCTTGCCCAAGATGGATCTCCTTATGAACAAGATCGTGCTTTATTTACTTCATTAATCAAAAATTTCAAACATGAACTTGAAAAATGCAAAGAGGACAATCGCAAAGCGAAGCAAGCGAATGTCTTATTGTCCAAAGAGCTTGAGAGATTTAAAGAAATGGAAAAAGGTTTTGAAAATGTAACAAAAAACAAAGCTGAACTTGAAGTTGAAATCTCAAACCTTAAAACTCAAGCTCGAAAATTTGAAATAAACGGAGATTTTGTCACACCACTTTTAAAACGAAAGGAAGAACTTGAAGTTGGGTATAGAGAAGCTCTTTATCGTGAAAAACGTTCCATTCAAAAATTGGATGAACAAATGGTACTTAACAACAGAAAGGTTCAAGCGCTTTTAAAAGAGAACTTGAGTTAAAAAGTGAAAATTCAATGCTTCTGAAAACCAATTCAAATTTTCAGATTGTTAAAACAAAACTTGAGAATGACAATCAAGAGTTTTTGAAACGAGCAAACAATCTTGAAGCAAAACTTCAAAAAACAGGACAAAGTGTTCGAACTCTTCAAATGATGCTTCCTAAAGATGAGAACCTTCATCAAGGAAAAACCGGACTTGGTTTTGAAAATACAGATCATGTGGAAAATAATTTGGAAAATGACCTGAGAAATGAAAAACCTTGTTTTCTAAACAAAGTGCAAAAGTTGACACCCAGTTTGTACGATGCTAAAAAATTGGGAAAAGGGTTGTCGACTGATGTTCTGTTCATTTCAGAAGATGAAGAAAAATCTAAAAAGGTAAAACGTTTAAAAGTCAAACAAAGAAAAAGCCCATTCTCGTACCAAGGCTTTGTGTATGGTTGTACACAATTGACAGATATACCAAAAGAACCTTTGAAAAGAAAAGACCCAAATGTGAAAAGATATTTCAAAGAAGCTCATCTTGCTACTTATGATGCTAAGTTATGGCAAAATAAAGCGAGAAAACAGTTTTGTAGTCTTAAACATCACATTGAGCATACATTAAAGATCATTTGGTTTAAGCAACAAAACACCACTAGTGATTACTATAATCTTCTTTCACCAGATGCTTACCTAAAAAGGGAAGTCAGTAAGATTTTAAAAGATGAGATTGAACCTCATGTGAAAAATATCAACTTAAGTTTTGAATACTTTGAAAAATATCTTGTCACTGAAATGAGAGAAGATTTAAAGTACATCCATTCTCTTGAAGACGAATTTGATGAAAAATGCTTAACACTTGATATTCAAAAAGAATTTTTCACAAATCAAATAGAATCATTCAAGTCAGTGTCTGTCAGCCATGAGTATGAGAATGTGGATTTTGAACAAACATCTTCGTTGAAATCTGAAAATCTTTGTCTCAAAAAGAAAATCATTGAACTTTCAAAAGAAGCAACTGAAGTCAAAGAAGAATTGTCAAAAAGAACTGCTCAGTTTGAGAAAGATTTTACAAAACTCCAAGCACAAAGTATTTCTTTCCAACTCAAACTGCAGGAACAGAAAGCTTCTTTTGAAAACTCTTTGGCAACAGTGCTTAAAGAAAAGGAGAAGATTTTTGAAGAAAATTGTGATGATGCCAAAATCAGGTTTGATTTGGATGAACTTGATACAAAAAATATTGAATTGGAACATGCTGTGGCATCATTACAAAAAGAAAATGAGCATTTAAAACAGACTTACAAAAACCTATTTGATTCAATCAAGCGTTCACGAGTTCAGACTCAAAAATCAAACACAAAACAAAAAGAGATTGAAGTTTTGAAGTCTCAATTGTCTGAATTCGCTGATAAAAAGTTTGAAAAGGTTTTGCAAAAGATTGAATCAATGAAGATGAAAAAGGTTGAGTCTCAAATCACAAAAGTTTCTTTTCCAAATCCCCTGTTTGATTCTAATACTCCAGATTTTGAAAAGGAAAAGGAAAATGAAAATCATGTGCTTCAAACAAAAGTGATTGAGCTTGAAACGCTTTTAGCTCAACAAAAAAACGCTCTTGAGGATTCCAAAACGGATCTTTTCAAAAAAACGACCAAATTCGAAAATTATTTTGAAAGACTTGAAAAAGAAAATATCGTGTTCGAATGAAAATTGGCTCGTAAAACGGATGATTCAAAAGCTGAAAAAGATCAATTTTTGAAACAAATTGCCTCTTTGGAATCTAAATTGGCATCTCAAGATTATCTTTCTCTTCAAAAAGAATACAGTGATTTGAGAACATCATACAATGCTTTAAAAGTGAAGTTTGAGTCTCTTAATCGTATAAAGGGAAAAGTTACAATTTCAGATTTTTCAACACCAGAAGTGAGTGTTTCGAAGAAGGTTTACACGGGTGAATCTTCAAAACCATTTTCGAAAAAGGTTTCCCAGTTTACAACCTGTTCTTTGCAAAAAGGAAGGAAGTTTTCTAAGAAACCAAGCTTTTCTGAAACACTTACTCCTCAAAAGCTTTCAAGGACAAATACCTCAAAAGAAGAGAATGAAGGTTTTCAAACTCCACACTCTCGCCTTACACCGGTAAAGCAAGTGTGGAGACCAAAGCAAAGTCATTCAAAACCTTTCAAATATTCAATATCAGAATTCCTTTCGCTGCAACATAAGAATGACTCTGCTTTGAAAATTCCAAATTCTGGAAGGCTTCCATTCATCTCAAAAACGAATTTTCGAAATGAAACACCGGGTTTCAACAATGGATGGAAAACTTCTTCTTCAAGTTTTAAAACTCCAAGAGAGACACCGGGTTTCTCAAACAATTTTCACAAGAAAAAGAGTTTTAAATCACCGTTGATTCCACGAGTGTTATTTCAAAATGAAACACCGGTTTTCAGTCCTCGTTGGAATTCAACTTCCTTGAATCGGATTGACACAACTTACAAATGGATTTCAAAATATGGTAAACCCGTTGGCGCCGTGCTTAAATGGGTTCCCAAGGTTGTTGTCTAATCCTAAATACATTATGGCTTCTGGACACATCAGTTCAGGACCCGTGCTTCAAAGAAAGGAAAGTGCTTAATCAAATCTTTCGAGCACTTATCCTAAAAATCTCAATGGCTTGTAAGTATTTTAGCTTACAACCCGCGCTTAAACATTATGGCTTATGCACACATAAAAGTGCATAACCCGTTTTTCAAAGAAAGGACCCTGTTGTCGCAACAATCCTAAAAGAAAAGAAGTTCTCACGCAAAGTTTATCAAAACAAACTTCTTAATCTTAAGCAAAATTTTATTCAAAATTCATCAAAAGGTTTTTCAAAACTTTTCAAAAATTTTGCTTAAGATTTTCAAATCGTTACTCCCCATTCGCTCCTAAGCTTAAAAATATCAAAACCGATGCAAGTCTTGAGGGGGAGTATTTCAAAATCAAATATGTTCCAAAAGATCATGCAAATCCGTTTCTCCCTATTAGCTTTCCAAAATCAAAGATTTTAATCAATCGGTATCAAAAATACCATTGAAATGCTATTTTTGAGGGGGAGAAATGCGATTAAAATGTGATCGCAGTTGAATCTCAAAAGAGCTCGACTCAGATTAACCCTCGAATTGACGAAAACTAAATGTCAGTAATCGAAAAGACTTGTCCGGGACGGGTAATAATTTCAAGCTAGTTATCCAGTGATGTAAATGTGTCTCGCAAAGGACTTGTCTGAGTAGAATGTACCAATTCGAGAGATTATTCTTTGACATGACCGGGACGGGTAATAATTTCAAGCTAGTCTAACTAGTGATGTAAACGTATCTCGCGAAGGTCATATTAACTGAAAATCGATCAATTCAAAAATGTGCGAACTCTACCCAACATGTGCGAAATTCATCTTAAAAATGCAAGAGCACATGTGAAGGTGGAGTATTTCAAAAAATGCAAAACTCTCGAAGTGTTAACAAAAATGTGTTTTTCTCATAAACACTTTGAGAGATTTTCAGAAAAGGTTTTATGGCAAGTGATCAATAAATCTAGGATAGTCATGGAGTAATAAGGTGATTATGGTTAGGTTTATGTCCTATGATCCGCCAAAGCCAGAGGGATCTGTTGAAGAATCTTTTACCCCATCTAGGATGTGTTTTACAAACACCGTTGATAACATACAGCAGAATTAACAAACGATCAATGATGTTCAACAAGGTTGAATTTATTTAACAAACGGCGCCATTTTATTGAATATAAATAAAACTATTACAATAAACTAACTGCTACAAACGTGTACAATCACACGTTTGCTAATCGACTCTCATTAGAGATCTACATATTTCTGGATGCTAACATACTGCCGCCTACACCCTTTATAAATAGGGTTTACACAAGAAAACCTAGCTTACAAAGAAAGCTAATTAATTTAACATTTAGTCCCTATAGTTTTGTAATCATCAAATTATATTTCCCAACAATCTTCCCCTATTTGATGTTACAAAACTATCTCCATGAAACAATGCTTCCTTGAGGTCTTCTTGAACATGTCACCACAAATAAGCTGCAAACCAATCATCTTCCCCTTTTGTAATCATCGAATAGGGGTCTTCAATGCAACTTGAATCAAATCACTTCCCCTTAAGTGGTGCATGTAGATGGTTAAACAAGCTTCCCCTGAAACCAATAACCATCTCTTGAATCACGAACTCTGTAGGCTTTATGAAATGATCACTGATGAAGAAAACCGAGTATAACAAACTTGATGAAGAAGTTGAATTTCCCAAACTTGCGTCTTATATCTTGCACTATCCACGTGACTCCAAACTTATCCCTAGAAGTAGGCTACCAGGACCTCTTGATAAATCCTCAACTATATGAGACACTGAGCACTACAATGTAACTCCTTTAAGTGATAGCAAATGTGAGCATTACGCACCCTAATTTGTAGATCACACATCCTTGCTAGATTCATCAAGTCTTTGTCACTGCAATAACACACAAACATAAGAACGCGCACCTGTGGAACTCAACTACAACATCAAATAAACCATATTCACTTTTCTTCTTCAAATAATCACCAAAACAAGCCATAAAATAAACTTCTTGTTCGCGATCCAAAACTGTTCCAGCAGCATTAACCAAGAAATGTAGTAGTATTAACGAACACCCGGAGCAGACTTAACCACCACTGACCAGAATTAACCACTGAGAGCAGACTTAACCAGTAGATCAACCAGAATTAACCTCGACAGAGACCAGAATTAATATCTAACAAGCAGACTTAATGTACGAAGACCAGAATTAATCCACTCACAATACACAAGCGACAAAACCACTTAACTGTACGAGGTGAATTAAATTCGAACACTCTCCACTTGCGACAATTAAGTACAGCAAATCAAGTCCCCACAAATAAACAATCGAATTAATATCACCAGCAAGCGACATCATTGACCCCACATGAATTCAACAATTGAATAAATATCACCAATAATAAAATAATCGATCAATCAGTATCCATTAATTTGCTCCATAAATCAGTATCATTAAATCAAATTAAACAAATCTCACAATCAATCGCTTTTCATCAATTAAATACGAGGTAAGCCAATTAAATATGATCGATACCCTTTAATTAAAACAACAACGATTACCTCAAAAATAATCACCAGATCTGCTCGTGTTCTTCGAATCTGCTCCATCTCCAACAATAACAACCTTGTAGATCCTATATATCGAGAGCAACCTGTCTCTGATACCACATGTTGAAGAATCTTTTACCCCATCTAGGATGTGTTTTACAAACACCATTGATAACATACAATGGAATTAACAAACGATCAATGATGTTCAACAAGGTTGAATTTATTTAACAAACGGCGCCATTTTATTGAATATAAATAAAACTATTACAATAAACTAACTGCTACAAACGTGTACAATCACACGTTTGCTAATCGACTCTCATTAGAGATCTACATATTTCTGGATGCTAACATACTGCCGCCTACACCCCTTATAAATAGGGTTTACACAAGAAAACCTAGCTTACAAAGAAAGCTAATTAATTTAACATTTAGTCCCTATAGTTTTGTAATCATCAAATTATATTTCCCAACAGGATCTACCCAAGGACAATTCCAATAGATTAGAATTAGAAGTCCTTAGGTAAGATGGAAAAAAGGAGTAAATAAGAAAGGGAAAGAAGGGGTTGAAGAATTAAAAAGAAAAGTTTATGAAAGGGTGAAAAGAAATAGCCCTCCATGAAAACTTAGGGCAGAAACCGGGTCAATACATCTGCTATCGGTATTCACTAAGGTGATACTGATATTGAAGAAAAGACGTCATGGACCCAGTGACGCGTTGTACAAACCCCTCCTAGCCACTCAGATATCTCTTAAAAGATATTTGTTTCATTTCTCACGGAGAACACTGCATAATCTATCGGCCTCTCACTCCGAGATGTGTTGATATTGAAAAGGTGGTACTCCGCTCCATGCCTCCGACTACTAAAACCAAAACGCACATTATCGAGTCTAGAGCCATGAGATTCATTAAAATATCTCTTGGGAACACTTCCAATATAATACACTTGTGTTCGCCAAAAAGGACACAAGTTGTAAGAGTCTTAATGAGATCTTCAGATCTTGCCACTAATATCATGATGGTTACGTGCTTCAAACGGTCTACAGTCGTAGGGTGATCTCCAGCGACTCACTGAATCATGGGTGCACTTCGGTGTGTCCGTGTAAGCCCTTTCGGGGGTATCCGGTTCAGAACGGCCTGGGTTAGGATTAGAGAAAGTCTTCACACTATGCTGATGACGATCTCGAAGTCCAAATCTGTAAGTGCTGGACGTATTATTGCTAACTGTTTTATGCAGGTACTACAAAAGTCCATCAACCATCATCCGATGTATCCAACATCTTCACCTCCGCATACTCATACGTACAAAGATCATCCTCAACAGAGCTCAAGTGTAAAAGTTCAAGACCAAAAGATCAAGTGAAAGACAAAGTGTAACGACAAAGTCAAAAAGCTAATCAAGATGTCAAGAACAAGTTCATATATCATATGATGAAAGAATAAGGGGAGATTGTTAGCATAAGTATGTAATCCAAGATGTATGAGTATGTTGGAGGACACGACGCATAAGCACATGAAGATGTTGATCGAAGGCAAGAACGACTAAAAGACGACTATTTTGAAGATCACAAAGCATGAATGAACAAATCAATCAAGACTATTCTACAACGACACAAGGCACAAGACAATGAAGGCTAAAAGATCTAATCATATGGAGCAACATTTGAATGACCATCCCTTAGGGCGAGATTGTTAGCTTTTATAAAAGTGATGGTCATTTACGTTTTATATTTTGTAATGTGTCGTTGTATTTATTAAGTAAAATAGTCAATGGGCTTTTAGTTAATCCAATAGGTCACATGTTAGTCCATGAAAAGCCCAAGCCCATCTCATTAGAAAAACTATAAATACCATCCTTCCTCCCACTTGTAAGGGTTGGATGTGTGTGTGGCCATTGAATGTATGTGTGAAAAGAGTGTGTGCTTATTGTATGAAATATTTATCTCTCTAATCTCTCTCTAGATCTCATTCATCTATCTTCTCTATTGTGTATTAGTGAGTGTGATAAGATTGATCATAGGTCCTACACTTACTACGGCTGGATACAACAAAGCATAAAAATGAAAAAACAAGTAACATACTGTCTCGGCTGTGGTATCTCGGGCTGTGGTCTCGGGATGCTGTCTCGGGCTGCGGTCTCGGGCTTGGGCTATATAAAAAGAGAGCACATTTATAGCGGTTGCTTAATACATGAGCTAAAACTATTGACGACGACATGTTGTCGGGATACCAAAAGTTTAAAAAAATAAAAAAATGGACCACATTACCTATGTCTCGGCTGTCTCAGCTCTCGACTCACTCTAGCTTTCGGCCGTTTAAAAAAAAAGACATAAAACAACATAAAAAACTTAACAATTGCTATGTTGGGAATTAAATGTTCTGAAGATTAAGTATTAAGAATTACAAGTGCTGAAGGTTAGTACTGTTGAGAAGAATACTCTAACAGTTTCAACTGCTAGTGTATATCTTAGGACTGTTCAAGATATAACTAACCGTACTAACTGAAGTTAGTACTGGTGATGCGTGGTTTTGCGACCTTACAATAGGTTTTACCTCTCGAGGGATCTCAAGAGGCTTGCAATCCCCACCAGACAGTGTACCTGACCGATGTAGTGGCAAGTACCGGGGGATTGATCGTTCTCTAGGGGAATAGTGTCGTTAGGATTGAAAAACTACTCTAATAGGTCTAAGGGTGAGGGAAGATTCTTTTTGTATTTTTTTATATTTTTATAAAAGCAAGTAAAATCTCGGGTTTGAAGGAGTGGGCGGAATTAGTTGCTAGTCAACTAACCCAAATAACTACAATTGCAAATAAAATAAAATAACTGAAAATAAAAAGGTTGTGGAACTTATATGGAGAGAAATGTGTTTACTTAGATTTCCTTACTCCCTAACTATCTTTTACCGGTTGATTAGTGTGTATTAATTGCGTGGATGACGGGTGTATTCCTTAATACCAATCGTGGGGTGGCATACGTACTTCCCCAACTCTATAAGCTCCTACTTCACTCCTATGTCGAGCCGGCTAAGAAGCTCCTAACATGGGATCACTAGAATTCGCTCATGCATTAAATACAACCATAAAAACCTTAGTACGCATTGGTTCATGTTTCTTAAGACGTTCAAGCAAGTTACCGTATAGGAGGTTAGCCAGTTTTCTTAAGCCTAACATCGATAAACAATCATCCAATACAATTAATAACACACCAACAACCAATAATCAATAGTTAGGTTTCATTAGATCTAAGCAAACACAAGATAAATCTAGCCTAGCATGTTAAATAAAAGACAAGAACAAGATATAATCAAACAACACATAGACATATTGAATGATTAATTGATTACTTATCTTCAATTGAACATGGGAGATCCAAGGGTATAAAACCCTTAAAAGTAGCAGAAAAATCGTCTTAGGGTTTCTCCTCACAAAGTTGCACACTAATGACTAAAAATTATGAGAATATATATAGAAAATCAGATCTGACGGCGTCACGTTATAGAGCTGACGCCGTCACCTCGCCGCAGTTAGGTTTTCTTGATGGCCTTCTTGACGCCGTCCCCTTTTAATCATCCAAAATCCTCTCTGGCGCGTCAAGTGTTGACGGCGTCACAATGGTGCTTGACGCCGTCACAGGTACTTTTCCAGCCGATTTTGAGACTTTGTCGTTTTCTTCACTTTTATGCTCCAAAAACGTCCAAAATGCTTCCTTTTCCAGATTTCTTCTCCAAAGTACCTAAAATGACAAAAGGAACGATTTAGGGCAATATTTGATCAAATAAATACGATTTAGGGCTTAAATGACCCCCTAAAAGCGGTACACTTTTCGCTTCATCAAATACCCTTACACTTGAGATTTGCTTGTCCTCAAGCAAATGCGCTTTTATTCTAATCAAAATACAAGTTAGGGGTCATTTAACGCTAATATAAAAGTAATTACAACAAATAGTCATTCCACTTTAATCATAATAAGCACGGAGATTACAAACTAGCACCTCACAAGTAGTGTTTAGATACTCACATCTCTCAGGTGTCCTAAAAGTATATCTCATAAATGAAAATGAATAATATCTCTCACTACCTGTCATAGCAAATAGATTACCATAGGCTTGGGAAAGGATCAAAAACCTTCTCCATTAGGCGTAAGCACCTAAGATAAACTATCAAAGAGGGCTTTTAAACGGGTTATAACGTTAGGTGTATGGATATGATAAACACGGTTTTGTTGGATAAATGATATTTTACTGGTGGCGAGTTAAAGATCTTGATTAATTACATGTACAATATGGCGTTGCTAAGCCAAGACTAGACTCGACTTAAGCTAATGAAAAAAAAAAAAAATAACAAAAAGATAAAATAAACATAAAATGAAACGGGATGGTAGTCCGTATGTTTTTTTTTTTTTTTTTTTTTTTTTTTTTTTTTTTTTTTTTTTTTTTTGTGCATACACTCTTGCCCTACCATCCAAAATAATACATCGTAGGGGGGTTGTATCCCCCTTACACTTGAACTTTTACATAACTTTACAATTAACTATTCTAATGACTCGAATTAAGATAATCGAAACACTTGGAGTACTTTTAAAACATTTAGCACATATGGGGGTGATGAACTCAAATAAGTACATTTTATTACTATCATTTATCCTATTAATTTGACTTGTTTTACTATATTATGTATGAGGATTGATACTTAATCGTTTACTTTTGTAATTCTCAGGTAAAAACAAGCATTTGGTGAAACTTGGCGATTTTGGACTAATAATGGAGCAAAACGTGCATAAAGTGAAGAGTCTACTGAAATGAAGGAGATCAAGACTAATCTGCTCCAGATGCGCCGCATCTCACTATCAACATGCGCCGCATCTCTATCAAGATGTCACCAGATACGATCCAAGATACAAGAGGACATGCGCCGCATCTAATCATGGAGTTACGCCGCATCTTCTGGCGGTGTACGAATATTCCTGAATATTATAATCTTGGACCCCACGCGAAGTTAAGTACATGCGCCGCATCTACTTAAGTAGATGCGCCGCATCTTTCCTCAGACACAAACTATAAATACCCCGTAGACCAGACGCATTAAAGAGATTCGGAAGTTCGAAAACCTAAAGACCGAACAGAAGAGAAGGACGAATTCAGTCAAGAGGCAGCACAAGACACACCCAAATCTAAGATACAAGAGCTGTAAGAAGGTGCTGCATGTATTTAATTCATTAAGTAGTTTTGTTTTATTGTTTTAGCAAACTTTAATTCATCAGGATTGGTGGCTTGTGTAATGTGACAACGGAAAGATTGCACTCCCTTTAATACTTGCTTTCCCATCAATTAAAGTTTATATGTTGATGTCTTTGGTTACTACTTATTAGTGCATTGACCACCTCTGTGTTTATTAGTGGCTTGCGGGCACCCGACTGCGGGACAAGGTGTGGCTCCCACGGTTGTTTCTAAATTGATCACTTAGGAATAACTTTTAGACATAAGTCGTCATTAAGGGTTTACTCGCCGATAAGAATAGGACCAACGAGAAAGGGTTAATTACATACACTTCATATAAAGCTATCAATAAAACAAGTGACAATCTACTTAATCATAAGGACAGCCCTCTTATTGTCTCTAGTATCTATCTGTGTACGTGTGTGCTACTTGCTGATTCGTGCCTATTTGTTTATTTTATTATTTAATTGCAAACAAAACTGTGCCAGTCTCTCAGGCTGAAACCCCCTTGCTTTAGGATATTAAAATACTGATTAGATTAACGAGATTATACGTTCCACTCTTAGTGATCGACACTCTACTTACCATTATCTTCATACTGACCGGGTACACTGCTCGTTAAGTGTGTGTGTTATTGATAAGTCGGCTAAATATAAATTTAAAACTTGAGTAGGCATTAAAACTGCTAAACCGCAACGACACATCACGCGCATCAAGTTTTTGGCGCCGCTGCCGGGGAGTGAATTGTTATTATCTGTTAATTTGATTTAGTATTTTAATAGAAAAACCTAATTAAAATACTCGTGGTGTATCTTGATTTGTTTTTCTTTTTATTAGATTAATTGCATCATTGTACTATTTTGCATATTTGTTGTATTGTGTGTTATTTGTTTGCTTTTGTTTTTATTTTTGTGTGTTTTATTTTTGTTTCGTGTGTTTTATTTTTTGTTTTTATTTTTCGTATTTTTCTGTTCTGCTATCGTTGTACTGTGCTAAATCAAACGATACGGCGCATCTGATCTCTCAGATACGGCGTATTGCGTTTAATTTTTTTTAATACAACGCGTTTAATTAATTCGATACGACGCATCTTTTCCCCAAGATACGGCGTATCTGTTTTTAACAAGAAAATTTTTCTAAGCGATAAAGTAATACGACGCATCTGCTCTTGTAGATACGGCGTATCTGTTTTTGATAAAAAAAAAAAATTTCTAAACGTTAACGCCATACGACGCATCTGCTTTCGCAGATACGCCGTATCTATTATTTTAATTAAAAACAGTTTGCGAATTATTAAACAGATACGACGCATCGATCTATATCGATACGGCGCATCTTTCTGAATCAAAAATCGATATTTATTTTTAAACGTAACGAAAATACGGCGCATTAACTTTCGTTAATACGACGCATTTAATTTTAATTAGATAAGCTGATTTTTGATTAATTAATCCGATACGGCGCATTCATAAATTCTAAGCGGCGTATCTATTTTCTGAATAAAGTCTGATTAAATTTTAACGATTATAAGATACGGCGTATCCCATTTATAGGATACGGCGCATCAACAGCAGATATCAGAAGCTTTTATTTTACTTTGATCGTTTCACCCTTCTTTTGCACGAGTAAGTTTTATTTCAGGAAGATGGACGATCCGGATATTACAATGGAAGAATATATCAGATTTGAAGAGGAAAGAGCCTTGAGCAATAATGGGATATACGAGTGGGAAAGAGCAAGATATGGTGCACAGGTAATCATGGATAAAGAACCTACGATGGAAGAATACTTGTTATTGAAGCAGAAAAAGTCAGGGAGAGAGAGAAACAAATTGCCATTTCGACACACTTGGACTTTATCAATTGATGAAGAGGAAGAAGAATCATACGATTTTGGTGCAATTAGGTTTCCGGCAATAGTTATTGATGATGATGTTTCTCCGGAAGTTGCCCAAGATGAAGAAGAGTCACAAGTGTTTGATTTGAATGATAATCCGGCAATTGTTTACAAAGAAGCTTATTCATCCAAAAGTGCTTATGATGAAAATGAAGATGAATGTGGGACAATGGTGTATAGTGCTATTACTTGTAATTTTCCACCCGAGGTGGAAAATATATTCTCATCCTATCAAAAACACCATGATAATACCCCTTCGGATGGAGATAATGAGTATTCTGATATTGAAAAGTTTGATGCTATCGTGTGCGATAACATACCGCAATTACCACAACAAACGGAAATATTTAGGTGTGGAGCGGATGAGCCAGATTATGACCCCACAAAGGATTTTGAAGAAATGTGGGATGACTTATTTGAGGCGGCTATTCGGGATAAAGATGAAATTACAAGACCATTAGTTGAAGATGGAGACTCACGAGATGAATTGGAGTCACTTACAACAATAAGTGGTACAAATTTATTTAATATTATTAATCCCGTTACTAATAATCTTGCTAGTTTTCCTGAACAGGTTGCAAAACAAAAAGATGATGAGGTGAAATCTATTACACTACCTATTGAAGCACCTGTGATCAACCCGTATTTGGGGGAGTTCGAAGAAGAATTTGATGATGAGCTCTTAAACATTGCTATGATTGATGAAGATGATGATTCCGACCCTATGAAGTATATAGAGGAACTCGAACTTTTACTTGCCAAAGACCCTTTCTCATCCTCTGAAGAAGTCAAGGGACGCCTTACTACCAAAGAGACTAACCAAGAAGAAAAGAGACTCATTTTTCCTCAAAACACTACTCTTTCAGATGGAATGGTCAAGTCATCCAATTTATCAACCAAACCGGGTAAGGATAGGAAAGATGTACATATATTGCCAAGGTATGATCTTTATTTATTTCTTCCATCTTTACTAGCAAATTTACACTCTTTTCGTGTTTATTGCTACTATCACCCGCACTTGATCCCAAGTGGGGGGAACAACACCCTATTACACGGTAAATAAGGGTGGAGTCAGGCTCGTGACTCGAACAAAAACAAGCGCTTCGTGGGAGGCAACCCATGCTTATCTTTTATTTTATTATTCTGTTTTCTGAGTCGAGTCAGTCCAGGCCGCACGAAGATACGGCGCATCTCAATCCTGAGATGCGACGCATCCTCTGCAATGGTCATATCTTATTTTTCTGCATTTTTTATTTTTCGACTTTAAAACTATTTATCAGTTTATTTTAATGCGGCGCATCCCTGGTTAAGGATGCGGCGCATCTTTATTCTGATCCGTATTTATTCCAGGCTCGATACGGCGCATCTTCTTCAATAAGATACGGCGCATCGACTGACCTGATGATTTTCAGTTTTAATTTTTAAGTTTTATTTTTCCTAACTACTAATGTGTTATGCAAGTTGAACCTTTCTTATCTTAGGTGTGTTTTTAAAAGTGTTGGTGGTATTATAGTTTCCTGAATTTTCTGTGGATACATCAAGTATGAAGCTTTAACGTTCTAATCCACAAGAAAGATGATTTTTGCTCTTACACTAATGGAGGATCATACCGAGCAAATCTCAGGGGAGTTTTTCCGTTCTAATTCTTTTTATTTCCAGTTTTTAACCTTTTATACAAACAACGAGGACGTTGTTTAACTTAAGTGGGGGGATAGGAGAATTAGAACACTTAACACTTACTTGTCCTAAACTTTTTCAAAAATTATGCTTAAAATGTGCTTAATATATCAAACTTAAAATTTTTTTTTTTAGCACGTTTTTGTTTAAGATCTAAGTTGCATAACTGCACACATGACGTTATTTTCAAAAATTGTGATTTTTCCAAAATTCACAAATCTATGAGTGTGCCGGTGACTTGTAAACTTTAGAACTTGGCTTGTATACTATTCGAGACCACCATAATAAGTATTATTTTATATAATTGGAATGACTTGTCTAACTTGGTAAAATTCTAGGATTACACCCAAAAAGCCTTTATATGTTATGTGTTATTAACTAGCTACACTGGTTAGTTAACCCCCGTATAAACCCTTTTGTTACTCTCATTTTTAGAGTAAGATACCCCTAGAAAAACACTCAGAGCCATTCCTTTCGTTTCTTACACCTATGTTTAAAATGTTTCGTTACACCCTTACACCTTAGCCTACCCTGTAGATTAAAGTCCGTGGTTGGTTAATTGCTATAGGCAGAGTGTGTTTCCTTACATTACCTGTGTTCGCGTGCGTAATTCATTATCTATGGTTAGGTCGGGAAATTGCACAATGCAAATTGGAGTGAAAGTAAATATTGTATTTTTTTGAGTTTATTTTTCGTGTGTTTACTACTTTCACTATTAGCGTTATTTCTAAAGTATGAAAAGTATGAATAAAAATTATCCGGAAAGAAAGTTGTAGTGATGTGGTGAAATTTTACACATCTATGTTTATGTTTCAAAAAAAAAAAAAAAAAAAAAAAAAAAAAAAAAAATGAGAAAAGAAAAAGAAAGAAAAAAGAGTTGGATGTTTATTTTAAGCCAACGATGTAAAGTTATGTAAGTGGTTCATATGGCCACTATTTGTTGTACTATATCTATGGATTGAATGGGAATTGGCAGTTATGGGAACGCCAATTAAGGTTTATTCTTTGATTAAGATTTTGTTGAGTATAATTCGTGTCTACCTAAAGCGTGTGTTTCAAGTGTTAAAGCGTGAGTTATTCAATGATATGAGTCTTATTCATGGGATGGTTGGGATAGTGATTAACCACACTTAGGATTTTAATTTATTTGTTTTGTTTATTTTTTATTTTTACACCAATTTATATCCCAAAAATTATCCATACCCTTTATTATTCTTTATCCAACCAAACCTTTGATTTATTGAGATTAGGGATTTGAGCAATCTTAAGTATCGTAGTCGTGGATTCGGCTATGTATTTATGATTTTGTCGCCCTTTTTGATATATTATTATTGGTGAAGTTTGGACCTATCTTTAGCCTATTCGAGTTAAGGATTTGAGCAATTGCAAGTATCGTGTTCGTGGATTCGATCATGTATTTGTGATTTTGTCGCCTTTTCTGGAATTTGAGATCGATAGTGAAATAAGAATAATTAACCCTTAAGCCTAAAAACCCTTTTTACCGCTTTAGACTTGTTATTCCTTAGCTTTAGTGGTGGAGATGTGTATACTTTCCAAGCTTATGATAGAATATTCGTCGCGACTGGACAGTTAAACGATTAGATTTGCTTTTATCGACTTATTTTATTTTACTTCTAATTCGTTAAGTGTTTAGTTGTGTGATTACGAAATAAACGAATACATGCTTAAATATAAAAATAAATCCTAACATCTTTTAGGATACATTTTCATGAGATTTAATCTAAGGTTTACTTGGGGACAAGTAAAGTTCAAGTGGGGGGATATTTGATGAACTCAAATAAGTACATTTTATTACTATCATTTATCCTATTAATTTGACTTGTTTTACTATATTATGTATGAGGATTGATACTTAATCGTTTACTTTTGTAATTCTCAGGTAAAAACAAGCATTTGGTGAAACTTGGCGATTTTGGACTAATAATGGAGCAAAACGTGCATAAAGTGAAGAGTCTACTGAAATGAAGGAGATCAAGACTAATCTGCTCCAGATGCGCCGCATCTCACTATCAACATGCGCCGCATCTCTATCAAGATGTCACCAGATACGATCCAAGATACAAGAGGACATGCGCCGCATCTAATCATGGAGTTACGCCGCATCTTCTGGCGGTGTACGAATATTCCTGAATATTATAATCTTGGACCCCACGCGAAGTTAAGTACATGCGCCGCATCTACTTAAGTAGATGCGCCGCATCTTTCCTCAGACACAAACTATAAATACCCCGTAGACCAGACGCATTAAAGAGATTCGGAAGTTCGAAAACCTAAAGACCGAACAGAAGAGAAGGACGAATTCAGTCAAGAGGCAGCACAAGACACACCCAAATCTAAGATACAAGAGCTGTAAGAAGGTGCTGCATGTATTTAATTCATTAAGTAGTTTTGTTTTATTGTTTTAGCAAACTTTAATTCATCAGGATTGGTGGCTTGTGTAATGTGACAACGGAAAGATTGCACTCCCTTTAATACTTGCTTTCCCATCAATTAAAGTTTATATGTTGATGTCTTTGGTTACTACTTATTAGTGCATTGACCACCTCTGTGTTTATTAGTGGCTTGCGGGCACCCGACTGCGGGACAAGGTGTGGCTCCCACGGTTGTTTCTAAATTGATCACTTAGGAATAACTTTTAGACATAAGTCGTCATTAAGGGTTTACTCGTCGATAAGAATAGGACCAACGAGAAAGGGTTAATTACATACACTTCATATAAAGCTATCAATAAAACAAGTGACAATCTACTTAATCATAAGGACAGCCCTCTTATTGTCTCTAGTATCTATCTGTGTACGTGTGTGCTACTTGCTGATTCGTGCCTATTTGTTTATTTTATTATTTAATTGCAAACAAAACTGTGCCAGTCTCTCAGGCTGAAACCCCCTTGCTTTAGGATATTAAAATACTGATTAGATTAACGAGATTATACGTTCCACTCTTAGTGATCGACACTCTACTTACCATTATCTTCATACTGACCGGGTACACTGCTCGTTAAGTGTGTGTGTTATTGATAAGTCGGCTAAATATAAATTTAAAACTTGAGTAGGCATTAAAACTGCTAAACCGCAACGACACATCACGCGCATCAGGGGGTAATAATGTTGTTCTTCCCCATTACTCCATTACACTAGTACTTTACCCATGAGTCCCAATCGTCCCAAAACAATATGTACAAGTATATGACTCGACTTAGCAACCATGTAATCAATTAGATAATTAACTTGGGGTTTAAACAAATGTTGTCACAATAATGCACTAAAAATGAGTGCATACAAGGTAGGCTAAGGCGATTTGGGTGTACATTTAAGTGGGGTGTAAACAAATTCTTACTTTAAGTAAAATACTTAAAGTTAGAAACGAAAAGATAGGCTCTGAGGGGTGTACTAGGGGTATCATGTACTAAAAATGAGTACAACGCAAAGGGTGTGGGAGAATTACTTGACCAATGTAGCCAATGTAATTATAACAAAAACACAGGTGTAAAACAATGGGTTAATCCTAATGCCTCTTATCATGTAGTAAATCTAACTACATGAATGTAGTCTCACTTGTGGCCTCGGAATGGTCCTAACGCAAGTTCTAGAATCTAAGTGCTACCGGTACACACATCATAGCATAAATGCTTTTCCTACCAATTCTAGGGGCGAACCTCACATATTTGGGGGTGGAAAAGTTTTTTAGTGGTACGGTTTTGTGCTAGTCATATAACTCCTATCCGTGAGACGCTCATTAAGACCAAAGTTTCACTCCTATATGTTGTAAAATTTTTTAAATTTGGCACTAAAATTGCCTTAACAGGTATTTCTCTCAGTTTTATTACACATCTACCATTAAACAAACGAAAAATCAAGCGTAATAGCATTCTCTAAGGTATCGTACTTTACCCCCCTTACACTTAAGATGAACATTGTCCCCAATGTTCAAATAACAAGATGTAAAAGTAAATAAGGTAAAAGAATGAAATCAAATACTCCCCTGATTCGCTTGGTGGATAAAGAGGTAACATGGTTAGATATTCTTCCAAGGTAATGTTGAAGTTTCAAGACTAAAGCAGCGCCAAAAGCTAGATTCCACATACATCTCCTTGTCCAAAATAACCTGTTAAACCTGAGAAAACAAACACGAAAACCTGCATAACATCGGCGGGATAAATCTGTATAAGGATATAATGCTTGTGGAATGATTATTTTGCAGATTCCTGGAGTTTATAAGTTAGAGATTTAATAAAGCATTTTATGATTCCGGAAGAAAAACAAAACTTTCAAAAAAAAAAAATAAAAAAAAAAATTCCAGAAAACTGTTCCTGACGCCGTCAGACTGGGGTCTGACGCCGTCAGAAGTGATCTGACAGATTTTTCATGTTAAGTTTCCGGAAAATTTCTGGAAAAACTCAATCCTTATTTCCTGGAAATCCTGCAAAATATCATTATGACTCGATACAAGCATTTGACTCAAACAATTACTAATATGTATGTTAATTTAATATTGTTATGATTCATGTTCATTTGTTCTAATAAACCGATTTGGATTTCCCTTACACTTATCTTTTGCAAAATACCTTTATATGTAGTTAAGACGAAGTTAAAAACAAGATAAAGCATTTTCACAATTTAGTTTCGAACATGAATCAATAATAATAAAAATTAAGCATACATACGGAAGCAAATAAAATCAAACAAACAAATAAATAAACACACAAAGCAAATAAAGCTTGGGTTGCCTCCCAAGAAGCGCTTTTCTTTATTAACGAGTCTTGTAGCTAGACTCAAAGTCCTTTTAACCTATGTAAGTGAGATCGTCATCGAGGACATCTTTAGGGTTAAACTTGGATTGAAGTTTTCTATTGGTCCGCATAGTACGATATATCTTTTCAAACCTCTCTCCATCCGGGTCATACAATGTCATCTTAATATGCCATGACCCATCTCCATCTTTGGGTGGTTTGTCCCAATCCCACTTATGATCATTGTCTTCACATGTCCACCTATTCATCCCTAGGTTAATTGGCAAAACTCCTAGGAAATCAATCATCTTCCTAAAAACTAGAGGGTCTTCAAATGGATCCAATTCGGTGTCCCTAGCCAAGAGTTGTTCTACCGTATGTGTTCGGCTCACAAAGTCCTCTTCTAGGTAAAATGGGCGTTGGGGTCCTATGAAGTCTCCATCGATCCAGGGTCCATATCTAGATGGTCTCCTATTTAATTCTAACCAATGGGGTGTTGGTTCCTCACTAGTATCATAGGCATGTTTCTTCACATCATAGACTGACCAAGTATCACCTTCTCCTACCGTTATCTTAGATTCCTTACAATCAATCATAGCACTAGCGGTCGCCAAAAATCCTCTACCTATCAACAAGGGGCATGTAGGGTCGCTAACCATATCAAGGACGTGGAAATCGGCTAAAATGGTTAGTTTTCCTATGTGTACTAACACGTCCTTGACTACTCCAACCGGGTAAGCAACACTTCCATCCGCTAAGCCTATTATTACCTCGGTTTCTTCAAGTTTCCCTAGTTTTAGAGAGGTGTGGAGAGGTAACGGAAGTAGGTTAAGGCTTGATCCAAGATCGGCTAATGTGTCATAAGCCTCCGAATTACCGATCTTGCAAGGTAGAACAAATAAGCCCGGATCATCTAACTTCTTAGGTAGTTTGTTTTGAACGAAGGCGGTCCCTTTGTCACCTAACTCGAGCTTCTTCTCATATTTTTCTAAGAGGGCATTATAATAGGGGGCTCGTGCTAATACATCAATAACCGGACGTTCAAGGTGGAGCTCCTTGAATTCTTCATCAAGGTTTTGAGTGGGAGGTGTTTCAACTATGTTGTTGACCAATTTAGTGTTAGATATCATAACTTCTTGGTCATTTTGAACGACTTGGGTTTGTTTGAAACACGAGCTCATGGAATTGACCGAATAATATTGTGGACAAGAACTAGGAGACGAAACCGATGAAATGGCGTTGACGTTTAGTTTCGGGTTCTTGACTGTGTTGCTAGGGAGTGCTCCCATTTCTCGGTCATTGAGGGCTTTCAACAAAGTGTCAATCTTATTGGTCATCTCGCTTTGTTTTTGTTTGAAATCGGCTTCAAACTTTGCTAAACGAGCTTCTTGAGATGTCACGAAGTTGGACATCAACCCTTCAAAGTTATTGGTACTACCATAGTTGGAAGGATTGTTGTTGAAAGTGCGGTTCGAGGATGAACCGCTTGATTGAAAACGATTAGGTGGGTTGGAAGAATTGGTTTGTTGTGCGTTTTGGTTTTGTTTCCACCTAAGGTTTGGGTGATTTTTCCATGAGGGGTTGTATGAATCACCGTAGGGGTTTGGCTCGGGTTTGAAAGTGTACCACTTATCTCCCGCTCCGTCGGTACGCGAGGATGCGTAGTCCGCAAAAGCTTGTTCGGGGAGTTCCACGCAATCACGAGTGTCGTGGGGACCACTACATAATTCACAAGAAGAAGTGATTTTGTTCACTTGGCTTGAAGGTTTAGGAGCCTCGTAGGATTTCATAAGAAACTTGACTTGGTCTTCAAGTTCTATGATCCTACGGTCGGAAGTGCTTGAATTGTTCGAAGGCAAAGATATTGCCTTGACCGTTTTATTCAAATCACGGGGATCATTCCAACTTTCGTTGTCATAAAGAGCAAGATCTTCCAGGAGAGCCCATGATTGTTCCGCACTTAGATCACGTAGCTTACCACCGGCCGATTGGTCAATGGTTTGCCTCGTGGAGAGATTGATGTGGTCATAGAAGATTTGGACTTGGAGCCAAAGTTCTATGCCATGGTGAGGGACTTTTTGGAGTAAGTCCTTGAATCGAGTCCATGCCTCGTAGAGGGTTTCGCCTTGACGTTGTTGGGATATCAAGATATCATTCCTTAGCTTGGTAGTTCTTCCTGGTGGGAAAAACTGAGCAAGGAAACGAGTGGTGAGATCATCCCAAGAGGTGATGGATCCTGCGGGTAGACGCTCTAGCCATTGACTAGCTTGGTCCCGCAGAGAGAATTGAAAGAGACGTAGTCGGGTCGTCTTTCGAGTGGCAACATCAAGGTCTATGGAATCAACGATTTTGAGAAAGTCCTTGAGATGTTGATTAGGATCTTTGGAACGAAGTCCATGGAATGCGCATCCGCTTTGCACCAACCGGATGGTGTTGGATCGCAAGGGAGTGACATTGGCTCCTTGAGTGAGCTCAATGGTGTTTCGATAGCCATGGTGGCTAGGACGGGAGTAGTCTCCTAAGGTACGGGCTCTAGGAGGTGGGTGTTGTTGTGGTGGTGGGTTGTTGGGATCGAGGATATTACCACCTTCCATGATGTCGGATGGTAATGGTTACGAACAAAGAAACGAAGAAAAAAGATAGACTAAAGAAAACCTAGAAAAATAAAATAAAAATCTCACTAGAAAGGAATCTAGTGAGTAGACCTAATAAAATAAAAATTCAACCTAAACAATAACTATTCCCCGGCAACGGCGCCAAAAACTTGATGCGTGGTTTTGTGACCTTACAACAGGTTTTACCTCTCGAGGGATCTCAAGAGGCTTGCAATCCCCACCAGGCATTGTACCTGACCGATGTAGTATAGTGTAGTGGCAAGTACCGGGGGATTGATCGTTCTCTAGGGGAATAGTGTCGTTAGGATTGAAAAACTACTCTAATAGGTCTAAGGGTGAGGGAAGATTCTTTTTGTATTTTTTTATATTTTATAAAAGCAAGTAAAATCTCGGGTTTGAAGGAGTGGGCGGAATTAGTTGCTAGTCAACTAACCCAAATAACTACAATTGCAAATAAAATAAAATAACTGAAAATAAAAAGGTTGTGGAACTTATATGGAGAGAAATGTGTTTACTTAGATTTCCTTACTCCCTAACTATCTTTTACCGGTTGATTAGTGTGTATTAATTGCGTGGATGACGGGTGTATTCCTTAATACCAATCGTGGGGTGGCGTACGTACTTCCCCAACTCTATAAGCTCCTACTTCACTCCTATGTCGAGCCGGCTAAGAAGCTCCTAACATGGGATCACTAGAATTCGCTCATGCATTAAATACAACCATAAAAAAACTTAGTACGCATTGGTTCATGTTTCTTAAGACGTTCAAGCAAGTTACCGTATAGGAGGTTAGCCAGTTTTCTTAAGCCTAACATCGATAAACAATCATCCAATACAATTAATAACACACCAACAACCAATAATCAATAGTTAGGTTTCATTAGATCTAAGCAAACACAAGATAAATCTAGCCTAGCATGTTAATTAAAAGACAAGAACAAGATATAATCAAACAACACATAGACATATTGAATGATTAATTGATTACTTATCTTCAATTGAACATGGGAGATCCAAGGGTATAAAACCCTTAAAAGTAGCAGAAAAATCGTCTTAGGGTTTCTCCTCACAAAGTTGCACACTAATGACTAAAAATTATGAGAATATATATAGAAAATCAGATCTGACGGCGTCACGTTATAGAGCTGACGCCGTCACCTCGCCGCAGTTAGGTTTTCTTGATGGCCTTCTTGACGCCGTCCCCTTTTAATCATCCAAAATCCTCTCTGGCGCGTCAAGTGTTGACGGCGTCACAATGGTGCTTGACGCCGTCACAGGTACTTTTCCAGCCGATTTTGAGACTTTGTCGTTTTCTTCACTTTTATGCTCCAAAAACGTCCAAAATGCTTCCTTTTCCAGATTTCTTCTCCAAAGTACCTAAAATGACAAAAGGAACGATTTAGGGCAATATTTGATCAAATAAATACGATTTAGGGCTTAAATGACCCCCTAAAAGCGGTACACTTTTCGCTTCATCAACTGGTAGTTCAAAGAAGCTACTGCTGATTGATACTGCTGAATGGATAAGTGTCACGTATACTACTGTTGGTTGGATAAGTATTGAAAGGATATTTGTGTACTAAAGTCAAGTATATACGGTAGATAATATCTTTGGACAAAGTGATCAGTAACAAGTTGTATTCACAGATACATGTTGTATCTAAGTTACTGACACATATAAGATAAGCTAGCAAGTAGTTTGACAAGACTTAATAATATTGTAAAGATCTTTCTTTGACTATAAAAGAAAGATCTTAGACTAGTGAGATAGTGTGAATAAGAGAATAACTAAGTGTTTAGTTAATATGTGCTTAGAACAACTAAACTAGAACAATATCACATGTCATAAGAAACATAAAGATTCAAGGTTTTGTAACCCTAGTGATAGTGAAGATCACTCGTATTATTTTGAATAATATTGAATCGTTTGGTGATAAAATTTCTTTGTTCTTTGTTTAATATCAAATTCAACAACCACCACCTTTCCATTTTCCATTAACCAAAATAACCTTCTAAGTGTGGTTAAGTAGATTCCGCATACTTAACCATATTAACTCAATATATCATATACACAAAGTCACTAAGGTCTAAACACCCTTTTAGTGTATTCAAGTGTGATCCTCTCAATTGGTATCAGAGCAAGGCTGATATAGTTGATTTAGAAGAAGAAGTAGAAATGGATGTACAAGATACATCTACAAATATTGCTGCAAAGTTGCACATGATCAAACAGAATGAGTTTGAGTTATGGAGGTTGAGAATTGAGCAATATTTTATGGTTCAAGATTATGCTCTTTGGGATATCATTATGTATGGTGATTCTTTTACACTAGGTTATACAAATGTTATTCTTGAAGGCAAAACAGATAGAAGAAGAAATACTGGACCAGTTACTGGTGAAGAAAGGATACAGAAAAGGAATGATCAAAAAGCAAGAAACTTGTTGCTTATGACCATTCCTGGTGAGCAGATGCTATCCTTTAGCAAGTATCCTGATGCAAAAACTCTTTTTGAAAAGCTTTGTACATGGTTTGGTGGTAATGAAACCACCAAGAAAACACAGAAGACATTGCTGAAACAACAATTTGAAAATTTTAATTCAAATAGCAATGAATCACTTGATAAGCTGTTCTCTAGATTACATAAGCTTGTCAGTCAGTTGGCTGTGTTGGGTGTTGAGATAGCAAAGGAAGATCGCAACATGAAGTTTTTGAGAAGTCTACCTGTTGAGTTTGGTACTCATGTGATTGTCTGGATGAACAAACCAGACATAGAAACCATGAAACTCAATGATTTGTACAACAACTTCAAAATTGTTGAACAAAGTCTGAAAAAGTCTGGAAATTATAGTACTAGTTCTGGGAACGTGGCACTTTTGTCATCTCCTAGTATTAGTAAGTCAGATGAGGTAGATGAAGATGAAGGTATTTCTACTGCTAACTATGGTGGTCCTTCTACTAGTTCACAAAAGAATGCTGCTGGACTTGGAGATCCATCATTCTATGTGTTTATTTCTAGTCAAACTAGTGGTTCTATTCTAAATCATGAAGACCTTGAGCAGGTAGATGATGACGATTTAGAGGAGATGGACACCAAGTGGCAAGTTGCTTTACTTAGCATGAGGGCTAAGAAGTTCTGGCAGAGAACTGGAAAGCAGATTACCATAAATGGTAATGAAACTGCTGGGTTTGATAAAAAGAAAGTGGAGTGTTTCAACTGTCACAGGCTAGGACATTTTGCTAGAGAGTGTAGAAACCCAAGGAAGCAGGATAATAGGAACACATGGTATAAGCAAGAGAAGAGAAAGGAAGTCACAGTGGAAGAGCCAAAGGCTATGCTAGCCATAGATGGGGTTAACTATGATTGGAGCTTCATGGCTGATGAGGAGGAAGAACCAAAAGAAGCTGCAATGGTGGCCACTGAGACTGCTCTAATGGCCTTTTCTGATTCAGAGGTAAAATCTATAATCAAATGTACTGAATCATGTTCTGCTCTTAATGCTTATGAAAAACTTAAAAAGGACTTTGATGCACAACTAGAAGAACTGTTTGACGCTCTTGGTAATTTAGCTAATCATAAAAGAGGTCTAGCTGTTCTTGAAAAACAAATTTTACACTTTCAAGGTAATGAATCTAAGTTTACTGATGACATGAATGCTCTCAAAAGAAACATAGAATTCAAAGATGAAATAATTTGTTCACAAAATGCATCCTTAGCTAAAGCCAAAAACAACAGTGAAAATGTTAAGATAACAGTAGATGCTTTAGCTCATGCCTCAGATGGAATTAATAAAATTTGGGAAGCTCAAGTATTCAATAAAGCTAAGTCTAATGTAGGATACAAGTCTGTCCCTCCACCATACAGAGGTGTTCCTTCACCTCCAGGAATTGACCTAGCACATACAGGATTTGCTGAGTTTCAAGAACCAACAATGGAATATGGTTCTAAGTCTACTGAGATTCCTAAGGTAGAGAAAGAAAGTAAGAGTTTATCTAAAATTTCACTTTCTGAGGACAAGGTGTCTTCTGTTAGGAAAGTAGATGATATAGTTGTTGAGGACTGTACATCTGATAGTGATGAAGAAAATCAGGTTATGTCTAAACCTGAAATTGTTAAGAAAGCAGGAACAAAGGTTCCTAAAGTGGTAAAAAAGGATACTGATAGGCCTAAATCAAACATTAAACATGTTAGGCAACCAGTTAAATATTGTGAACAATATAGATCCACTAACAAGCCCAGAGGTAACCAAAGGAGTTGGAATAACCTCAAGTCTAACCAACTAGGTGATGACTTTTCTTTTTATAACAAAGCTTGTTACACATGTGGTAGTTTTGATCATCTTGCAGCTTTCTGTAACAAATGGGTATCTGGGTATGAAAACAATAGGGTGAATTTCAAAAGGCAAACTCCTCAAACTCACTTTCACTCTAGTTCTAATTTTAATAGAACAAAACCCAAAACAGTTTCAGTTAAGTCTGGCTTAAAACAAGTTCAGACTGTTTAAGACTGTTTACCCAAGACCAACAGTTAAAAGTGCAAAAATAACTTCAAAACATGCACCAACAACTGTTAATAGTCCTTTTCATTCAAAAGCAGTGGTCCAAAAACAAGTTTGGAAAATTAATGGTACAACTGCAAAGCCAGCAGTTAATACTGCTAGGCAAGTAGTTCATACTGCTGCTTGGGAAAAGAGGGCCAATGTTGTTAAGGCCTCAGCATGTTGGGTTTGGAATCCAACTAAACCCAATGGTGCATCAACCATTCTTAAGAGATTAAATTACATTGATGCACGAGGCAGATCCAAGTCAGTAATGGCTTGGGTCCCCAAAGGAAACTAATACTTCTTATTACTGTGCAGGAACATTCAACTGATAATCAAGAGGATCAAGGATACTCAGATAGTGGATGTTCAAGGCACATGACAGGGAACAAGTCTTATCTCTCAGATTTTCAATCAATAGATGGAGGCTATGTTACATTTGGAGGAGGTATTGGTGGCAAAATTTTCGGTAATGGTACAATTAAAACTGGAAATTTAGACTTTGAAGATGTATACTTTGTAAGAGAACTTAAGTATAATCTCTTTAGTGTCTCACAAATATTTGACAAAAAGAACAAAGTTCTTTTCTGTGACAATGAATGTCTTGTGCTTTCTCCTGATTTTAAGATGCCTGATGAAAGTCAAGTACTTCTTAAAATTCCTAGAAAGGGCAATATGTACAGTGTAGACATGAAGAACATTGTTTCTAAAGAGGCTCTTACTTGTTTAATTGCAAAAGCTGCATTAGAGGAGTCACTAAAATGGCATAGAAGGCTTGGTCACATAAATTACAAAACCATAAATTAGATTGTTAAGAATGGTTTGGTAAGAGGTTTACCTCAAAAACGATTTGAAAATGACCAAACATGCATTGCTTGTCTTAAAGGCAAACAACACAAAGCCACTTGTAAGCCCAAAATTTTTAACTCTAATGATCAATCATTGTTTATGCTTCATATGGATTTATTTGGACCTACTTCTGTTAGGAGCCTAAAGCATAAAAGTTATTGTCTAGTTGTTACTGATGACTATAGTAGATTTACATGTGTATTCTTTTTAGGTTCTAAGGATGAGACTTCTAGCATTCTTAAAACATTCATTACACAGATAAAAAACCTAGTAAGCAAAAGAGTAAAAGTCATTAGATGTGATAATGGGACAGAATTCAAAAATAGAGTTATGGATGATTTCTGCAAAGAAAAAGGTATTAGGAGAGAATTTAGTGTTGCTAGAACTCCTCAGCAAAATGGAGTTGTTGAAAGGAAGAATAGAACACTCATAGAAGCTGCTAGAACCATGTTAGCCGACTCTAAGTTGCCTATCACTTTTTGGGCAGAAGCAGTTAACACTGCTTGCTATGTTCAGAACAGAGTTTTAGTTTTCAAATCTTACAATAAGACATCATATGAATTATTTATTGGTAGAACTCCTGAAATTGGATTTCTTAGACCTTTTGGATGTCATGTGACAATTCTAAATACCTTAGACCATCTTGGAAAGTTTGATGGCAAAGCAGATGAAGGATTCTTAGTTGGATATTCTCTTAATAGCAAAGCTTTTAGAGTATACAACTCAAGAACTAGAAGAGTAGAGGAAAACCTACATGTGGAATTTTTGGAGAATAAATCCAATGTAGAAGGTCAAGGTCCCAAATGGTTGTTTGATCTTGAAACACTAACCCATTCTATGAATTATGTGCCTGTTATTGTTGAAACTAATGAATTTTCAGGTTCAAAGACTGATGAAACAACAAATGAGGCAGGGTTAAACAAAGAGACAGATCAAGATCATGTATGGATGTTAATATGGACAAGTACAAGTGTGGTTTCAACTTCAACAAATGATGAATCTTGTTCTGGTAAATCTAAAGAAGATGTTGGAACTGAACACAAGGAAGATGGAACTGAGAAACAAGACAATCAAGTTAGCAGTACCAAAGAAGTTTCTACTACTGGGACAGAGCAACATACTGCTAGGCTTAATGTTATGACTGATAGGATACCTGTTTCCACTGCTGGTCAAAGTATTTGTACTGTTGGACCATCAACAATAAGTGAAGCAGAATTATCAGACAATGAGGTGGATTTCAGTAATCTCCCACCTCATTATCAAGTTCCACCTACTCCACACACAAGGATTCACAAAATCCACTCCCTGGATAATGTGATTGGAGATGTACAATCAGGTGTGAAGACAAGGCAACAACTGATGTCTTCAGACCAACAAGGGCTTCTTGATGCCCTTTATGCTTCAAAACAGCATGAGTTTGCAAACTCTTGCTTGTTTGTATGTTTTCTTTCACAAGATGAACCAAAGAATATTCTGAAAGCCTTAGATGATTCAAGCTGGGTAGAGGCTATGCAAGAAGAGCTTCTTCAGTTCAAGATTCAGAAGGTTTAGGTGCTAGTTGATTTACCTAAGGATGTTAGGGTAATTGGCACTAGATGGGTTTTCAAGAATAAAAGGGATGAACGGGGAATAGTAATTAGGAATAAAGCTAGGCTTGTAGCACAAGGGTATACACAGGCAGAAGGTATAGAATATGATGAGGTCTTTGCTCCAGTAGCAAGACTTGAAGCAATTATGCTTTTCTTAGCTTATGCTTCATTCATGGGCTTCACAGTATATCAAATGGATGTCAAGAGCACATTTCTATATGGAACTATTGAAGAGGAGGTATATGTTTCACAACCTCCTGGTTTCATTGGTCCAAAACATCCAGACAAAGTGTACAAGGTAGTTAAGGCTCTATATGGCCTTCATCAGGCACCAAGAGCATTGTATGAAACACTGGCTTCCTATTTGACAGAAAATGGATTCCAAAAGGGAAAGATTGATCAGACACTATTCATCAAACATCACAAGAAGGATCTTCTGTTAGTACAGGTGTATGTGGATGACATTATCTTTGGGTCTACAAGGAAGGAAATGTGTTTGGAGTTTGAGAAGCTTATGCATCATAAGTTTCAGACGAGTTCCATGGGGGAACTTACATTCTTTTTGGGTCTGCAAGTTAAGCAATCAAGTGAAGGAATCTTCATTAGTCAAGATAAATATGTTGCTGAGATTCTTAGGAAGTTCAACTTTGCTGATTCAAAAGTAGCAAGCACACCAATGGACTTTGAGAAGCCACTTCTAAAAGATTTAGATGGAGATAATGTAGATGTACACACTTACAGATCTATGATAGGTTCTTTGATGTATCTTACATCATCAAGACCTGATATCATGTTCTCTGTTTGTGCTTGTGCAAGATTTCAAGTAACTCCAAAGGTTTCTCATTTAACAGCTGTCAAGAGGATTTTTAGATATCTCAAGGGTAAACCTAGGTTGGGTTTATGGTATTCAAGGGAATCTCCTTTTGACTTGGTAGCATTTTCGGATAGTGATTATGCTGGTGCTAGCTTGGACAGAAAGTCAACAACTGGAGGATGTCAATTCCTTGGGTGTAGACTTATCTCATGGCAGTGTAAGAAGCAAACAATTGTGGCTACTTCAACAACTGAAGCTGAATATGTAGCTGCTACAAGTTGCTGTGGTCAAGTTCTATGGCTTCAAAACCAACTTCTTGACTATGGGTACAATTTCTTAAACACTGTCATTCATATTGATAATAGTAGTACGATTTGCATCATTAAAAATCCAGTACAACATTCTAAAACAAAACACATTGAAATTAGACATCATTTTATTAGAGACTGTAATGAGAAGAAGTTAATTCAAGTTCTTAAAATTGATTCTGATCATAACTTTTCAGATCTTCTCACTAAAGCTTTTGATGTTGGAAGGTTTCAATACTTGGTAGCAAGTATTGGAATGCTTAATCTTTAAATTTTTAAATCTATGTGGTTTTTATATTTGTTAAGGTTGTACTAATAACTATGTAAATTGATACTGTTAATTGAACAGTTTGTACTGCTAGTTCATATTTTATTTAAATAGTTCATACTGTTGGTCATATATTCATATTGCTATAAGACATATGCTTTGCATTTTATTTATTGGTTTTGGACTAACAATTTCAGGTATGAACATTGAACAAAAAGGAAGTTTCAAGTGAAATGGAAGCAGCAGAATGTGTTCTAGTTGCTGACATAACAGGTTTATGATGGACTGAGTTTGGGAATTATTAACAAAGGTTTACACTTAAGTTAATTAATCCTTTAAAACTGCTTTCTTGAAACCTTGTTACCATATTTCACATTGAATTGATGACTAAGTTGATCAGATAGTAACTGATTCAACTCACTTTCTATCATTTTATACTTTCAAAGTATAATGTGTAAGTCTAAGGACATCTGATAGAAAGAAAAGCTAGTAAAAGTGAATCTAACACTTGTGTTATAGGAAACAATTGCTATGAGCTGGAAAACCTGTCAGGAAAACTCTTTGAATGAGTTTATCTGTACACAGGCAGTTATTTATAACTGAAAACATTGGTTCTCACACAACCAGAGGTTGCTTTAAACCAAAATTTTGATTAAGTGTCTATTACCACACTTAATCCCTTCAAAATGGTTGTAAGAAGTATGATTTTATTATAAAATCAAGTTCCTACTGTTAAAGGCAAAAGTTTCTTAAAAAGAATTTTTCAAAGAGACTCAGAAAAACCATCAAATGATGGACAATGAGTCAAATGCCCCATGAATCACCTCTCATAGGAGTTAACACACCTAGAAGTGATGAGGGCAGCAAACTTAACTATTAAGGAATTGATGGCTACATGTACAACATTGTCTGAAAACATGTTCTCAGGAGAGGAAATGATGTTCTTACTGATAGATCAGATGATGATGGGATGATGGTGAGAGATCTTCCAAACAGGGGAGGAAAGACACTCACCGGGGAGGAAATGTTATACCCAGGGGAGGAATAACTCAGGATTGGAAGATTAACCAATGTAAGGGAGGAAAAGACAAGAGCATACAAGATTGTTGGGAATTAAATATTCAAGAAGTTAAATATCGGGTTCTAATCAAAGAAATACTCTAAGTGTGATTCTGCTGCTAGTGCAATTGGTTCCTGCTGTTAATGTTGTTCCTGCTGCTAGAACATTTCATCCTGCTGCTAGTGATAAATGATTCTGCAGCTAGGCTTAGCATTCTGCTGCTGTTGATCCTGCTGCTAATGATACTTGTTCCTGCTGCTAGCGTTAACTCGTTGCTGCTGATATTGAACATTCTGCTGCTGAGTGGATAAGATTGAAAAGATATTTATTGTATTTTGGTCAACAATATACGGTAGATAATATCTTACCCCATGTGCTTAGTTAACAAGTTGTATACATAGATACATGTTGTATCTTATGTACTGACACTCAAGATAAGTTAACCAAGTAAGTCGATTAAGACTTTAAGCAATATGTAAAGATCTCTTGGACTATAAAAGAGATCTTAGTCAAGTGATATTAGTGTGTCCATGCATATGTGTTATTGCAAGAACTCATAACTGTTAGATAAGAACAAACACAAATATATCACAAGTGATAAAAACATAAGATTCAAGGTTGTAACCCTAGTGATATTTCAAGATCACTCGTATTATTATCTTTAATAATATTGAATCGTTTGGTGATAATCTTTATGTGTTCATTGCTAACTAACAAACATAACAATTCCATTTCCATAACATACACAACCTTCTAAGTTTGGTTGAGTGAATTCCGCGCACTTAATCATATTAACACAACATATCATACACACAAAGTCACAAGGTTTAACCACCTTAACCGTGTGTCTAGGGTCCTAGCAAGTGGTATCAGAGCAAGGCTGATATAGTTGTTTTTAGAAGAAACAGAAATGGATGTACAAGATGTTCAAACCAATGTTGCTGCAAAGTTGCCCATGATCAAACCGAATGAGTTTGAGTTATGGAGGATGAGAGTTGAGCAATATTTTATGGTTCAAGATTATGCTCTTTGGGATATAATTCAGTATGGCGATTCCTTCACTTTAGGCTATTCAGATGTTCTTGTTGAAGGGAAAACAGTTAGAAAAAGAAATACTGGACCAGTTTCCAATGATGAAAAGATACAAAAGAGAAATGATCAGAAAGCAAGAAACTTGTTGCTTATGACCATTCCTGGTGAGCAGATGCTATCTTTTAGCAAATATCTTGATGTAAAAACTCTTTTTGAAGAGATTTGTGCATGGTTTGGTGGTAATGAAACTACCAAGAAAACTCAAAAGACATTACTAAAGAAACAATTTGAAAACTTTACTGCTTTTAGTAACGAGTCTCTTGATAAGCTATTTTCAAGACTACACAAGCTTGTCAGTCAGTTAGCTGTGTTGGGTGTTGAGACAGAGAAGGAAGATCTCAACATGAAGTTCTTGAAAAGTCTACCTGATGATTTCCATACTCATGTTATTGTCTGGATGAACAAACCATAAATTGAAACAATGAAGCTTAATGATTTGTTCAACAACTTTAAAATTGTTGAACAAAGTCTAAAGAGGGGTGGAAATTATGGTACTAGTTCTGGGAATGCTGCACTCTTATCACTTCCTAGTGTTAGTCATTCAGAAGAGGTAGATGAAGTTGAAGGTGTTTCTAATGTTACTTATGGTGGACCTTCTACTAGTTTACAAAAGGATATTGCTGGGCTTGGAGATCCAACATTTTATGCCTTTATAACCAGTCAATCTAGTGGTTCTCCTCTTAATCATGAAGACCTTGAGCAGGTAGATGGTGATGATTTGGAAGAGATGGATATTAAGTGGCAAGTTGCCTTACTTAGTATGAGGGCTAAGAAGTATTGGCAGAGAACTGGGAAGCAGATTACCATAAATGGTAATGATATTGCTGGGTTTGATAAGAAGAAAGTGGAATGTTTTAACTGTCATAGGTTGGGACACTTTGCTAAAGAATGTAGAAGCCCAAGGAAGCAGGATAATAGGAACACATGGTATAAACAAGAGAGGAAAAAGGAAGTACTGGTGGAAGAGCCAAAGGCGATGCTGGCTATTGATGGTATTGGATATGATTGGAGCTCTATGGCTAATGAAGAGGATGCACCACCAAATGCTGCTCTTGTTGTCGATGAGATTGCTCTAATGGCCTTTTCTGATTCAGAGGTAGATACCATTCCTACTTGTACTAATTCATGTCCTAATCTTAGCAATTATGAAGACATTAAAAAGAGATTTGATGCTTTTAGAGAAGAGTTAATTGATGCCCTTCATAATTTAGCTAATCATAAGAGGTGTGTAGGAGTTTTAGAAAAATAGATCCAACATTTTAAAAAGAATGAATCTACGTTTACTGATGACTTAAATGCTTTAAAAAGAGGAATAGCATTTAGAGATGAATTACTTAATGATCAAAGTAAACGTTTATCTGAAGCCAATAATAAAACTGAAAATGTTAAGGTTACTATAGATACTTTAGCTCATGCCTCAGAAGGAATGAATAAGATTTGGGAAGCTCAGGTAATTGATAAAGCTAATTCAGGGTTAGGTTACAAAACTGTCCCTCCACCATATAGAGGTGTTCCTTCACCTCCAGGTGTTGACCTAGCACACACAGGTTTAGCTGAGTTTCAAGAACCAATCATGGAATATGGTTCTAAGGCTAGTAAGAGTCTTAAGGTAGAAAAGATAAGTAAAAGTTTAGATAAAACTTTACTTTATCAGGACAAGGTGTCCTTTGTTAAGAAAGGAGATGCTATAGTTGTTGAAGATTGTACAACTGATAGTGATGATGAAGAAGAACAGGTTATGTCTAAACCTGAAGTGGTTAAGAAAGTAGGAACAAGTGTTCCTAAGATAGTCAAACACAATACTGATAGGCCTAAATCAAACATTAAGCATGTTAGGCAACCAGTTAGATATTGTGAGCAATATAGAACCACTAACAAGCCCAGAGGTAACCAAAGGAATTGGAACAACCTCAAGTCTAACCAATTAGGTGATGATTTTGTCTGCTATAGGAAAGCTTGTTACTTGTGTGGTAGTTTTGACCATTGATGCGTGCGATGTGTCGTTGCGGTTTAGCAGTATTAATGCCTACTCAAGTTTTAAATTTATATTTAGCCGACTTATCAATAACACACACACTTAACGAGCAGTGTACCCGGTCAGTATGAATATAATGGTAAGTAGAGTGTCGATCACTAAGAGTGGAACGTATTATCTAGTTATTCTAATCAGTATTTTAATATATTAAGTTAGCTATACAACCTAATCTAACGCAAGGGGGTTCAGCCTGAGAGACTGGCACGATTTGGTTGCAATTAAATAATAAACTAAACCAATAGGCACGAATCAGCAAGTAGCACACACGTACACAGATAAATACTTGAGACAATAAGAAGGCTGTCCTGATAGATAAGTAGTTTGTCACTTGTTTTATTTCTAGTGTTATATGAAGTGTATAGTTCGATGCAACACACCGAGATTAAGTCCTTTCTCGTTGGTTCTAATCTTATCGGCGAGTAAACCCTTAATGATTACTTATGACTATCCTATTTATCTTTCTTCCTACTTTTATACAGACGATAGAATGCATAGGCGATCTAATAAATAGGCGAGGGCAGAGGCATGGCGACCCGATCAATGCTCAGCTAGACACAGAGGTTATCAATGCACTAAAAAAAGTCACCAAAGACATCAACATATAAACTTTAATTAATGAGAAAGCAGTTTTAAGGGAGTGCAATCTTTCCGTTGTCACATTACACAAGCCACCAATCTTGATGAATTAAAGTTTACTAACACAATAAAACAAAACTACTTAATGAATTAAACACATGCAGCACCTTCTTACAGCTCTTGTATCTTCGTTTGGGTGTGTCTTGTGCTGCTGCCTTGACTGAATTCGTCCTAGGGTTTCTGTACTTCGGTCTCGTATATAATATATGTCTCTCGAATTCGTCTGGTCTTGGGGTATTTATAGTTTCTGTCTGAGGGTAAGATGCGGCGCATCTAGTAAGTAGATGCGGCGCATTGACTTAACTTCGCGTGGGGTCCAAGATTATAATATTCAGGAATATTCGTACACCGCCAGAAGATGCGGCGCATGTCCTCTTGTATCTTGGATCGTATCTGGTGAAATATTGATAGTGATGCGCCGTATGTGATAAGCAAGATGCGGCGCATCTGGAGCAGAATGTCTTGATCTTGTACATTTCGGTAGACTCTTAACTTCTTGCATGTTTTGCTCCATAATTAGTCCAAAATCGCCAAGTTTCACCAAATGCTTGTTTTTACCTGAGAATTACAAAAGTAAACGATTAAGTATCAATCCTCATACATAATATAATAAAACAAGTCAAATTAATAGGATAAATGATGGTAATAAAATGTACTTATTTGAGTTCATCAAATATCCCCCCACTTGAACTTTACTTGTCCCCAAGTAAACCTTAGAATTAATCTTATGAAAATGTATCCTAAAAGATATTAGGATTTATTTTTATATTTAAGCATGTATTCATTTTGTCATAATCACACAACTAAACACTTAACGAATTAGAAGTAAAATAAAATAATTTGATAAAAGCAAATCTAATCGTTTAACTGTCCAGTCGCGACGAATATTCTATCATAAGCTTGGCAAGTATACACATCTCCACCACTAAAGCCAAGGAATAACAAGTCTAAAGCGGTAAAAAGGGTTTTTAGGCTTAAGGGTTAATCATTCTTAATCTCTATCGATCTCAAATTCCAGAAAAGGCGACAAAATCACAAATACATGATCGAATCCACGAACACGATACTTGCAATTGCTCAAATCCTTAACTCGAATAGGCTAAAGATAGGTCCAAACTTCACCAATAATATTATATCAAAAAGGGCGACAAAATCATAAATACATAGCCGAATCCACGACTACGATACTTAAGATTGCTCAAATCCCTAATCTCAATAAATCAAAGGTTTGGTTGGATAAAGAATAATATAGGGTATGGATAATATTTGGGATATAAATTGGTGTAAAATGAAAAATAAACAAAACAAATAAATTAAAATCCTAAGTGTGGTTAATCACTATCCCAACCATCCCATGAATAAGACTCATATCATAGAATAACTCACGCTTTAACACTTGAAACACACGCTTTAGGTAGACACGAATTATACTCAACAAGATCTTAATCAAAGAATAAACCTTAGTTGACGTTCCCATAACTGCCAACTCCCATTCAATCCATAGATATAATATACAACAAATAGTGGTGATATCGGCCACTTAATACAAAACTTTACATAAGTTGGTTAAATCAAACATCCAACTTTTCTTTTTCTTTTTCTTTTCTCATTTTTTCAATTTTTTTTTTTTTATTTTTTTTTATTTAATAACATAAACAAAGATGTGTAAAATTTCACCACATCACTATAATGATAATTCTGGATAATTTTTCCATACTTTTCATGACTTCAGAAATAATGGTAATAGTGAAAGTAGTAAACACACGAAAAATAAACTCAAAGATATACAATATTTACTTTCACTCCAATTGCATTGTGCAATTTCCCGACCTAACCATAGATAATGAATTACGCACGCGAACACAGGTAATGTAAGGAAACACACTTTGCCTATAGCAATTAACCAACCACGGATTCTAATCTACAGGGTAGGCTAAGGTGTAAGGGTGTAACGAAACATTTTAACAAAGGTGTAAGAAACGAAAGGAATGGCTCTGAGTGTTTTTCTAGGGGTATCTTACTCTAAAAATGAGAGTAACAAAAGGGTTTATACGGGGGTTAACTAACCAGTGTAGTTAGCTAATAACACATAACATATAAAGGCTATTTGGGTGTAATCCTAGAATTTTACCAATTTAGACAAGTCATTCCAGTTATATAAATAATACTTATTATGGTGGTCTCGAATAGTATACAAGCCAAGTTCTAAAGTTTACAAGTCACCGGCACACTCATAGATTTGTGAATTTTGAAAAATCACAATTTTTGAAAATAACGTCATGTGTGCAGCAATGCAACTTAGACTTTAAACAAAAACATGCTAAAAAATTTTAAGTTTTGATATATTAAGCACATTTTAAGCATATTTTTTGAAAAGTTTAGGACAAGTAAGTGTTAAGTGTTCTAATTCTCCAATCCCCCCACTTAAGTTAAACAACGTCCTCGTTGTTTGTATAAAAGGTTAAAAACTGGAAAATAAAAGAATTAGAACAGAAAAACTCCCCTGAGATTTGCTCGGTATGATCCTCCATTAGTATAAGAGCAAAAATCATCTTTCTTGTGGATTAGAACGTTTAGGCTTCATAATTGATGTATCCACAGGAAATGCAGGAATCTATAATACCACCAACACTTTAAAACACACCTAAGGTAAGAAAGGTTCAAACTTGCATAACACATTAGTAGTTAGATAAAAATAAAACATAAAAATTAAAAATGAAAATCATCAGGTCAGTCGATGCGCCGTATCTTATGGAAGAAGATACGCCGTATCGAGCCTGGAATAAATACGGATCAGAATAAAAGATGCGCCGCATCCTTAACCAGGGATGCGCCGCATTAAAATAAACTGATAAAAAGTTTTAAAGTCGAAAATATAAATATGCGGAAAAAGTAAGATATGACCATTGCAGGAGATGCGTCGCATCTCAGGATAGAGATGCGCCGTATCCTCTGCGGCCTGACTGACTCGACACAAAAACAGAATAATAAAAATTTCTCCGGGTTGTCTCCCGGTCAGCACTTGTCTTTATTCCAGAGTCTTCAAGTTAGACTCACGTTCAGCTCTTCATTTAGTCCTTGTCACGGTCCATCCTTCTTCCTTCATCCGAAAGACGTTCCCGTATAGCATTGCGACGTTTTCTTCCGTTCGGCTTAATCTTCTATAACTCTTGGTCTTTGTCGCAACATACTCTTCATCTGGTCCCAAAGAATATTTGATGATTTTAAATTTTTCAGAAATAATCATGGGTGGCTCATTATAAGGGATCCCAAGTAGTTGACACTTTCTTTTGGTGAATTCTTCCTCGTCTTTATCAACAAACTTAAAGTAAGGATCCTTAATCAAATAGTCATCTAGTTCATCAATTAATGACTCATTGCTATCATCTTGAATTGCCTCCCATTCTCTTTCCAATTCCCATTGTAGCCGTCGACTAAGCTTCGTGTAATCATCAAATTGTTTATGCACCCATTCCCAGAAAGTAGTATCCGATGTTCCCTTAAGTCCTTTCAAGCGTTTGATTCTACCCTTTTCTTGCAAAGCCTCCGCTTTCTGTGAGCAGTCTTCAACATTATCGTACCACTCATAATCTTCAAAGGTTACATCGTTTCCAAACCGTTTCATCCCAATTATACTTCCCCCATTACAGGTTCCGTCACTCTTATAATCACAGGTCGGCCAAACACTACTCCCATCCTTGAAAACGAAGGGTGTACAGGTGTGATTAATGTGCTCAAATTCCCATGGTTTATCCCAAACCCATGGTACTTGGTCATTCCATTCGTAGTACCAGGTGTTTTTGAAATCGTCATAAGTCTTAAATCCTGGTAGATCTCTAGTTAGCACATCATTGTCGACTTGAAGAAGGTAGTTAAATTCCTTGAACTGCTTGCACAAGGGTGTCTCATAATCGAACACATCAATGTCAATTCTGAAAAGTTCTTCAATGCCCTCATTGACTGTTGAATCATGAAGTGACGACCCATAGTCGCTCTCTACTTCTTCGTCTTCACCTCTTATCCAATATACCCATAATGCATCCTTAGTAGCTCGATCCATGCTCTTATGGTTATTAAACTTACTAGCCAACCACTCTGAAAAATCAACATCGTTAGGATCATGGTCAACGTCAAAGCAAGCTTTTCCAATCATATTCCTCCTTATCTCCATGAACTCGTTAAATTGCTCCTTAAAACTACGTGTCAACCATGAAGTCATAATCCGCTTAACTTCATTCGCAGGGGCAAATTTCGGACTACCATATTTAAGTTCAAGCCAATCATTGAGGGAGAGGTCCATCAATCTTACCAACCTGCCATGAAATAGTAACTCCGCCACAACATAAATTCTTTCATCGTCCAGACAGTTCTCGTTTAATCCCCAGTGCTGTTCGGAATAAGGCATGTAGGAGATTTGGGTATTGCCTCCACCACAGCTTTTGTTGCTTGAGTCCATGTATGCAAGATAGAATTTCCCATCATCTTCTTCGATAGTAGTCCAGTTCAATCCTTTGGATTCAATGATAGGCCATAAGAGCAACAGTTCATCTCCAGTGTACCTCACAAATACATCATAAGAGAATACCCCTTTGTCAATGTTGCATAAACGCATGAATTCCTTAAAAACAGCTTCAAGAGGGGTCTCCCAAGAGAATAAATCCGTATCAATCTCGAGTACATTGAAGTTGACATAATCATAAACTTCCATGGATGAGTTCGAAAGCAAGAGCTCCATAGCAAGATATCCGTTCTTCGACATATCTTCCATAGCAAAATCTGTCATCACAAGTAAAATCATCAGTAGGATTTGTTCGCTAGAAGAGAAATTAATGAATATAGAAACGGATATAAGAATACAATTAGCTGATATCTGCAGACGATGCGCCGTATCCAAAAAGTTGGATACGCCGTATCTTATAATCGTTAAAATTGAATCAGACTTTATTCAGAAAATAGATACGCCGCTTAGAAATTAGAATGCGCCGTATTAATTTTAATTATCAAAAATCGATATTTATTAAAAATTAAATGCGTCGTATTAACAAAAGTTAATGCGCCGTATTTTCGTTACGTTTCAAAATATAAGATTTTTGATTCAGAAGATACGCCGTATCGATAGAGATCGATGCGCCGTATCTGTTTAATAATTCGAAACTGTTTTTAATTAAAATAATAGATACGCCGTATCTGCTAAAGCAGATGCGTCGTATGGCGTTAACGTTTAAAATTTTTTTTTTATCAAAAACAGATATGCCGTATCTTGGGGAAAAGATGCGTCGTATCGAATTAATTAAACGCGTTGTATTTTATAAAAATTAAACGCAATACGCCGTATCTGAGAGATCAGATGCGCCGTATCGTTTGATTTAGCTCAGTACAACGATAGCAGTATGCAAAAAATACGAAAAATTAAAAACAAATAAAACACACGAACGAAAATAAACACAAATAAAAGCAAACAAATAACACACAAAAACAGAAAATATGCAAAATAGTACAATGAATGCAAATTAATCTAATACACAACAGAATTAGCGGTTAGATAAAAAAAATTGAAAACCTAATTAAAATACTAATCAAATTAACAGATAATAACAATTCACTCCCCGGAAGCGGCGCCAAAAACTTGATGCGTGCGATGTGTCGTTGCGGTTTAGCAGTATTAATGCCTACTCAAGTTTTAAATTTATATTTAGCCGACTTATCAATAACACACACACTTAACGAGCAATGTACCCGGTCAGTATGAATATAATGGTAAGTAGAGTGTCGATCACTAAGAGTGGAACGTATTATCTAGTTATTCTAATCAGTATTTTAATATATTAAGTTAGCTATACAACCTATTCTAACGCAAGGGGGTTCAGCCTGAGAGACTGGCACGATTTGGTTGCAATTAAATAATAAACTAAACCAATAGGCACGAATCAGCAAGTAGCACACACGTACACAGATAAATACTTGAGACAATAAGAAGGCTGTCCTGATAGATAAGTAGTTTGTCACTTGTTTTATTGCTAGTGTTATATGAAGTGTATAGTTCGATGCAACGCACCGAGATTAAGTCCTTTCTCGTTGGTTCTAATCTTATCGGCGAGTAAACCCTTAATGATTACTTATGACTATCCTATTTATCTTTCTTCCTACTTTTCTACAGACGATAGAATGCATAGGCGATCTAATAAATAGGCGAGGGCAGAGGCATGGCGACCCGATCAACGCTCAGCTAGACACAGAGGTTATCAATGCACTAATAAAAGTCACCAAAGACATCAACATATAAACTTTAATTAATGAGAAAGCTGTTTTAAGGGAGTGCAATCTTTCCGTTGTCACATTACACAAGCCACCAATCTTGATGAATTAAAGTTTACTAACACAATAAAACAAAACTACTTAATGAATTAAACACATGCAGGACCTTCTTACAGCTCTTGTATCTTCGTTTGGGTGTGTCTTGTGCTGCTGCCTTGACTGAATTCGTCCTAGGGTTTCTGTACTTCGGTCTCGTATATAATATATGTCTCTCGAATTCGTCTGGTCTTGGGGTATTTATAGTTTCTGTCTGAGGGTAAGATGCGGCACATCTAGTAAGTAGATGCGGCGCATTGACTTAACTTCGCGTGGGGTCCAAGATTATAATATTCAGGAATATTCGTACACCGCCAGAAGATGCGGCGCAACTCCATAAATAGATGCGGCGCATGTCCTCTTGTATCTTGGATCGTATCTGGTGAAATATTGATAGTGATGCGCCGTATGTAATAAGCAAGACGCGGCGCATCTGGAGCAGAATGTCTTGATCTTGTACATTTCAGTAGACTCTTAACTTCTTGCATGTTTTGCTCCATAATTAGTCCAAAATCGCCAAGTTTCACCAAATGCTTGTTTTTACCTGAGAATTACAAAAGTAAACGATTAAGTATCAATCCTCATACATAATATAATAAAACAAGTCAAATTAATAGGATAAATGATGGTAATAAAATGTACTTATTTGAGTTCATCAACCATCTTGCAGCTTTCTGCAACCAATGGGTAACTGGGTATGAAAACCATAGAGTGAACCACAAAAGGCAAACACCTAAATCTCACTTTCACTCTAGTTCTAAGAGAACAAACCTCAGAGTAGTCAAAAACAAGTCTGGCTCAAAATCTGATCCTGCTGCTAGACCAAATGATCCTGCTGCTAGACAATTTGTTCCTGCTGCTGGACCATTTATGACTATTAACCCAAAATCAACAGCTAAGGGTGCAAAAACATTTTTCAAACATGCACCAACAACTATTCTAAGGCCCATTCAAACAAAAGCAGTGGTCCAAAAACAAGTTTGGAAACCAAAGGGTAGAACTACAAAGTTAGCAGATTCTGCTGCTAAGCATATGGTTCATTCTGCTGCTAAGGGAAACAGGGCAAATGTTATTAAGGCCTCAGCATGTTGGATTCTTAAATCCAATGTTGCATCAACTGTCCTTAAAAGATTGAATTATATTGATGCAAGAGGCAGATCCAAGTCAGTAATGGCTTGGATCCCCAAAAGAAACTAACACTCTTATTTGTGTGCAGGAACATTCAAATGATCAACAAGAAGATCAAGGATTCTCAGATAGTGGATGTTCAAGGCACATGACAGGCAACATGTCTTATATTTCAGATTTTGAAGCTTTCAATGGAGGATATGTTACCTTTGGAGGGGGTGTTCGTGGCAAAATTTCTGGTAAAGGTACAATCAAAACCGGAAATTTAGATTTTGAAGATGTTTACTATGTAAAAGAGCTAAATTATAATCTTTTTAGTGTTTCACAAATGTGTGACAAAAAGAACAATGTTCTTTTCTGTGAGACTGAATGTCTTGTACTTTCTCCTGATTTTAAGATGCCTGATGAAAGTCAAGTACTTCTTAGAATTCCTAGAAAGGGCAACATGTACAGTGTAGACACGAAGAACATTATTCCTAAAAAGAATTTAACTTGTCTTGTTGCAAAGGCCACATTGGATGAATCAATGTTATGGCATAGAAGGCTTGGTCATATTAATTTCAAAACCATAAATAAGATTGTTAAGAATGGTTTGGTAAGAGGTTTACCTCACAAAAGATTTGAAAATGATCAAACATGCATTGCTTGTCTAAAAGGCAAACAACACAAAGCCACTTGTAAGCCCAAGATTTTTAAATCTATCAATCAATCTTTGTTTATGCTACATATGGACTTATTTGGACCTGTTTCAATTATGAGCATAATGCATAAGAGATATTGTCTAGTTATTACTGATGACTATAGTAGATTTACATGGGTTTTCTTTTTAGCCACTAAGGATGAGACATCAAGCATCCTTAAGGACTTCATTACACAGATAGAAAACCAAGTAAGCAAGAAAGTAAAAGTCATTAGATGTGATAATGGGACAGAATTTAAGAATAGAGTTATGGATGATTTCTGCAAACAAAAATGTATTCGAAGAGAATTTAGTGTTGCTAGAACTCCTCAACAGAATGGAGTAGCTGAAAGAAAGAATAGAACACTAATTGAAGCTGCTAGAACAATGTTAGCTGATTCTAAGCTACCAATAAATTTTTGGGCTGAGGCAGTCAACACTGCTTGCTATGTTCAAAATAGAGTTTTAGTTGTGCAGCCTCACAATAAGACATCATATGAACTTTTTAATGGTAGAACTCCTGCAATAGGATTTCTTAGACCTTTTGGATGTCATGTGACCATTCTCAATACCTTAGACCATTTAGGAAAATTCGATGGTAAAGCAGATGAAGGATTCTTTGTTGGTTATTCTCTTAATAGCAAAGCTTTTAGAGTTTACAACACAAGAAAAGAAATTGTAGAGGAAAACCTACATGTGGAGTTTTTAGAAAACAAATCCAATGTAGAAGGTCAAGGACCAAAATGGCTATTTGATCTAGAGTATCTAACCAATTCAATGAATTATGTGCCTTTTATTGCAGAAACTAATGATTTTGCAGGTTCTAATACAACAAATGAGGCAGAGTTAGAGAAAGATCAAAATGATGTGATAATGCCAATACGGTCAAGTACAATTGTGGAATCAACTTCGACAACTGATGAATCTTCTTCTAGTAAAGCTAAAGTAGGTGTTGAAGATGAAAGTAAAGAATATGGAACTCGGGAACAACTAAATGTTTCTGCTGGTAGTATTTCTGTTGCTGCTGGTAGTGTCTCTGTTTCTGCTGGTGATTCTGCTGCTAAGCTTACTGATTCTGCTGTTCGGCCAAATGACTCTGCTGCTGGCCCTTCAGAAACAAAAGAAGCAGAATTCTCAGATAATGAGGTGGATTTCAACAATCTTCCATCAAATTATCAAGTTCCTTCCACTCCACAAACAAGAATTCATAAAGTCCACTCCCTGGAACATGTGATTGGAGATGTACAATCAGGTGTAAAGACAAGACAACAATTGAAGTCTTCAGACCAACAAGGGCTTCTTGATGCCCTTTATGCTTCAAAACAGCATGAGCTTTCAAACTCTTGCTTGTTTGTATGTTTTCTCTCACAAGCTGAACCAAAGTCAATTCTGACAGCCCTAGATGATTCAAGCTGGTTAGAGGCTATGCAAGAAGAGCTTCTTCAGTTCAAGATTCAAAAGGTTTGGGTGCTAGTTGATTTACCTACAGGTGTGAAGGTAATTGGCACTAGATGGGTTTTTAAGAACAAAAGGGATGAAAGGGGAATAGTGATTAAGAATAAGGCTAGATTAGTAGCGCAAGGGTACACACAAGAAGAAGGAATAGACTATGATGAGGTTTATGCTCCTGTAGCAAGGATTGAGGCAATTAGGCTTTTCTTAGCTTATGCTTCATTTTTAGGCTTCACTGTCTACCAAATGGATGTCAAAAGTGCATTTTTATATGGTAAAATTGAAGAAGGGTGTATGTTACACAACCTCCAGGCTTCATTGACACATTACATCCAAACAAAGTGTACAAAGTAGTGAAAGCTCTCTATGGCCTTCATCAGGCACCAAGAGCTTGGTATACAACACTAGCTTCCTACTTATTAGAAAATGGATTTCAAAGAGGAAAGATTGATCAGACACTGTTCATCAAACAGCACAAGAAGGATCTTCTGTTAGTGCAGGTGTATGTGGATGACATTATCTTTGGATCTACTAGGAAAGAGATGTGTTTAGAATTTGAGAAGCTTATGAAAGATAAGTTTCAGATGAGCTCCATGGGAGAACTTACATTCTTTTTGGGTTTGCAAGTTAAGCAATCATCTGAAGGCATATTTATTAATCAAGACAAATATGTTGCAGAGATACTTAGAAAATTTCTATTTGCTGATTCAAAAATAGCAAGCACACCAATGGACTCAGAGAAGCACCTTCTGAAAGATGAAGATGGAGAAAATGTAGATGTACACACTTACAGATCTATGATAGGCTCTTTGATGTACCTTACATCATCTAGACCTGATATCATGTTCCCTGTTTGTGTTTGTGCAAGATTTCAAGTTACTCCAAAGGTTTCGCATTTAACTGCAGTCAAGAGAATTTTTAGATACCTTAGAGGTCAACCAAGGTTGGGTATATGGTATTCAAGGGAATCCCTTTTTGACTTGGTAGCATATTCGGATAGTGATTATGCTGGTGCTAGCTTGGACAGAAAGTCAACAACTGGAGGATGTCAATTCCTTGGGTGTAGACTTGTCTCATGGCAGTGTAAGAAGCAAACAAGTGTGGCAAATTCAACAACTGAAGCTGAATATATAGCTGCTGCAAGTTGCTCTAGTCAAGTTCTATGGCTTAAAAACCAACTTCTTGATTATGGGTACAATTTCTTAAACACTGTTATTCATATTGATAATAGTAGTACAATTTGTATTATTAAAAATCCAGTGCAACATTCTAAAACAAAACACATTGAAATTAGACATCACTTTATAAGAGACTGCAATGAGAAAAGATTAATTCAAGTACTTAAAATTGCTTCAGAATTCAATTTTGCAGATCTGCTAACAAAAGCTTTTGATGTTTCAAGGTTTCAGTACTTGGTAGCAAGTATTGGAATGCTTAATCCTTAATGATTTTAAACTTTGTGTTTTTGTAAATAAATTTTTGTTGTTGCTGCTGATTTATCTAATACTGCTGTTATTACAAAAGTTTGTGCTAAAAGTACAAATTTAAATTGTGTTATTCATACAGTTGGTCTTATGATTATTCTAATGCAAGACAAGTACTTTGTACTTTGTTCTTTTGGTTTTAGACTAACAATTTCAGGTATGAATATGTGAACACAAAGGAAATTTCAAGTGAAATAGAAGCAACACAATGCTGATGTTGGCTGCTACCATAATAGGTTTATGATGGACTGAGTTTGGGAATTTAAAACTCCTTAAAACTACTTTCTTGAAATCTAGTTATGATATTTCACATTGAATTGATGACTTAGTTGATCAGATAGTAACTGATGCAACTCACTTTCTATCATTTTATACTTTTAAGTATAATGTGCAAGTCTGAGGACATCTGATAGAAAGAACAGCTAGTAAAAGTGAATCTAACACTTGTGTTAGAGGTAACAATTACTATGAGCTGGAAACCCTGTCAGGAAAGCTCTTTGAATGAGTTTATCTGCACACAGGCAGTTATTTATAACTGAAAAATATTGGTTCTCACACAACCAGAGGTTGCTTTAAACCGAAATGTTGATTAAGTGTCTGTTATACACTTGATCCCTTCAAAATGGTTGAAAGTAGTATGATTTTTCAATTCTAAAATCATGAACATACTACTAAGTCAAATGATTTCTTAAAAGAATTTTCAAGAGATTCACAAAAACCATTCATTGATGGATTATGAGTCAAATGTCCACTGATTCACCTCTCATAGGAGTTAACACACCTAGAAGTGATGAGGACAGTAACTTAAACTCTTAAGGAATTGATGGCTTCATGTACAATATTGTCTGACAACAAGTTCTATATGATGGATCAGATGATAAAAGGAAAGATATATTTTGGTACATAGTGAGATCTTCCAAACAAGGGGAGGAAACAAAAGTTATTTGTTTCAGGGGAGGTAACAATCTCAGGGGAGGAAATAATAGCCCAGAAAAGGAAGATAATCCAATAAAAGGAAGGAGAAGACAAGAGCATACAAGATGATAAGGAGGTTGAAAATGACAAGAACATTCCAAAGGAGAAAGTTCTATCTAGGTCAAACGAAGAAAAGTTTCAATTTCACTTCAAAGACATGCTGGTTAGATGATTTCACTTGTTGAAACAAGCATCCAAGATACACAGCATCATTGCCTCTTATAATTCCTCCATCCAAGGAAATTGCACCATCTTTTAGTCCAAGATTGGAGCAATGTGTTGATATTGTTAAAGTCAAAGAAGAACAAAGCAAATGAATTACTGAGAAGATATTTAATCTTGAAGAACAGAAGTGTTTGAAAGATCTTCAATCCATGATTTAATTCAGAAACATGTTTGAAATGGATTCACATGTTTAGGGGAGGATTGTTGGGAATTAAATATTCAAGAAGTTAAATATCGGGTTCTAATCAAAGAAATACTCTAAGTGTGATTCTGCTGCTAGTGCAATTGGTTCCTGCTGTTAATGTTGTTCCTGCTGCTAGAACATTTGATCCTGCTGCTAGTGATAAATGATTCTGCTGCTAGGCTTAGCATTCTGCTGCTGTTGATCCTGCTGCTAATGATACTTGTTCCTGCTGCTAGCGATAACTCGTTGCTGCTGATAGTGAACATTCTGCTGCTGAGTGGATAAGATTGAAAAGATATTTATTGTATTTTGGTCAACAATATACGGTAGATAATATCTTACCCCATGTGCTTAGTTAACAAGTTGTATACATAGATACATGTTGTATCTTATGTACTGACACTCAAGATAAGTTAACCAAGTAATTCGGCTAAGACTTTAAGCAATATGTAAAGATCTCTTGGACTATAAAAGAGATCTTAGTCAAGTGATATTAGTGTGTCCATGCATATGTGTTATTGCAAGAACTCATAACTGTTAGATAAGAACAAACACAAATATATCACAAGTTATAAAAACTTAAGATTCAAGGTTGTAACCCTAGTGATATTTCAAGATCACTCGTATTATTATCTTTAATAATATTGAATCGTTTGGTGATAATCTTTATGTGTTCATTGATAACTAACAAACATAACAATTCCATTTCCATAACATACACAACCTTCTAAGTTTAGTTGAGTGAATTCCGCGCACTTAATCATATTAACACAACATATCATACACACAAAGTCACAAGGTTTAACCACCTTAACCGTGTGTCCAGGGTCCTAGCAAAGATGATGACATGGAGGTTGAAAATGACAAGAACAGAAAGTTCACCATTCTGGAGTATTATATATATATTCAGAAGGGATGAAGCATTCAAAAGGAGAAAGTTCTATCTAGGTCAAAAGGATAAAAGTTTCAATTTCAGTTCACTACGTTTGTTCATCACTTGAAAAGGCATGCTGAAAGATGATTTCACTTGTTGAAACAAGCATCCAATATACACAGCACCATTGCCTCTTATAATTCCTCCATCCAAGGAAATTGCACCATCTTTTAGGTATTGAATGAAGCCTGAAGATTGGTTCTGATATTGTTAAAGTCAAAGTAAATGGCAGATGAGCTACTGAGATAGATATTCAATCTCACAGAACAGAAGAAAGTTCAGATCAAGAGTCTGACTATAAAAATGTTTGAAAGATCCTCACAATCAGGATTTAATTCAGAAGAAACATGTTGATTAGGGAATCCACATGTTTAGGGGAGGATTGTTGGGAATTAAATGTTCTGAAGATTAAGTATTAAGAATTACAAGTGCTGAAGGTTAGTACTGCTGAGAAGAATACTCTAACAGTTCCAACTGCTAGTGTATATCTTAGTACTGTTCAAGATATAACTAACCGTACTAACTGAAGTTAGTACTGGTAGTTCAAAGAAGCTACTGCTGATTGATACTGCTGAATGGATAAGTGTCACGTATACTACTGTTGGTTGGATAAGTATTGAAAAGATATTTGTGTACTAAAGTCAAGTATATACGGTAGATAATATCTTTGGACAAAATGATCAGTAACAAGTTGTATTCACAGATACATGTTGTATCTAAGTTACTGACACACATAAGATAAGCTAGCAAGTAGTTTGACAAGACTTAACAATATTGTAAAGATCTTTCTTGGACTATAAAAGAAAGATCTTAGACTAGTGAGATAGTGTGAATAAGAGAATAACTAAGTGTTTAGTTAATATGTGCTTAGAACAACTAAACTAGAACAATATCACACGTCATAAGAAACATAAAGATTCAAGGTTTTGTAACCCTAGTGATAGTGAAGATCACTCGTATTATTTTGAATAATATTGAATCTTTTGGTGATAAACTTTCTTTGTTCTTTGTTTAATATCAAATTCAACAACCACCACCTTTCCATTTTCCATTAACCAAAATAACCTTCTAAGTGTGGTTAAGTAGATTCCGCATACTTAACCATATTAATTCAATATATCATATACACAAAGTCACTAAGGTCTAAACACCCTTTTAGTGTATTCAAGTGTGATCCTCTCATGCTACATTAATTAACACTTAAATTACATAAATTAAAAAAAAAAAAAAAAAAAAAAAAAAAAAAAAAAAAAAAAAAAAAAAAAACAGCAAAATTAAAAATACCTTCTCGGTGGGGAAGAAGAAGAAGTGGGGAAGAAGAAGAGGAAGAATTAAACAAATGAGGGGTTGAGGAAGAATTAAACGGAAGAAGAAGTGGGGAAGAAGTGGTGCTCGTGTGGTGGTTTGCTATGGTTTGAAGTTGTAGAGTAGTGGTGTTGTAATGGTGGTGCGGTGGTGTAATGGTGGTATAATGGTGGTGTGGAGATGCTAGTGGTGGTGGTTTGCTGTGGTTAATTCACCGGCGAGAGGAGATCAATAATTGAGATGGATCGATTATGTTTCTAAGTGTTGACCAGATCTGCTTTTTGTTTACTTTTTAATTGTCCCGACGACATGTCGTCGGGAAGAATAAAGTAAGTTTGTTGTTTTGTGATTTGGCGGAATAAATGAAAATTTGGGGGGGGGGGGGTTTCGCACATAAATACCGACGACATGTCGTCGGTATGAATTACATATACTAAAAAATTTATTTCTTATAAATACTTTTATTTAATATATAATTAAAATTAAATACTTTAATTTAAAATTAAATACTTTTATAAAATTTAAAAAAATATTTAATTTAAATACTTTTATTTAATATATAATTAAAATTAAATACTTTTATTAAATTAAAAAAATATATTTAATTTAAATACTTTTATTTAATATATAATTAAAATTAAATAAAAAAAACTAGTCAAAATTTTTAAGTGTCCCGGTAAATGTGTACAACTAGAGGATAATTACATGGAAGCGGGATTTCCTGAGCTCGAATCCGGTTCTAAACCTGTATTTGAAGACGAATTAAATGCCATCATTCAATGTTCTCAACAACGTAAAAGTGACATAATTTAATTCGGTCATCTTTCTATCAGCTACCACAGCATCAGCATGTTGAGAATTATGTAAAGGTAATTCTCTATATGCCGTGAAGAAGACTTCTCGTACATTAAATGTGTTGAGAATTATGTAAAGGTGGTGATCTCGACTATTATGAACTAGAGGATAATTACATGGAAGCGGGATCTCCTGAGCTCGAATCCGGTTCTAAACCTGTATTTGAAGACGATTTAGATCTGAATATTGATGAAATGGATGTTGATCGGACTGGTGGCAAATCAACTTGGCCGAGATGATATGGTTGTACACGAGATGTTAAACGAATGAATCAGAAAGATGGAATAGATGTGTACAACTTCCTTAACTTGGTTAGAGGAGTATCTGAAGAGGAAGCTGATAATGAGTGTCTAGGTGGAAAACTTCAAGTAGATGTACCCATTAATGACGAAACATCTGGTAAATGGGGTGCTATGGAATCTGATAAACCACAGGGTTTAGATTGGAGTAAAAAAGTTGAAGAAAAAACTGAATCTTACCACTCTCAAAACATTCCCAATGCTTCCCATCAAACACTTCCCGCCAAAACTTCTCACCAAACACTTCCCGCCAAAACACTTCACACCAAAACTTCCCACCAAAATATTGGCGCCAAAATTTCTCACCAAAACGTTTGTGTAAAATATATGCTTTATCCTCACAAACACATTATATACACTCTTATCCTCAAAACCACTCAACCTCACAACCTCTTATCTTAACACCAATTTCAAAACCTGAGATGCAGCGATATAATCCTTTTATGTGTTCTTGTGGAACAGGAATTATAAAACTAAGAAAATCACATAAAAAGGATACATTTGGATGGGAATATTATGCATGTCCTCTTTCGAAGGTGAACAATCATACATTTCTTATTTATGTAAATATACAAACAATCATAACATTTCCTTATTTATGTAACAGCCAAGAGAAAAAGATTATGGATGTGGATATTTTATGTGGAAGAGTGAATTTGATGACCGGTTACGAGTAATCTCTTCTGCTTCAACATCTCAAGGTGATGGATCTGCACCAACAGAGTGCTCAAACTGTAATGCCAAAGATCTTAGGATAAGCATGCTGGAATCACAAAAACAGGTGCTAGAGACAAGAGTAAGGATGCTGGAGGCAAGACTTGAAATGGCAAGGAATCTCGACGAACACGACCACGCATGTCAGTCGGATGCAATACTCCGTGAGCTGTTAGGTGACATGGACAATCTTCATATGTAGTGTTGTTGTTGTTGTTGTTGTTGTTTAATAAAATGTTGTGTTATTGTAATGATGAAAACTAATTCACATGTTTACATAATCAGAAAGATGGAATAGATGTGTATCAACCGATGGCCGTGAAGAAGACTTCTCGTACATTATTGATTAGTCCTAATGTTTATCAAGAAAAGGGAAGGTTGGTTGATGTTGTTGGTGAGTGTTTAGATGAAGAGTTGGAGTCATGGGTTCGATGTATAAGAGTTTCCGAGTTCTTGGTTTTCTTTTGACCTAGATCTGCTTTAGTTAATGAATATGTCTTTCTAATGTGTTCTAATGTGATATTGTACGTACGTTATCAACTATGTTTAGTTATGCATATATATGTTGTTGTTGTTGTTGTTGTGTAAATTACATATATGCATAAAGAATGGAGCGATATAATCCTTTTATGTGTTCTAGATGTATGTTATGGTTGAAACCAAAATAAGACTCTTCTTGGATACTTATAATGAACAAAGATCACTACTTTATCACACAAACTAACTATAGATCGAATGGTACTCAAAACAAGAACAAGATAAGGAAGAGTGTGGATCATATGGAAATATGGTCGAATGTATATTAGCTTCAAAAGAAAGAAACATACCAAGAACTTAGAGAACACACACTCTCACCTTTACAATACAATGAGGCACACTTTGAGACACACACAGTTAGGCCACTGAAAATGAGATGAGAGTGTGCTACTTATCTTACAAATGAAACGCCTTAAAGGGCTTTGATGGGCTTGGAGTGGGCTTTTGTGTTGGACTAGACTTATACATTAAATCTTACATATTATCTATCAAAAGCCCACTTTGTTAGACTAACTTAACCATACAACACACAAGTTTCAATATTACAAATGACCATCACTTTGCATTTATAAATTAAATGCTAACAATCTCCCCTAAGGGATGGTCATTTCAATGATGCTCCCAGTGATTTGGTCTTTCGTCTTCGTTGTCTTTAACTTTGTGTGTCGATGTATAATAGTCTTGATTCATCGTTCCTTCATGCTTTGTGATCTTCGAAGTATCGTCTTTTGGTCCTTCTTGCCTTTGATCAACATCTTCTGTACATTTGCATCGACGTTGTAGATGTTGAAACGTATGATGATGGTGAATGGACTTTCGCCAATACCTGCATAAAACAGTTAGCAATAAATTATCCAGTGCTTACAGGTTCAGATTTTGAGATCGTTAACAGCATAGTGTGAAAACTTTCTCTAATCTTTACCAGGGCCGTTGAGAGCCTCTAAAGTATACCGGAGTATCACTTCAAGACTGTAGACCGTTTGAAGCACGTAACCATCATGACATAAGGCAAGATCCAAAGATCTCATTAAGACTCTTGTACACCATGTGTCCTTATTGGTGAACACAGGTGTATTATATGGAAAGTGTTCCTAAGAGATTTTTTAATGAATCTCATGGCTCTAGACTCAATAATGTGCGTTTTGGTTTTGGTAGTCGGAGGCATGGAGCAGAGTGCCACCTTTTCAATATCAACACATCTCGGAATGAGAGGCCGATAGATTATGTAGTGTTCTCCGTGAGAAATGAAACAAATATCTTTTAAGAGATATCTGAGTGGCTAGGAGGGGTGGTGCAGCGCGTCATTGGATCCATGACGTCTTGTCTTCAATATCAGTATCAACTTGTGATAACCGATAGCAGATGTATTGACCCGGTTTCTGACCTAAGTTTTCATGGAGGGCTATTTCTTTTCACCCTTTCATTGAACTTTTCTTTTTAATTCTTCAACCCCTTCTTTCTCCTTTCTCATTTTTCTCCTTTTTTCAATCTTACCTAAGGACTTCTAATTCTAATCTATTGGAATTGTCCTTGGGTAGATCCCTCCGGATCTGGCGGATCATTGGACATAAACCTAACCATAATCACCTTATTACTCCATGATTATCCTAGATTTATTGATCACTTGCCATAAAACCTTTTGTGAAAATCTCTCAAAGTGTTTATGAATAAAACACATTTTGGTTAACACTTCAAGAGTTTTGCATTTTCTGAAATACCCCCCCCCCTTCACATGTGCTCATGCATTTTTAAGATAAATTTGCACATGTTGGGTAGAGTTCACACATTTTGAATTGATCGATTTTCAATTAATATGACCATTGCGAGACACGTTTACATCACTAGTTAGACTAGCTTGAAGTTATTACCCGTCCCAGTCATATTAAAAGAACATCTCTCGAATTGGTACATTATACTCGGACAAGTCCTTTGCGAGACACGTTTACATCACTGGATAACCAGCTTGAAATTATTACCCATCCTGGACAAGTCTTTTTCGATTACGGACATATAATTTTCATCAATTCGAGGGTTCATACTGAGTCAAGCTCTTATTGAGATTTAATCCACGATCTTTAAACATTTTGATCACATTTTAATCACGTCTTCTCCCCCTCAAAAATAGCATGTAGTGATATTTTTTATATCAACTGACTAAATGAAAGCTTTTTGGAGAAATAGACGGATTTGAGCATGAAATTGGAACATTTTGTTTTTTCTTTTTATACTCCCCCTTAAACAAAGCATATTTTTAAACATTTGAGTTTAAAATTAGTTTAAGGGTTTAGGAGGGAGTTGTCTTTTTGAACAATCTTGAGCACATAATTTTGAGAAAGATTTTGAAAAATCTTTTTGAAAATTTTGATCATGTGCTCAAGAATTTTTTATTTACCATTAACATTACGAGTCATGATCGGAAATAATCAGAAGTCATCAATGTAGCGCGGGTTTCGTACTGAAATATACGAAAGCCGTTATTAAGAAACTTTTGAGAAACGACATGTTTTAGAAAAAGAATTTTAAATGAACTCTCGCTCAAGCATCTGTACATGTCCATATTATTGTTGAATGACATTGCTAGATACGTACAGAATATCGATTATACGAGAGACATGTCGTGAGAAGTCTATTTTTGGTTTTTTGATTTTCTATTGTTTTTGTATTTTTGAAAATTTTCTATTTTTATATTTTGTTTTTGTTGGTTTTTCAAATTTTGTATTTTCTTTTACAAAAATATTTACATGCGAAGCTTTTTGAGATAATTCATGAAGATTCGAGAAGACTTTCTAACTCTTCGGGAGTTAGGCTTCGCATTCCAATTCGTCGAACTAAGTTATCAAACCGCTCTTTTGGGAGGGCTTTAGTAAATAGATCGGCGAGTTGGTATTCAGTATTCACAAAAAATAATTCAACAGTACCCTCTTCTACGTGTTCCTTTATGAAGTGATAGTGGACTCTAATATGCTTGGTCTTCGAGTGTTGAACAGGATTGCACGAGATGGCTATGGCACTTTTCGAGTCATAATACATAGGTATGCGGTCGAAAGAGAAGCCATAATCTGTGAGTTGTGTCCTCATCCATAGAACTTGGGCACAACACGCAGATAGAGATGCATACTCGGCTTCTACGGTTGATAGAGCAGTGCAATCTTGTTTCCTTGATGACCAGCCTACTAGCTTTTCTCCCAAAAATTGTGCTCCACCTGATGTACTCTTTGCTGTAACTTGGCACCCGGAATGGTCTGCATCTGAAAATGCTATTAGTGTAATCTCCGAATCCTTTGGATACCAAAGTCCCATGTTAATGGTTCTTCGTAGGTACCGAAAGATCCGTTTAACCTCTTGGAGGTGAAGTTCGGTAGGCCTTGCCTGAAACCGTGCTAATAAACAAACAGCAAAATGTATATCGGGTCGACTAGCAGTTAAGTACATGAGAGAAACAATCATGCTCCGATATTTCTTCAGATCCATGGGTTTCCCATATAAATCAGCGCCTATTTTTGGTGAAGTGACCATTGGAGTACCAACAGAGTCACAATTTTCCATTCCATGTTTTTTCAAAATCTCAATAGTATATTTCGCTTGATTTAGAAAAATACTACGTGGGGATTGATGAATTTGTAAACCAAGAAAGAATTTTAATTCCCCCATCATGGACATTTCAAATTTGCTTTTCATGAGATTTGCAAAATGTTTTGAATGTTTCGGATTAGTGGACCCAAAGATTATGTCGTCCACGTAAATCTGAACAATCAAAATGTCATTTTTGAATTTTCTTGTAAACAAGCTCGGATCAATTGTTCCTTTGGTGAAATAACTTTGAAGCAGGAAAGATGATAATTCATCATACCATGCCCTTGGGGCTTGTTTCAAACCATAGATAGCTTTCTTTAGCTTGTAGACGTAGTCTGGATGATCTTTGTCGACGAATTCGTCTGGCTGACTCACGTACACTTCTTCTTTCAGAGTTCCATTCAAGAAAGCTATCTTGATGTCCATCTGATAAACCGTGATGTTCTTGTGAGCTGCATAGGCTAAGAAAATCCTGACTGCCTCAAGTCTTGCTACGGGCGCGAATGACTCTTCAAAATCTATCCCCTCTTCCTGTCTGAATCCTTTGGCCACGAGACGAGCTTTGTTGCGAATTACAGTCATCTCTTCATCCTTTTTGTTTTTCCATAACCACTTAAGATCAATGACTAGTTTGTCGATTGGTCTTGGCACTAAGTCCGATCCCATGTGTCATGTAATTGATATTGGAGAAGTTCTTCCTGCATCGCTTCAATCCAAGCATTATCTGCCATCGCCTCCCGAATGTTCTTTGGCTCTTTTAGACTGACTGAGCAGACATAGATGCACATGTCACAATCGGTGGTGAGTTGTTTTCTCGTCTGAATTGGCCTTGAAGGTTCACCAATAACTTGTTCTATTGGATGGTCTTTTGTCCACTGTAACGTAGAAGGGTACCTTGGATTTGACGAACTTGTGTTAGATGGTTCATGTAACCTTGAAGATGATTTAGCAGAATCCGTTGCAAATGGGTTTTCGAATACTTCTTTTTCTAACACAGCATCGTTTTGTTGTTGTTCGTCTTGAATCGGTGTGTTTGGATTTTGCTCATCAACTCTTGGTAGAACAATCTCAATTACTGGAGTTGGTGGAGTAGATGTTGATGACGTTGAGGGAGTTGGTGCGTCAGCTTCGAATGTTGTTGATGCATCTTGCGGTGGTGGTGGTGGTGGTTGTTGTTGATTTTGAGCGGGTGCAGCGGAACGTTGTTTAGATGTATTTATCGACGCGCCACCATAGTACTCATCATACATAAACTCGAAGAAATTTTCTAGTTGTTGATTCGTTGGTGTTTCGGTGTGAGTTGATTGAGCTCCTTGGGGTGCGAGTCTTGAACTAGTGTGTCCAGAATTCTGAACATTTGGTACGGATCCTGATCTGGTATGATTAGAAGCCATCGGGTTAAGCGCGGGTTCTAGAGCGAGTCTCTCAGAAGCCATTTGTGAAATCTCGTCAAATTTCACATTCATCGTCTCCATTATCCTCTTAGTTCTTCTATTATACACCCTGAATGCCCTCGAGTTTTCTGAGTAACCGATGAAGATTCCAATATCACCCTTAGCTTTCAACTTCCCCAGATCTTCTCTGTCATTTGTTGGATAGCACAAAGCGCCAAATATATGAAGGTAAGAGATATCGGGTTTTCTGTTGTTCATTAGTTCATATGGGGTTTTATTGAATCTTGGATGGACTAGGGATCGTTTCTGAGCGAAACAAGCAGTGGCAACAGAATCAACCCATAAGAATAACGGTGCACTAGAGTAAATCAGCATTGTGCGAGCAGCTTCCACAAGAGTTCGATTTCTTCTTTCAACTACCCCATTCTGCTGTGGAGTTCTTACAGCTGATGTCTGATGTGTGATTCCAGCATCTTCAAAGTAGGTTCTTAACTCCTGATTAGTGAATTCTGTGCCATTGTCTGTTCTTACAATCCTTACTGGAGCTTGAAGTAGGACTTGAATTCGCTTCAGAAAGGTGATGATGATGCCTGGTGCTTCATCTTTTGACCTCAGAAACTTTACCTATGTATATCTTGAATAGTCATCGACGATTACAAGAATATACTTCTTCCCATTTATGCTTGCAACTCACATTGGGCCATGATGAACTCAAATAAGTACATTTTATTACCTCATTATCCTATTTATTTTGACTTGTTTTATTATATTATCTGTGAGAATTGATACGTTAATGTTTACTTTTATAATTCTCAGGTAAAAACAAGTATTATGTGAAACTTGGCGATTATGGACTAATTATGGAGCAAAACAAGCAAGAAGTTAAGAGTCTACTGAAATGTACAAGATCAAGACCATTCTGCTCCAGATACGCCGCATCCTACTTATTATATACGGCGCATCACTATCAAGATTTCACAAGATATAATCCAAGACGGCAAAGGACATGCGCCGCATACAAGAATGGAGTTACGCCGCATCTTCTGGCGGTGTACGAATATTCCTGAATATATTAATCTTGGACCCCAAGCGAAGTTAAGTCAATGCGCCGCATCTACTTATTCAATGCGCCGCATCTTACCCTCAGACAGAAACTATAAATACCCCAAAGTCAGATGAATTTCGAAGTTCGACAATTTAGCTAAGTACGAGACAGAAGAAACCCTAAGCCGAATTCAGACGAAGTAGCAGCACAAGACACACCTTGAATGAAGATACAAGAGCTGTAAGAAGGTCCTGCATGTATTCAATTCATTAAGTAGTTTTGTTTTATTGTATTAGTACACTTTAATTCATCAGGATTGATGGGCTTGTGACATTGATTTAATCATGCACTTCAACTCCCCTTAAAATTGCTTTCCCATTAATTAAAGTTTATATGTTGATGTCTTTGGTGACTTTTATTAGTGCATTGATAACCTCTGTGTCTAGCTGAGCATTGCTTGGGTCGCCATGCCCCTTCCTCGCCTATTTATTAGATCGCCTATGCATTCTATCGTCTGTAGAAAAGTAGGAAGAAAGGTAAATAGGATAGTCATAAGTAATCATTAAGGGTTTACTCGCCGATAAGATTAGAGCCAACGAGAAAGGATTAATCTCGGTGCATTGCATCGAACTATACACTTCATATAAAACTAGCAATAAAACAAGTGACAAGCTACTTAACTATCAGGACAGGTCTTCTTATTGTCTCAAGTATTTATCTGTGTACGTGTGTGCTATTCGCTGATTCGTGCTCATTAGTTTAGTTTATTATTTAATCACAACCAAACCGTGCCAGTCTCTCAGGCTGAACCCCCTTGCGTTAGATTAGGTTGTATAGCTAACTTAAGATATTAAAATACTGATTAGAATAACTAGATAATACGTTCCACTCTTAGTGATCGACACTCTACTTACCATTATATTCATACTGACCGGGTACACTGCTCGTTAAAGTGTGTGTGTTATTGATAAGTCGGCTAAATATAAATTTAAAACTTGAATACTGCTAAAACCACAACGACATACCGTGGGTATAAATTAGAGCATACGCACACGCGCATCAAGTTTTTGGCGCCGTTGCCGGGGAGTGAATTGTTATTATCTGTTAATTTGATTAGTATTCTAATTAGGTTTTTAATTTTAATTCTAACCGCTAACTCTGTTGTATATTAGTTAAATTGCATTCATTGTATTATTTGCATATTTTCTGTTTTCGTGTGTTTAATTTTTGTTTATTTTGGTTTGTTTTTATTATTTGTTTTTATTTTCTGTATTTTCTTGCATACTGCTATCGTTGTACTGAGCTAATTCAAACGATACGGCGCATCTGTTTTCACAGATACGGCGTATTGCGTTTATTTTTTATAAAATACAACGCGTTTAATAAATTCGATACGACGCATCTTTCCCCAAGATACGGCGTATTCCGTTTTTAATAAGAAATTTTTCTAAGCGATAACGCCATACGACGCATCTGCCTTAGCAGATACGGCGTATCTATTATTTTAATTAAAAACAGTTTTCGAATTATTAAACAGATACGACGCATCGATCTCTGTCGATACGGCGCATCTTCTGAATCAAAAATCTTGTATTTTGAAACGTAACGAAAATACGGAGAATTAACTTTTGTTAATACGACGCATTTAATTTTAATAAATATACGTTGATTTTTGATAATTTTAACTGATACGACGCATTCTAAATTTATAAGCGGCGTATCTATTTTCTGAATAAAGTCTGATTAAATTTTAACGATTATAAGATACGGCGTATCCAACTTTTTGGATACGGCGCATCGTCTACAGATATCAGTAACTTTTATTTTTCGTATTTCGTTTTCGTTGTTGATTTTCTGATATATTACTTTCTTGAACATACCCTACTGATGCTTTTGTGATAGTTTCAGGAAGTGCATGACCAGGAGTTCTACTAAGAACTTGATTCAACCTTTCGAAGATCCTGAACGAGCCTTTCATTCGCTTAAAAGGCTTTTCAACACAAAAAGCTTTGATATTTCAAGTTCATTCGAGCTTGATTATTTTTCTGAAGAGAAAGAGGAAGAAGAAACAGAAACAATGGGCGAAAACACTACTATGGAGGAATACATGAACAGTACCCGTGCTGATTACAGTTCAGGAGTTGCTAGACCAAAGTTTGATGATAAGTCAAAGTTTGAGTTGAAGGGTCAGTTTCTCAAGGAGCTAAGAGAAAATGCTTTCAGTGGAACAGAACATGAAGATGCTAATGAACATGTTGAAAAAGTCCTCGAGATTGCAGATTTGTTTACTACGGAAGGAGTCACTGACGATCAACTCATGCTAAGAATCTTTCCAATTTCACTTAAAGGAGCTGCTAATAAGTGGCTAAGGAATGAACCTGCTAGTTCAATCACAACGTGGGAAGATTTGAAGAGCAAATTCCTGAAAAGATATTGTCCGCCTTCTAAAACTGCTAAAAAGATGGAGGCTATCAACAGTTTCAAGCAAGAGCCTGATGAAACTATTTATCAAGCTTGGGAACGATTTAAAGACTTACTGGTGAAATGTCCTCAACACTATCTAACCCCAATGCAGGAGATAATATTGTTTTATCAAGGATTGGACGTGCCTACAAGACAAATCTTGGATGCTAAGGGAGCTGTGCCTCAAATGAGTGCAGCCAATGCTAGGAAAGCTATCCAAGAAGTTGCTGATCATTCTCAAAAATGGCACGATGGAACCTCTACTAGATCTAAGAGCAGCACTAATTTTGACGGGTTTGCTGCTATTCAAGCTCAATTGGATAAAATTAGTAGAGAGATGAAGAAGCGTGATGAGAAAGTGTATGCTGCCCAAGTTGGATGTGAAAAATGTGAAGGACCTCACTACACTAAGGATTGCATTAATAAGAATGAAAGTGAGACGTTTGAAGAAGCATACTACACACAATTTGGACAACCATTCCGACCTTCAGGAAGATTTAGGGAAGCTACTCCGGGATTCTATCAAAAGAACAACTTTAATCCCACTTATCAAGAGAGGAGGCAGACTTTAGATGACACTCTAAAGCAAATTATGGCCGATGCTGCTAAAAGACATGAAGAGAATACTGCTATGATCAAAGAAATCCGAGCTTCAACGGATACTATTACAAGAAATTAAGGAGCTTCGATCAAAGCATTGGAACAATAAATTGGACAAATGAGCAAAGTTCTTCAAGAAAGGGGATACGGAAGTCTACCGAGCTCAACTGAAACCAACCCAAGAGATCATGTCAAGGCCATAAGCACCACGGAGGAAGTCACACCTAACATACCTAGAAGATCGATGAATGGTAATGATGGTGCAAGACCCGAATTTTTCTTTAATTCTTCAATCAGTTTAAGGAGACTACTAAAAGAGAAGACAAAGATTGAAGAAGAGATCAAGGCTACAATGAAAGAAGAGAGCTCTGCAACCGACTTACATGCCTTGCCTCATAAAGAAAAGGACCCAGGAAGTTTTACTTTACCTTGTTCAATTAATGATATATCTTTCAATAATGTGTTAGCTGACTTAGGAGCTAGTGATGCGTGGTTTTGCGACCTTACAACAGGTTTTACCTCTCGAGGGATCTCAAGAGGCTCACAACCCCACCAGGCAGTGTACCTGACCGATGTAGTATAGTGTAGTGGTAAGTACGGGGGATTGATCGTTCTCCACAGGGAATAGTGTCGTTAGGATTGAAAAACTACTCTAATAGGTCTAAGGGTGAGGGAAGATTCTTTTTGTATTTTTATATTTTTTTATGAAAGCAAGTAAAATCTCGGGTTTGAAGGAGTGGGCGGAATTAGTTGCTAGTCAACTAACCCAAATAACTACAAATGCAAATAAAATACTGAAAATGAAAAGGTTGTGAAACTTATGTGGAGAGAAATGTGTTTACTTAGATTTCCTTACTCCCTAACTATCTTTTACCGGTTGATTAGTGTGTATTAATTGCGTGGATGACGGGTGTATTCCTTAATACCAATCGTGGGGTGGCGTACGTACTTCCCCAACTCTACAAGCTCCTACTTCACTCCTATGTCGAGCCGGCTAAGAAGCTCCTAACATGGGATCACTAGAATTCGCTCATGCATTAAATACAACCATAAAAACCTTAGTACGCATTGGTTCATGTTTCTTAAGACGTTCAAGCAAGTTACCGAATAGGAAGTTAGCCAGTTTTCTTAAGCCTAACATCGATAAACAATCATCCAATACAATCAATAACACACTAATAACCAATAATCAATAGTTAGGTTTCATTAGATCTAAGCAAACACAAGATAAATCTAGCCTAGCATGTTAATCAAGAGACAAGAACAAGATATAATCAAACAACACATAGACATATTGATTGATTAAATGAATACTTATCTTCAATTAAACATGGGAGATCCAAGGGTATGAAAACCCTTAAAAATGGCAGAAATTCGTCTTAGGGTTTCTCCTCACAAAGTTGCACACTAATGACAAAGAATTGCAAAACTATATATAGAGTTTAGGGGCTGACGGCGTCACATTGTAGATCTTGACGCCGTCACCTCGCCGTGTCTAGGGTTCCCGGATGGCCTTCTTGACGCCGTCCCTCTTTAGTGCTCCAAAATCCGCTCTGGCTTATCAAGGCTTGACGCCATCAGAATAAGGCTTGACGCCGTCTCGCTTTAACTTAAACCGTGATGGCCTTGATCACTTCAAAGGGTGACGCCGTCAGACTTTTCATTGTAAAATTCTCTGGCTTATCATGTGTATTTTTCATATCCACCTCTTTTGCCAAGCCATGACGCCATCAAGAGCAATACTTGACGCCGTCAAAGGTACTTTTTCAGCCGATTTTGAGACTTTGTCGTTTTCTTCACTTTTATGCTCCAAAAAACGTCCAAAATGCTTCCTTTTCCAGATTTCTTCTCCAAAGTACCTAAAATGACAAAAGGAACGATTTAGGGCAATATTTGATCAAATAAATACGATTTAGGGCTTAAATGACCCCCTAAAAGCGGTACACTTTTCGCTTCATCAAATACCCCTACACTTGAGATTTGCTTGTCCTCAAGCAAATGCGCTTTTATTCTAATCAAAATACAAGTTAGGGGTCATTTAATGCTAATATAAAAGTAATTACAACAAACAGTCATTCCACTTTAATCATAATAAGCACGGAGATTACAAACTAGCACCTCACAAGTAGTGTTTAGATACTCACATCTCTCAGGTGTCATCAAAATAAATCTCATAAATGAAAACGGATAATATCTCTCACTACCTGTCATAGCAAATAGATTACCATAGGCATGGGAAAAGATCGAAAACCTCCTCCACTAGGCGTAAGCACCTAAGATAAACTATCAAAGAGGGCTTTTACATGGGTTATAACGTGAGGTGTAGGGATATGATAAACACGGATTTGTTGGATAAGGGATATTTTACTGGTGGCGAGTTAAAGATCTTGATTAATTACATGTACAATATGGCGTTGCTAAGCCAAGACTAGACTCGAATTAAGCTAAAAACAAAATATCAAAAACATAAAATAAACATAAAATGAAACGGGATGGTAGTCCGTATGTTTTTTTTTTTTTTTTTTTTTTTTACTTTTCTAATTTTTTTTTTGTATTTTTCTTGATTTTTTTTGATTTTTTTTTCATACACTCTTGCCCTACCATCCAAAATAATACATAACAGGGGCGTTGCATTCCCCTTACACTTGAACTTTTACATAACTTTACAAATAATTATTCTAATGACTCGAATTAAGATAATCGAAACACTTGGAGTACTTTTTAAAATATTTAGCACATATGGGGGTAATAATGATGTTCTTCCCCATTACTCCATTACACTAGTACTTTTCTCATGAGTCCCAATCGTCCCAAAACAATATGTACAAGGATATGACTCGACTTAGCAACCATGTAATCAATTAGATAATTAACTAAGGGTTTAAACAAATGTTGTCACAATAATGCACTAAAAATGAGTGCATACAAGGTGGGCTAAGGCGATTTGGGTGTACATTTAAGTGGGGTGTAACAAATTCTTCCTTTAAGTAAAATGCTTAAAGGTCGAAACGAAAAGATAGGCTCTGAGGGGTGTACTAGGGGTATCGTGTACTAAAAATGAGTACAACGCAAAGGGTATGGGAGAATTACTTGACCAATGTAGCCAATGTAATTATAACAAAAACACAGGTGTAAAACAATGGGTTAATCCTAATGCCTCTTATCATGTAGTAAATCTAACTACACGAATGTAGTCTCACTTGTGGCCTCGGAATGGTCCTAACGCAAGTTCTAGAATCTAAGTACTACCGGTACACACATCATAGCATAAATGCTTTTCCTACCAATTCTAGGGGCGAACCTCACATATTTGGGGGTGGAAAATTTTTTAGTGGTACGGTTTTTGTGCTAGTCATATAACTCCTATCCATGAGACGCTCATTAAGATCAAAGTTTCACTCCTATATGTTGTAAAAAAATTTAAATTTGGCACTAAAATTACCCTAACAGGTATTTATCTCAGTTTTATTACACATCTACCATTAAACAAACAAAAATCAAGTGTAATAGCATTCTCTAAAGTATCGTACTTTACCCCCTCCCCCCCTTACACTTAAGATGAACATTGTCCCCAATGTTCAAATAACAAGATGTAAAAGTAAATAAGGTAAAAGAATGAAATCAAATACTCCCCTGATTCATTTGGTGGATAAACAGGTAACATGGTTAGATCTTCTTCCAAGAGAATGTAGAAGCTCCAAGACTAATGCATCGCCAAAAGCTTGATTCCACATACATCTCCTTGTCCAAAATAACCTGTTAAACCTGAGAAAACAAACACGAAAACCTGAATAACAACGGCGGGATAAATTCTATATATAAGGATATAATGCTTGTGGAATGACAATTTTGCAGATTCCTGGAGATTATAAGTTAGAGATTTAATAAAAACTTTTTGTGAAAACAAAACTTTCAAAAATTTCAGAAAATTAAAACCTGACGCCGTCAGGTTGTAAGTCCTGACGCCGTCAGAAATGATCTGACAGAATTCTCATGTTAAGTTTCCGGAAAATTTCTGGAAAAACCTATACCTTACTTCCTGGAAATCCTGCAAAATATCATTATGACTCGATACAAGCGTTTGACTCAAACAAATACTAATATGTATGTTAATTTAATATTATTACGATTCATGTTCATTTGTTCTAATAAACCGATTTGGATTTCCCTTACACTTATCTTTTGCAAAATACCTTTATATGTAGTTAAGACGAAGTTAAAAACAAGATAAAGCATTTTCACAATTTAGTTTTGAACATGAATCAATAATAATAAGAATTAAACATACATACGGAAACAAATAAAATCAAACAAACAAATAAATAAACACACAAAAAGCAAATAAAGCTTGGGTTGCCTCCCAAGAAGCGCTTGTTTTTGTTCGAGTCACGAGCCTGACTCTGCCCTTATTTAACGGATAAAGGAGAGGTTTTCCCTACACTTAGGGTTAAGTGCGGGTGATAGTAGCGATACACACCGACTCGGTATGAGTATGCCACGTGAGGAAAGAGTGGTGGATGAATTATATGCTCAAAGATGTGGGATCCAATCATCATAACCTTACTTAGTTCAATTGGGTCAATGGGTGAATTGAAGTTTTCTCCTAGAAAGGGATCATCTTCTATCAACTTCGAGAGACTCCTAGTTGGGAATCCATCTTGACCTAATAAACCCGGTTCAAACCCATAGTGTTTCTTGTGATTAATCATGAATGGGTGATGTAAGTATGAAAGGTTATGGTTCACTCCTATGTCAGCTTCCTCTCTACAAGGCTTAGAGTCTACTACCTTCAACATAAAACTACCCGGACTATATGGTTTGATGGGTGGGTCGGGACCTAATTCAATTCCTAAGTTCACATCTAAGAATGGAAGATTAGGTAACGGTTTTGGTTTAGGCTCCGGTTCATCAAAACTAGGAACTTCCATAGAACTAAAAGAAAGGTTATGACAACAAGTATTCAAACCTATTTCTTCTAGTTTTGTTTGGTCCAAGGGCTCTACCTCTATTGGGGTTCCTATAGTCTCTTCTACTTCTTCCGGGTAAGTCATGGGTGGTGTGTGTGCCTCAAATGATGGTAGGACTTGTGGGGTACTTGGTGGGCTTATGTTACTTACCTCATCATTCCCTATGTCAAGATCACCTATATCCTCATCATGTGTTTTAGTACAATCTAACCCTAACATTTTCCCAAGTATCTCAAGTGCTTCTCTAGGCATCTCAACTTCTATGTCCGAATCATAAGGATCTTCCTCAATAATCCGACCATGTTCAATTTGCCTAAAGGATTCATCATGTGTTCTTCGGGATTCAAAGTCATTGGTCATAAAACCTAGGTCTTTTTGATCAATGTGATCATGTTCGGCTAAATCCTCCATCACATCAAGGTTACCTATGTGTTCATCATGTATTATGGTAGTGCCTAACCATGACATGCAGCTAGGTGGCTCAACTCTACCCTCATCCCCAAACAAACTTGTTTCATGATCCTTGAAATTTGTGGTCAATTGACTTGTATTAATGTTTGTTGGGTTGTCTACTATATAATAATATTGGGCACAATTCTCAATAGCTTCCCATGCTTCCTCAGCACTTAATTCCCTAAGATCCCTACCGGCAAAATGGTAAATGTCCCTTTGGGCATGTCGGTCGACATGATTGTAAAAGATTTGAGTTAGGGACCAAAAATCGAAGTTATGATGAGGGAATTTTTGGAGTAAATATTTAAAACGAGTCCATGCATCATAGAGAGGTTCATCTTTATGTTGTTTAAACATCAAGATGTCATATGGAGTGGGTGAATTACGTGGTTGGTGGTATGGTGGATTCGCGTTCTCCATAATGGTGAACGGAAGAGTCAATGGAAATTACGAACAAACACACAAAGAAATAAGATAGACTAAAGAAAACCTAGAAAAAGAAAATAAAAATCTCACTAGAAAGGAATCTAGTGAGTAGACCTAATAAAATAAAAATTCAACCTAAACAATAACTATTCCCCAGAAACGGCGCCAAAAACTTGATGCGTGGTTTTGCGACCTTACAACAGGTTTTACCTCTCGAGGGATCTCAAGAGGCTTACAACCCCACCAGGCAGTGTACCTGACCGATGTAGTATAGTGTAGTGGTAAGTACGGGGGATTGATCGTTCTCCACAGGGAATAGTGTCGTTAGGATTGAAAAACTACTCTAATAGGTCTAAGGGTGAGAGAAGATTCTTTTTGTATTTTTATATTTTTTTATGAAAGCAAGTAAAATCTCGGGTTTGAAGGAGTGGGCGGAATTAGTTGCTAGTCAACTAACCCAAATAACTACAAATGCAAATAAAATAAAATAACTGAAAATGAAAAGGTTGTGAAACTTATGTGGAGAGAAATGTGTTTACTTAGATTTCCTTACTCCCTAACTATCTTTTACCGGTTGATTAGTGTGTATTAATTGCGTGGATGACGGGTGTATTCCTTAATACCAATCGTGGGGTGGCGTACGTACTTCCCCAACTCTACAAGCTCCTACTTCACTCCTATGTCGAGCCGGCTAAGAAGCTCCTAACATGGGATCACTAGAATTCGCTCATGCATTAAATACAACCATAAAAACCTTAGTACGCATTGGTTCATGTTTCTTAAGACGTTCAAGCAAGTTACCGTATAGGAAGTTAGCCAGTTTTCTTAAGCCTAACATCGATAAACAATCATCCAATACAATCAATAACACACTAATAACCAATAATCAATAGTTAGGTTTCATTAGATCTAAGCAAACACAAGATAAATCTAGCCTAGCATGTTAATCAAAAGACAAGAACAAGATATAATCAAACAACACATAGACATATTGATTGATTAAATGAATACTTATCTTCAATTAAACATGGGAGATCCAAGGGTATGAAAACCCTTAAAAATGGCAGAAATTCGTCTTAGGGTTTCTCCTCACAAAGTTGCACACTAATGACAAAGAATTGCAAAACTATATATAGAGTTTAGGGGCTGACGGCGTCACGTTGTAGATCTTGACGCCGTCACCTCGCCGTGTCTAGGGTTCCCGGATGGCCTTCTTGACGCCGTCCCTCTTTAGTGCTCCAAAATCCGCTCTGGCTTATCAAGGCTTGACGCCGTCAGAATAAGGCTTGACGCCGTCTCGCTTTAACTTAAACCGTGATGGCCTTGATCGCTTCAAAGGGTGACGCCGTCAGACTTTTCATTGTAAAATTCTCTGGCTTATCATGTATATTTTTCATATCCACCTCTTTTGCCAAGCCATGACGCCGTCAAGAGCAATACTTGACGCCGTCAAAGGTACTTTTTCAGCCGATTTTGAGACTTTATCGTTTTCTTCACTTTTATGCTCCAAAAAATGTCCAAAATGCTTCCTTTTCCAGATTTCTTCTCCAAAGTACCTAAAATGACAAAAGGAACGATTTAGGGCAATATTTGATCAAATAAATACGATTTAGGGCTTAAATGGCCCCCTAAAAGCGGTACACTTTTCGCTTTAGGAGCTAGCGTTAGTGTAATGCCCCTTAAGACATTCACTACCCTAGGACTAGGAAAATTAGCACCAACTAAGTTGCTTATTGAATTGGCTGATAAAACGGTAAAACGACCTGAAGGGATTGCTAATAATGTGCTAGTTAAGATTGAAAAGTTTGTTTTCCCTGTAGAATTTGTTATATTAGATATGCCCGAGGATGTTAAGATTCCTTTAATCCTTGGAAGACCTTTCTTGTCTACCGCCCATGCTAAGATTGATGTGTTTAAAAGAAAAATCTCATTAAGGGTAGGGAATAATAAACTAGTCTATAAGTGCCGAGATCCTATTAAAAGCATAATTAGAGGCGTCTATGTGCTAGGATTAAGAGAACGTATGGACCTCGATCTAGAAGCTAGTTTTATGGGAGAAACCTTGATAAATAATGAATCACTTGAGACCTATAGTGGAGACTACATTGAATTAAATGATCTTAATTTACCATTAGGAATCAATGATCAATTTATGGAGGATTTAGAACCCGAAATTGAAGAAGGAGAAATTATGGATATACCTAGAGTCAATATGATCAACACTAAGAATTATGATGAATTTGAAGGATATCCTAGTTTTTGTGATTACGGTAGAAAGATCCATGTAGATTGTGCTTATAATTTACAATTTCCTTGCATGATAGGATTTAAACAGGTTTGCGCCAACTTTTTCCCTATTTTACCAATTAATGTAATGTCAAAAGATTTCTATAATTCTATAATGAAAAACAAAATTGAGTATAGAGGGAAAAACGTAGTTGGAGTATTCATGAATGTACCTATTTTTGTTGGAAATTTAACTATTGTTACAGATTTCACTGTGGTGGAAAACATGGATGCTTATCGTGATGTTGAAATGGGTGACGTGATCATTGGGAAACCATTCTGTAAGGAGGTCGAAATTAACGCTAAAAGATTTAAAGGAAAGATCACCTTTAAAAGTGGAAGCAACGTTATCACTTACATGATGCCTCGTGCTCACCCAAGGTTTGAAAATGCCCCTAACAAATTTTGTTACAAATATACACCATTTCTTTTTGTAGATGAAAATGACGCTGAGAAAGGGATCGAGTATCCGTACCAAAAGATGAAAGGATTCTACAAAGGTGTACTTGAATTGGGGCCGGAATATGTTCGTGACGAAGTAATTCGCAACTACATCATGCACAGACATATGGGGATCGATAGATCTCAATGAGGAGCTGAACGTGAGTCTAACTTGAAGACTCTGGAATAAAGACAAGTGCTGACCGGGAGACAACCCGGAAATTTTTTACTATTCTTTTCTGTGTCGAGTCAGTCAGGCCTGTAGAAGATACGGCACATCTCAATCCTGAGATGCGACGCATCTCCTGCACTGGTCATATCTTACTTTATTTTCTGCATTTTTATTTTTGACTTTAAAACTTTCTGTCAGTTTATTTTAATGCGGCGCATCCCTGGTTAAGGATGCGACGCATCTTCTATTCTGATTCGTATTTATTCCAAGCTCGATACGGCGTATCTTCTTCCATAAGATACGGCGTATCGACTGACCTGATGATTTTCATTTTAATTTTTAAGTATTATTTTTACTAACTACTAATGTATTATGCAAGTTTGAACCTTCTTAACTTAGGTGTGTTAAAGTCTTGATGGTATTATAGATTCCTGCATTTCCTGTGGATACATCAAATATGAAGCTTAAACGTTCTCATCCACAAGGAAGTTGATTTTTGCTCTTATACAAATAATGGAGGATCATACCGAGCAAATCTCAGGGGAGTTTTTATGTTCTAATTCTTTTATTTTCCAGTTTTTAATCTTTTATACAAACAACGAGGACGTTGTTTAACTTAAGTGGGGGGATTGGAGAATTAGAACACTTACTTGTCCTAAACTTTTTCAAAATATGCTTAAAATGTGCTTAATATATAAAAATTTAAAATTTTTAGCATAATTTTGTTTAAGTCTAAATTACATAGCTGCACACATGACGTTATTTTCAAAAATTGTGAACTTTTCAAAATTCAAAAATCTATGAGTGTGCCGGTGACTTGTAAACTTTAGAACTTAGCTTGTATACTATTCGAGACCACCATAATAAGTATTATTTTTATAATTGGAATGACTTGTCTAAATTGGTAAATTTCTAGGATTACACCCAAATAGCCTTTATATGTTATGTGTTATTAGCTAACTACACTGGTTAGTAAACCCCCGTATAAACCCTTTTGTTACTCTCACTTTTAGAGTAAGATACCCCTAGAAAAACACTCAGAGCCATTCCTTTCGTTTCTTACACCTTTGTTATAATGTTTCGTTACACCCTTACACCTTAGCCTACCCTGTAGATTAAAATCCGTGGTTGGTTAATTACTTTAGGCAAAGTGTGTTTCCTTACATTACCTGTGTTCGCGTGCGTAATTCATTATCTATGGTTAGGTCGGGAAATTGCATAATGCAATTGGAGTGAAAGTAAATATTGTATATCTTTGAGTCTTATTTTTCGTGTGTTTACTACTTTCACTATTACAGTTATTTCTGAAGTCATGAAAATTATCCAGAGTTATCGTTATAGTGATGTGGTGAAATTTTACACATCTATGTTTATGTTTCAAGTTAAGTTAAAAAAAAAAAAAAAAAATCGAAAAAATAGAAAAGAAAAAGAAAAAGGAAAAGTTGGAAGTTTATTTTAACCAACTTATGTAAAGTTTTGTATTAAGTGGTCGATATCACCACTATTTGTTATATATTATATTTATGGATTGAATGGGAGTTGGACGTTATGGGAACGCCAACTAAGGTTATTCCTTGATTAAGATTTTGTTGAGTATAATTCATGTCTACCTAAAGCGTGTGTTTCAAGTGTTAAAGCGTGAGTTATTCAGTGATATGAGTCTTATTCATGGGATGGTTGGGATAGTGATTAACCACACTTAGGATTTTAATTTATCTGTTTTGTTTATTTTTCATTTTACACCAATTTGTATCCCAAATATTATCCATACCCTATATTATTCTTTATCCAAACCTTTGATTTATTGAGATTAGGGATTTGAGCAATCTTAAGTATCGTAGTCGTGGATTCGGCTATGTATTTATGATTTTGTCGCCCTTTTTGATATAATATTATTGGTAAAGATTACTTGGTCCTATCTTTAGCCTATTCGAGTTAAGGATTTGAGCAATTGCAAGTATCGTGTTCGTGGATTCGATCATGTATTTATGATTTTGTCGCCTTTTCTGGAAGTTGAGATCGATAGAGATTAAGAAGAATGATTAACCCTTAACCTACAAACCCTTTTTACCGCTTTAGACTTGTTATTCCTTGGCTTTAGTGGAGGAGATGCGTATACTTGCCAAGCTTATGATAGAATATTCGTCACGACTGGACAGTTAAACGATTAGATTTGCTTTTATCAATTTATTTTATTCTACTTCTAATTCGTTAAGTGTTTGGTTGTGTGATTATGACAAAAATGAATACATGCTTGAATATAAAAATAAATCCTAATATCTTTTAGGATACATTTTCATAAGATTAATTCTAAGGTTTACTTGGGGACAAGTAAAGTTCAAGTGGGGGGATATTTGATGAACTCAAATAAGTACATTTTATTACCATCATTTATCCTATTTATTTGACTTGTTTTATTATATTATATGTGAGAATTGATACGTTAATGTTTACTTTTGTAATTCTCAGGTAAAAACAAGTATTATGTGAAACTTGGCGATTATGGACTAATTATGGAGCAAAACAAGCAAGAAGTTAAGAGTCTACTGAAATGTACAAGATCAAGACCATTCTGCTCCAGATACGCCGCATCCTACTTATTATATACGGCGCATCACTATCAAGATTTCACAAGATATAATCCAAGACGGCAAAGGACATGCGCCGCATACAAGAATGGAGTTACGCCGCATCTTCTGGCGGTGTACGAATATTCCTGAATATATTAATCTTGGACCCCAAGCGAAGTTAAGTCAATGCGCCGCATCTACTTATTCTATGCGCCGCATCTTACCCTCAGATAGAAACTATAAATACCCCAAAGTCAGATGAATTTCGGAGTTCGACAATTTAGCTAAGTACGAGACAGAAGAAACCCTAAGCCGAATTTAGACGAAGTAGCAGCACAAGACACACCTTGAACGAAGATACAAGAGCTGTAAGAAGGTCCTGCATGTATTCAATTCATTAAGTAGTTTTGTTTTATTGTATTAGTACACTTTAATTCATCAGGATTGATGGGATTGTGACATTGATTTAATCATGCACTTCAACTCCCCTTAAAATTGCTTTCCCATTAATTAAAGTTTATATGTTGATGTCTTTGGTGACTTTTATTAGTGCATTGATAACCTCTGTGTCTAGCTGAGCATTGCTCGGGTCGCCATGCCCCTTCCTCGCCTATTTATTAGATCGCCTATGCATTCTATCGTCTGTAGAAAAGTAGGAAGAAAGGTAAATAGGATAGTCATAAGTAATCATTAAGGGTTTACTCGCCGATAAGATTAGAGCCAACGAGAAATGATTAATCTCGGTGCGTTACATCGAACTATACACTTCATATAAAACTAGCAATAAAACAAGTGACAAGCTACTTAACTATCAGGACAGGTCTTCTTATTGTCTCAAGTATATATCTGTGTACGTGTGTGCTATTCGCTGATTCGTGCTCATTAGTTTAGTTTATTATTTAATCACAACCAAACCGTGCCAGTCTCTCAGGCTGAACCCCCTTGCATTAGATTAGGTTGTATAGCTAACTTAAGATATTAAAATACTGATTAGAATAACTAGATAATACGTTCCACTCTTAGTGATCGACACTCTACTTACCATTATATTCATACTGACCGGGTACACTGCTCGTTAAAGTGTGTGTGTTATTGATAAGTCGGCTAAATATAAATTTAAAACTTGAATACTGCTAAAACCACAACGACATACCGTGGGTATAAATTAGAGCATACTCACACGCGCATCAGGCCACATAAGTCCATATGCAACAGATGTAACTTATCAACCAAACTGGGTACGGTTTTAGGTTTATAAGTTGCCCTTTTGCTTTTTCCTTGCTCACAGGATGGACATAAGTGTTCTTTGGTGTATTTGAACTTTGGGAGACCGTTGACGATGTTGTCTTTGGCAAGCTTGTTGATGGTGTCAAAGTTAAGATGGGACAAACGTCTATGCCACAACCAGGACTTTGCTTCGCATGCTCTTGTCATGAGACAAATTGGTGATGAAGAGGCCATTTTTTTTATGTCGATAGCATAGAGATTGGTGCCACGATTCCTAGTTAAGAGATCATCTCCAACCAAATTCCTAACGAAGCAAGTGTTTCTCCTAAATGCAACCTCTAAATCTGCATCGCAAAACTGCCCGACTGAAAACAAGTTGTGTCCCAACCCTTCGACATAGTAAACCAGAGTGATTAAGTAGTTCCCAAACTGAAGATCTCCATAACCCAGAATAGCTGCTACATGATCATTTCCAAACCGTACAGTTCCCATGAACTGCCATTTAAAATTGATTAGCAGCTTCAAATTCCCGGTCATGTGCTTGGAGCAACCCGAGTCGACGATCCAAAGACAGATTTCGATAACCTGCCAAGAACAGAAGAGTTTGCATTTGGAAACCGTATATCATTTGGTTCCATGGGGTTAGGGGTAACAAATGAATCACACACAAAGAAGGTTTCTATTTGTTCTTTAGGAACAAGTCAACTTTTAATTTGCCATTCTTAAGTGTAAACTTTCTACCCGTGGGTTTCCATGCACACAGCTTAAGATAGTCCCTTGGCAATAGACTACTAGTGATTGTCCTAGATGCTGCAATAAGTCTTTGAACATATCTAGTCCTAGCACTAGTTCCTGGAGGAACATCTTTCTGTTCAGGCATAGCATTCACATTCTCATTATTAGAAACAATATCATCACAAACATTTTCAGATAACGATTTCTTGCACATTAAAAAAACAGAGTCATTACATGCACTTGAAACAGTACTCTTAACATTACATCTTGATGACATATGTTTCTTATTCGAAAGCGATAAATTCCTAGGGTGTTCTTCTACTTCTTTGCATTCACTCTCAGAGACAGGCGAGACGCTATTGTTCCTGGTATTGCTCCTAGGCTTTTGTCTGCTGCTCCTAGAGGTGCTTTCTAATCCTGTAGAAGGTAAGGCACACTCATTAGAATTTATGTTGTTGTCCTGAGAGGTTGTTGTAGCATTCCTAGACTCGTTTGGATTATCTTTTTTACTTTTGTCTATCGCCCTATATGTGTTAGATGTAGAGGCAGACGTAGTAGTGGGACTAATCCTATAAAGGCCAGGCGCTATCACATTCGATGTTTTGACAACTTCCCCTTTATCAGCACATTGTGCTTTTTCACATTGTATAGGTAAGGGTGTTGGAGTGATTGGTTTTGTCAAATCAATTTTCACATCAACTTTTGGAGCCGTTTGAGAAATTAACATTTTTGGTTTATCCGAAGTTGATGGTTTTGCAAACTTAGTTTCCTCACCCTTCCTTTTTAGACTATCCAGCTGAGACTTCAAAAGATCATTTTGGTCTTTCAGATTTTTGTGAGCGCGCTCATACGAAAATTTGTCATACTTGCATTCTTCCTTTTTCCGATCAAGTTGTTTAAAATATGTGACATTTTCTTTTTCAAGCTTAGCAAGAGAATTTTCATATTTTATAACAATTGCAGAAGTCTCAGCTCGGAGTCTTTCATCATCTTCCACAGAATATGTTTGATAAATAATGGACAGAATTTCGGTCGATAGAACTGCCTCGAAGAGAGTATCATTATGGTTTTCCAAAACTTTGATGCGTTCAATGTTTTCATTAGCTTCCTTCACTAGGGATTGGTGGTCCTTGACGAAGTCGGCTGTTTCTTTTAAAATAGCATTTTCAATATGAATTACCCTCGCACTAATGTTATAAAGTGGAGTAGTAATTTCTGTTTGAAACACCTTTTTCATTTCATTATGAAAACTTGAATGCCAGTTGCCGATGCTAAGATTCGTTTTTGAGTCAACAATACTTTGAAGTGTTTTTACTTTATCTTTCAGATCATCCAAGTATCGTCTAGCTTCACTTGTGTTAAAAGGGTTGCTAGAGGACATTTGTACCAGATTTGAAAGATTTTTGGAAATAACTTTAGGTATCGTTGAAACAACTGGTCTTTTGAAAACCTTTGTTGGTTGTTGTTGTTTAACAAAATTTACCCCAGAAAGTATGTTAAGCTTGTTGTAATCAATTGGTTTGATTTCTGGGTTCATTTGTCTCATTTTGATTCTACTCTCCTTGGCTAGCTCAATCGTTTCCTCAGAATCCCGAACCTCGGGAGGATCATGTTTAGCATATATCAAATTACCATTATACAACACATTCTGTTCTTTCTGAGCTTTCTTGAGTGTATAAGGGTTTTCACAACCGATAGCCATTTTCTTCATAGTGTGCAAAAGCGGGTTTGGATCTTTGATTAACATATGAATTGTTTGAGCAGAATGACCCGTTTTGACAAGCAAATCTTCCAACTTTTTAATTGTTTCTTGTTTCTCAATGATTTCATCAAGAAGTTCATTTTCGCGTTTTGAAAAATCTGCTTTCAACTGTTTCTTTTCTTTTTCAAGATCAGAACAAGTTGATTTTTGTTTAGAAAGTTGGTTTTGCAAATCTGAAACTTTCGTGTTTAAGGATCTTATTTTCTTATTTATGTTAACATCGAGGGTGTCAAACTTAATTTGTAATTGTTTTTCCCTTGAAACGGAATTTTTGTAACCATCTTCTAATTCTGACTGTCGGGTTGTATTGATTTCAAAAACTTTTTCATTCACCTTATATCTCTCAAGCTCAGCGGTCAATTTTTCATTCGCGACCTTAACATCGCGATTGACCTTTTTGACATTTTCAATTTCAACACTACAATTGTTCAATAATGATTCAAAAAACGCACGTGTTTCCTCATCATTCTCAACGTACTGTGACTCGAAGCCTTCATTAGGATTCATATCTGGAGTTGCCAAATTAATATTGCTACAACTTGGCGTGTCCATATATGTATCATAAGTGGATGCTGGAGTCGCAGGATGTTGTTCATCATGAGTCGACATATCAAATATTTCATTATTTTGATATGTAGTGAATGATGGTACCTCAGAGACTGCATTGGTGTCATACACAGGAGGTGTTTCAGAATCCGTGTCATACTTAGCCTCCTGAAGATTGGCCATGAAAATGCAGTTTGTATCGATGTCCTCAAGGTCTTCCATATCATCCATAAGAGCCATAAAATCATTCTCTTCTGCACTCAACTATAACCCAGCCGTTTCCTTCTGTGCCAACATTAATGCTTTCTGCAGATAAGCTGGATCTCTCTTTTTCGACTTGTTGGGACAGTTCCTTGCCATGTGACCGACTCCCTGATAGTTGAAACACTTTATCAAATTACCCTGAGTCATATTCCCAGCAACTGGAGCAGCAACATTCCCAAACTGATTCCCTGCATTCTGACCCCTCTGATTTCCAACAACTGGACCCATCTGATTCCCTGCATACTGACCCATCTGATTTCCAACATACTGCCCTGCATTCTGATTACCCATCTGATATCGAGGAGCATATCCCTGCTGATTCCCATAACCTCTAACCATCTGTCCTTGTTGACCCATGTTGAAACTCGGCTGTGCAATCTGCTTGTTGCGAGTGTTCGATGAGATTCTTTGGTTGTTGTTGGTAGGTGTTGAGTATCGTCCTTGGAATGCCTTTGTTAGGTAAGCAAACGCTTGAGTCAAAGCAGCAGTGGACTCATCATTGTCATTAAATTCTGGTTCTGGGTATTGCGGGTATTGTTGTTGTGGGATGACTTGTTGTTGTTGTGGGTAGAATGGTGGTTGTGGAATATATTATTGTTGCATGAAGTTCTGAGTGGAAGATGAAGAGGGTTGTGTATTCACTGTTGCAGGTGTAGGTGTTTGAGCAATGAGTGCAAGAGGATCATGTTGCTTTGCTAACTTCTCTTTCCTTACTTCATTCGCCTCTGCCTGGTTTTGCTTTAGGAAATCATAGAGCTGATCGTAGTTCACCTGATGAAGGTCCTTTGTTTGGTTAACAATCGTGACAAAGCGTCCCCATTATTCTGGTAGATTGTTGATGAACTTGATGTTTTGAACAATTTGCCTTGGTGACAATTTGTTTATGATGAGCTCGTTCATTAAGGTGCAAAACCTGGTATAGTAAGATTCAATTGGTTCCGCTGGAGTTGATGTAAACTTCTCCCATTCAGTTAGCAGCTTATTTTCAACATCTTGTTGTCCAATTTCTGTGCCATGACAAAGTCTTCTAACTCATTCCCACATATCATAAGCTGTTTCACAACTGTCAACAGCAGCAAAGATCTCTTGTGGTAAACCAAGTTGTATTAAGTGCATTGCCAGGTCATAAGCCAATTTGCTTCCAATCCTCTGTTGTGTAATCATCTTCTCTTTGTAAACTGTTGGTCCACACGAGTTATAGATCCAAGTAGCCTTGTTACTTGTTAGACGACTTGTATAAACCAAATCGATCTAAGTAAGAAACTCTAACAGTTTTCTTATTGTTAATGCGGAATCTTAACAACAAACAATGAAGAACACAATAAATAACTTCGTATATATTAATTCTCTTTAATCAAAGTGATTACAATCTTCGTCGTTATCAAAAACTAATGACTAAGGTTCCTTTTATACACTAAGGAAACCCTAGATACAAAACTTGTTGAAGGATATACGTATCTTCTCTAAAGATAATTACGTATCCTTTCCTAACTTATATCTAACAAACTTTCCTAACTTTCATGACCAGACTTAACAACTAAATTCAAACAGACTTAACTTTACTCTACCAGACATAATAATAAATAACCAGACTTAACTATTACAAGACTTAACTAATAAAACTAACAGACTTAATTACGTAGTCCACCAGACTTAATTACGTTCTTCCATTAAGTCTTCTCTTGTCTTGTAATAATTCCCAACAATCCTCCCCTAACTTGATCTTCATGCTTCTTGAACTTCAAGTTTCTTCTGAATAAGCTTATGAGGATTTAACCTTGAACTTTTGGAATTATCTCTATAACACTTCAAAACTTCAAATCTGATCTTTATGCAGCAACTTGACTTGAATAATCTTTTCACCATCTGATATGCAATTCATCTGATCTTCACAGCAACCATGACTACTTGTACATCAATACTTTTAAGTTTCATACTATTCTCATCACTTCCAGGTGTGTAAACTCCTGTGAGAGGTGAATCATTGAAAATTAATGGATTTGATGTCTCTTTACCAATAGCCATCACTACTGGAGTAGCCAATGTTTTGGTGTGTAAGACCCTGGTACATTAATAACCATATGATTTTTAGTAAACCATCAACTATCAACGGATTTGTTTTGTCTTTACCAAAAGCCGTTTGCTTTTGGACTAGCCAATTCTTTTGATGGAATGCACTTCATCTTGGTGAATTGATTACCATGTATAGTTTTCCACAGCCTTTACTACAAGCCATACCTTGTGGGCTAGCCAACTCTTCACTATCTCAGATATGGTGAGTTGAATACCATACAATTTTTGGTAAATTGCCAACCATTAACGGATTTGAAATATCTTTACCAGATCCGTTTGTACTGGATTAGCCAGTCCTTATGTTGGTTAAACATGGTGGACTGATAACCATTTGTTGTGTTAGTGCTATGCACCTTCACCAAGTGAGAAGTTCCTATAGTCTCACTTACAACTTGAAAATTCTTTCAAACACTCTTTAAACACCCCAATATGATTCTTTTAAAGATTTTTCCTTAATCAAATCAAGTAACTGCTCATAAACTTCATCCTTCTCATCTGCATGTAATTTCTTTTCCAACATTGCCTTGCAGACCCTTGGTGATAAAGGATATTCTACCTCTGCAAGCATATAAATATGAAATATCTGTAGAGATAAGCAATGTACTCTACATCTATGAAAATATCTCCAAGTCACAACTTCTTGCTGATCTGACAATCTCCAAATCTCATTTGTTGTTGAAGGTGGCTCAAACATCACTTTTAAGTCTCCCCAAAACACCCTCTCAAACTCTTCTTCAGGTGTATTGTCTCCATGTTTGATGTTTACCAACTTATAAAGTTCTTGAAGATCTTCCCTACTCACATCATTCAGAATTGCTGGAAAATTAAGGTATACAACATCAGTGTTGTCTTCCCTTATGATTTGATAAGCAGCTCTTTTCCCAGACTTGATGATTTGATATCTGACAATCTTGGCTGGTTCCTTAGAAATCTCAGGAATTGTACCCATAGTACAACCCTCAGATGAAGGTTCTTCTTCTGATTCCTCCTCATGTATCACCTTTTTGGACTTACTCTTTCTTGCTATACTTTTCCTCCTTGTAAACTTTATGACTGGCTTTTTGACTTCTTTCTTTTCTTCCACAACATCAGACACTTTTTCAGCATTAGACTCCTTTTCAATTTCACTAGATGCTTTCTCAACTTCAATTACCTTTTCATCCATTTTCTCAGCTTCTATTGTTGGCTCAGATTCTGCTACTTTCTGTCCCTTGAAACTTTTTCTCAAAGAATCTTCATAATCCACTAGCCTATAACCATGATCTCTCTGATATGCACCCACATATTCAGCTTGAATTTCTTCAAATGATCTTCCTCTCATCTTTTCCCATGTTGAGTGCAGCATGTTCTTTAGATACACCTTCATCCCATGCATTTGATCTGCTTTAGACATCTTCTTGGGAACTTTGGTTTTCTTCTGAGTTTGTCTTATCACTGACATAAAATCCCCCAAAGTTTCTTCATTCCTTCTAGCATCTATGAACTCTGCTAGTTGTTTAGCTCTCTCCTCAGCAGTCAAACCTGGAATAGCTTTAAGTTCTTCAAACTTTGCCCTCAACTCATCATCTTTTTCAATCATTTCCTTCAATGGATCATCATGAAATTCTTCTGATATCCTTCTTGCAAGCATTTCATCTTGTCTTTTCTGCTCTTCCTCCTTTTCAATCTCTGCCTTTTCTATTGCTTGTATTCTTGCAATCTCAGCTAAAGAAGCTTGCTCTTCTCTTTCTTGTCTCTTTGATTTCTTGGACTTATGAGTTTCCATCATTATTTGTTTTCCTTCCCTTTGAGTTTTAGGCTGCTCCTCATTACCAGACTTATCTCCATGAGCAGAACTAACAACCTCACCAGACTTTTCCTGACCACCAGACTTTTTTTTTTTTTTTTTTTTTTTTTTTTTTTTTTTTTTTAACTAGTATTAAATCTACTACAAGGATTAACTCCTAAGATTACCAGAATTAAAAATAACTACAAGAATTAACTTCTAATACTACCATAATTAAAGAAACTCCTAAATACGGGTTATTATACAAACTCTACATTTTGACCTCTCCTTAAGTTTAACCTCCCCTTAAGGCCAGCTATGGGTTTATCATACCAATGCTAACCACTAAGTAATTAAACCTAGGGCCATCAAAAGCTTTAGTTAAGAGGTCTGCAACATTTAAGTCTGTGTGTATTTTATCCACTCTAATTAATTTCTTTTCATAGCAATCCCTAATGAAATGATTCTGGTTACCAGTCATGTGCCCAGAGCACCCACTATCAAATATTCCTTTGTCTTCCATGTTCTTCAGTGGATGTTCCTGCACAAAAGTAGAGAAATTAGTTTCTCTTTAGGACCCAAGCCTCTGAAGACTTGGGTCTGCCCTGTGGATCAACAAATTTATAGGTCTTGTATGAGCTTGATCCACTGTTGTTCTTGGATTCATAGGTAAGTATGTTCTTAAAAGGATCCCAAGACCAACATGCTGGGGTCTTAACAGCAGAAACCCCATTTTCCCTTACAGCACTTGAACTTGAAGCTTGTGCTGCATTATTAGCAAAAGGACTCCTCACAGGTGAATGAGGTTTGTAAAAATTGTTTCTTTGATTATATGAGTTCACCTGTGGTCTATTTATTGGTTTTCTGGGTCCAGAATGATTAAACCACCCAGAATTAACACTTGGCCTCACATAATTAACATTTTGACCAACAGAACTAACATTTGGTCTACCAGAATTAAATTTTGGTCTACCAGAATTAAAATTTGGTCTACCAGAATTAAAATTTGGTCTACCAGTACTAACAGATGACCAACCAGAATTAACATTAGGCATACCAGAATTAAATTGTGCTGGTCTAGTCACAAACTTATTAGCATGATTAATCCTGTTAGCATTATTCCAAACTGGTTTATCATTCATATGGCCAGCATTAACACTCTTATCCTTTCTAAGTTCAGCCTCTCTTTTCATCCTAACCTCATGAAAATCACAGTCCCTAATCAAATGACTTAGACTACCACACACAAAGCATCTTTTAGGACCAAAATTGTGGTTTCTCTTGTACTCTCTTCTCATTCTATCAGGTTTATCTGTATGAGGTTTGGGTGTAGTCACAACTGGTTCACTATTTTTGACTGATCTTGACTCAGAAACATCTTTAGGTGCACTCTCTGATTCTGAATCAGACTGCTCAGAGACATCTCTAGTAGATCCTTCACTGTCATTGGTTTGACAAGTGGAGTATTCACTAGATTTATCATCTGAGTTGCCTGTCTCAGGATAGATAGGACCCTTTTTACCATATACAAACAAAGAGTCATCTAGGTCTTTCTTTTGTAGAGGAGTGTAATCTCCACTTAATGGAGGTGGCACCCCTTTAAAATTATCAGTTTTAATGAACCTATTGTACACAGGCTTACCAATAGAATCCTCTTTTCTACATTTGAACACAGATCTGTCCATCTCTTCCTCATAGCTTAGAATTTCACTATTTGACTGTATTCCATAACCTAAGCTAATCTTACTTGTAGAGCTCATACTAGATGCTATTATCTTATCCTGACACTTAGCAGAATGGGTCCATTTATCTACTTTCTTTTGCAATTCATCTATTTCCTTAATAGCTTTCAAACCTGCTTTTCTATATCTCTTAAGTTTTTCATCTTTTTCATATATCTCATTAGCTTGAAAGGTGAGTTTTTCATTTAAGGATGCTTGTTTGTTTTGATAGTTCACTATTTGTGCTTCTAAAGTTTTAACAGCTTTAGTATAAGCAAGAATTTTTGCTTCCTGATCACCTATTTGTGTTAATTGTTCATCACACAAAGCTTTAAGATGATTATATGAATCAATGCATAATTTTGAGCACAAAGATACCTCATTACTGGAACCAATAGCCATAAGTGCATGATTTGGCTCTTCATCCTCAGGTGTGTGTGTTCATCCCAATTCACAGCTCCAGCTTCCAATCTCATCAAGCTCGTCTGATTCTTCCCCATCTTATCATCATCTTGAGAGTCAGAACCCTTCTTCTTTTTCCAATCAGTAGTCACCTTTTCCTTGCAATCTCTGGCAAAGTGACCATGCTTGTGACAATTGTAGCACTCAATAGTCCTCCTATTGTATCCCACTGGTGACTTCCCATCAAGCTTAATGTTCCTCCCAGTTTGCTTGTAAAACTTCTTAACCCTGAAAGAAATCATGGCAATTTGCCATTTAATATCCATTTCTTCAACTTCAACATCATTGATCTGTTCCAGATCCTCACTGATGAAGTCTTGATCTTCTGGTTCCTTAGCAAGAAGTGAGTAAATTACTTCATCAGCAAAGCCTGCTGAAACATCTCTTTCTTTTCTCATGCTGCTAGAAGAAGTTCCATAACTACCAGAATTAATGCTGCTAGACTTAACCTTGTTAGTGCTGCTCTTGCTTTGAGAAACAAAAGCAACATTTGTAGAACTTGAAGGTGCTTTTCCTTGGATTTCCTGTTCAAACACCTTGAGGTTGTTGTACAGGTCATCAGTAGTCATGGTGTCAATTTCACCATTCATCCTCATGGTCAATGTCACACTTGACCATTCTTTTGGTAGTGCTCTAAGAAACTTTTGGTTTGCATCTTCTTCTGACACAGCTGCACCATGAACCTCCAATTGTGATAGAAGATGTTGAAACCTATCATAACCTTTTTCCAATCCCTCTGAACTGGATACACTGAAAGCTTCAAATTGTTGTTTAAGAACAGCCTTTTGCATCTTCTTGGAATTAGCATTCCCTCCAAATCTTTTCTTGATAGCCTCCCAAATTTCTTTGGCATCATTCATGCCATGAAACCTTCTCAAATGCTCTTTGGGAATTGCCATTAGCAGCATAGTCTTGGCCTTCTTCTCCTTTTCAACAGCCCGTATCTCTTCAGCAAATACTGGTGGTAATATCCTAATCACTCCATCTATTCCTTGTGAAATCCTTTTCTTCGAATTTCAATTCTGTATGACCTTCCAGACTTCGCTGTCAATATACTCCAGATAATGTTCCATCTCCATAGCCCATATGTCATATTCTTCTCTTTTTAGGATTGGGAGTTTTATGTTGGATATGGTTGTTGTTGCAGAGATGGGTTGTTGTTGTCTAGATGTGCTTGCTTCAGGTTTTTCTTCATCATGGATTGATTTTTCATCATCACTGTTGTGAACTGAGAAACCATCATTCTTATTGGGATTTTTAACGTCAGACATGTTGCAGGGTTTAGGTGAATGAATTTAGGGTTTGGTTGTTGTGTTTCTTCAAACTCAGAGTCTCTTTACAGGCTCTGATACCACTTGTTGGTCCACACGAGTTATGGATCCAAGTAGCCTTGTTACTTGTTAGACGACTTGTATAAACCAAATCGATCTAAGTAAGAAACTCTAACACTTTGCTTATTGTTAATGCGGAATCTTAACAACAAACAATGAAAAACACAATAACTAACTTCGTATATATTAATTCTCTTTAATCTAAGTGATTACAATCTTCGTCGTTATCAAAAACTAATGACTAAGGTTCCTTTTATACACTAAGGAAACCCTAGATACAAAACTTGTTGAAGGATATACGTATCTTCTCTAAAGATAATTACGTATCCTTTCCTAACTTATATCTAACAAACTTTCATAACTTTCATGACCAGACTTAACAACTAAATTCAAACAGACTTAACTTTACTCTACCAGACTTAATAATAAACAACCAGACTTAACTATTACAAGACTTAACTAATAAAACTAACAGACTTAATTACGTAGTCCACCAGACTTAATTACGTTCTTCCATTAAGTCTTCTCTTGTCTTGTAATAATTCCCAACATAAATGAAGGAATGGTAGAGTAGGAGGTGTATCATTTGGATTTCCAGGGTCTTGAATCTGACGAGGCTAGCTTGAATGGTCCATTCTGGATGGAGTTGAACAGGAGTCTACCTTGTCCGTCAGGTTTGGTTTTGATATAGCGAAGCATACGGCTCGTCCATTGAAGATATCCACCTTTTTCTAGCATAGGAGGACGGTTTTCTGCACCGGCTGCATGGATGTCTTGTTGAGAAGTCATTGTTGATGTTTCGTATGATAAAGTTGATGTAGGATCGTTGCAACGAAATAGGAGTTGTGGTTGGTAAAGGTTAAATTCAGTTGGTGTGGTGAAGGGTCTTGGTCTTTAGCTGAAGATCGTTTGAAGGATTTCTTAATGGTGATTTTTGATTTCCCTCCAAAAATTGAATTTGAAAAATTTCTCTACCAGAATTTGAAATACACCATAAAATGCAATTCTAATGTTGCTAGAAAATTTTGAGTTTTAAAAATTTTGACGCCAAATTTCACCGAAAAAATTCGAATTTTGACCTAAAATTTTGAATTTGGGCCAAAATTTTCACTGTTGTACCAAAATTTGAATTTTGCGTAAAAATTGAACGTTTAGTCTCCTGTAAAAATTAAATTGAACGTTTTGTCTTTTTTTTTTTTTTTTTTTTTTTTTTTTTTTTTTAATTTATTTATTTAAATCTTCACAATTGCGATAGAGTATTTAAAATTGCGATAGAAGTCCAAGTTCCACAATTGCGATAAGAATCCAAGTAGAATTGCAATAAAAATCCAACAATTGCGATAAGTAACCAGAATTGCGATAACCCAGACAATTGCGATAGAAACTAGATTTGCGATAGATCACACAATTGCGATAATTTCCAGAATTGCGATAGCCCAGACAATTGCGATAGAAACCAGAATTACGATAGATCACACAATTGCGATAGAATCCAGATTTGCTATAACTCAGACAATTGCGATAGAATCCAGAATTGCGATAAGTCGCACAATTGCGATAGACTCAGACAATTGCGATAAAGTCACTTTCTATCGCAAATCTTATACAAGATTGCGATAGGCTCAGACAATTGCGATAATCTTTGACTTTTTTGGCACTCCACCAATAATTTAGCAACTAATGAGATCCACCCACTCTTACCCACTCTTACCTAATATTCTTATACAAGAATTTCGAGCAAGAAGCAACTGATGAAGATCCAAAACGCAAATCACACACAATCTTTGGTACATATTCACGATCAAGTCACTTTTAACGCAAAAGGTTGAATCTTGAAGCTAAGATTCGACTAAAGAACTACCAAAGCTCACTAACCAACTGTTAAAATCAATAAAAACACAACCTTTAACCTTAAAATTTGCGTAAACATCAAAGATAAAGCACAAAAGCTCACGTTTTTATTAAGAAAAAACGCAACTTTTGGTTACTTTTGAACACAAACCGAACACAACTTAATCCTATTCCGATGTTTGGCGTGTTGATACCACTTGTAATGAACAAAGATCACTACTTTATCACACAAACTAACTATAGATCGAATGGTACTCAAAACAAGAACAAACACGAACGCAAACCTTTTATTTAAAACATGCAATAGTTCTCAACCACATAAATTTCATACAGACTCAAATGAAACAACTCGACAAGCAAACGAAACAACTCGACAAGCAAATGAAACAACTCAAACGAAATAACTCGACAAGAAAACGAAACACACGACATAGACCATAACAAATATCTCCCATTCTTTTTTTTGTTGCTACTTCCCACTTTGCTAGAACCTGCACCATCTTTTCCCTTCCTTGATTTCCTTTGCTTGATGAAATATTCAAACATAGCTTCAAGATTTGTTATCATATTTCCCATATAGCTTCAACTTTAACCTTAAATATTTTTTGTGTTATATAATACTTGATGAAAAAATTACACCAACGAAAAATATACTTGAAACTCAATCTATTCATATATTTTGCATCAAGTATTATATAAAACCCGCAAAAATAGATAACGTCAAAGTTAAACTAGTTTGACTCAGAAAAGTAAAGCTGGACACTTATTTTGGGACGGAGGTAGTAATTCACAAAGTATCCGGTGATAGGTTCTATTGGTGGGAAATCATTGTTGGTCCGAAGCTATTGAAAAAGTCGTGAAAAGAAGACAACGAAAGGATAAAATGTCATAGGAAAACATACAAAGTTAGAGAGTAAAACATCGAATGTGATTGGTGCACATACTACGTACACAATTTAGTTCCCGCAATCCTTATTACCATGTAAATGCTAAACGATATGAAAACACTATAACACATATAATTTCTGATGTGTACGGAAGATTATTTATCCCCGCTTATTGGTTTATTGAACTTTTAAAAAGCTAATGAGCTCATGTTGATAAAGTTATAATCAAAACAATTTGAACATAATAGCAACAAACACATGATGCTTGGTTGGTAGATTTTTTTAAGAAAGAATCCTTGTGATACTGAACCAGTTCTTAAAAAAAAAAAGCTTCATTGATGACCGAGATATGATATGATAGAAGGGAGTTTGAGAAACCGAGAAAAAAAAATAAAGATTGTACTTTATGTTGCAGAAAACATTTGAACTATTGTACAAAAAAGAAATAATTATTCAAATTGGTAAATAAAGACCAATGGTACAGGAATCAAACTATATTAATTAGGGACGAGTTATCTTGACCCCCCTATATTTACAAAGCACACCCCTTAGTGGGTAGGTGTAATTTTGTATTTTTTTTTTGTGCTTTTGTACTTTGTACTTTTTTTTGTACTATTTTTTTTTTAATCTTTACAATTGCGATAGAGTATTTAAGATTGCGATAGAGGTCCAAGTTCCACAATTGCGATAAGAATCCAAGTAGAATTGCGATAAAAATCCAACAATTGCGATAAGTAACCAGAATTGCGATAACCCAGACAATTGCGATAGAAACTAGATTTGCGATAGATCACACAATTGCGATAATTTCCAGAATTGCGATAGCCCAGACAATTGCGATAGAAACAAGAATTACGATAGATCACACAATTGCGATAGATTCCAGATTTGCGATAACTCAGACAATTGCGATAGAATCTAGAATTGCGATAAGTGGCACAATTGCGATAGACTCAGACAATTGCGATAAAGTCACATTCTATCGCAAATCTTATACAAGATTGCGATAGGCTCAGACAATTGCGATAACCTTTGAATTTTTTGACACTCCACCAATAATTTAGCAATTGATGAGATCCACCCACTCTTACCCACTCTTACCAAATATTCTTATACAAGAATTTCGAGAAAGAAGCAACTGATGAAGATCCAAAATGCAAATCACACACAATCTTTGGTACTTATTCACGATCAAGTCACTTTTATCGCAAAAGGTTCAATCTTGAAGCTAAGATTCGACTAAAGAACTACCAATGCTCACTAATCAACTGTTAAAATCAATAAAAACACAACCTTTAACCTTAAAATTTGCGTAAACATCAAAGATAAAACACAAAAGCTCAGGTTTTTATTAAGAAAAAACACAACTTTTGGTCACTTTTGAACACAAACCGAACACAACTTAATCCTATTCCGATGTTTGGCGTGTTGATACCACTTGTAATGAACAAAGATCACTACTTTATCACACAAACTAACTATAGATCGAATGGTACTCAAAACAAGAACAAACACGAACGCAAACCTTTTATTTAAAACACGCAAGAGTTCTCAACCACATACATTTCATACAGACTTAAATGAAACAACTGGACAAGAAAACGAAACACTAGATTTGCGATAGATCACACAATTGCGATAATTTCCAGAATTGCGATAGCCCAGACAATTGCGATAGAAACCAGAATTGCGATAGATCACACAATCGCGATAGAATCCAGATTTGCTATAACTCAGACAATTGCGATAGAATCTAGATTTGCGATAAGTGGCACAATTGCGATAGACTCAGATAATTGCGATAACCTTTGACTTTCTTGACACTCCACCAATAATTTAGCAACTGAAGAGATCCACCCACTCTTACCTAACATTCTTATACAATAATTTCGAGCAAGAAGCAACTGATGAAGATCCAAAACGCAAATCACACACAATCTTTGGTACTTATTCACGATCAAGTCACTTTTAACGCAAAAGGTTCAATCTTGAAGCTAAGATTCGACTAAAGAACTACCAAAGCTCACTAACCAACTGTTAAAATCAATAAAAACACAACCTTTAACCTTAAAATTTGCGTAAAGATCAAAGATAAAACACAAAAGCTCACATTTTTATTAAGAAAAAACGCAACTTTTGGTTACTTTTGAACACAAACCGAACACAACTTAATCCTATTCCGATGTTTGGCGTGTTGTAATCACTTGTAATGAACAAAGATCACTACTTTATCACACAAACTAACTATAGATCGAATGGTACTCAAAACAAGAACAAACACGAAGGCAAACCTTTTATTTAAAACAAGCAAGAGTTCTCAACCACATACATTTCATACAGACCCAAATGAAACAACTCGACAAGCAAACGAAACAACTCGACAAGGAAACGACACAACTCGACAAGCAAACGAAACAACACGACAAGCAAACGAAACACACGACATAGACCATAACAAATATCGCCCATTCATTTTTTTTTGCTGCTACTTCCTACTTTGCTAGAACATGCACCATCTTTTCCCTTCCTTGCTTTCCTTTGCTTGATGAAATATTCAAACATAGCTTCAAGATTTGTTATCCTATTTCCCAGATAGCTTCAACTTTAACCTTAAATATTTTTTGTGTTATATAATACTTGATGAAAAACTACACCAACGAAAAATTTACTTGAAACTCAATCTATTCATATATTTTGCATCAAGTATTATATAACACCCGCAAAAATAGATAAAGTCAAAGTTAAACCAGTTTGACTCAGAAAAGTAAAACTGTACAATTATTTTGGGACGGAGGTAGTAATTCACAAAGTATCCGGTGATAGGTTCTATTGGTGGGAAATCATTGCTGGTCCGAAGCTGTTGAAAAAGTCGTTAAAAGAAGACAACGAAAGGATAAAATGTCATAGGAAAACATACAAAGTTAGAGAGTAAAACGTCGAATGTGATTGGTGCACATACTACGTACACAATTTAGTTCCTGCAATCCTTATTACCATGTAAATGCTAAACGATATGAAAACACTATAACACATATAATTTCTGATGTGTACGAAAGATTATTTATCCCCGCTTATTGGTTTATTGAACTTTTAAAAAGCTGATGAGCTCATGTTGATAAAGTTATAATCAAAAGAATTTGAACATAATAGCAACAAACACATGTTGCTTGGTGTAGAATTCTTTTTAAGAAAGAATCCTTGTGATACTGAACCAGTTCTTAAAAAAAGAGCTTCATTGATGACCGAGATATGATATGATAGAACAGAGTTGGAGAAACCGAGAACAAAAAATAAAGATTGTACTTTATGTTGTAGAAAAGATTTGAACTATGGTACAAAAAATAAATAATTATTCAAATTGGTAATAAAGACTAATGGTACATGAATCAAAATATATTAAGTAGGGACGAGTTATCTTGACCCCCTATATTTACAAAGTACACCCCTTAGTGGGGTAGGTGTATTTTGTATTTTTTTTGTGCTTTTGTACTTTGTACTTTTTTTTGTAGTATTGTCTTTTTTTTATTATTTTTTTTAATCTTCACAATTGCGATAGAGTATTTAAAATTACGATAGAAATCCAAGTTCCACAATTGCGATAAGAATCCAAGTAGAATTACGATAAAAATCCAACAATTGCGATAGGTAACCAGAATTGCGATAACCCTGATAATTCCGATAGAAACTAGATTTGCGATAGATCACACAATTAAAATAATTTCCAGAATTGCGATAGCCCAGACAATTGCGATAGAAACCAGAATTACGATAGATCACACAATTGCGATAGAATCCAGATTTGCGATAACTTAGACAATTGCGATAGAATCAAGAATTGCGATAAGTGGCACAATTGCGATAGACTCAGACAATTGCGATAAAGTCACTTTCTATCGCAAATCTTATACAAGATTGCGATAGGCTCAGACAATTGCGATAACCTTTGACTTTTTTGACACTCCACCAATAATTTAGCAATTGATGAGATCCACCCACTCTTACCTACTCTTACCTGATATTCTTATACAAGAATTTCGAGAAAGAAGCAACTGATGAAGATCCAAAACGCAAATCATACACAATCTTTGGTACTTATTCACGATCAAGTCACTTTTAACGCAAAAGGTTCAATCTTGAAGCTAAGATTCGACTAAAGAACTACCAAAGCTTACTAACCAACTGTTAAAATCAATAAAAACACAACCTTTAACTTTAAAATTTGCGTAAACATCAAAGGTAAAAAACAGAAGCTCACGTTTTTATTAAGAAAAAACACAACTTTTGGTTACTTTTGAACACAAACCGAACACAACTTAATCCTATTCCGATGTTTGGCGTGTTGATACCACTTGTAATGAACAAAGATCACTACTTTATCACACAAACTAACTATAGATCGAATGGTACTCAAAACAAGAACAAACACGAAGGCAAACCTTTTATTTAAAACACGCAAGAGTTCTCAACCACATACATTTCATACAGACTCAAATGAAAAAACTGGACAAGCAAACGAAACAACTCGACAAGGAAACGACACAACTCGACAAGCAAACGAAACAACTCGACAAGCAAACGAAACACACGACATAGACCACAATAAATATCGCCCATTCATTTTTTTTTTTTTTTTTTGCTTCTACTTCCCACTTTGCTAGAACCTGCACCATATTTTCCTTCCTTGTTTTCCTTTGCTTGATGAAATATTCAAACACAGCTTCAATATTTGTTATCCTGTTTCCCAGATAGCTTCAACTTTAACCTTAAATATTTTTTGTGTTATGTAATACTTGATGAAAAATTACACCAACGAAAAATATACTTGAAACTCAATCTATTCATATATTTTGCATCAAGTATTGTATAACACCCGCAAAAATAGATAAGGTCAAAGTTAAACCAGTTTGACTCAGAAAAGTAAAACTAGACACTTATTTTGGGACGGAGGTAGTAATTCACAAAGTATCCGGTGATAGGTTCTATTGTTGGGAAATCATTTCTGGTCCGAAGCTATTGAAAAATTCGTGAAAAGAAGACAACGAAAGGATAAAAAGTCATAGGAAAACTTACAAAATTAGAGAGTAAAACATCGAATGTGATTGGTGCACATACTACGTACACAATTTAGTTCCTGCAATCCTTATTTCCATGTAAATGCAAAACGATATGAAAACACTATAACACATATAATTTCTGATGTGTTCAGAAGATTATTCATCCCGGCTAATTGGTTTATTGAACTTTTAAAAAGCTAATGAGGTCATGTTGATAAAGTTATAATCAAAACAATTTGAACATAATAGCAACAAACACATGTTGCTTGGTGTAGAATTATTTTTAAGAAAGAATCCTTGTGATACTGAACTGGTTCTTAAAAAAAAAGAGCTTCATTGATAACCGAGATATGATATGATAGAAGGGAGTTGGAGAAACCGAGAAAAAAAAATAAAGATTGGACTTTATGTTGCAGAAAAGATTTGAACTATGGTACAGGAAAGAAATAATTATTCAAATTGTTAATAAAGACCAATGGTACAAGAATCAAACTATATTAAGTAGGGACGAGTTATCTTGACCCCCCTATATTTACAAAGTACACCCCCTAGTGGGGTAGGTGTACTTTTTTATTTTAATTCATTATTTTTTTTTTGTACTTTTGTACTTTGTACTTTTTTTTTGTACTATTGTATTTTTTTCCCATTAATCTTCACAATTGCGAAAGAGTATTTAAAATTGCGATAGAAGTCCAAGTTCCACAATTGCGATAAGAATCCAAGTAGAATTGCGATAACCCATACAATTGCGATAGAAACTAGATTTGCGATAGATCACACAATTGCGAAAATTTCCAGAATTGCGATAGCCCAGACAATTGTGATAGAAACCAGAATTGCGATAGATCACACAATTGCGATAGAATCGAGATTTTCTATAACTCAGACAATTGCGATAGAATCCATAATTGCGAAAAGTGGCACAATTGCGATAGACTCAGACAATTGCGATAAAGTCACTTTCTATCGCAAATCTTATACAAGATTGCGATAGGCTCAAACAATTGCGATAACCTATGACTTTTTTGACACTCCCCCAATAATTTAGCAATTGATGAGATCCACCCACTCTTACCTAATATTCTTATACAAGAATTTCGAGCAAGAAGCAACTCATGAAGATCCAAAACGCAAATCACACACAATCTTTGGTACTTATTCACGATCAAGTCACTTTTAACGCAAAAGGTTCAATCTTGAAGCTAAGATTCGACTAAAGAACTACCAAAGCTCACTAACCAACTGTTAAAACCAACAAAAACACAACCTTTAACCTTAAAATTTGCGTAAAGATCAAAGATAAAACACAAAAGCTCACGTTTTTATTAAGAAAAAACGCAACTTTTGGTTACTTTTGAACACAAACCAAAAACAACTTAATCCTATTCCGATGTTTGGCGTGTTGATACCACTTGTAATGAACAAAGATCACTACTTTATCACACAAACTAACTATAGATCGAATGGTACTCAAAACAAGAACAAACATGAAGGCAAACCTTTTATTTAAAACACGCAAGAGTTCTCAACCACATACATTTCATACAGACACAAATGAAACAACTGGACAAGCAAACGAAACAACTCGACAAGGAAACGACACAACTCGACAAGCAAACGAAACAACTCGACAAGAAAACGAAACACACGACATAGACCACTATAAATATCGCCCATTCATTTTATTTTTTTTTTTGCTTCTACTTCCCACTTTGCTAGAACCTGCACCATATTTTCCTTCCTTGCTTTCCTTTGCATGATGAAATATTCAAACACAGCTTCAATATTTGTTATCCTATTTCCCAGATAGCTTCAACTTTAACCTTAAATATTTTTTGTGTTATGTAATACTTGATGAAAAATTACACCAACGAAAAATATACTTGAAACTCAATCTATTCATATATTTTGCATCAAGTATTATATAACACCCGCAAAAATAGATAAGGTCAAAGTTAAACCAGTTTGACTCAGAAAAGTAAAAACTGGACACTTATTTTGGGACGAAGGTAGTAATTCACAAAGTATCCGGTGATAGGTTCTATTGTTGGGAAATAATTTCTGGTCCGAAGCTATTGAAAAATTCGTGAAAAGAAGACAACGAAAGGATAAAATGTCATAGGAAAACATACAAAGTTAGAGAGTAAAACATCGAATATGATTGGTGCACATACTACGTACACAATTTAGTTCCTGCAATCCTTATTTCCATGTAAATGCAAAACGATATGAAAACACTATAACACATATAATTTCTGATGTGTTCAGAAGATTATTCATCCCGGCTAATTGGTTTATTGAACTTTTAAAAAGCTAATGAGCTCATGTTAATAAAGTTATAATCAAAACAATTTGAACATAATATCAACAAACACATGTTGCTTGGTGTAGAATTATTTTTAAGAAAGAATCCTTGTGATACTGAACTGGTTCTTAAAAAAAGAGCTTCATTGATGACCGAGATATGATATGATAGAAGGGAGTTGGAGAAACCGAGAAAAAAAAATAAAGATTGTACTTTATGTTGCAGAAAAGATTTGAACTATGGTACAGGAAAGAAATAATTATTCAAATTGTTAATAAAGACCAATGGTACAAGAATCAAACTATATTAAGTAGGGACGAGTTATCTTGACTCCCCTATATTTACAAAGTACACCCCCTAGTGGGGTAGGTGTACTTTTGTATTTTAATTCATTATTTTTTTTGTACTTTTGTCCTTTGTACTTTTTTTTTGTACTATTGTCTTTTTTTCCCCCCTTAATCTTCACAATTGCGAAAGTATATTTAAAATTGCGATAGAAGTCCAAGTTCCACAATTGCGATAAGAATCCAAGTAGAATTGCGATAAAAATCCAACAATTGCGATAACCCATACAATTGCGATAGAAACTAGATTTGCGATAGATCACACAATTGTGATAATTTCCAAAATTGCGATAGCCCAGACAATTGCGATAGAAACCAGAATTGCGATAGATCACACAATTGCGATAGAATCCAGATTTTCTATAACTCAGACAATTGCGATAGAATCCAGAATTGCGAAAAGTGGCACAATTGCGATAGACTCAGACAATTGCGATAAAGTCACTTTCTATCGCAAATCTTATACAAGATTGCGATAGGCTCAGACAATTGCGATAACCTTTGACTTTTTTGACACTCCCCCAATAATTTAGCAACTGATGAGATCCACCCACTCTTACCTAATATTCTTATACAAGAATTTCGAGCAAGAAGCAACTGATGAAGATCCAAAACGCAAATCACACACAATCTTTGGTACTTTTTCACGATCAAGTCACTTTTAACGCAAAAGGTTCAACCTTGAAGCTAAGATTCGACTAAAGAACTACCAAAGCTCACTAACCAACTCTTAAAACCAATAAAAACACAACCTTTAACCTTAAAATTTGCTTAAAGATCAAAGATAAAACACAAAAGCTCACGTTTTTATTAAGAAAAAACGCAACTTTTGGTTACTTTTGAACACAAACCGAACACAACTTAATCCTATTCCGATGTTTGGCGTGTTGATACCACTTGTAATGAACAAAGATCACTACTTTATCACACAATCTAACTATAGATCGAATGGTACTCAAAACAAGAACAAACACGAAGGCAAACCTTTTATTTAAAACACGCAAGAGTTCTCAACCACATACATTTCATACAGACCAAAATGAAACAACTCCACAAGCAAACGAAACAACTCGACAAGCAAACGACACAACTCGACAAGCAAACGAAACAACTCGACAAGCAAACGAGACACACGACATAGACCATAACAAATATCGCCCATTCATTTTTTTTTATGCTACTTCCTACTTTGCTAGAACCTGCACCATCTTTTCCCTTCCTTGCTTTCCTTTGCTTGATGAAATATTCAAACATAGCTTCAAGATTTGTTATCCTATTTCCCAGATAGCTTCAACTTTAACCTTAAATATTTTTTGTGTTATATAATACTTGATGAAAAATTACAACAACGAAAAATATACTTGAAACTCAATCTATTCATATATTTTGCATCAAGTATTATATAACACCCGCAAAAATAGATAAGGTCAAAGTTAAACCAGTTTGACTCAGAAAAGTAAAACTGGACACTTATTTTGGGACGGAGGTAGTAATTCACAAAGTATCCGGTGATAGGTTCTATTGTTGGGAAATAAGTTTTGGTCCGAAGCTATTGAAAAATTCGTGAAAAGAAGACAACGAAAGGATAAAATGTCATAGGAAAACATACAAAGTTAGAGAGTAAAACATCGAATGTGATTGGTGCACATACTACGTACACAATTTAGTTCCTGCAATCCTTATTTCCATGTAAATGTAAAACGATATGAAAACACTATAACACATATAATTTCTGATGTGTTCAGAAGATATTCATCCCGGCTAATTGGTTTATTGAACTTTTAAAAAGCTAATGAGCTCATGTTGATAAAGTTATAATAAAAACAATTTGAACATAATAGCAACAAACACATGTTGCTTGGTGTAGAATTATTTTTAAGAAAGAATCCTTGTGATACTGAACCGGTTCTTAAAAAAAAAGAGCTGCATTGATGACCGAGATATGGTATGATAGAAGGGAGTTGGAGAAACCGAGAAAAAAAATAAAGATTGTACTTTATGTTGCAGAAAAGATTTGAACTATGGTACAGGAAAGAAATAATTATTCAAATGGTTAATAAAGACCAATGGTGCAAGAATCAAACTATATTAAGTAGGGACGAGTTATCTTGACCCCCCTATATTTACAAAGTACACCCCCTAGTAGGGTAGGTGTACTTTTGTATTTTAATTCATTATTTTTTTTGTACTTTTGTACTTTGTACTTTTTTTTGTACTATTGTCTTTTTTTTCCCCCCCTTAATCTTCACAATTGCGAAAGAGTATTTAAAATTGCGATAGAAGTCCAAGTTCCACAATTGCGATAAGAATCCAAGTAGAATTGCGATAAAAATCCAACAATTAAGATAACCCATACAATTGCGATAGAAACTAGATTTGCGATAGATCACACAATTGCGATAATTTCCAGAATTGCGAAAGCCCAGACAATTGCGATAGAAACCAGAATTGCGATAGATCACACAATTGCGATAGAATCCAGATTTTCTATAACTCAGACAATTGCGATAGAATCCAGAATTGCGAAAAGTGGCACAATTGCGATAGACTCAGACAATTGCGATAAAGTCACTTTCTATCGCAAATCTTATACAAGATTGCGATAGGCTCAGACAATTGCGATAACCTTTGACTTTTTTGACACTCCCCCAATAATTTAGCAACTGATGAGATCCACCCACTCTTACCTAATATTCTTATACAAGAATTTCGAGCAAGAAGCAACTGATGAAGATCCAAAACGCAAATCACACACAATCTTTGGTACTTATTCACGATCAAGTCACTTTTAACGCAAAAGGTTCAACCTTGAAGCTAAGATTCGACTAAAGAACTACCAAAGCTCACTAACCAACTGTTAAAACCAATAAAAACACAACCTTTAACCTTAAAATTTGCTTAAAGATCAAAGATAAAACACAAAAGCTCACGTTTTTATTAAGAAAAAACGCAACTTTTGGTTACTTTTGAACACAAACCGAACACAACTTAATCCTATTCCGATGTTTGGCGTGTTGATACCACTTGTAATAAACAAAGATCACTACTTTATCACACAAACTAACTATAGATCGAATGGTACTCAAAACAAGAACAAACACGAAGGCAAACCTTTTATTTAAAACACGCAAGAGTTCTCAACCACATACATTTCATACAGACCAAAATGAAACAACTCCACAAGCAAACGAAACAACTCGACAAGCAAACGACACAACTCGACAAGCAAACGAAACAACTCAAACGAAACAACTCGACAAGCAAACGAGACACACGACATAGACCATAACAAATATCGCCCATTCATTTTTTTTTATGCTACTTCCTACTTTGCTAGAACCTGCACCATCTTTTCCCTTCCTTGCTTTCCTTTGCTTGATGAAATATTCAAACATAGCTTCAAGATTTGTTATCCTATTTCCCAGATAGCTTCAACTTTAACCTTAAATATTTTTTGTGTTATATAATACTTGATGAAAAATTACATCAACGAAAAATATACTTGAAACTCAATCTATTCATATATTTTGCATCAAGTATTATATAACACCCGCAAAAATAGATAAGGTCAAAGTTAAACCAGTTTGACTCAGAAAAGTAAAACTGGACACTTATTTTGGGACGGAGGTAGTAATTCACAAAGTATCCGGTGATAGGTTCTATTGTTGGGAAATAATTTTTGGTCCGAAGCTATTGAAAAATTCGTGAAAAGAAGACAACGAAAGGATAAAATGTCATAGGAAAACATACAAAGTTAGAGAGTAAAACATCGAATGTGATTGGTGCACATACTACGTACACAATTTAGTTCCTGCAATCCTTATTTCCATGTAAATGTAAAACGATATGAAAACACTATAACACATATAATTTCTGATGTGATCAGAAGATATTCATCCCGGCTAATTGGTTTATTGAACTTTTAAAAAGCTAATGAGCTCATGTTGATAAAGTTATAATAAAAACAATTTGAACATAATAGCAACAAACACATGTTGCTTGGTGTAGAATTATTTTTAAGAAAGAATCCTTGTGATACTGAACCGGTTCTTAAAAAAAAAGAGCTGCATTGATGACCGAGATATGATATGATAGAAGGGAGTTGGAGAAACCGAGAAAAAAAATAAAGATTGTACTTTATGTTGCAGAAAAGATTTGAACTATGGTACAGGAAAGAAATAATTATTCAAATTGTTAATAAAGACCAATGGTGCAAGAATCAAACTATATTAAGTAGGGACGAGTTATCTTGACCCCCTATATTTAAAAAGTACACCCCCTAGTAGGGTAGGTGTACTTTTGTATTTTAATTCATTATTTTTTTTGTACTTTTGTACTTTGTACTTTTTTTTGTACTATTGTCTTTTCTTTGTTTTTCCCCCTTAATCTTCACAATTGCGAAAGAGTATTTAAAATTGCGATAGAAGTCCAAGTTCCACAATTGCGATAAGAATCCAAGTAGAATTGCGATAAAAATCCAACAATTAAGATAACCCATACAATTGCGATAGAAACTAGATTTGCGATAGATCACACAATTGCGATAATTTCCAGAATTGCGAAAGCCCAGACAATTGCGATAGAAACCAGAATTGCGATAGATCACACAATTGTGATAGAATCCAGATTTTCTATAACTCAGACAATTGCGATAGAATCCAGAATTGCGAAAAGTGGCACAATTGCGATAGACTCAGACAATTTTGATAAAGTCACTTTCTATCGCAAATCTTATACAAGATTGCGATAGGCTCAGACAATTGCGATAACCTTTGACTTTTTTGACACTCCCCAATAATTTAGCAACTGATGAGATCCACCCACTCTTACCTAATATTCTTATACAAGAATTTTGAGCAAGAAGCAACTGATGAAGATCCAAAACGCAAATCACACACAATCTTTGGTACTTATTCACGATCAAGTCACTTTTAACGCAAAAGGTTCAACCTTGAAGCTAAGATTCGACTAAAGAACTACCAAAGCTCACTAACCAACTGTTAAAACCAATAAAAACACAACCTTTAACCTTAAAATTTGCTTAAAGATCAAAGATAAAACACAAAAGCTCACATTTTTATTAAGAAAAAACGCAACTTTTGGTTACTTTTGAACACAAACCGAACACAACTTAATCCTATTCCGATGTTTGACGTGTTGATACCACTTGTAATGAACAAAGATCACTACTTTATCACACAAACTAACTATAGATCGAATGGTACTCAAAACAAGAACAAACACGAAGGCAAACCTTTTATTTAAAACACGCAAGAGTTCTCAACCACATACATTTCATACAGACCAAAATGAAACAACTCCACAAGCAAACGAAACAACTCACAAGCAAACGACACAACTCGACAAGCAAACGAAACAACTCAAATGAAATAACTCGACAAGCAAACGAGACACACGACATAGACCATAACAAATATCGCCCATTCATTTTTTTTTATGCTACTTCCTACTTTGCTAGAACCTGAACCATCTTTTCCCTTCCTTGCTTTCCTTTGCTTGATGAAATATTCAAACATAGCTTCAAGATTTGTTATCCTATTTCCCAGATAGCTTCAACTTTAACCTTAAATATTTTTTGTGTTATATAATACTTGATGAAAAATTACATCAACGAAAAATATACTTGAAACTCAATCTATTCATATATTTTGCATCAAGTATTATATAACACCCGCAAAAATAGATAAGGTCAAAGTTAAACCAGTTTGACTCAGAAAAGTAAAACTGGACACTTATTTTGGGACGGAGGTAGTAATTCACAAAGTATCCGGTGATAGGTTCTATTGTTGGGAAATCATTTCTGGTCCGAAGCTATTGAAAAATTCGTGAAAAGAAGACAACGAAAGGATAAAATGTCATAGGAAAACATACAAAGTTAGAGAGTAAAACATCGAATGTGATTGGTGCACATACTACGTACACAATTTAGTTCCTGCAATCCTTATTTCCATGTAAATGTAAAACGATATGAAAACACTATAACACATATAATTTCTTATGTGTTCAGAAGATTATTCATCCCGGCTAATTGGTTTATTAAACTTTTAAAAAGCTAATGAGCTCATGTTGATAAAGTTATAATCAAAACAATTTGAACATAATAGCAACAAACACATGTTGCTTGGTGTAGAATTATTTTTAAGAAAGAATCCTTGTGATACTGAACCAGTTCTTAAAAAAAAGAGCTGCATTGATGACCGAGATATGATATGATAGAAGGGAGTTGGAGAAACCGAGAAAAAAAATAAAGATTGTACTTTATGTTGCAGAAAAGATTTGAACTATGGTACAGGAAAGAAATAATCATTCAAATTGTTAATAAAGACAAATGGTACAAGAATCAAACTATATTAAGTAGGGACGAGTTATCTTGACCCCCCTATATTTACAAAGTACACCCCCTAGTGGGGTAAGTGTACTTTTGTATTTTAATTCATTATTTTTTTTGTACTTTTGTACTTTGTACTTTTTTTTTGTACTATTGTTTTTTTTTTTTTTTTTCCCTTAATCTTCACAATTGCGAAAGAGAATTTAAAATTGCGATAGAAGTCCAAGTTCCACAATTGCGATAAGAATCCAAGTAGAATTGCGATAAAAATCCAACAATTGCGATAAGAAACTAGAATTGCGATAGATCACACAATTGCGATAATTTCCAGAATTGCGATAGCCCAGACAATTGCGATAGAAACCAGAATTGCGATAGATCACACAATTGCGATAGAATCCATATTTTCTATAACTCAGACAATTGCGATAGAATCCAGAATTGCGAAAAGTGGCACAATTGCGATAGACTCAGACAATTGCGATAAAGTCACTTTCTATCGCAAATCTTATACAAGATTGCGATAGGCTCAGACAATTGCGATAACCTTTGACTTTTTTGACACTCCACCAATAATTTAGCAACTGATGAGATCCACCCACTCTTACCTAATATTCTTATACAAGAATTTCGAGCAAGAAGCAACTGATGAAGATCCAAAATGCAAATCACACACAATCTTTGGTACTTTTTCACGATCAAGTCACTTTTAACGCAAAAGGTTCAATCTTGAAGCTAAGATTCGACTAAAGAACTACCAAAGCTCACTAACCAACTCTTAAAATCTATAAAAACACAACCTTTAACCTTAAAATTTGCGTAAAGATCAAAGATAAAACACAAAAGCTCACATTTTTATTAAGAAAAAACGCAACTTTTTGGTTACTTTTGAACACAAACCGAACACAACTTAATCCTATTCCGATGTTTGGCGTGTTGATACCACTTGTAACGAACAAAGATCACTGCTTTATCACACAAACTAACTATAGATCGAATGGTACTCAAAACAAGAACAAACACGAAGGCAAACCTTTTATTTAAAACACGCAAGAGTTCTCAACCACATACATTTCATACAGACCAAAATGAAACAACTCGACAAGCAAACGAAACAACTCGACAAGCAAACGACACAACTCGACAAGCAAACGAAACAACTCGACAAGCAAACGAGACACACGACATAGACCATAACAAATATCGCCCATTCATTTTTTTTTATGCTACTTCCTACTTTGCTAGAACCTGCACCATCTTTTCCCTTCCTTGCTTTCCTTTGCTTGATGAAATATTCAAACATAGCTTCAAGATTTGTTATCCTATTTCCCAGATAGCTTCAACTTTAACCTTAAATATTTTTTGTGTTATATAATATTTGATGAAAAATTACATCAACGAAAAATATACTTGAAACTCAATCTATTCATATATTTTGCATCAAGTATTATATAACACCCGCAAAAATAGATAAGGTCAAAGTTAAACCAGTTTGACTCAGAAAAGTAAAACTGGACACTTATTTTGGGACGGAGGTAGTAATTCACAAAGTATCCGGTGATAGGTTCTATTGTTGGGAAATAATTTCTGGTCCGAAGCTATTGAAAAATTCGTGAAAAGAAGACAACGAAAGGATAAAATGTCATAGGAAAACATACAAAGTTAGAGAGTAAAACATCGAATGTGATTGGTGCACATACTACGTACACAATTTAGTTCCTGCAATCCTTTTTACCATGTAAATGCAAAACGATATGAAAACACTATAACACATATAATTTCTGATGTGTACAGAAGATTATTTATCCCGGCTAATTGGTTTATTGAACTTTTAAAAAGCTAATGAGCTCATGTTGATAAAGTTATAATCAAAACAATTTGAACATAATAGCAACAAACACATGTTGCTTGGTGTAGAATTATTTTTAAGAAAGAATCCTTGTGATACTGAACCAGTTCTTAAAAAAAAAAAGAGGTTCATTGATGACCGAGATATGATATGATAAAAGGGAGTTGGAGAAACGAGAAAAAAAATAAAGATTGTACTTTATGTTGCAGAAAAGATTTGAACTATGGTACAGGAAAGAAATAATTATTCAAATTGGTTAATAATGACCAATGGTACAAAAATCAAACTATATTAAGTAGGGACGAGTTATCTTGACCCCCCTATATTTACAAAGTACACCCTCTAGTGGGGTAAGCGTACTTTTGTATTTTAATTCATTATTTTTTTTTGTACATTTGTAATTTGTACTTTTTTTTGTACTATTGTCTTTTTTTCTTCTTCTTAATCTTCACAATTGCGAAAGAGTATTTAAAATTGCGATAGAAGTCCAAGTTCCACAATTGCGATAAGAATCCAAGTAGAATTGTGATAAAAATCCAACAATTGCGATAACCCATACAATTGCGATAGAAACTAGATTTGCGATAGATCACACAATTGCGATAATTTCCAGAATTGCGATAGCCTAGACAATTGCGATAGAAACCAGAATTGCGATAGATCACACAATTACGATAGAATCCAGATTTTCTATAACTCAGACAATTGCGATAGAATCCAGAATTGCGATAAGTGGCACAATTGCGATAGACTCAGACAATTGCGATAAAGCCACTTTCTATCGCAAATCTTATACAAGATTGCGATTGGCTCAGACAATTGCAATAACCTTTGTCTTTTTTGACACTCAACCAATAATTTAGCAACTGATGAGATCCTCCCACTCTTACCCACTCTTACCTAATATTCTTATACAAGAATTTCGAGCAAGAAGCAACTCATGAAGATCCAAAACGCAAATCATACACAATCTTTGGTACTTATTCACGATCAAGTCACTTTTAACGCAAAACGTTCAATCTTGAAGCTAAGATTCGACTAAAGAACTACCAAAGCTCACTAACCAACTGTTAAAACCAATAAAAGCACAACCTTTAACCTTAAAATTTGCGTAAAGATCAAAGATAAAACACAAAAGCTCAGGTTTTTGTTAAGAAAAAATGCAACTTTTGGTTACTTTTGAACACAAACCGAACACAACTTAATCCTATTCCGATGTTTGGCGTCTTGATACCACTTGTAATGAACAAAGATCACTACTTTATCACACAAACTAACTATAGATCGAATGTATACTCAAAAAAAGAACAAACACGAAGGCAAACCTTTTATTTAAAACACGCAATAGTTCTCAACCACATACATTTCATACAGACCAAAATGAAACAACTCGACAAACAAACGAAACATCTCGACAAGCAAATGACACAACTCGACAAGCAAACGAAACAACTCAAACGAAACAACTCGACAAGCAAACGAGACACACGACATAGACCATAACAAATATCGCCCATTCATTTTTTTTATGCTACTTCCTACTGAGCTAGAACCTGCACCATCTTTTCCCTTCCTTGCTTTCCTTTGCTTGATGAAATATTCAAACATAGCTTCAAGATTTGTTATCCTATTTCCCAGATAGCTTTAACTTTAACCTTAAATATTTTTTGTGTTATATAATACTTGATGAAAAATTACATCAACGAAAAATATACTTGAAACTCAATCTATTCATATATTTTGCATCAAGTATTATAAAACGCCCGCAAAAATAGATAAGGTCAAAGTTAAACCAGTTTGACTCAGAAAAGTAAAACTGGACACTTATTTTGGGACGGAGGTAGTAATTCACAAAGTAACCGGTGATAGGTTCTATTGTTGGGAAATAATTTCTGGTCCGAAGCTATTGAAAAATTTGTGAAAAGAAGACAACGAAAGGATAAAATGTCATAGGAAAACATAAAAAGTTAGAGAGTAAAACATCGAATGTGATTGGTGCATATACTACGTACACAATTTAGTTCCTGCAATCCTTTTTACCATGTAAATGCAAAACGATATGAAAACACTATAACACATATAATTTCTTATGTGTACAGAAGATTATTTATCCCGGCTAATTGGTTTATTGAACTTTTAAAAAGCTAATGAGCTCATGTTGATAAAGTTATAATCAAAACAATTTGAACATAATAGCAACAAACACATGTTGCTTGGTGTAGAATTATTTTTAAGAAAGAATCCTTGTGATACTGAACCAGTTCTTAAAAAAAAAGAGCTTCATTGATGACCGAGATATGATATGATAAAAGGGAGTTGGAGAAACCGAGAAAAAAAAATAAAGATTGTACTTTATGTTGCAGAAAAGATTTGAACTATGGTACAGCAAAGAAATAATTATTCAAATTGATAAATAAAGACCAATGGTACAAAAATCAAACTATATTAAGTAGGGACGAGTTATCTTGACCCCCCTATATTTACAAAGTACACCCCCTAGTGGGGTAGGCGTACTTTTGTATTTTAATTCATAATTTTTTTTTTGTACATTTTGATGAGGCGAAAAGTGTACCGCTTTTAAGGGGTCATTTAAGCCCGAAATCGTATTTATTTGATCAAATATTGCCCTAAATCGTTCCTTTTGTCATTTTAGGTACTTTTGAGGAGAAATCTGGAAAAGGAGGCATTTTGGACGTTTTTGGAGCATAAAAGTGAAGAAAACGGCAAAGTCTCAAAATTGTGCTGAAAGTCACCTTTGACGGCGTCAACATTAACTCCAGACGGCGTCATGCCTTGGCAAGAAAAGTTGGATGTGAAATTTACTCATGACGGGCCAGTGAGTTTGCATGAGAATTCTGACGGCGTCACGCTTTAACTAAATCAAGGGCGTCACGGCTTAAATCAAAGAGGGACGGCGTCACGTTATAGGTCCGACGGCGTCAAGCCTTGATAAGCCAGAATGGATTTTTGAAGAGCTAAAGAGGGACGGCGTCAAGAAGGTCACCCGGGAACCCTAAAAGCGGCGAGGTGACGGCGTCACAATGCATAAGGTGACGCCGTCAGATGTCAAAGTCTATATATAGTTTTCTAATTTTTTGTCATTAAAGAGAGCTTAGTGTGTGGAATTTTGGGATAAAACCCTAAGACGATTTTAGCTACTTTTTCAGGGCTTCTTGCCTTGAGATCTTCCATGTTTCATTGAAAGATAAGTTATCAATTAATCATTCAATATGTCTATGTGTTGTTTGATTCTATCTTATGCTTGTCTTTTGTTTAACATGTTAGGCTAATTTTATCTTGTGTTTGCTTAGATCTAATGAAACCTAGCTATTGATTATTGGTTGTTAGTGTGTTGTTAGTTGTATTGGATGATTGTTTATCTATGTTAGGCTTAAGAAAACTGGCTAACTTCCTATTCGGTAACTTGCTTGAACGTCTTAAGAAACATGAACCAAATGCGTACTAAAGGTTTTTATGGTTGTATTTAATGCACAAGCGAATTCTAGTGATCCCATGTTAGGAGCTTCCTAGCCGGCTCGACATAGGAGTGAAGTAGGAGCTTGTAGAGTTTGGGGAAGTAAGTACGCCACCCCACGAATGGTATTAAGGAATACACCCGTCATCCACGCGACTAATGCACACTAATTAACCGGTAAAAGATAGTTAGGGAGTAAGGAAATCTAAGTAAACACATTTCTCCACACATAAGTTTCTCACCACTTTTCATTTTTGTTATTTTATTTTATTTGCATCTGTAGTAATTTGGGTTAGTTGACTAGCAACTAATTCCGCCCACTCCTTCAAAACCCGAGATTTTACTTGCTTTCATAAAATATAAAAACATAAAAAGAATCTTCCTCAACCCTTAGACCTAATTAGAGTAGCCTTTCATACCTAACGAACACTATTCCCTGTGGAGAACGATCAATCCCCCGTACTTACCACTACACTATACTACATCGGTCAGGTACACTGCCTGGTGGGGTTGTAAGCCTCTTGAGATCCCTTGAGAGGTAAAACCTGTTGTAAGGTTGCAAAACCACGCATCAAGTTTTTGGCGCCGCTGCCGGGGAATAGTTATTGTTTAGGTTGAATTTTTATTTCTATTAGGTCTACTCACTAGATTCCTTTCTAGTGAGATTTTTATTTTATTTTTCTAGGTTTTCTTTAGTCTATCTATTTTCTTCGTGTCTTTGTTCGTAACCATTACCGTCCGACATCATGGAAGATGGTAATATCCTTAACCCCCACAACCCACCACCACAACAACCACCACCACCTCCTAGAGCCCGTACTTTAGGAGAGTATTCCCGTCCTAGCCACCACGGCTATCGAAACACCATTGAGCTCACTCAAGGAGCCAATATCACACCCTTGCGATCCGACACCATCCGGTTGGTGCAAAGCGGATGCGCATTCCATGGACTTCGTTCTGAAGATCCTAATCAACATCTCAAGGACTTTCTTAAAATCGTTGATTCTATAGACCTTGATGTTGCCACTCGAGAGACGACCCGATTGCGTCTCTTCCAATTCTCTCTGCGGGACCAAGCTAGTCAGTGGCTAGAACGTCAACCCGCAGGATCCATTACCTCTTGGGATGATCTCACCACTCGTTTCCTTGCTCAGTTTTTCCCGCCGGGAAGAACTACCAAGCTAAGGAATGATATCTTGATGTTCCAACAACGTCAAGGCGAAACTCTCTACGAGGCATGGACTCGATTCAAGGACTTACTCCAAAAGGTCCCTCACCATGGCATAGAACTTTGGCTCCAAGTCCAAATCTTCTATGACCATATCAATCTCTCCACGAGGCAAACCATTGACCAATCGGCCGGTGGCAAGCTACGTGATCTAAGTGCGGAACAATCATGGGCTCTCCTAGAGGATCTTGCTCTTTATGACAACGAAAGTTGGAGTGATCCCCGTGATTTGAATAAAACGGTCAAGGCAATATCTTTGCCTTCTAACAATTCAAGCACTTCCGACCGTAGGATCATAGAACTTGAAGACCAAGTCAAGTTTCTCATGAAATCCTACGAGGCTCCTAAACCTTCAAGCCAAGTGAACAAAATCACTTCTTCATGTGAATTATGTAGTGGTCCCCACGACACTCGTGATTGCATGGAACTCCCCGAACAAGCTTTTGCGGACTACGCATCCTCGCGTACCGACGGAGCGGGAGACAAGTGGTACACTTTCAAGCCCGAGCCAAACCATTATGGTGATTCATACAACCCCTCATGGAAAAATCACCCGAACCTTAGGTGGAAACAAAACCAAAACACACAACAACCCAATTCTTCCAACCCACCTAATCGTTTCCAATCAAGCGGTTCCAACTCGAACCGTACTTTCAACAACAATCCTTCCGGCAATGGTAGTACCAATAACTTTGAAGGATTGATGTCTCAATTTATGGCATCTCAAGAAGCTCGGATAGCTAGATTCGAGACCGAATTCAATCAACGACAAACTGAGATGACCAATAAAATTGACAACTTGTTGAAAGCCCTCCATAACCAAGTGTTATCACCTCCACATAAGGACGCTAGGAACACAAATAGCGGACCCCAAGTCAAAGACCCTTCTTCATCCAAACATGTCCACTTCGTCAACATTGTCACTATTAAACCAATCGATAGGAGCATGGAAGAAAGTGAACCAAAGGATGAGGATAGGAAAGTCGAGGTTGATAAGGAAGTTAGGACAAGTGAGATTGAAGAAGTAGATGATGATGAGGACTACTTCAATAGGCTACCCACTAAGGAAGAGCGTGCATATCATACAAACTTATTCGATGACCCCGAGACACCATACTTCCTAGGTAGACCAATCATAGAAATAGGCGACCCTTCTAATCTCAACATACCATGCAACATAGGGCATCTACATGTGTGGAAAGCTTATATCGACCTTAGATCACCCATAAACGTCATGACTAGAGCCCACTACAACTTGATAATGAAAAATCAACTTGGGTATAGGATGTTCCCTGACAAGGGTTGGATGAGTAACTTCACGGGAAGAGTTAAGGGATTACCGGTTATGGTAGGAAACTTCACCTATGTCACCGACTTTGTAATTGTAGAAGATATCCGTCCAATAGTCGATGCATCCTTGACTCAAGTGGTTTTTGGAAAACCATTTGTTGAGGTCTCTAGAATGACTTATGAACCTTCCTTGGGGATAGTTAGATTTAAGGATGAGACCGATGAAGTAAGCTACCAAATGCCATATAAGATAGAACAATTCCAACACTTGTCAAATGTTGAGAAGGAGCTTAAACAAGCAGTCTACTATAGGAATGATAAGGATAGAAGTAAAGGAGTAGACTATGTTATGGAAAGGATATTCGGTTTCTACAAGGATTGTTTGAAATTAGGACCGGAATATAAAACCGGGAAGGAGAATGGCCTAGGAACCGTGACCGAGGATGGAGTCACGTAATGTACGTGACTTTGAGTCTAGCTACAAGACTCGTTAATAAAGAAAAGCGCTTCTTGGGAGGCAACCCAATCTTTATTTGTTTTATTTGCTTTGTGTGTTTATTTATTTGTTTGTTTGATTTTATTTGTTTCCGTATGTGTGTTTAATTTTTATTCTTATTGATTCATGTTCAAAACTAATTTGTGAAAATGCTTTATTTTGTTTTTAACTTCGTCTTAACTACATATAAAGGTATTTTGCAAAAAGATAAGTGTAAGGGAAATCTAAATCGGTTTATTAGAACACATATGAACATGAATCGTAATAATAATAAATTAATATACATATTCGTGTTTGTTTGAGTCAAATGCTTGTATCGAGTCATAATGATGTTTTGCAGAATTTCCAGGAAGTAAGGTAAAGGTTTTTCCAGAAATTTTCCGGAAACTTAAAACGAAAATTTTTGTCAGGTCATTTCTGACGGCGTCAGGGTTTATAACCTGACGGCGTCAGATTTAATTTTCAGAAATTTTTGAAAGTTTTGTTTTTAAAAAAAGTTTTTATTAAATCTCCAACTTATAATCTCCAGGAATCTGCAAAGTTATCATTCCACAAGCATTATATCCTTATATATAGATTTTATCCCGCCGATGTTATGCAGGTTTTCGTGTTTGTTTTCTCAGGTTCAACAGGTTATTTTGGACAAGGAAATGTTTTGAATCAAGCTTATGGCGATGCATTAGTCATGGAGCTTCAACATTCTCTTTGGAGGAAGATTTAACCGTGTAATTTCATTATCCAACGAGCGAATCAGGGGAGTATTTGATTTCATTCTTTTACTTTTTCTTTTACATCTTGTTATTTGAACATTAGGGACAATGTTCATCTTAAGTGTAAGGTGAGGGTAAAAGTACGATTTTAGAGAATACAATTGCGCTTGATTTTTTTTTGTTTGTTTAATAGTAGATGTGTAATAAAACTGAGAGAAATACTTGTTAAGGTAATTTTAGTGCCAAATTTAAAATTTTTTACAACATATAGGAGTGAAACTTTGATCTTAATGAGCGTCTCACGGATAGGAGTTATATGACTAGCACAAAAACCGTACCACTAAAAAATTTTCCACCCCCAAATATGTGAGGTTCGCCCCTAGAATTGGTAGGAAAAGCATTTATGCTATGATGTGTGTACCGGTAGCACTTAGATTCTAGAACTTGCGTTAGGACCATTCCGAGGCCACAAGTGAGACTACATTCGTGTAGTTAGATTTACTACATGATAAGAGGCATTAGGATTAACCCATGTTTTACACCTGTGTTTTTGTTATAATTACATTGGCTACATTGGTCAAGTAATTCTCCCACACCCTTTGCGTTGTACTCATTTTTAGTACACGATACCCCTAGTACACCCCTCAGAGCCTATCTTTTCGTTTCGACCTTTAAGCATTTTACTTAAAGGAAGAATTTGTTACACCCCACTAAAATGTACACCCAAATCGCCTTAGCCTACCTTGTATGCACTCATCTTTAGTGCATTATTGTGACAACATTTGTTTAAACCCAAGTTAATTATCTAATTGATTACATGGTTGCTAAGTCGAGTCATATCCTTGTACATATTGTTTTGGGATGATTGGGACTCATGGGTAAAGTACTAGTGTAATGGAGTAATGGGGAAGAACATCATTTATTACCCCCATATGTGCTAAATATTTTAAAAGTACTCCAAGTTTTTCAATTATCTTAATTCGAGTCATTAGAATAGTTATTTGTAAAGTTATGTAAAAGTTCAAGTGTAAGGGGAATGCAACGCCCCTATGTTGTATTATTTTGGATGGTAGGGTAAAAGTGTATGCAAAAAAAAAAAAAAAAAAAAAAAAAAAAAAAAAAAAAAAAAAAAAAAAAAAAATTTTCAAGAAAAATACAAAAAAAAATGAGAAAAAGAAAAATAGAAAAAACATACGGACTACCATCCCGTTTTATTTTATGTTTATTTTATGTTTATGTTTTGTTATTTTCTTTCATTAGCTTAAGATCGAGTCTAGTCTTGGCTTAGCAACATTGTATAGTACATGTAATTGATCAAGATCTTTAACTCGCCACCAGTAAAATATCCCTTATCCAACAAAACCGTGTTTTCCTTTTCCCTACACCTAACGTTATAACCCATTTAAAAGCCCTCTTTGATAGTTTATCTTAGGTGCTTACGCCTAGTGGAGGAGGTTTTCGATCCTTTCCCAAGCCTATGGTAATCTGTTTGCTATGACAGGTAGTGAGAGATATTTTCCGTTTTCATTTATGAGATTTATTTTGATGACACTTGAGAGATGTGAGTATCTAAACACTACTTGTGAGGTGCTAGTATGTAATCTCCGTGCTTATTATGATTGAAGTGGAACGATTATTTGTTGTAATTACTTTTATGTTTGCATTAAATGACCCCTAATTTGTATTTTGATTAGAATAAAAGCGCATTTGCTTGAGGACAAGCAAATCTCAAGTGTAAGGGTATTTGATGAGGCGAAAAGTGTACCGCTTTTAAGGGGTCATTTAAGCCCGAAATCGTATTTATTTGATCAAATATTGCCCTAAATCGTTCCTTTTGTCATTTTAGGTACTTTTGAGGAGAAATCTGGAAAAGGAGGCATTTTGGACGTTTTTGGAGCATAAAAGTGAAGAAAACGGCAAAGTCTCAAAATTGTGCTGAAAGTCACCTTTGACGGCGTCAACATTAACTCCAGACGGCGTCATGCCTTGGCAAGAAAAGTTGGATGTGAAATTTACTCATGACGGGCCAGTGAGTTTGCATGAGAATTCTGACGGCGTCACGCTTTAACTAAATCAAGGGCGTCACGGCTTAAATCAAAGAGGGACGGCGTCACGTTATAGGTCCGACGGCGTCAAGCCTTGATAAGCCAGAATGGATTTTTGAAGAGCTAAAGAGGGACGGCGTCAAGAAGGTCACCCGGGAACCCTAAAAGCGGCGAGGTGACGGCGTCACAATGCATAAGGTGACGCCGTCAGATGTCAAAGTCTATATATAGTTTTCTAATTTTTTGTCATTAAAGAGAGCTTAGTGTGTGGAATTTTGGGATAAAACCCTAAGACGATTTTAGCTACTTTTTCAGGGCTTCTTGCCTTGAGATCTTCCATGTTTCATTGAAAGATAAGTTATCAATTAATCATTCAATATGTCTATGTGTTGTTTGATTCTATCTTATGCTTGTCTTTTGTTTAACATGTTAGGCTAATTTTATCTTGTGTTTGCTTAGATCTAATGAAACCTAGCTATTGATTATTGGTTGTTAGTGTGTTGTTAGTTGTATTGGATGATTGTTTATCTATGTTAGGCTTAAGAAAACTGGCTAACTTCCTATTCGGTAACTTGCTTGAACGTCTTAAGAAACATGAACCAAATGCGTACTAAAGGTTTTTATGGTTGTATTTAATGCACAAGCGAATTCTAGTGATCCCATGTTAGGAGCTTCCTAGCCGGCTCGACATAGGAGTGAAGTAGGAGCTTGTAGAGTTTGGGGAAGTAAGTACGCCACCCCACGAATGGTATTAAGGAATACACCCGTCATCCACGCGACTAATGCACACTAATTAACCGGTAAAAGATAGTTAGGGAGTAAGGAAATCTAAGTAAACACATTTCTCCACACATAAGTTTCTCACCACTTTTCATTTTTGTTATTTTATTTTATTTACATCTGTAGTAATTTGGGTTAGTTGACTAGCGACTAATTCCGCCCACTCCTTCAAAACCCGAGATTTTACTTGCTTTCATAAAATATAAAAACATAAAAAGAATCTTCCTCAACCCTTAGACCTAATTAGAGTAGCCTTTCATACCTAACGAACACTATTCCCTGTGGAGAACGATCAATCCCCCGTACTTACCACTACACTATACTACATCGGTCAGGTACACTGCCTGGTGGGGTTGTAAGCCTCTTGAGATCCCTTGAGAGGTAAAACCTGTTGTAAGGTTGCAAAACCACGCATCACATTTGTACTTTGTACTTTTTTTTGTACTATTGTCTTTTTTTCTTCTTCTTAATCTTCACAATTGCGAAAGAGTATTTAAAATTGCGATAGAAGTCCAAGTTCCACAATTGCGATAAAAATCCAACAATTGCGATAACCCATACAATTGCGACAGAAACTAGATTTGCGATAGATCACACAATTGCGATAATTTCCAGAATTGCGATAGCCTAGACAATTGCGATAGAAACCAGAATTGTGATAGATCACACTATTACGATAGAATCCAGATTTTCTATAACTCAGACAATTGCGATAGAATCCAGAATTGCGATAAGTGGCACAATTGCGATAGACTCAGACAATTGCGATAAAGTCACTTTCTATCGCAAATCTTATACAAGATTGCGATTGGCTCAGACAATTGCAATAAACTTTGACTTTTTTGACACTCAACCAATAATTTAGCAAGAAGCAACTCAAGAAGATCCAAAACGCAAATCATACACAATCTTTGGTACTTATTCACGATCAAGTCACTTTTAACGCAAAAGGTTCAATCTTGAAGCTAAGATTCGACTAAAGAACTACCAAAGCTCACTAACCAACTGTTAAAACCAATAAAAGCACAACCTTTAACCTTAAAATTTGCGTAAAGATCAAAGATAAAACACAAAAGCTCAGGTTTTTGTTAAGAAAAAATGCAACTTTTGGTTACTTTTGAACACAAACCGAACACAACTTAATCCTATTCCGATGTTTGGCGTGTTTATACCACTTGTAATGAACAAAGATCACTACTTTATCACACAAACTAACTATAAATCGAATGGTACTCAAAAAAAGAACAAACACGAAGGCAAACCTTTTATTTAAAACACGCAAGTGTTCTCAACCACATACATTTCATACAAACTCAAATGAAACAGCTCGACAAGCAAACGAAACAACTCGACAAGCAAACGACACAACTCGACAAGCAAACGAAACAACTCGACAAGGAAAAGAAACACACGACATAGACCATAATAAATATCGCCCATTCCTTTTTTTTTTTTTTTTTTGTTTCTACATCCCACTTTGCAAGAACCTGCACCATATTTTCCCTTCCTTGCTTTCCTTTGCTTGATGAAATATTCAAACATAGCTTCAATATTTGTTATCCTATTTCCCAGATAGCTTCAACTTTAACCTTAAATATTTTTTGTGTTATATAATAGTTGATGAAAAATTACAGCAATGAAAAATATACTTGAAACTCAATCTATTCATATATTTTGCATCAAGTATTATATAACACCCGCAAAAAATTGATAAGGCCAAAGTTAAACCAGTTTGACTCAGAAAAGTAAAACTGGACACTTATTTTGGGACGGAGGTCGTAATTCACAAAGTATCCGGTGATAGGTTTTATTGGTGGGAAATCATTGCTGGTCCGAAGCTATTGAAAAAGTCGTTAAAAGAAGACAACGAAAGGATAAAATGTCATAGGAAAACATGCAAATTTAGAGAGTAAAACATCTAATGTGATTGGTGCACATACTACGTACACTATAACACATATAATTTCTGATGTGTACGGAAGATTATTTATCCCGACTTATTGGTTTATTGAACTTTTAAAAAGCTAATGAGCTCATGTTGATAAAGTTATAATCAAAACAATTTGAACATAATAGCAACAAACACATGTTGCTTGGTGTAGAATTATTTTTAAGAAAGAATCCTTGTGATACTGAACCAGTTCTTAAAAAAAAGAGCTTCATTGATGACCGAGATATGATATGATAGATGGGAGTTGGAGAAACCGAGAAAAAAATAAAGATTGTACATTATATTGCAGAAAAGATTTGAACTATGGTACAAGAAAGAAATAATTATTCAAATTGGTAAATAAAGACCAAAGGTACAAGAATCAATAAATATTAATTAGGGACGAGTTATCTTGACCCCTCTATATTTACAAAGTAAACCCCTAGTGGGGTAGGTGTACTTTTGTATTTTATTTTATTATTTTTTTTTGTACTTTTGTACTTTGTACTTTTTTTTCTACTATTTTCATTTTTTTTTCTTTTTTTTTAATCTTCATAATTGCGATAGAGTATTTAAAATTGCGATAGAAGTCCAAGTTCCACAATTGCGATAAGAATCCAAGTAGAATTGCGATAAAAATCCTACAATTGCGATAAGTAACCAGAATTGCGATAACCCATACAATTGCGATAGAAACTAGATTTGCGATAGATCACACAATTGCGATAATTTCCAGAATTACGATAGCCAAGACAATTGCAATAGATCACACAATTGCGATAGAATCCAGATTTGGGATAACTCAGACAATTGCGATAGAATCCAGAATTACGATAAGTGGCACAATTGCGATAGAGTCAGTCAATTGCGATAAAGTCATTTTCTATCACAAATCTTATACAAGATTGCGATAACCTTTGACTTTTTTGACACTCCACCAATAATTTAGCAACTGATGAGATCCACCCACTCTTACCCGCTCTTACCTAATATTCTTATACAAGAATTTCGAGCAAGAAGCAACTGATGAAGATACAAAACGCAAATCGCACACAATCTTTGGTACTTATTCACGATCAAGTCACTTTTAACGCAAAAGGTTCAATCTTGAAGCTAAGATTCGACTAAAGAACTACCAAAGCTCACTAACCAACTGTTAAAATCAATAAAAACACAACCTTTAACCTTAAAATTTGCGTAAGGATCAAAGATAAAACACAAAAGCTCACATTTTTATCAATTTTTTGCGGGTGTTATATAATAGTTGATGAAAAATTACACCAACGAAAAATATACTTGAAACTCAATCTATTCATATATTTTGCATCAAGTATTATATAACACCCGCAAAAAATTGATAAGGCCAAAGTTAAACCAGTTTGACTCAGAAAAGTAAAACTGGACACTTATTTTGGGACGGAGGTAGTAATTCACAAAGTATCCGGTGATAGGTTTTATTGGTGGGAAATCATTGCTGGTCCGAAGCTATTGAAAAAGTCGTTAAAAGAAGACAACGAAAGGATAAAATGTCATAGGAAAACATACAAAGTTAGAGAGTAAAACATCTAATGTGATTGGTGCACATACTACGTACAAAATTTAGTTCCTGCAATCCTTATTACCATGTAAATGCTAAACGATATGAAAACACTATAACACATATAATTTCTGATGTGTACGGAAGATTATTTATCCCGACTTATTGGTTTATTGAACTTTTAAAAAGCTAATGAGCTCATGTTGATAAAGTTATAATCAAAACAATTTGAACATAATAGCAACAAACACATGTTGCTTGGTGTAGAATTATTTTTAAGAAAGAATCCTTGTGATACTGAACCAGTTCTTAAAAAAAGAGCTTCATTGATGACCGAGATATGATATGATAGATGGGAGTTGGAGAAACCGAGAAAAAAAAAATAAAGATTGTACATTATATTGCAGAAAAGATTTGAACTATGGTACAAGAAAGAAATAATTATTTAAATTGGTAAATAAAGACCAATTGTACAAGAATCAATAAATATTAATTAGGGACGAGTTATCTTGACCCCTCTATATTTACAAAGTAAACCCCTAGTGGGGTAGGTGTACTTTTGTATTTTATTTTATTATTTTTTTTGTACTTTTGTACTTTGTACTTTTTTTTGTACTATTTTTATTTTTTTTTCTTTTTTTTTTTAATCTTCATAATTGCGATAGAGTATTTAAAATTGCGATAGAAGTCCAAGTTCCACAATTGCGATAAGAATCCAAGTAGAATTGCGATAAAAATCCAACAATTGCGATAAGTAACCAGAATTGCGATAACCCATACAATTGCGATAGAAACTAGATTTGCGATAATTTCCAGAATTGCGATAGCCAAGACAATTGCAATAGATCACACAATTGCGATAGAATCCAGATTTGGGATAACTCAGACAATTGCGATAGAATCCAGAATTACGATAAGTGGCACAATTGCGATAGACTCAGACAATTGCGATAAAGTCATTTTCTATCGCAAATCTTATACAAGATTGCGATAGACTCAGACAATTGCGATAACCTTTGACTTTTTTGACACTCCACCAATAATTTAGCAACTGATGTGATCCACCCACTCTTACCCGCTCTTACCTAATATTCTTATACAAGAATTTCGAGCAAGAAGCAACTGATGAAGATACAAAACGCAAATCACACACAATCTTTGGTACTTATTCACGATCAAGTCACTTTTAACTCAAAAGGTTCAATCTTGAAGCTAAGCTTCGACTAAAGAACTACCAAAGCTCACTAACCAACTGTTAAAATCAATAAAAACACAACCTTTAACCTTAAAATTTGTGTAAGCATCAAAGATAAAACACAAAAGCTCACGTTTTTATTAAGAAAAAACGCAACTTTTGGTTACTTTTGAACACAAACCGAACACAACTTAATCCTATTCGATGTTTGGCATGTTGATACCACTTGTAATGAACAAAGATCATTACTTTATCACACAAACTAACTATAGATCGAATGGTACTCAAAACAAGAACAAACACGAAGGCAAACCTTTTATTTAAAACACGCAAGAGTTCTCAACCACATACATTTCATACAGACTCAAATGAAACAACTCTACAAGCAAACGAAACAACCCGACAAGCAAACGACACAACCCGACAAGCAAACGAAACAACTCAAACGAAACAACTCGACAAGAAAACGAAACACACGACATAGACCATAACAAATATCGCAAATTCATATTTTTTTTGTTGCTACTTCCCACTTTGCTAGAACCTGCACCATCTTTTCCCTTCCTTGCTTTCCTTTGCCTGATGAAATATTCAAAGATAGCTTCAAGATTTGTTATCCTATTTCCGAGATAGCTTCAACTTTAACCTTAATTTTTTTTTGTGTTATGTAATACTTGATGAAAAATTACACCAACGAAAAATATACTTGAAACTCAATCTATTCATATATTTTGCATCAATTATTATATAACACCCGCAAAAATAGATAAGTGTTGGGTTTTATATTTTCATAGATTTGATGATCACAGAACAAGAAGAATGAAACATGAAGAATACTGAAATGATAAGCAAAATACACCAAGTAGATTCTACTGCTAGGCATAAAAGATTCTACTGCTAGAGTATTTTATTCTACTGCTAGTGTATTGTTGAAGTTTGCTCAAGTTACAACTAACAGTAGTAACTGCTGAGTTAGTACTGCTAGTACAAAGAAGGTAGCAGTTAGTACTGCTGGTTCAAAGAAGGTAGCAGTTAGTACTGCTTGTGCAAAGAAGATAGCAGTTGGTACTGCTAGTGCAAAGAAGCTACTACTGAATGGATAACTGAGTGACTCACACTACTGCTGGATGGATATGTTTGAAAAAAGATATTTTGTATATGAGTCAATTATATACGGTAGATAATATCTAGATATGTTATCAGTCAACAAATTGTAAACAAAGATACACGTTGTATCTTAATGACTGGCATACACAAGCAAGTAGTAGACAAGACTTATCAACTTTGTAATGATCTCCTTTGTTCTATAAAAAGGAGATCATAGCTTAGATACTTAGTATGTTTTATGTAGTGTTCTAGTGTGCTTAGAATTTAAACACCAAAGGGTGTCAATATGTAAAACATCAAAAGTGTGTGTGTGGGAACATCAGACGAGGGGTCTGATGAACATCAGACATGGGGTCTGATGTTGTTAGGTTTGTTTAACCTCAAGGTAATCAAGGTTTTCCTTGATCCCTGTTATTGTTGTAGGGTAACCGTGCTATATTTGATCACATAGCATTGGGGCTGAGTTTAATAACAAAGAGAAAGTTTGGCAAAAACTTTGTTGTGATAGTATTGTTTCTTTCATTGAATATTCCGCCAATATTATCATTACGCTTCGTCTAGGGAAATTCGTACAAGATCATATTTGTAATATTCTCTATTTGTTGATAACAAAAAAGGGAAGAGATGTGGTGGATAGCATAGATCAAGGGGAAGACAGTATGGTTTCATTCATGGTGAGATTTAGTTATCTCAATTTATCTACTTCGTCTAGGGAAATTCGTACAAGAATGTGTTTGTTTTGTAATCATCAAATAGGGGAAGATTGTTGGGTTTTATATTTTCGTAGATTTGATGATCACAGAACAAGAAGAATGAAACATGAAGAATACTGAAATGATAAGCAAAATACACCAAGTAGATTCTACTGCTAGGCATAAAAGATTCTACTGCTAGAGTATTTTATTCTACTGCTAGTGTATTGTTGAAGTTTGCTCAAGTTACAACTAACAGTACTAACTGCTGAGTTAGTACTGCTAGTACAAAGAAGGTAGTAGTTAGTACTGTTGGTTCAAAGAAGGTAGCAGTTAGTACTGCTTGTGCAAAGAAGATAGCAGTTGGTACTGCTAGTGCAAAGAAGCTACTGCTGAATGGATAACTGAGTGACTCATACTACTGCTGGATAGATATGTTTGAAAAAGGTATTTTGTATATGAGTCAATTATATACGGTAGATAATATCTAGATATGTTATCAGTCAAAAAATTGTAAACAAAGATACATGTTGTATCTTAATGACTGACATACACAAGCAAGTAGTAGACAAGACTTATCAACTTTGTAATGATCTCCTTTGTTCTATAAAAAGGAGATCATAGCTTAGATACTTAGTATGTTTTACAAGTGTTCTAGTATGATTAGAATTTAAACACCAAAGGGTGTCAATATGTAAAACATCAAAAGAGTGTGTGTGGGAACATCAGACAAGGGGTATGATGTTGTTAGGTTTGTTTAGCCTCAAGGTAATCAAGGTTTTCCTTGATCCCTGTTATTGTTGTAGAGTAACCGTGCTATATTTGATCACATAGCATTGGGGTTGAGCTTAATAACAAAGAGAAAGTTTGGCAAAAACCTTGTTGTGATAGTATTGTTTCTTTCATTGAATATTCCGCCAATATTATCATTACGCTTATTATAGTTAAAATCCTAGATCAAGGTCTAACAACCTTGAGCCCAAAACGATCAAAAAAACTTATAAGTAGTTGGTGTTCATAAACTTCTAAAATAAGTTTTTCACAGATAAGGTCAAAGTTAAACCAATTTGACTCAGAAAAGTAAAACTAGACACTTATTTTGGGACGGAGGTAGTAATTCACAAAGTATCCGGTGATAGGTTCTATTGGTGGGAAATCATTGCTGGTCCGAAGCTATTGAAAAAGCCATGAAAAGATGACAACGAAAGGATAAAATTTTATAGGAAAACATACAAAGTTAGAGAGTAAAACATCGAATGTGATTGGTGCACATACTACGTGCACAATTTAGTTCCGGCAATCCTTATTACCATGTAAATGCTAAACGACATGAAAACACTATAACACATATAATTTATGATGTGTACGGAAGATTATTTATCCCGGCTTATTGGTTTATTGAACTTTTAAAAAGCTAATGAGCTCATGTTGATAAATTAATTAATCAAAACAATTTGAACATAATAGCAACAAACACATGTTGCTTGGTCTAGAATTTTTTTTTAAGAAAGAATCCTTGTGATACTGAACCAGTTCTTAAAAAAAAAGAGCTTCATTGATGACCGAGATATGATATGATAGAAGGGAGTTGGAGAAACCGAGAAAAAAAATAAAGATTGTACTTTATGTTGCAGAAAAGATTTGAACTATGGTACAAGAAAGAAATAATTATTCAAATTGGTAAATAAAAACCACCGGTACAAGAATCAAAATATATTAAGTAGGGATGAGTTATCTTGAACCCCCCCCCCCCTATATTTACAAAGTAAACCCCCTATTGGGGTAGGTGTACTTTTGTATTTTATTTTATTTATTATTATTTATTTTTGTACTTTTGTACTTTGTGCTTTTTTTTTGTACTTTTGTCTTTTTTATTTTTATTTTTATTTATTTATTTTTTTTAAATCTTCACAATTGCGATAGAAGTTCAAGTTCCACAATTGCGATAAGAATCCAAGTAGAATTGCGATAAAAATCCAACAATTACGATAAGTAACCAGAATTGCGATAACCCAGACAATTGCGATAGAAACTAGATTTGCGATAGATCACACAATTGCGATAATTTAAAGAAATGCGATAGCCCAGACAATTGCGATAGAAACCATTTGCGATAACTCAGACAATTGCGATAGAAACCAGTATTGCGATAAGTGGCAAATTTGCGATAGACTCAGACAATTGCGATAAAGTCACTTTCTATCACAAATCTTATACAAGATTGCGATAGGCTCAGACAATTGCGATAACCTTTGACTTTTTTGACACTCCGCCAATAATTTAGCAACTGATGAGATCCTCCCACTCTTACCCACTCTTACCTAATATTCTTATACAAGAATTTCGAGCAAGAAGCAACTGATGAAGATTCAAAACGCAAATCACACACAATCTTTGGTACTTATTCACGATCAAGTCACTTTTAACGCAAAAGGTTCAATCTTGAAGCTAATATTCGACTAAAGAACTACCAAAGCTCACTAACCAACTGTTAAAATCAATAAAAACTCAACCATTAACCTTAAAATTTGCGTAAAGATCAAAGATAAAACACAAAAGCTCACGTTTTTATTAAGAAAAAACGCAACTTTTGGTTACTTTTGAACACAAACCGAACACAACTTAATCCTATTCCGATGTTTGGCGTGTTGATACCACTTGTAATGAACAAAGATCACTACTTTATCACACAAACTAACTACAGATCGAATGGTACTCAAAACAAGAACAAACACGAAGGCAAACCTTTTATTTAAAACACGCAAAAGTTCTAAACCACATATATTTCATATAGACTCAAATAAAACAACTCGACAAGCAAACGAAACAACTCGACAAGCAAACGAAACAACTCGACAAGCAAACGACAAAACCCGACAAGCAAATGAAACAACTCGACAAGCAAACGAAACACACGACATAGACCATAACAAATATCGCCCATTCATTTTTTTTTTTGCTGCTACTTCCCACTTTGCTAGAACCTGCACCATCTTTTCCCTTCCTTGCTTTCTTTTGCTTGATGAAATATTCAAACATAGCTTCAAGATTTGTTATCCTATTTCCCAGATAGCTTCAACTTTAACCTTAAATATTTTTTGTGTTATATAATACTTGATGAAAAATTACACCAACGAAAAATATACTTGAAACTCAATCTATTCATATATTTTGCATCAAGTATTATATAACACCCGCAAAAATAGATAAGGTCAAAGTTAAACCTGTTTGACTCAGAAAAGTAAATCTGGACAATTAGTTTGGGACGGAGGTAGTAATTCACAAAGTATCCGGTGATAGGTTCTAATGGTGGGAAATCATTGCTGGTCCGAAGCTATTGAAAAAGTCGTGAAAAGAAGACAACGAATGGATAAAATGTGATTGGTGCACATACTACGTACACAATTTAGTTCCGGCAATCCTTATTACCATGTAAATGCTAAACGATATGAAAACACTATAACACATATAATTTCTGATGTGTACGGAAGATTATTTATCCTGGCTTATTGGTTTATTGAACTTTTAAAAAGCTAATGAGCTTATGTTAATAAAGTTATAATCAAAACAATTTGAACATAATAGCAACAAACACATGTTGCTTGGTGTAGAATTTTTTTTAAGAAAGAATCCTTGTGATACTGAACCAGTTCTTAAAAAAAGAGCTTCATTGAAGACCGAGATATGATATGATAGAAGAGAGTTGGAGAAACCTAGAAAAAAAATAAAGATTGTACTTTATGTTGCAGAAAAGATTTGAACTATGGTACAAGAAAGAACTAATTATTCAAATTGGTAAATAAAGACCAATGGTACAAGAATCAAACTATATTAAGTAGGACGAGTTATCTTGACCCCCTATATTTACAAAGTACACCCCCTAGTGGGGTAGGTGTACTTTTGTATTTTATTTATTTATTTATTTATTTTGTACTTTTGTACTTTGTACTTTTTTTGTACTTTTGTCTCTTTTTTATTATTATTATTATTATTTTTTTTAATCTTCACAATTGCGATAGTGTATTTAAAATTGCGATAGAAGTCCAAGTTCCACAATTGCGATAAGAATCCTAGTAGAATTGCGATAAGTAACCAGAATTGCGATAACCCAGACAATTGCGATAGAAACTAGATTTGTGATAGATCCCACAATTGCGATAATTTCCCGAATTGCGATAGCCCAGACAATTGCGATAGATCACACAATTGCGATAGAATCCAGATTTTTGATAACTCAGACAATTGTGATAGAATCCAGAATTGCGATAAGTGGCACAATTACTATAGACTCAGACAATTGTGATAAAGTCACTTTCTATCGCAAATCTTATACAAGTTGGCGATAGGCTTAGACAATTGCGATAACCTTTGACTTACTTGACACTCCACCAATAATTTAGCAACTGATGAGATCCACCCACTCATACCAACTCTTACCTAATATTCTTATACAAGAATTTCGAGCAAGAAGCAACTAATGAAGATCCAAAACGTAAATCACACACAATCTTTGGTACATATTCACGATCAAGTCACTTTTAACGCAAAAGGTTCAATCTTGAAGCTAAGATTCGACTAAAGAACTACCAAAGCTCACTAACGCAACTTTTGGTTACTTTTGAAGACAAACCGAACACAACTTAATCCTATTCCGATGTTTGGCGTGTTGATACCACTTGTAATGAACAAAGATCACTACTTTATCACACAAACTAACTATAGATCGAATGGTACTCAAAAGAAAAATAAAAACGAAGGCCAACCTTTTATTTTAAATACGCAAGAGTTCTCAACCACATACATTTCATACAGACTCAAATGAAATAACTCGACAAGCAAACGAAACAACTCGACAAGCAAACGACACAACTCGACAAGCAAACGCAACAACTCAAACGAAACAACTCGACAAGCAAACGAAACACACGACATAGACCATAACAAATATCGCCCATTCATTTTATTTTATTTTTTGCTGCTACTTCCTACTTTGCTAGAACCTGCACCTTCTTTTCCCTTCCTTGCTTTCCTTTGCAAGATGAAATATTCAAACATAGCTTCAAGATTTGTTATCCTATTTCCCAGATAGCTTCAACTTTAACCTTAAATATTTATTGTGTTATATAATAGTTGATGAAAAATTACACCAACGAAAAATATACTTGAAACTCAATCTATTCATATATTTTGCATCAAGTATTATATAACACCCGCAAAAATAGATAAGGTCAAAGTTAAACCTGTTTGACTCAGAAAAGTAAATCTGGACAATTAGTTTGGGACGGAGGTAGTAATTCACAAAGTATCCGGTGATAGGTTCTAATGGTGGGAAATCATTGCTGGTCCGAAGCTATTGAAAAAGTCGTTAAAAGAAGACAACGAAAGGATAAAAAGTCATAGGAAAACATACAAAGTTAGAGAGTAAAACATCGAATGTGATTGGTGCACATACTACGTACACAATTTAGTTCCCGCAATCCTTATTACCATGTAAATGATAACGATATGAAAACACTATAAAACATATAATTTCTGATGTGTACGGAAGATTATTTATCCCCGTTTATTGGATTATTGAACTTTTAAAAAGCTAATGAGCTCGTGTTGATAAAGTTATAATCAAAACAATTTGAACATAATAGCAACAAACACATGTTGCTTGGTGTAGAATTTTTTTTAAGAAAGAATCCTTGTGATACTGAACCAGTTCTTAAAAAAAAAGAGCTTCATTGATGACCGAGATATGATATGATAGAAGGGTGTTGGAGAAACCGAGAAAAAAAATAAAGATTGTACTTTATGTTGCAGAAAAGATTTGAACTATGGTACAAAAAAGAAATAATAATTCAAATTGGTAAATAAAGACCAATGGTACAAGAATCAAACTATATTAAGTAGGGACGAGTTATCTTGACCCCCCTATATTTACAAAGTACACCCCTTAGTGGGGTAAGTGTATTTTGTATTTTTTTTTAAATCTTCACAATTGCGATAGAGTATTTAAAATTGAGATAGAAGTCCAAGTTCCAAAATTGCGATAAGAATCTAAGTAGAATTGCGATAAAAATCCAACAATTGCGATAAGTAACCAGAAATGCGATAACCCAGATAATTGCGATAGAAACTAGATTTGCGATAGATCACACAATTGCGATAATTTCCAGAATTGCGATTGCTCAGACAATTGCGATAGAAACCAGAATTGCAATAGATCACACAATTACGATAGAATCCAGATTTTCTATAACTCAGAAAATTGCGATAGAATCCAGAATTGCGATAAGTGGCACAATTGCGATAGACTCATACAATTGCGATAAAGTCACTTTCTATCGCAAATCTTATACAAGATTGCGATAGGCTCAGACAATTGCGATAACCTTTGTCTTTTTTGACACTCCCCCAATAATTTAGCAACTGATGAGATCCACCTACTCTTACCTAATATTCTTATACAAGAATTTCGAGCAAGAAGCAACTGATATAGATCCAAAACGTAAATTACACACAATCTTTGGTACTTATTCACGATCAAGTCACTTTTAACGCAAAAGGTTCAATCTAGAAGCTAAGATTCGACTAAAGAACTACCAAAACTCACTAACCAACTGTTAAAATCAATAAAAACACAACCTTTAACTTTAAAATTAGCGTAAAGATCAAAGATAAAACACAAAAGGTCACATTTTTATTAAGAAAAAAACACAACTTTTGGTTACTTTTGAACACAAACCGAACACAACTTAATCCTATTCCGATGTTTGGCGTGTTGATACCACTTGTAATGAACAAAGATCACTACTTTATCACACAAACTAACTATAGATCGAATGGTACTCAAAACAAGAACAAACATGAAGGAAAACCTTTTATTTAAAACACGCAAGAGTTCTCTACCACATACATTTCATACAGACTCAAATGAAACAACTCGACAAGTAAACGAAACAACTCGACAAGCAAACGACACAACTCGACAAGGAAACGAAATAACTCAAACGAAACAACTCGACAAGCAAACGAAACACACGACATAGAACGTAACAAATATCGCCCATTCATTTTTTTTGCTGCTACTTCCTACTTTGCTAGAACCTGCACCTTCTTTTCCCTTCCTTGCTTTCCTTTGCATGATGAAATATTCAAACATATCTTCAAGATTTGTTATCCTATTTCCCAGATAGCTTCAACTTTAACGTTAAATATTTATTGTGTTATATAATAGTTGATGAAAAATTACACCAACGAAAAATATACTTGAAACTCAATCTATTCATATATTTTGCATCAAGTATTATATAACACCCGCAAAAAATTGATAAGGCCAAAGTTAAACCAGTTTGACTCAGAAAAGTAAAACTGGACACTTATATTGGGACAGAGGTAGTAATTCACAAAGTATCCGGTGATAGGTTTTATTGGTGGGAAATCATTGCTGGTCCGAAGCTATTGAAAAAGTCATTAAAAGAAGACAACGAAAGGATAAAATGTCATAGGAAAACATACAAAGTTAGAGAGTAAAACATCTAATGTGATTGGTGCACATACTACGTACACAATTTAGTCCCTGCAATCCTTATTACCATGTAAATGTTAAACGATATGAAAACACTATAACACATATAATTTCTGATGTGTACGGAAGATTATTTATCCCGACTTATTTGTTTACTGAACTTTTAAAAAGCTAATGAGCTCATGTTGATAAAGTTATAATCAAAACAATTTGAACATAATAGCAACAAACACATGTTGCTTGGTGTAGAATTATTTTTAAGAAAGAATCCTTGTGATACTGAACCAGTTCATAAAAAAAAGAGCTTCATTGATGACCGAGATATGATATGATAGAAGGGAGTTGGAGAAACCGAAAAAAAAATAAAGATTGTAATTTATATTGCAGAAAAGATTTGAACTATGGTACAAGAAAGAAATAATTATTCAAATTGGTAAATAAAGACCAATAGTACAATAATCAAACTATATTAATTAGGGACGAGTTATCTTGACCCCCCTATATTTACAAAGTACACCCCTAGTGGGTTAGGTGTACTTTTTTTTTTTTTTTTTTTTTTTTTTTTTTTTTTGTACTTTTGTACTTTGTACTATTTTCTTTTTTTCTTTTTTTGAAATCTTCATAATTGCGATAGAGTATTTAAAATTGCGATAGAAGTCCAAGTTCCACAATTGCGATAAGAATCCAAGTAGAATTGCGATAAAAATCCAACAATTGCGATAAGTAACCAGAATTGCGATAACCCATACAATTGCGATAGAAACTAGATTTGCGATAGATCACACAATTGCGATAATTTCCAGAATTGCGATAGCCAAGACAATTGCAATAGATCACACAATTGCGATAGAATCCAGATTTGCAATAACTCTGACAATTGCGATAGAATCCAGAATTACGATAAGTGGCACAATTGCGATAGACTCGGACAATTGCGATAAAGTCATTTTCTATCGCAAATCTTATACAAGATTGCGATAGACTCAGACAATTGCGATAACCTTTGACTTTTTTGACACTCCACCAATAATTTAGCAACTGATGAGATCCATCCACTCTTACCCACTCTGACCTAATATTCTTATACAAGAATTTCGAGCAAGAAGCAATTGATGAAGATACAAAACGCAAATCACACACAATTTTGGTACTTATTCATGATCAAGTCACTTTTAACGCAAAAGGTTCAATCTTGAAGCTAAGATTCGACTAAAGGACTACCAAAGCTCACTAACCAACTGTTAAAATCAATAAAAACACAACTTTTAACCTTAAAATTTGCGTAAAGATCAAAGATAAAACACAAAAGCTCACGTTTTTATTAAGAAAAAATGCAACTTTTGGTTACTTTTGAACACAAACCGAACACAACTTAATCCTATTCCGATGTTTGGCGTGTTGATACCACTTGTAATGAACAAAGATCACTACTTTATCACACAAACTAACTATAGATCGAATGGTACTCAAAACAAGAACAAACACGAAGGCAAACCTTTTATTTAAAACATGCAAGATTTCTCAACCACATACATTTCATACAGACTCAAATGAAACAACTCGACAAGCAAACGAAACAACTCGAGAAGCTAACGACACAACTCGACAAGCAAACGAAACAACTCAAATGAAACAACTCGACAAGCAAACGAAACACACGACATAGACCATAACAAATATCGCCCATTTATTTTTTTTCCTGCCACTTCCCACTTTGCTAGAACCTGCACCATCTTTTCCCTTCCTTGCTTTTCTTTGCTTGATGAAATATTCAAACATTGCTTCAAGATTTGTTATCCTATTTCCCATATATACTTGAAACTCAATCTATTCATATATTTTGCATCAAGTATTATATAACACCCGCAAAAATAGATAAGGTCAAAGTTAAACCAGTTTGACTCAGAAAAGTAAAACTGGACACTTATTTTGGGACGGAGGTCGTAATTCACAAAGTATCCGGTGACAGGTTCTATTGGTGGTAAATCATTGCTGGTCCGAAGCTATTGAAGAAGTCGTGAAATGAAGACAACGAAAGGATAAAATGTCATAGGAAAACATACAAAGTTAGAGAGTAAAACATCGAATGTGATTGGTGCACATACTACGTACACAATTTAGTTCCCGCAATCCTTATTACCATGTAAATGCTAAACTATATGAAAACACTATAACACATATAATTTCTGATGTGTACGGAAGATTATTTATCCCGGCTTATTGGTTTATTGAACTTTTAAAAAGCTAATGAGCTCATGTTGACAAATTTGTAATCAAAACAATTTGAACATAATAGCAACAAATACATGTTGCGTGGTGTAGAATTTTTTTTAAGAAAGAATACTTGTGATACTGAACCAGTTCTTTAAAAAAAAAAAGAGCTTCATTGATGACCAAGATATGATATGATAGAAGGGAGTTGGAGAAACCGAGAAAAAAAAATAAAGATTGTACTTTATGTTGCAAAAAAGATATGAACTATGGTACAAGGAAAAAATAATTATTCAAATTGGTAAATAAAGACCAATGGTACAAGAATCAAACTATATTAAGTAAGGACGAGTTATCTTGACCCCCTATATTTACAAAGTACACACCCTAGTGGGGTAGGTGTACTTTTGTATTTTATTTATTATTTTTTTTTTGTACTTTTGTACTTTATACTTTATTTTTGTACTTTTGTCTTCTTCTTTTTTTTTTTTTTTTTTTTTTTTTATTATTTTTTTTTAAATCTTCACAATTGCGATAGAGTATTTAAGATTGCGATAGAGGTCCAAGTTCCACAATTGCGATAAGAATCCAAGTAGAATTGCGATAAAAATCCAACAATTGCGATAAGTAACCAGAATTGCGATAACCCAGACAATTGCGATAGAAACTAGATTTGCGATAGATCACACAATTGCGATAATTTCCAGAATTGTGATAGAAACCAGAATTGCGATAGATCACACAATTGCGATAGAATCCAGATTTGCGATAACTCAGACAATTGCGATAGAATCTAGAATTGCGATAAGTGGCACAATTGCGATAGACTCAGACAATTGCGATAAAGTCACATTCTATCGCAAATCTTATACAAGATTGCGATAGGCTCAGACAATTGCGATAACCTTTGACTTTTTTTGACACTCCACCAATAATTTAGCAACTGATGAGATCCACCCACTATTACCCACTCTTACCTAATATTCTTATACAAGAATTTCGAGCAAGAAGCAACTGATGAAGATCCAAAACGCAAATCACACACAATCTTTGGTATTATTCACGATCAAGTCACTTTTAACGCAAAAGGTTCAATCTTGAAGCTAAGATTCGACTAAAGAACTACCAAAGCTCACTAACCAACTGTTAAAATCAATAAAAACACAACCTTTAACCTTAAAATTTGCGTAAAGATCAAGGATAAAAAATAAAAGCTCATGTTTTTATTAAGAAAAAACTCAACTTTTTGTTACTCTTGAACACAAACCGAACACAACGTAATCCTATTCCGATGTTTGGCGTGTTGATACCACTTGTAATGAACAAAGATCACTACTTTATCACACAAACTAACTATTGATCGAATGGTACTCAAAACAAGAACAAACACGAAGGCAAACCTTTTATTTAAAATACGCAAGAGTTCTCAGCCACATACATTTCATACAGACTCAAATGAAACAACTCGAAAAGCAAACGAAACAACTCGAGAAGCAAACGACACAACCCGACAAGCAAACGAAACAACTCGACAAGCAAACGAAACACACGACATAGACCATAACAAATATCGCCCATTCATTTTTTTTTGCTGCTACTTCCCACTTTGCTTGAACCTGCACCATCTTTTTCCTTCCTTGCTTTCCTTTGCTTGATGAAATATTCAAACATAGCTTCAAGATTTGTTATCCTATTTCCCAGATAGCTTCAACTTTAACCTTAAATATTTTTAGTGTTATATAATATTTGATGAAAAATTACACCAACGAAAAATATACTTGAAACTCAATCTATTCATATATTTTGCATCAAGTATTATATAACACCCGCAAAAATAGATAAGGTCAAAGTTAAACCAGTTTGACTCAGAAAAGTAAAACTGGACACTTATTTTGGGACGGAGGTAGTAATTCACAAAGTATCCGGTGATAGGTTCTATTGGTGGTAAATCATTGCTGGTCCGAAGCTATTGAAGAAGTCGTGAAATGAAGAAACGAAAGGATAAAATGTCATAGGAAAACATACAAAGTTAGAGAGTAAAACATCGAATGTGATTGGTGCACATACTACGTACACAATTTAGTTCCCGCAATCCTTATTACCATGTAAATGCTAAACAATATGAAAACACTATAACACATATAATTTCTGATGTGTACGGAATATTATTTATCCCGGCTTATTGGTTTATTGAACTTTCAAAAAGCTAATGAGCTCATGTTGATAAAGTTATAATCAAAACAATTTGAACTTAATATCAACAAACACATGTTGCTTGGTTTAGAATTTTTTTTAAGAAAGAATCCTTGTGATACTAAACCAGTTCTTAAAAAAAAGAGCTTCATTGATGACCGAGATATGATATGATAGAAGGGAGTTGGAGAAACCGAGAATAAAAATAAAGATTATACTTTATGTTACAGAAAAGGTTTGCCCAGAATTGCGATAGCCCAGACAATTGCGATAGAAACCAGAATTGCGATAGATCACACAATTGCGATAGAATCCAGATTTGCGATAACTCAGACAATTGCGATAGAATTCAGAATTACGATAAGTGGCACAATTGCGATAGACTCAGACAATTGCGATAAAGTCACTTTCTATTGCAAATCTTAGAAAAGATTGCGATAGGCTCAGACAATTGCGAAAACCTTCGACTTTTTTGACACTCCACCAATTATTTAGCAACTGATGAGATCCTCCCACTCTTACCCACTTTTACCTAATATTCTTATACAAGAATTTCGAGCAAGAAGCAACTGATGAAGATCCAAAACGCAAATCACACACAATCTTTGGTACTTATTCACGATCAAGTCACTTTTAACGCAAAAGGTTCAATCTTGAAGCTAAGATTCGACTAAAGAACTACCAAAGCTCACTAACCAACTGTTAAAATCAATAAAAACACAACCTTTAACCTTAAAATTTGCGTAAAGATCAAAGATAAAACACAAAAGCTCATGTTTTTATTAAGAAAAAACGCAACTTTTGGTTACTTTTGAACACAAACCGAACACAACTTAATCCTATTCCGATGTTTGGCGTGTTGATACCATTTGTAATGAACAAAGATCACTACTTTATCACACAAACTAACTATAGATCGAATGGTACTCAAAACAAGAACAAACACGAAGGCAAACCTTTTATTTAAAACACGCAAGAGTTCTCAACCACATACATTTCATACAGACTCAAATGAAACAACTCGACAAGCAAACGACACAACCCGACAAGCAAACGAAACAACTCAAACGAAACAACTCGACAAGCAAAAGAAACACACGACATAGACCATAACAAATATCGCAAATTCATATTTTTTTTATGCTACTTCCCACTTTGCTAGAACCTGCACCATCTTTTCCCTTCCTTGCTTTCCTTTGCTTGATGAAATATTCAAAGATAGCTTCAAGATTTGTTATCCTATTTCCTAGATATCTTCAACTTTAACCTTAATTATTTTTTGTGTTATGTAATACTTGATGAAAAATTACACCAACGAAAAATATACTTGAAACTCAATCTATTCATATATTTTGCATCAAGTATTATATAACACCCGCAAAAATAGATAAGTGTTGGGTTTTATATTTTCATAGATTTGATGATCACAGAACAAGAAGAATGAAACATGAAGAATTCTGAAATGATAAGCAAAATACACCAAGTAGATTCTACTGCTAGGCATAAAAGATTCTACTGCTAGAGTATTTTATTCTACTGCTAGTGTATTGTTGAAGTTTGCTCAAGTTACAACTAACAGTAGTAACTACTGAGTTAGTACTACTAGTACAAAGAAGGTAGCAGTTAGTACTGCAGGTTCAAAGAAGGTAGCAGTTAGTACTGCTTGTGCAAAGAAGATAACAGTTGGTACTGCTAGTGCAAAGAAGCTACTGCTGAATGGATAACTGAGTGACTTATACTACTGCTGGATGGATATGTTTGAAAAAAGGTATTTTGTATATGAGTCAATTATATACTGTAGATAATATCTAGATATGTTATCAGTCAACAAATTGTAAACAAAGATACATGTTGTATCTTAATGACTGGTATACACAAGCAAGTAGTAGACAAGACTTATCAACTTTGTAATGATCTCCTTTGTTCTATAAAAAGGAGATCATAGCTTAGATACTTAGTATGTTTTATGTAGTGTTCTAGTGTGCTTAGAATTTAAACACCAAAGGGTGTCAATATGTAAAACATCAAAAGAGTGTGTGTGGGAACATCAGACGAGGGGTCTGATGAACATCATACATGGGGTCTGATGTTGTTAGGTTTGTTTAACCTCAAGGTAATCAAGGTTTTCCTTGATCCCTGTTATTGTTGTAGGGTAACCGTGCTATATTTGATCACATAGCATTGGGGCTGAGTTTAATACAAAGAGAATGTTTGGAAAAAACTTTGTTGTGATAGTATTGTTTCTTTCATTGAATATTCCGCCAATATTATCATTACGCTTATTATAGTTAAAATCCTATATCAAGGTCTAACAACCTTGAGCCCAAAACGATCAGAAAAACTTATAAGTAGTTGGTGTTCATAAACTTCTAAAATAAGTTTTTCACAAGTGGTATCAGAGCGGGGGGCTCTCGATCTAGGAAGTTATAAGGTTTTTGTAAATAGAAGAAAGAAGAAAAATTCATTTTTGCTAAAATTTTCAAAACTATTGCTGAAACAGTTGAGGTACGAATTTTTGGTTTTCTTTCAAGGTTCACACATAAAGGGGAAGAATCACACACAAAAGAGAGTTGGTTCTTAAAAGATAAAAGGCTTGTTTCTATTTTCATTGGCGAAGAAGGTTAGTTGCTGCTTATTTGAAGATGAAGTAGAATTTTTCAAGGTTGTGTTCTTATTATATATTAAGGTGATTACTACACTTTAAAGATAACTTGTTCCTTTGTTCAAGTGACTACAAAATGACAAACACTTAAAGGAGATACGTTGTAGTACTCAGTGTCTCATAGAAGATGAGTTTATTGTCATGAGATTGAGGTCTCCCTATACATCGAAGTTGGGTATACGTTCAAAGTCAGTTTTAGTACAAGACATAAGACACAAGATTGGTTTATTCTCTTTCATCATCAAGTTACTAATGGCTGGTTTTTCTTCATCAATCATAAAAGCCTACATAATTGGAGATTCGAATGGTTAACATATGGGTTTCAGGGGTAGCTTAAATGTTCAGATGTATAACCATTTATTATATTTGTGCATCACCACAGGGAAAGTTATTGATTCTTACTACTGTTGATTAGTATTACTAATAATGGTTTAGATTTTTACTGTCTCAAGTTCATTTTTAGTGCGGAAAACTTAATGGAGGGTAATTTGAGACATTAGAAGGATGAATTAGATGTGTAGTATTAGTTCGAAGTTGTAAAGATCATATTTGTAATATTCTCTATTTGTTGATAACAAAAAGGGGAAGAGATGTGGTGGATAGCATAGATCAAGGGGAAGACAGTATGGTTTCATTCATGGTGAGATTTAGTTATCTCAATTTCTCTACTTCGTCTAGGGAAATTCGTACAAGAATGTGTTTGTTTTGTAATCATCAAATAGGGGAAGATTGTTGGGTTTTATATTTTCATAGATTTGATGATCACAGAACAAGAAGAATGAAACATGAAGAATACTGAAATGATAAGCAAAATACACCAAGTAGATTCTACTGCTAGGCATAAAAGATTCTACTGCTAGAGTATTTTATTCTACTGCTAGTGTATTGTTGAAGTTTGCTCAAGTTACAACTAACAGTACTAACTGCTGAGTTAGTACTGCTAGTACAAAGAATGTAGCAGTTAGTACTGCTGGTTCAAAGAAGGTAGCAGTTAGTACTGCTTGTGCAAAGAAGATAGCAGTTGGTACTGCTAGTGCAAAGAAGCTACTGCTGAATGGATAACTGAGTGACTCATACTACTGCTGGATGGATATGTTTGAAAAAGGTATTTTGTATATGAGTCAATTATATACGGTAGATAATATCTAGATATGTTATCAGTCAACAAATTGTAAACAAAGATACATGTTGTATCTTAATGACTGACATACACAAGCAAGTAGTAGACAAGACTTATCAACTTTTTAATGATCTCCTTTGTTCTATAAAAAGGAGATCATAGCTTAGATACTTAGTATGTTTTACAAGTGTTCTAGTGTGCTTAGAATTTAAACACCAAAGGGTGTCAATATGTAAAACATCAAAAGAGTGTGTGTGGGAACATCAGACAAGGGGTCTGATGTTGTTAGGTTTGTTTAGCCTCAAGGTAATCAAGGTTTTCCTTGATCCCTGTTATTGTAGTAGAGTAACCGTGCTATATTTGATCACATAGCATTGAGGCTGAGTTTAATAACAAAGAGAAAGTTTGGTAAAAACCTTGTTGTGATAGTATTGTTTCTTTCATTGAATATTCCGCCAATATTATCATTACGCTTATTATAGTTAAAATCCTAGATCAAGGTCTAACAACCTTGAGCCCAAAACGATCAGAAAAACTTATAAGTAGTTGGTGTTCATAAACTTCTAAAATAAGTTTTTCACAGATAAGGTCAAAGTTAAACCAATTTGACTCAGAAAAGTAAAATTGGATACTTATTTTGGGACGGAGGTAGTAATTCACAAAGTATCCGGTGATAGGTTCTATTGGTGGGAAATCATTGCTGGTCCGAAGCTATTGAAAAAGTCATGAAAAGAAGACAACGAAAGGATAAAATTTTATAGGAAAACATACAAAGTTGGAGAGTAAAACATCGAATGTGATTGGTGCACATACTACGTACACAATTTAGTTCCGGCAATCCTTATTACCATGTAAATGCTAAACGACATGAAAACACTATAACACATATAATTTCTGATGTGTACGGAAGATTATTTATCCCGGCTTATTAGTTTATTGAACTTTTAAAAAGCTAATGAGCTCATGTTGATAAAGTTATAGTCAAAACAATTTGAACATAATAGCAACAAACACATGTTGCTTGGTGTAGAATTTTTTTAAGAAAGAATCCTTGTGATACTGAACCAGTTCTTAAAAAAAAGAGCTTCATTGATGACCGAGATATGATATGATAGAAGGGAGTTGGAAAAACTGAGAAAAAAAAATAAAGATTGTACTTTATGTTGCAAAAAAGATTTGAACTATGGTACAAGAAAAAAATAATTATTCAAATTGGTAAATAAAAACCACTGGTACAAGAATCAAACTATATTAAGTATGGACGAGTTATTTTGATACTCCTATATTTATAAAGTAAACCCCCTAGTGGGGTAGGTGTACTTTTGAATTATTTATTTATTTACTTTTTTGTTCTTTTGTACTTTGTGCTTTTTTTTTTTTGTAGTTTTGTCTTTTTTTTATTTATTATTATTTTTTTTTTAAATCTTCACAATTGCGATAGAAGTCCAAGTTCCACAATTGCGATAAGAATCCAAGTAGAATTGCGATAAAAATCCAACAATTACGATAAGTAACCAGAATTGCGATAACCCAGACAATTGCGATAGAAACTAGATTTTCGATAGATCACACAATTGAGATAATTTAAAGAAATGTGATAGCCCAGACAATTGCGATAGAAACCATTTGCGATAACTCAGACAATTGCGATAGAAACCAGAATTGCGATAAGTTGCACAATTGCGATAGACTCAGACAATTGCGATAAAGTCACTTTCTATAGCAAATTTTATACAAGATTGCGATAGGCTCAGACAATTGCGATAACCTTTGACTTTTTTGACACTCTACCAATAATTTAGCAACTGATGAGATCCTTCCACTCTTACCCACACTTACCTAATAATCTTATACAAGAATTTCGAGCAAGAAGCAACTGATGAAGATTCAAAACGCAAATCACACACAATCTTTGGTACTTATTCACGATCAAGTCACTTTTAACGCAAAAGGTTCAATCTTGAAGCTAAGATTCGACTAAAGAACTACCAAAGCTGACTAACCAACTGTTAAAATCAATAAAAACACAACCTTTAACCTTAAAATTTGCTTAAAGATCAAAGATAAAACACAAAATCTCACGTTTTTATTAAGAAAAAACGCAACTTTTGGTTACTTTTGAACACAAACCGAACACAACTTAATCTTTTTCCGATATTTGGTGTGTTAATACCACTTGTAATGAACAAAGATCACTACTTTATCACACAAACTAACTACAGATCGAATGGTACTCAAAACAAGAACAAACACGAAGGCAAACCTTTTATTTAAAACACGCAAAAGTTCTAAACCACATATATTTCATATAGACTCAAATAAAACAACTCAACAAGCAAACGAAACAACTCGACAAGCAAACGACACAACCCGACAAGCAACCGAAACAACTCGACAAGCAAACGAAACACACGACATAGACCATAACAAATATCGCCCATTCATTTTTTTTTTTGCTGCTACTTCCCACTTTGCTAGAACCTGCACCATATTTTCCCTTCCTTGCTTTCCTTTGCTTAATGAAATATTCAAACATAGCTTCAAGATTTTTTATCCTATTTCCCAGATAGCTTTAACTTTAACCTTAAATATTTTTTGTGTTATATAATACTTGATGAAAAATTACACCAACGAAAAATATACTTGAAACTCAATCTATTCATATATTTTGCATCAAGTATTATATAACACCCGCAAAAATAGATAAGGTCAAAGTAAAATCATTTTGACTCAGAAAAGTAAAACTGGACAATTAGTTTGGGACGGAGGTAGTAATTCACAAAGTATCCGGTGATAGGTTCTAATGGTGGGAAATCATTGCTGGTCCGAAGCTATTGAAAAAGTCATGAAAAGAAGACAACGAAAGGATAAAATGTCATAGAAATCATACAAAGTTAGAGAGTAAAACATCGAATGTGATTGGTGCACATACTACGTACACAATTTAGTTCCGGCAATCCTTTTTACCATGTAAATGCTAAACGATATGAAAACACTATAACTCATATAATTTCTGATGTGTACGGAAGATTATTTATCCTGGCTTATTGGTTTATTGAACTTTTAGAAAGCTAATGAGCTCATGTTGATAAAGTTATAATCAAAACAATTTGTACTTTATGTTGCAGAAAAGATTTGAACAATGGAACAAGAAAGAACTAATTAGTCAAATTGGTAAATAAAGACCAAGGGTACAAGAATCAAACTATATTAAGTAGGGACGAGTTATCTTGACCCCCTATATTTACAAAGTACACCCCCTAGTGGGGTTGGTGTACTTTTGTATTTTATTTATTTATTTATTTATTTTTGTACTTTTGTACTTTGTACTTTTTTTTGTACTTTTGTCTCTTTTTTATTTTATTTTTCTTTTTTTTAAATCTTCACAATTGCAATAGAGTATTTAAAATTGCGATAGAAGTCCAAATTCCACAATTGCGATAAGAATCCTAGTAGAATTGCGATAAGTAACCAGAATTGTGATAACCCAGACAATTGCGATAGAAACTAGATTTGCGCTAGATCACACAACTGCGAGAATTTCCCGAATTGCGATAGCCCAGACAATTGCGATAGAAACCAGAATTGTGATAGATCACAATTGCGATAGAATCCAGATTTGCGATAACTCAGACAACTGCGATAGAATCTAGAATTGCGATAAGTGGCACAATTGCTATAGACTCAGACAATTGTGATAAAGTCACTTTCTATCGCAAATCATATACAAGATGGCGATAGGCTCAGACAATTGCGATAACCTTTGACTTTCTTGACACTCCACCAATAATTTAGCAACTGATGAGATCCACCCACTCATACCCACTCTTACCTAATATTCTTATACAAGAATTTCGAGCAAGAAGCAACTAATGAAGATCCAAAACGCAAATCACACACAATCTTTGGTACTTATTCACGATAAAAGTCACTTTTAACGCAAAAGGTTCAATCTTGAAGCTAAGATTCGACTAAAGAACTACCAAAGCTCACTAACGCAACTTTTGGTTTCTTTTGAAAACAAACCGAACACAACTTAATCCTATTCCGATGTTTGGCGTGTTGATATGTCACACCCCAAAAATGGCGCAGCGGAATGGCATTTCACGGGGTATGACCTCATAGTCAAAAAAACACAAGGTGTCACAATAGAGAAAACTAAATGTATAACATAAGACCAAAAATAGTCGCAAACTCCCACAACAGGGATGAGTATAAAGATCCAAGATAAACATAAGTCTCAAAGTTAATCAACGTCATTAGGAAGTATCAAATGCAACTCCACGAGATATAACCCGGGAGCGTCTTGTCTTAAGTCTTGCTAAGCCAGTCAATACTCAACCTTCTAAGCAACTTTAGTAACACCTGAAAATGGTACTAGAAAACGTCAACATAATGTTGGTGAGCTCGTAGGTTTAAAAGTAAGACCACTGAGCTGTGAATAATAGCGTAGGACAATAGTGAGCATGATATACAAATATGAGCACATAATAACGATCCCAAACTATCACAATCCTGAAAACACACATACTTGAGTCACTTAGTCTGGGTGCCATTTCCCAAAAGATATACTGGGTGTCATTTTCCCAAAGTTATACTGGGTGTCACTTTCCCAAAGTTATATACCAAGGTTGCTAAATACGGTTGCACAAGGTTGCTAAATACGGGTTGCACAAAACAAAACACGTCGCAGCATGTAATCGCATCAACACACATAATGCCCACGCAATATAGAAACCGCACAAATTTAGTTCTATCATCCAAAACATTAAGCTATGTAACAACTTGGATCTAACTTGATTTCACAACTCATCAGACAAGAACTGTCATGAAATTAAGTCAGAAGTTGTTACACAAACTTAATGTCTTAAGTGATAAACAACAAAATAAATCCACACCATGCTAATTACCTAGATATTGTCCACACAAATTTGATTCACACAAAAAGGGCACATATTGCAATCAAACGCACATATTGTCCAAAAACATGAAAACAGTAGATCACAGCATGAAAACATTTAAAGTATCATTTGAGTACCATTTTCCCCCAAGGAAAACATAATGAGAAAGGGGCTACGAGAACTCACCTTAGTCCCAGCAACGCAATATCACAATATCAGGAAGTAGAACAGCACAATAAACCAAACAGTAGCACAGCACAACAGAAATTAAGGACGTCTCGGCACAATGGACACGGCACAACCTAATAAAGTAAACTCGCCTTAACATAATCTCCAAATGTAAAAGTTCCAAAAGTTAACTATCCCGAGTAGATTCCATTTTAACTTCCAAAATCTCTTTCTCATATTAGTTACTAGCGTTTGGTATCGACGGGTGTGTAGTGGTGACACGACATGACTCAAGTGAACACACGCCAAGCAAAATGACCAAGACGTAAATGACTCAAAGTAAACTTCATATAGCAACACGACAATTTGAAGCAATACTCCAAAACAATCTCTACGACAACCTGAAAATTTAGTGATAAAACCTTAAGACTTAATGTGTTACTTGAACGAATGGTCGGATACTTATCCGCTTCGTCAACTTGACATTAATCCTATAGTATCCTCAATACTACTCTAATAATACCTCTCGTCTTGCGTGCCCTCGAAACATTTAATAACTCTTTATTATAAAACTTTAGTTTTGTTTTAGTAAACCAACAAGTGTAATACTTGTTATCATTTATTTCCTTATATAAAAACCCGCATGTTATTCTTATTGTTGCATATGTATATATTTATACATATGTTTCGAGCTTATTTTTATTTTTGTTTTGAGTTATTATTTGTTTCGAGTCACAAGTCGAGTCATGACCTCTCGACTTATTATATCAATCCAAGTTTAACAATATATAACAATTTAAACCTCATTATCGCAATCAACTTCAATCACTCGTGGTCGACTACGACTCACGTCTAAATTATTCCCCGTCAACTAATAATCGTCACACAATCGATTCCCATATTTTTCATCAACCACACGAATCACATAATAACTTCGCTAACTCACCACCATTATGCCGAGACTAAAAGTCTTGGCTTCGTATCCATACTACACTAACATAACCAAACAGTTCAGTGGGTCTCGCGGCCAATCTAACACAACCACAACTTCAATACCAACTTTCTAAGCCCTATATCTAGATTCGACCACAAAACAAATCAAACCATAACCACCAGTACACGGCCGAGACCACAAAGGTCACATGTTGCGAGTTTCAAACGAACAGAACTACATCGAGGGTTTACCAATCCCTCGTTAACCATTATTCACACAAACCAAAAAATTAAAAAGGACCACAAGCTAGAGACCATTAAACCACCAGCCCGACATAAGTTCTTACGAGCTTATCTCTACACGTATTCCGACACAGGACTCACGAACCGAAAATAAACTCGACACGGACACAACCACGATACCAAACACCTTTTATTACAAGTTTTTAGTCATTAAAATTCGTTATCCCACGTTTTTCAACCCGGATCTGAACAAAACAATAAAAACGCGACTCGTTGAGTCACGAGTCGACTCACACAGAGTCACAAGCGCGTGTGACACGGTGCATCTCACCTTCTTCTTCCCGATCTACACGATGGGAGTGGTTAGGAGTGATGGTGGTGCTTCTTGATGGCGCGTAGGTGATGAAATGGTGGTGGTGGTGCTTCTTTTGGGTGCGTGTGGTATAGTAGCTTGAAGATGAGGTGATGGTGGTTAGTTTGGTGGTGGCGGTGTGATTATGGGAGTGGCGGTGGTGGTGTTTTCTGGGTGGCCGGCGGCGGCTGTGAAGAGAGGAGAGAGTGAGGTAGAAGATGAGAATATGAGATGGAGTGGTATAATGAGAAATAGGGTTAGGGTTTAGGATTAAATAAAACCGGGTATTGCAAATGAGCCCTTGTTGTAATATTTTATTTCACTTGAGGAGTCGGTGCAAGGACTAGCGGAATAATTTTTATTATTCTTTCCCGAGGTTACTAGTTTTTATTCCCGAAAAACGTTAAACATCACCGATTAAATTTTTAATCGTCACCGTTCGTCTTAAAAATGTTTTTCCATCGAGTTTGATAATAAATACGTTTATAAAATAAAACGTGATCGTTTCTCGTTTAAACTCGACTTATTAGGTTTCCTAGTGCCAGAGTCGGAGTAGTGCCTAAATAAATCGTCACGCAAGAACCTAGAAAATTCACGGTTGCTACAGTCTACCCTCGTTAATTGAATTTTGTCCTCAAAATTCAGTTGACTAAGGGTCTGAGCTTGCTCGGATAGTATTCACCCTTCGATTTGGTTGCACACAGGAAGGTAAGGGTGTGGGTGTCAATCCAAATAGTACCGGGTGCTACTTCCCAATTGGTACTATCAATACTTCCTAACCTCTAGAAGTCACACAAATAAAACCACATAATAATCACCTAGTAAGGCAAGCTTTCCCGTCCTTGAGTAAAGCCGTCAAAAACCTTAGGCATCTTTTCGGTAGTTTGAGTTGAGCCTCAACTGAAATCTAGCTTAACCCCACAACTCATCAAACAAGAACTGTCATGAGGTTAAGCTAAATCACAAATTAAAGCCCAGTAACAACTTGATTTCAGCTTAATCTCACAACTCATCAAACAAGAACTGTCATGAGATTAGGCTAAAATCAAGTTGGACCTAACCTTAAACTACAGAACAACTTGAACCTAACTTAACTCCACAACTCATCAAACAAGAACTGTCATGGGATTAAGTTAAATATCAAGTTGTAAGAAAAGAACTCAACATTTTTGAAGTATTGGCTCAATTATTGGATCGCTTTCAAATAAACAAATCAATAAACCCACAAAGCTTAGATTTAGAAGGTTGAGAAGCTTCAACTAAGAGAGATGGGTATTCATGTTTCCTCCAAAATCGACAGTGCATGTCTAAGTATATCTCCTAAAGTCGAATAGTATGCTTACCCTGATCATCGGTCTAGGAATGGTAGGTCGTACTCAAATCTAACCGTGCTCCTAATGCATCCTATAGTGTCTGACAAAATCGTGATGCAAACCAATGTCACAATCCGATATAATAGATACAGGCGTTCCTCTTGTGTGTCGCTCTAACTGGATTTCTTATCTTTGAATATTGCGGGGGTATTGGTCAAACTAAAAGACTTATCCTGTAACTCGAGTTTCTTGTATATCGTTCTCAACGCAGTTTTAGAGTTATCAGTCTCGTGCACTCTCAACTAATAATATTTGTGTTCGAAATCTTTCCTCGAGAAATATCACGTATCATGAAATTTGTTCCGCTCCGGGAGTTAAGTTTATAAGAAGCTCAATTCGTCAATGAGAGGTGAATCATGTCAGGTCTTTACGAAGTACTTCACGAAAGTCTTAAGCACGCGAGGTATCTCTGGGTTTCTGCTCGTCCTACTAGGCGCACTGTAATAGGAGATTTTACAGTAACTATCGAGTGATTAGGCTTCATGAAATGTCTCGTCCATTTTTGAGCAAAATCTTTTAAAAATTTTAAGTTAAGTAGCAACTTTAAACTTAATCTCACATCTCATCAAACAAGAACTGACATGAAATTAAGTTAAAAGTTGTTAAAAACTTACTTTATTTTATTTTTATTTTTAAAGAAAAAGAAAATTTTAGTTAAAGTTTTGGGGTTGCTCAAAAATGAACGGGTGGCATTTCCGCACTCCAAGATCTTACTACCAGGTGGTGAAGGTTTGAACCAACTTATCGGTTTCTGCCTTTTTGGTCATACACTATATCAATCTCATATCTAAGAGCTAGGACACTAGGCTTCGCCTTTAACAGAGGCATGAACTAAGTGAAAGCAAATTTATAATCGACATCAGAATCAAACAGTATGATAGTCTAACATTCATCTAAAGAGAACATACCCGTCACGAGGTTCGGGTTCTGACGTCCTTCTTCAGCGTTCATCACGAATACCCGCCCACGAGCTGGGTTGCCATTGTTTCCAGTGTTCCCATTAGTCAATAAGGCCTGATTCTGGTTATTCTGCACTTGTTCCTGTGCCCTATTCAACTTAGGACACGTGTTTCGAAAATGATCCAGGCTCCCACACTCATAACATGTCCTTGGGTAAATGACCTTAATCGGAGTCGCTTGCATGGCTACTGCCCGACAATCCCTTGAAATGTGACCAATCTGATTGCAGTTGAAACACACTAGGCAGGGTTTAGTCTCCAGGTGGTGGTAGTTACATTTGGCACACTTAGGGTGAGGACCTTCATATCCCTTACGGCCCGAGCTTGTTGCCACAAATCCTTTTCCCCACTTAACTTTCTTGTTGTTATCATTTGCTCCATCTTGCTTACCCGACTCACTTACAGCTTTCCTCTTTTCACCACTCTTAGACGATGTCCCATTCCTGATCATCTCATCCGTCAGGGCCGCAGATTTCAGTATCGCACTCTGGATAGTAGTAGGCTCAGTTGCTTTCACCATTCCACGGATTTCAGGGACCAACCCACAGATGTACCTTTCAATTCTCTTAGATTCAGGAGTGACCATATGAGGTACTAATCTAGCGAGCTCATGGAATCGATCCATATAAGCTGCATGTCCAGTTCCCACCATGGTGTGATGGTAGAATTCATGTTCCAGTTTCTGCATCTCATTGTCTAGACAATACTCTTCTTTTAACAATGCCTTGAATTCATCCCAACTCATCCCTATAGCGGCTTCTCTACCTTTAGCCTGAATTTGCGTATTCCACCAAGTCAATGCCTTTCCAATCAAAGAGCAAGCAGCATACTTCACCTTCTGATGACTCGCACTCACTTATGTCAATCACTGACTCCATCTTCTCGACCCATCGAGTATAAGTTATCGCACCTCCATTGCCATCGAAGTCCATCGGTTTGCACGCGGTAAATTCCTTGTAAGTGCATCCCTTGTTGCTGTTGTTATGGTTCCCATCATTGATGTGATCACTTCCACCGTCGTAGTTCGCTTGATCATTCCCACTCACGTTGTTCCCTTGGTTGCTGATATGGTCGTCAACTTGGGTGACGATAGTAGGTAACAGTTTCCGTAGTTGTTGGGCGATAATAGTAGCAACATCAGGAGTCTCATTGCCGGTATCGTTGCTTCCCGTGCCGCGACCTCCTGCCCTACCTCCTCGTCCACTAGTCCTTCCACCTCTCGGTGGTGGAATGTCTCTGTTAACTTGAGTCGACCTTCTTGGAGGCGTGATTCTCAAGGTAGGACATTGATAGACGTTAAATAGGAGATAGGTAGGATAGGTCGGTATACGTGTCGTACTACTACACTCAACCTCCTATCTGACAATTCATGAATTTGATAAGTTCATGCCGCATCATGTTATCGTAAAAACGTTGGCCAGGTGTTTTTAGGATAGCATCATGATGCATTTACTTATCATCATCACTTCGTGTCATACTATACGCAAAATCGCACACGTAGTTCCTATAATGCAAACTATATGAGGATTCTTAGGTTATAGTCTAGGTTAAACCACCTAATTCTCTATAACCTTGGTCTCTGATACCAATCTGTCACACCCCAAAAATGGCGCAGCGGAATGGCATTTCACGGGGTATGACCTCATAGTCAAAAAAAAACACAAGGTGTCACAATAGAGAAAACTAAATGTATAACATAAGACCAAAAATAGTCGCAAACTCCCACAACAGGGATGAGTATAAAGATCCAAGATAAACATAAGTCTCAAAGTTAATCAACGTCATTAGGAAGTATCAAATGCAACTCCACGAGATATAACCCGGGAGCGTCTTGTCTTAAGTCTTGCTAAGCCAGTCAATACTCAACCTTCTAAGCAACTTTAGTAACACCTGAAAATGGTACTAGAAAACGTCAACATAATGTTGGTGAGCTCGTAGGTTTAAAAGTAAGACCACTGAGCTGTGAATAATAGCGTAGGACAATAGTGAGCATGATATACAAATATGAGCACATAATAACGATCCCAAACTATCACAATCCTGAAAACACACATACTTGAGTCACTTAGTCTGGGTGCCATTTCCCAAAAGATATACTGGGTGTCACTTTCCCAAAGTTATACTGGGTGTCACTTTCCCAAAGTTATATACCAAGGTTGCTAAATACGGTTGCACAAGGTTGCTAAATACGGGTTGCACAAAACAAACACGTCGCAGCATGTAATCGCATCAACACACATAATGCCCACGCAATATAGAAACCGCACAAATTTAGTTCTATCATCCAAAACATTAAGCTATGTAACAACTTGGATCTAACTTGATTTCACAACTCATCAGACAAGAACTGTCATGAAATTAAGTCAGAAGTTGTTACACAAACTTAATGTCTTAAGTGATAAACAACAAAATAAATCCACACCATGCTAATTACCTAGATATTGTCCACACAAATTTGATTCACACAAAAAGGGCACATATTGCAATCAAACGCACATATTGTCCAAAAACATGAAAACAGTAGATCACAGCATGAAAACATTTAAAGTATCATTTGAGTACCATTTTCCCCCAAGGAAAACATAATGAGAAAGGGGCTACGAGAACTCACCTTAGTCCCAGCAACGCAATATCACAATATCAGGAAGTAGAACAGCACAATAAACCAAACAGTAGCACAGCACAACAGAAATTAAGGACGTCTCGGCACAACCTAATAAAGTAAACTCGCCTTAACATAATCTCCAAATGTAAAAGTTCCAAAAGTTAACTATCCCGAGTAGATTCCATTTTAACTTCCAAAATCTCTTTCTCATATTAGTTACTAGCGTTTGGTATCGACGGGTGTGTAGTGGTGACACGACATGACTCAAGTGAACACACGCCAAGCAAAATGACCAAGACGTAAATGACTCAAAGTAAACTTCATATAGCAACACGACAATTTGAAGCAATACTCCAAAACAATCTCTACGACAACCTGAAAATTTAGTGATAAAACCTTAAGACTTAATGTGTTACTTGAACGAATGGTCGGATACTTATCCGCTTCGTCAACTTGACATTAATCCTATAGTATCCTCAATACTACTCTAATAATACCTCTCGTCTTGCGTGCCCTCGAAACATTTAATAACTCTTTATTATAAAACTTTAGTTTTGTTTTAGTAAACCAACAAGTGTAATACTTGTTATCATTTATTTCCTTATATAAAAACCCGCATGTTATTCTTATTGTTGCATATGTATATATTTATACATATGTTTCGAGCTTATTTTTATTTTTGTTTTGAGTTATTATTTGTTTCGAGTCACAAGTCGAGTCATGACCTCTCGACTTATTATATCAATCCAAGTTTAACAATATATAACAATTTAAACCTCATTATCGCAATCAACTTCAATCACTCGTGGTCGACTACGACTCACGTCTAAATTATTCCCCGTCAACTAATAATCGTCACACAATCGATTCCCATATTTTTCATCAACCACACGAATCACATAATAACTTCGCTAACTCACCACCATTATGCCGAGACTAAAAGTCTTGGCTTCGTATCCATACTACACTAACATAACCAAACAGTTCAGTGGGTCTCGCGGCCAATCTAACACAACCACAACTTTAATACCAACTTTCTAAGCCCTATATCTAGATTCGACCACAAAACAAATCAAACCATAACCACCAGTACACGGCCGAGACCACAAAGGTCACATGTTGCGAGTTTCAAACGAACAGAACTACATCGAGGGTTTACCAATCCCTCGTTAACCATTATTCACACAAACCAAAAAATTAAAAAGGACCACAAGCTAGAGACCATTAAACCACCAGCCCGACATAAGTTCTTACGAGCTTATCTCTACACGTATTCCGACACAGGACTCACGAACCGAAAATAAACTCGACACGGACACAACCACGATACCAAACACCTTTTATTACAAGTTTTTAGTCATTAAAATTCGTTATCCCACGTTTTTCAACCCGGATCTGAACAAAACAATAAAAACGCGACTCGTTGAGTCACGAGTCGACTCACACAGAGTCACAAGCGCGTGTGACATGGTGCATCTCACCTTCTTCTTCCCGATCTACACGATGGGAGTGGTTAGGAGTGATGGTGGTGCTTCTTGATGGCGCGTAGGTGATGAAATGGTGGTGGTGGTGCTTCTTTTGGGTGCGTGTGGTATAGTAGCTTGAAGATGAGGTGATGGTGGTTAGTTTGGTGGTGGCGGTGTGATTATGGGAGTGGCGGTGGTGGTGTTTTCTGGGTGGCCGGCGGCGGCTGTGAAGAGAGGAGAGAGTGAGGTAGAAGATGAGAATATGAGATGGAGTGGTATAATGAGAAATAGGGTTAGGGTTTAGGATTAAATAAAACCGGGTATTGCAAATGAGCCCTTGTTGTAATATTTTATTTCACTTGAGGAGTCGGTGCAAGGACTAGCGGAATAATTTTTATTATTCTTTCCCGAGGTTACTAGTTTTTATTCCCGAAAAATGTTAAACATCACCGATTAAATTTTTAATCGTCACCGTTCGTCTTAAAAATGTTTTTCCATCGAGTTTGATAATAAATACGTTTATAAAATAAAACGTGATCGTTTCTCGTTTAAACTCGACTTATTAGGTTTCCTAGTGCCAGAGTCGGAGTAGTGCCTAAATAAATCGTCACGCAAGAACCTAGAAAATTCACGGTTGCTACATGATACCACTTGTAATGAACAAAGATCACTACTTTATCACACAAACTAACTATAGATCGAATGGTACTCAAAACAAGAACAAACACGAAGGCAAACCTTTTATTTAAAATACGCAAGAGTTCTCAACCACATACATTTCATACAGACTCAAATGAAACAACTCGACAAGCAAACGAAACAACTCGACAAGCAACCGACACAACTCGACAAGCAAACACAACAACTCAAAAGAAACAACTCGACAAACAAAATTAACACATGACATAGACCATAACAAATATCGCCCATTCATTTTTTATTTTTTTTTGCTGCTACTTCACACTTTGCTAGAACCTGCGCCATCTTTTCCCTTCCTTGCTTTCCTTTGCTTGATGAAATATTCAAACATAGCTTCAAGATTTGTTATCCTATTTCCCAGATAGCTTCAACTTTAACCTTAAATATTTTTTGTGTTATATAATAATTGATGAAAAATTACACCAACGAAAAATATACTTGAAACTCAATCTATTCATATATTTTGCATCAAGTATTATATAACACCCGCAAAAATAGATAAGGTTAAAGTTAAACCAGTTTGACTCAGAAAAGTAAAACTGGACACTTCTTTTGGGACGGAGGTAGTAATTCACAAAGTATCCGGTGATAGGTTCTATTGGTGGGAAATCATTGCTGGTCCGAAGCTATTGAAAAAGTCGTGAAAAGAAGACAACAAAAGGATAAAATGTCATAGGAAAACATACAAAGTTAGAGAGTAAAACATCGAATGTGATTGGTGCACATACTACGTACACAATTTAGTTCCCGCAATCCTTATTACCATGTAAATGCTAAACGATATGAAAACACTATAACACATATAATTTCTGATGTGTACGGAAGATTATTTATCCCGACTTATTGGTTTATTGAACTTTTAGAAAGCTAATGAGCTCATGTTGATAAAGTTATAATCAAAATAATTTGAACATAATAGCAACAAACACATGTTGCTTGGTGTAGAATTTTTTTTAAGAAAGAATCCTTGTGATACTGAACCAGTTCTTAAAAAAAAGAGCTTCATTGATGAACGAGATATGATATGATAGAAGGGAGTTGGAGAAACCGAGAAAAAAAATAAAGATTGTACTTTATGTTGCAGAAAAGGTTTGAACTATGGTACAAGAAAGAAATAATTATTCAAATTGGTAAATAAAGACCAATGGTACAAGAATCAAACTATATTAAGTAGGGACGAGTTATCTTGACCCCCCTATATTTACAAAGTACACCCTAGAGGGGTAGGTTTACTTTTGTATTTTATTTATTTATTTATTTTTTTTTGTACATTTGTACATTGTACTTTTTTTTGGTACTTTAGTCTTCTTCTTTTTTTTTTCTTTTTTTTTTTTTTTTTTTAATCTTCAAAATTGCGATAGAGTATTTAAAATTGCGATAGAAACAAGATTTGCGATCGATCACACAATTGCGATAGCCCAGACAATTGCGATAGAAACCAGAATTGCGATAGATTACACAATTGCGATAGAATCCAGATTTGTGATAACTCAGACAATTGCGATAGAATCCAGAATTGCGATCGATAAGTGGCACAATTGCGATAGACTCTGACAATTGCGATAAAGTCACTTTCTATCGCAAATCTTATACAAGATTGCGATAGGCTCAGACAATTGCGATAACCTTTGACTTTTTTGACACTCCACCAATAATTTAGCAACTGATGAGATCTACCCACTCTTACCTAATATTCTTATACAATAATTTCGAGCAAAAAGCAATTGATGAAAATCCAAAACGCAAATCACACACAATCTTTGGTACTTATTCACGATCAAGTCACTTTTAACGCAAAAGGTTCAATCTTGAAGCTAAGATTCGACTAAAGAACTACCAAAGCTCACTAACAAACTGTTAAAATCAATAAAAACACAACCTTTAACCTTAAAATTTGCATAAAGATCAAAGATAAAACACAAAAGTTCACGTTTTTATTAAGAAAAAACGCAACTTTTGGTAACTTTTAAACACAAACCGAACACAACTTAATCCTATTCCGATGTTTGGCGCGTTGATACCACTTGTGAGTAACAAAGATCACTACTTTATCACACAAATTAATTATAGATCAAATGGTACTCAAAACAAGAACAAACACGAAGGAAAACCTTTTATTTAAAACACGCAAGAGTTCTCAACCACATACATTTCATACAGACTCAAATGAAACAACTCGACAAGCAAATGAAACAACTCGACAAGCAAACGACACAACTCGACAAGCAAACGAAACAACTCGACAAGCAAACGAAACACACGAAATAGACCATAACAAATATCGCCCATTCATTTTTTTTGATGCTACTTCCCACTTTGCTAGAACCTGCACCATCTTTTCCCTTCCTTGCTTTCCTTTGCTTGATGAAATATTCAAACATAGCTTCAAGATTTGTTATCCTATTTCCCAGATAGCTTCAACTTTAACCTTAAATATTTTTTGTGTTATATAATACTTGATGAAAAATTACACCAACGAAAAATATACTTGAAACTCAATCTATTCATATATTTTGCACCAAGTATTATATAACACTCGCAAAAATAGATAAGGTCAAAGTTAAACAAGTTTGACTCAGAAAAGTAAAACTGGACACTTATTTTGGGACGGAGTTAGTAATTCACAAAATATCCGGTGATAGGTTCTATTGGTGGGAAATCATTGCTGGTCCGAAGCTATTGAAAAAGTCATGAAAAGAAGACAACGAAAGGATAAAATGTCATTGGAAAACATACAAAGTTAGAGAGTAAAACATCGAATGTGATTGGTGCACATACTACGTACACAATTTAGTTCCCGCAATCCTTATTACCATGTAAATGCTAAACGATATGAAAACACTATAACACATATAATTTCTGATGTGTACGGAAGATTATTTATCCCGGCTTATTGGTTTATTGAACTTTTAAAAAGCTAATGAGCTCATGTTGATAAAGTTATAATCAAAACAATTTAAACATAATAGCAACAAACACATGTTGCTTGGTGTAGAATTTTTTTTAAGAAATAATCTGTAGGTCGTGTATATCTCAACAACACACACATAAACCAAAGTTAAAAACACGTACAACTACTTATCTAATAAGCTACGATAAGAGATAAAGAGAATAAGCTAATAAGAGAAGAGAATAAGAGATGAAGAAGAGAGATTTGGAAGGGAATTCATTTCATACGATATAGGGACAAAGCTTGCGCAACTTACATGAATAACCAACAACTAAAATGAGCTCCCTACCCTTCTATTTATAGGCAAGGGATTAGGGCAACTCTTACAACATTGTTTCTAGAATGTTTAACACATAAATGGGCGGTCCATGGGCTTCTAATGGACCGCACCTTAATCACTAATATAAAGCCCTATTTAAGCAACATGTATTCGAAATGGTCAAGACTAGTAATATTAAAAAACGTGTTCCTAACAATCTCCCCCTAAGTCTTGATCATCAATGTTGCTCGACGTCTTCTTTGCTTCTTTGGCTTCCGACGTCTTTATAATCTTTGTTTCTTTGTTCTTGTTCTAAGATGATATGATGTTGTCTCGATCTGCCAATCTCCAACGTCTTCTCGTCTTCTCCATCATGCTCATATGTCTTTGACTTGTTTTCTGCAACATGTTCTCACTTTTCAATCTTAAACTTGAGAAAGGTTGAGGTGCTTGAACTTTTGACTTTACTATATCATATGTTGAACTTTTGTTGTTACTGAGTCTTTGAGAGAACATTTCTTCAAGATATGAACATGATGGAGTCTTGATGGTCGAACTCCAGATCCTCAGCAGCAACACGAACCAACCGGTACTTACAGGCTCAGACTTGAGATCGTCAACAACATAGTGTGAAGACTTTCTCAAGTCCTAACCCAGGCCGTTCTGAACCGGATTCCCCCGAAAGGGATAACACGGACACACCGAAGTGCACCCACGATTCAGTGAGTCGCTGGAGATCACCCCACGACTGTAGACCGTTTGGAGCAAACACTAAGCGTAACCCACAAGGAGTTACCGAAGTGACCTGCTGTCAGAGTTGTTTGATGTTGCTCTGGCAGGATTTCCATTCAATCATTGATAATCACAATTGTGACTTTTCTCATGAATGTTCTCGGCAGATTGCTAAGATCTGCGAAGGACACTTTCCTAATTTACAACTGATGCCCATGATGTAGAACACCAGAGTAATTCTAAGTGTACCTAAGAGATCTTTGATGAATCTCATGGCTCTAGACTCAATTAGTGCACATTTGTTTGGTCGTCGGAGGCGTGGAGCAGATTGCCTCCTTTTCAATATCAACACTCTCGTAATGAGAGGTCGATAGATTATGAAGGGTTCTCCGTGTAAATGAAACAAATGTCTTTTGAGAGACACTTGAGTGGCTTAAAAGGTTTAGTGCAGTGCGTCACTGGGTCCATGACGTCTTTAGTCTTCAATACCGGTGATGCTCATCAACCAATAGATTATGAATTGAACCTGGTGTCTGCCCTAAGGTTGAACAAATGGAGGGCTATTTCTTTTCACCCTTTTCTTTGCTTTTCTTTTTCATTCTTCAACCCCTTCTTTCTTCGTTCATTCATTTTCTCCTTTTTTTATATCATACCTAGGACTTTCTAGTTCTAAACTATTGGTATTGTCCTTGGGTAGATCCCTCCGGCTCTGGCGGATCATAGGACGGTTTTCCCTAACCTTAGTCACCTTATAACTCCATGACTATCCTATGTTGATGCCATTTACCAAAACTTTGAAAATCCCTCAAAGTGTCGATAATTGTAAAGACATATTGTTGACACCTTGAGAGTTTGATGATTTTCAGAAATACTCCCCCTTAACATGTGCGCATAAGTAATAAATTTGAAATTTGCACATGCCGGAAAGAGTTGGCACTTTTGAATTGATTGACTTTCAATGAACCTGATCGTCGCGAGACACGCTTACATCACCAGTTAAACTGGCTTGAAATTATTACCCGTCCAGATCAGATTCAAAGATTATCGCTCGAAATCGGTACATTCTACTCAGACACGTCCTTTGCGAGACACGCTTACATCACCAGATAAACTGGCTTGAAATTATTACCCGTCCGGGACATGTCCTTTCGACTACTGACTTTTCCTATCGTCAATTCGAGGGTCAATTTTGAGTTTGAGCACTAGTGAGATTCCAGCAATGAGACACCATATTTTAATCATCTTTTACTTCTCCCCCTCAAAAATAGCATACTCATGATGTTTTTGGAAAAACTTTATGATTAAAATACGTTGTTTTTGAGTTTTAAGGAAGAATATCAAGAACATTTGTATTTATGAACAAAGATTATTTTTCAAATACTCCCCCTTGTCAAGGGAATACTTTTCCTTATGAGCAGAATGTTTGAAAAACTTTAGAAAACATTCTGGTTTTAATTCTGCTCATAAGTAAGAAGCTTTCGCTCCTTGTTCAGGATTGACGCACTGAAGCGTACCTCAGGGTCCTTTCTTTGGGGTCTGGGTTATACACTGTTATGTGTGCACAAGCCGTAATGTCATAGGCATGAGGTAAGAATAATGAATAAGAATTATGAATAATGAATTCAAATGCTCACATCAACCTCCTTTGTTGAACTTTGTGAATTCTGGGTCCGTCCTTTGATATAGTCTGATAGGAAATGGTGGACGACCGCCAACATAACTCTCAAGTCTCCGAATCTGATCCCTCCGGTACAACCTTCTTTCTGTCTTCAAGATGAACTGCATCACTTGTTTGAGCTCATTATGTGTCCACCTTGTTGACTTTTTCAACTCATGATCTCGAACTCTTAGAACTAACCCATCTCGAATGTTTTTCAGCGTATTGATATGTGTCTAAATACACATATATATTACCCTGTTTAAACCTACATAAACGACCAAAAGCACACAAATAACCAATAAATGTTATAAATATAAAAAAAATGTGTTTTTATATGTTTCAGATGCAAAATGATTAAAATCAAGTGAAAACATACAAAGTTTGCATAAATGGCAAGTCTAGTCTCTCGAATTTCAAAAGTTGTCAAAATTAGTCCCCGGGTGTTTTAAAATGGAAAATCATGTTTTATAACCCTTGTACTATTGTAAAATGGCAATATTAGTCCTTGTGATAACTTTATGGAAATTACAGGTTTAACCCTCAACTATGCAGGAATTACAATTTTGGTCCTTGTGCTTATTTAAACTAACAAATCCGGATCAAACAAATACCCATTAAATCCAAATCCTTAAATCCAATACCCAACTGCTAAACTAAAACAACCCAACCCACCTATTTACTAAACCCAGCCCAAATAACAAACATAAACCCAATCCACCCAAATAACCCGACCCATTCCTTTTTGCTAAATATCTCAGGGTCAAACATATGTTTGACCCGTCTTCTTCCTTAAACCACCCCGCCAAAACCACCACGCCCACAATCTTCTCTGCCAAACCACTCCACCATCACCCCTTATCCTGACAATCCACCACCCCACTACACTTAGCTACCTACACCTTCCCATGTGCTCAGATAAGCCAAAATCCCACATGCCACTTTTCCTGCCAAAAATACATTGGACGAACCCGATGATTTTAATTCAATCAAATGGTGGGGATTAGCTCGGAATTCATCAAAGAGTCAATTGGGATTGCTATAAAAGGAAGAGAAGACAAAGAGAAGAGTTGTCAGTAGTTTTAAGACCAAAATTAGTGTAGAAAGTAGCTAAATGTTATTTCAGTTTCATTTAAGGTTTTCAGTTGTAATTTAAGTTTGTTTCAAGTAATATGTTGCTTCTGTATTGTAATCAATCTCAGTTATAATGAAAGTTCAAGTTTTCAGGTTTCCTGATAATTCGTATTTAGTTGTGTAGCTATTCAGAACCAATCAAAAGCCATAAATACCCTTGCTATAAGCTTATGAAAGCTTATCATAGCTTTTTATAAGTTTATTTAGTCTTTATCTGTTCTGTTTCAAGAAAATGAGAAAAGTCAACTAAAGTCAACCTTTCAAGCAAATAAGCTGTTCTTGGTGTATAAGCTAATTTGGAAAACTAGAATGGGGTCTAAACTTGGTAAGTGACATTCCAAGCTCAGTTCTGATCTAGTTCTCCTCTGTTCTTATACCATTCAGTTGTAAGCTAATTTCCATTTTTGCATTTATTTCATTATTACTGTAATAGTGCTTATTATTAGCTTATTGTTGTTATTTAATGCTTATTATTAGTTTTTAATCATATCTCAGTAGTTTAATAAGTATTTATTAGCCTATTCTTCATTTTTCTTAAAAACAGTCACATAAGCTTGACCTAGACTTTTGCTTATTTAATGCTTATTTTAATTTGATTACTGTCTATTTCATCTTCATTTAACTAGTGCATCCCTTATAAGTCAGAATCTTAGGTTTATTTGATGGTTTCTATTGTGAATCTCATATCAGTTAGAATAAGGAAGTGTTTGGCTTAGTTAGTCAAACGGGTCAATTTGGCTTGTCACTGTTCCATTGCCACTTGACCAACTTTGAACCAGCTTTTATAAGCCATTATAAGCTAATTTGAAGTTCTTATAAGCCTATTAGATAGATAGTCCAATTTTATACCACATGTGCAAATTTCATATTCTATACTGCCCATTTAAGCTAGAACAAGCTATGAGCTTGTTTTGACCTTAACCTTGGCACTTTTGAGTCCCTTATAGTCTATTTATTAAGTTCCATAGAGACTAGAACCTGTGCACAAGGTTTGTGCACCAAAACAGATAAACAGACCAAGTCTGACCCTGCACATAGCCTGATCAGTTTCACCAACTGATCTAGGCTCCAATTGGAGTTCAATTGAAGTAATTGTGATGGGGCTTTTAGGTTTTTTATATAGCCAGTAGTATAGGGTAGCTTTTGCCCCCATAATCTTCATCTTTTCTGCTTATTTATAAGCTCAAAAATCTGTCTGCAAGTAGCATAGTTTTCCTGATTTTCTGCATAATAGTAGCATCAGTCAAGTGCTTAACTTGCTTATTTCCTATTGCTTATTGTGCTTTTTCAGTTGTTTCATGCTTTATTAAGTTGTTTTAACTTATCCTGAGCTTCTGGTAATTTTCCTAGCTTTTTAGCTTATTTTTGGCTTATTGGCAAACTGCTTATCTGCCCAAAACTGCTTATCAGGCTTAGATAACTTCCACTTTTATTTTTCCTAGCTTTCTAATATTAATTTAGATTTACTCAGAATTTTTCATAATTTTCCTAAGTCATTTAATATTTTTAATCTTTTTTATTAGTTTCTAGTGGTAATTAAATCATAATAAATAAAATAATAATCAGAAAAATATAAATCTAATTTTCATAATTTTCTTTTGTCATTTATAATCTAGGAAAAATATAATATTATTTTTAGACCTTAAGAAAAACCAAAAATAGAAATATAGTGATAGCTTCTATTTAATAGAATTTATCTTTTTAAATTTTAATTAATCACTTTTCATTTTTATAATTTTCTTAGCTTTGTAATAACATAAAATATTTTTAGAAAAAGTTTTAGAATTTTCTTTGTTCATTTAGTATTTTTTATAAATTTAAATAGTTTAATAAGTAATTAAATAAATAAATAATTAATAATAATTAGATAAAAAGTTAAAAAATATATAATTTTAGTTTTTAAATAAGTTTTAAAGTCATTTTACATTTTTAAGTTTTAATTTCATAAATTTTACTTTTTAGTCCCGTTTTAGATTTTCCGTTGCGCGTTTTTAGGGTAATTAATTCGCGTTTAATTTTATTGTGCATATCTGTTTTAAATTGTTATTTAGAATTGTTAAAAAGAAAAATCAAAAGCAATCTAAATCATCAATCACTCTAATCCTAGCTTTTCACAGTTGCCCATTCACACCTCGTTGGGAAACGACCCAGGTGATCACTTACCTGGTTTCACACTACACACGAGTATTCGTTCTGAGACTGTTTATATTTATATATACGTTTTCAGACGGATCACGTATCATCATAGAATTTATGAATCTCATGGAATGACATGAAATGGTTTGTATGCGTTGCACTTCTGTAGACGAATCCAAAGACTGGGTATTTCTTCATGGTATATTGAGCATCGCGGTTGTTTTCCAAGAACATTATGGGCTCAACGAGATTCAACTTCTGCTGATAACTTTCCACTCCTAACTGAAGATCTTCTACTCGTTCTTTGATAATCGTTCTTCTGATGAAGTGGCAGATGGCTGCACTAAAAGCATACTGAAGATCGCTAGAGAGATGTTGCAGTTTTCCTTGTATTTTGATGAGGTATAAGTCTTCGATATCATTGAGACTCAATTCAGGAAAATCTGCTTCTGAGAACGAGTAGATCTGGTTGTCATTTCGTCTGACGGTGATCGCAGATAGGAATGTGTAATCATACTTCTTCAATCCTGAAACACTAATCACTGCCATGATCCTTAGGTCACTGTAGACTTGTTCACAAGACTTTTGGCTGAGTTTATACTTGTACCAGGTCTTCCTTTTATCATACCAGTGATGGATTCCTAATTCAGCATCACGATCATAGATCACTTGTTGTTTGAGGAAGATCTTCTGGTGAATTGCAGCTTCCTCAATGGCATGATTTTGGTAACTTGCAGCAGGAGTGAAGGTAATTGAAGTTGCATACTTCGTTTTACTTGATGCTCCATGCATGAGTAGTTCAAGATCATTGTTGAAAAAGAACTGGAAGGGGATTTCTGAAGTTCCATGAGGTTTTCTGATCACGGGTAGTGGCTTAGTCCAGTCTGTGATGTATGAACGGTTTTTGTTGTCACGGCCACCCACCCTGAGTATGTCTGGATTCGTCCAGTCAAACTCACTTGACATTGCACGAGCAATGTTTTCAAGGTGATACTCCAGCTCAGCCGCATTTGCAGATTTGTCTTTAAGAAGAATGAAGGCATCATTTTTGATCCTACGAAGTTCTCTTTTTGTCATTTTCTTTACATTCAGAGTATGTTTGATTTTTTGTGTAAATGCAAACGTACTGTCTTCAACTTTAGAAGCTTCGTAGTCTTGGATCTGAGCACTGGCAAGTTGATCAAACCATTCATTGCCGTTCACATCTTCATCATCATCAAGCCATGTGACAACAGCTGGTTTTTGAGAAGATTTCTTGCTGCTAGATGGCTTTGATTTGAAAGGGTTAGACTTTGGTGGAGATGGTGGTGGTGATTGTGGTTGATCTTCTTGTGTTTGAAATTCCACATTTTCTTCATGAATATACTCAGAATGATGCTCAGTTGCTGTAGGACCAAATTCTGGATTTGGTTGAGGTGGAGAAGAAGTTGTGGTTCCTGTAGGCTCAGCAATGTGAATTCCAGATCCGCTACCAGTCTTTAGTTTCTTTGTAGTAGGGTCTGGATCTTGTTCATCATCATCACGTTTCCTTTTGTCCTTATCTGCTGAAGCCTTACAAGATTCCATATTTTCTCGAATAGCATTCAAGATGGACAATTCAGTGTAATTGAGAGAATATTTTGCAAGCAACTTGGTGTGGAGAGCGTCTTGAAGATCTTCAACAGAATATTCCAGAAGATGTTGTTGCTGAATCTTCAAAATTTTGATATTTTCTTCAAATGTAGTATCAACATAAGTTTCAATGATTTTCTGAAGATCAGGAATGTACTTCTTGATGTAATGCCTTGTATTTGCTTTCATTTTAGCATCAACATCAGCTTCTAGAAACTCATCCATCTTTAGCTTAGTTTGCTGCATCTCTTCCACTTGTTCAGACAAGTTCTTGACTAAGTTTTCCATCTCAGCCATTTTTACACTTGTTTGTTTGTCCTTCTTGACTTGTGCACGCTTCACTGCTTTTTTAAGTTTTCTTGCAGCAGGAGATACAACGTCCACTTTAGTAACACGAGCAATTCTTTTCACATGCTTACCTTTCAAGGCCGATTTGATACGATCAGAAACTGTTGCTTTTTCTTTAGGTGATGGTGATTTCTTCGGTGATGGAGTAAGTGAGGGAATTGGTTCTTCAGAGTTAGGTTTTGAGTCCTTAGGAGATGAAGGTGGAGGTGTAGGATTCTCGGGAGGTGACCCAGGAGGTGTTTTAGGTGATGAACCAGGTGAGGGTTGAACTGGTGGTGTTTTCTGCTCTTGTTGAGGGTCATTAACCATAGCAAGTTCGGTTGGAGGAATTGATGGAGAACGGATGTAGCTATCGGCTTCCAAGTCAGCTTGAGCATCCTCCTTACATTTTCTCTCTAATTCCTCTTGTCTTGCCATTGCTTCCTCAAGTTCCTTAGCAGCTTCAGTTGTCTTATTCCCAAAAATTTCCTTTTCATCTTCAGGATTCCAGTCCATGTTGTCTTGATGGTGTGGTTCCCCCCCTTGGTTATCATCAAACATAGAGTCTGAGATTTCCCTATCAGTTAAGACTATATTGCTTTCCTGATTATTCTCCTTCTCATTCTGAGCTTGTGCTTCCAATTCGGGTTGATTAACCGAACTTGGTTGCTGAGGAATGACAGATTCAGCCTTATTGGGTTGAATAACCGTATCAGGCTGAATCGTGGATGTAGCAACTCCAGATCCTCCGGGTTGATTAACCGGATTAGTGTGGATTGAAGCTGCTTCTTGAACGGTGCCTGATCCTCCTGCTCCATGCTTCAGTTCATACTCCCTTTGTTTCTCAACAGCCAATTGTGCCCTTCTTTCTTCATCCTCCTTAGTTGACTTTAGACTCAACTTTTGTACATTTTCAAAGTTGATCTGATTTTGAAGTTCAGCTTCTTCAACAGTCATAACAACAGGAGTCTCCTCTTCTGATTCAGATGATTCAGAATCAGACACTTCATCAATAATCCCAGATGGTTCAGATTTTGGTTGGGGTTTACTAGGTACTGTTCTCTTGAGAGATCTTGGATGCTGTTTCTTTGGAAATGAGGTACTTGATGCACTGCCAATCTTAGACCTGCTTCGAGAATGAATCTTTTTAGATCCCGACCCTTCAACCAAGTTAGAAAGTCCCACTCGACGTTCATGGAATGCCTTATCATATGCAAGATATGCTGGAGTTTCTTTAATTTTATCGGTCATTAGAAACTCTGGCAGTCTTGTCCCTTGTTTGTGCGTGCTCCCTTTGGGAAAGTAGACTTTGCAGAAAGTTTTATCCATCATGTATGGATGAACCTCTCGATCGGTAGGTCGTCGATCAATGTCCTTATGTAAGTCTAGCAGATAACTTATGAGAACTTTGGTGTAACGGACAAAAGGGATTTGTTTGAAAGCTTTCCGCATCTGGAATAGTATATCTTCCCAAATAAGAGCTGCAAAGTCAATCTTTTCCTGGTTCACGAACCCCCAGAAGACTTGAAGATGACTTAGTCTTGGGTGCTCAAAGCCACTATCTCTACCGGATATTGAACGAGTTATAATGTAGAAGATAGTTCTCCAGGGCTGAGGTATATATTTTAGCATTGACTTTCGAGATCTTGGTTAATGGTGTGTCGGGTTGAACATCATAACCAATGTCTACAAGGAATTGCATGATTTCAGATTCTGATGGTGTCGGGTAGAATTGGTTGGAAGGTTCAGATGCATCTGGAAGGTCTAAGGCTTTGCGGAGGTGATAAGGTGTGACTCTGATCCTTTTATGATCCAGTTGGCAGGTGAAGTACTTGTCATCACTGCTCAGTGTGAAAGTATCCCAGAATTGATGTATGTACAGTTCTGGAATGGTGTCAGAGCTGTCAAGAAGGTTTCTGCACTTATGAGCTTTGAGAATTTCCACAACAATCTGGCAGCTTGGGTCAGAACACTTTATCTTGTCAAGCTCTACTCGTGCATTGTTTTTTCCCAATCTCCAAAGAATATCCATGAGGAAAAACTTCTTCTTTAGTGAGTGTTGGAAGAGGTTGTTGTTGTGGTGCAGCCATTTGATGTTATCTGAAGCAACAATCACGTACAAATATGCAATATACATGATTGTTAGCATATGTTAAAACTAGGTACAACACATGGCATCCATTTGCATTTATGATTGGTTGTTACATGCTTGATCAAAGAATTTATCAAGATATTACCAAATTCTATAAAATTTGATTCATTTCGAAAAGTATAAAAGATATACCTAAGGAAATAAATCAAATTCCATAAAATATCACAATTGCGATAAATATTGCAATTGCAATAATTATACAATTGCGATAAGTATCCATTAGCGATAATTAGGCAATAGCGATAATTATGCAATAACGATAATTATGCAATAGCGATAATTAGGCAATAGCGATAATTAGGCAATAGCGATAATTATCCAATAGCGATAATTAGGCAATAGCGATAATTATGCAATAGCGATAATTATGCAATAGCGATAATTAGGCAATAGCGATAATCATGCAATAGCGATAATTATGCAATAGCGATAATTATCCAATCGCGATAATTTTGGCAATTTCGATAAACTCTCATACAAGAGTTTTCGATAACTTTGAAGATGAACAGCCACGTAGATTTTTATCGAAATTCATCATAACTTAGATTTTTCATCCACAAACTATCTTAATCAGTTCATATGACTAAACTAAGCAATCTGACCAAGTTATAACAACATTTATCCACAAAAACTCAATAATCAAACTGCTAGTGTTCGTTGTTCTTCATAAACCCTTAAACTCAATTAATCCACTTAACGTGTTTCTGGGCACAATCTAAGCATGCATACATTCAATTAAACTCATAACAACAACATCCCAACATACAAATTACACAATAACACTCATATACGGATTTCCCCAAATTTGTCGCTTAAACCCTAACACATAATTCTAACGATTTGAAGTTTCTGGGAGTAATTAAGCACACAATCTTGGTTTATTATCAATATGTAAGCATTATTGTACAATTTTTTTCAACTAAAACATTCTCATTTAAAGATCCCCAATTTTTACGCAAACCCTAGAACTCAAATTCACAATTGCGATAATTTTAACCGTTGGATCATGATAAATTTAAAAACCATCTTTTATAATAACATGTTAAGCACAAAATTACTCACAAAATTTGATGATCATGAGTAGATTTACAGATCGAAGGACAACCGTTGATGATGGTGGGTGAGGTTATTTAATATGGTTGGTGAAAATGTCAGTTATGTTGCAGTGAATTAACTGCGATGTAATTTTGTTGACTTTTTATATTTATCAATTAACTTTGCAATCTTGACACATATAGTCCCCTAACCTTAACAACTTTGAACTCTAAGTCCTAAACCACCATCATACTAACTCTAAGTCTCACTTTTTTTACATTTAAGGCACACAACTTTTTCATTTTGAGATTTTGTCACCAAAACTTTGTGAAGCAACAAATTTCTGAAAGTATGCAAGTACAAGTTTAAAAAATTATGGTAAAGATTATGTCTCCCCCTCAACACGTGTTCAAAAATAATTTGTGACATTTTAAAATAAACAACGTGTTGGATAAGGGTTTGTACTTGCTTTTTTTTTTTTTTTTTTTTTTTTTTTTTTTAATTTGGATATATTTACAAAGATAGTTTCGATGTTTGACTTGGTTAATTGTGTTTAAGAAATTTTTCCAAATCATTTGGCGTCAAACATCTCATACCAATCCGGTGAACCAGATCCACAAATCTTGCATGGGGCAAGGCTTTTGTGAACAGATCCGCCAATTGGTGTTCAGTTCCCACAAAATACAATTCAACAGTACCCTTTTCCACATGTTCCTTGATGAAATGGTACCGGAGATCAATATGCTTTGACTTGGAATGCTGGACGGTGTTGCATGAAATAGCGATGGCACTCTTGGAATCACAGTACATAGGAATCTTGTTGAATATGTATCCGTAGTCCATTAGTTGTGATCGCATCCAGATGACTTGAGCACAGCAGGCAGACATGGCTACATATTCAGATTCTATTGATGACAGTGAGGTGCAGTCTTGTTTCTTTGATTGCCAAGAGACGAGCTTGTCACCCAAGAATTGTACTCCCCCTGATGTACTTTTGCGTGTGTCTAAGCACCCTGCATGGTCAGCGTCTGAAAATGCAACAAGTTCAAACCCATAATCCTTTGGATACCAGATCCCCAAATTAATGGTTCCCTTTATGTATCGAATGATTCTTTTAACGGCTGACAAATGCCGTTCAGTCGGTCTAGACTGATATCGGGAGCAAAGGTACGTGGCAAATACAACATCCGGTCTGCTAGCCATGAGATACATGATCGAACCAATCATACTACGATACTTCGTAGGATCAATGGGTGTCCCATGTATGTCAGCATCTAGCTTCGGGGATGAGGAGGACATTGGGGTGTTATAGGTGTCACAGCTGGTCATACCATGCTTTTTCAGGATTTCCTGAGCATATTTTGACTGACTTAGAAATATACCACGGGGCGACTGATGAACTTGCAATCCTAGAAAGAATTTAAGTTCACCCATCATAGACATCTCAAAGTTTTGTTTCATCAGTTTAGAAAAAGCGTTTGAATATTTTTTATTGGTTGAACCAAAAATAATATCATCCACATAAATTTGAACAATGAGAATGTCTTCCCCGTGTGTCTCTATAAATTTGTGATACTGAACCAGTTCTTAAAAAAAAGAGCTTCATTGATGACCGAGATATGATATGATAGAAGGGAGTTGGAGAAACCGAGAAAAATAATAAAGATTGTAATTTATGTTGCAGAAAAGATTTGAACTATGGTACAAGAAAGAAATAATTATTCAAATTGGTAAATAAAGACCAATGGTACAAGAATCAAACTATATTAAGTAGGGACGAGTTATCTTGACCCCCCTATATTTACAAAGTACACCCCCTAGTGGGGTAGGTGTACTTTTGTATTTTATTTATTATTATTTTTGGTACTTTTGTACTTTGAACTTTTTTTTTTTTTTTTTTTTTTTTTTTAAATCTTCACAATTGCGATAGAGTATTTAAAATTGCGATAGAAGTCCAAGTTCCACAATTGCGATAAAAATCCAAGTAGAATTGCGATAAAAATCCAACAATTGCGATAAGTAAGCACAATTCCGATAACCCAGACAATTGCGATAGAAACTAGATTTGCGATAGATCACACAATTGCGATAATTTCCAGAATTGCGATAGATCACACAATTGCGATAGAATCCAGATTTGCGATAACTCAGACAATTGCTTTAGAATCCAGAATTGCGAAAAGTGGCACAATTGCGATAGACTCAGACAATTGCGATAAAGTCACTTTCTATCGCAAATCTTATACAAGATTGCGATAGGCTCAGACAATTGCGATAACCTTTAACTTTCTTGACACTCCACCAATAATTTAGCAACTGATGAGATCCACCCACTCCTACCTAATATTCTTATACAAGAATTTCGAGCAAGAAGCAACTGATGAAGATCCAAAACGCAAATCACACACAATCTTTGGTACTTATTCACGATCAAGTCACTTTTAAACGCAAAAGGTTCAATCTTGAAGCTAAGATTCGACTAAAGAACTACCAAAGCTCACTAAACAACTGTTAAAATCAATAAAAACACAACCTTTACCCTTAAAATTTGCGTAAAGATCAAAGATAAAACACAAAAGTTCACGTTTTTATTAAGAAAAAACGCAACTTTTGGTTACTTTCGAATACAAACCGAACACAACTTAATCCTATTCCGATGTTTGGCGTGCTGATACCAATTGTGATGAACAAAGATCACTACTTTTTCACACAAACTAACTATAGATCAAATGGTACTCAAAACAAGAACAAACAGGAAGGCAAACCTTTTATTTAAAACACGCAAGAGTTCTCAACCACATACATTTCATACAGACTAAAATGAAACAACTCGACAAGCAAATGAAACAACTCTACAAGCAAACACAACAACTCGATAAGCAAACGCAGCAACTCAAACGAAACTACTCGACAAGCAAACGAAACACACGACATAGACCATAACAAATATCACCCATTCATTTATTTTTTTTGCTACTACTTCACACTTTGCTAGAACCTGCGCCATCTTTTCCCTTCCTTGCTTTCCTTTGCTTAATGAAATATTCAAACATAGCTTCAATATTTGTTATCCTATTTCCCAGATAGCTTCAACTTTAACCTTAAATATTTTTTGTGTTATATAATACTTGATGAAAAATTACACCAACGAAAAATATACTTGAAACTCAATCTATTCATAAATTTTGCATCAAGTATTATATAACACCCGCAAAAATAGATAAGGTCAAAGTTAAACAAGTTTGACTCAGAAAAGTAAAACAGGACACTTATTTTGGGACGGAGGTAGTAATTCACAAAGTATCCGGTGATAGGTTCTATTGGTGAGAAATCATTGCTGGTCCAAAGCTATTGAAAAAGTCGTGAAAAGAAGACAACGAAAGGATAAAATGTCATAGGAAAACATACAAAGTTAGAGAGTAAAACATCGAATGTGATTGGCGCACATACTTCGAACACAATTTAGGTCCCGCAATCCTTATTACCATGTAAATGCTAAACGAGATGAAAACACTATAACACATATAATTTCTGATGTGTACGGAAGATTATTTATCCCGACTTATTGGTTTATTGAACTTTTAAAAAGCTAATGAGCTCATGTTGATAAAGTTATAATCAAAACAATTTGAACATAATAGCAACAAACACATGTTGCTTGGTGTAGAATTTTTTTTAAGAAATAATCCTTGTGATACTGAATCGGTTCTTAAAAAAAAGAGCTTCACTGATGACCGAGATATGATATGATAGAAGGGAGTTGGAGAAACCGAGAAAAAAAATAAAGATTGTACTTTATGTTGCAGAAAAGATTTGAACTATGGTACAAGAAAGAAATAATTATTCAAATTGGTAAATAAAGACCAATGGTACAAGAATCAAACTATATTAAGTAGGGACGAGTTATCTTGACCCCCCTATATTTACAAAGTACACCCACTAGTAGGGTAGGTGTACTTTTGTATTTTATTTTATTATAATTTTTTTGGTAGTTTTGTACTTTGTCCTTTTTTTTGTACATTTGTATTTGTTTTTTTAAATCTTCACAATTGTGATAGAGTATTTAAAATTGCGATAGAAGTCCAAGTTCCACAATTGCGATAAGAATCCAAGTAGAATTGCGATAAAAATCCAACAATTGCGATAAGTAACCAGAATTGCGATAACCTAGACAATTGCGATATAAACTAGATTTGCGATAGGTCTCACAATTGCGATAATTTCCACAATTGCGATAACCCGGACAATTGCGATAGAAACCAGAATTGCGATAGATCACACAATTGCGATAGAATCCAGATTTTCGATAACTCAGACAATTGCGATAGAATCCAGAATTACGATAAGTGGCACAATTGCGATAGACTCAGACAATTGCGATAAAGTCACTTTCTATCGCAAATCTTATACAAGATTGCGATAGGATCAAACAATTGCAATAACCTTTGACTTTTTTGACACTCCACCAATAATTTAGCAAATGATGAGATCCTCCCACTCTTACCTAATATTCTTATACAAGAATTTTGAGCAAGAAGCAACTGATGAAGATCCAAAACGCAAAATCACACACAATCTTTGGTACTTATTCATGATCAAGTCACTTTTAACGCAAAAGGTTCAATCTTGAAGCTAAGATTCGACTAAAGAACTACCAAAGCTCACTAACCAACTGTTAAAATCAATAAAAACACAACCTTTAACCTTAAAATTTGCGTAAAGATCAAAGATAAAACACAAAAGGTCACGTTTTTATTAAGAAAAAACGTAACTTTTTGTTACTTTTGAACACAAACCGAACACAACTTAATCCTATTCCGATGTTTGGCGTGTTGATACCACTTCTAATGAACAAAGATCACAACTTTATCACCCAAACTAACTATAGATCGAATGGTACTCAAAACAAGAACAAATACGAAGGCAAACCTTTTATTTAAAACCCACAAGAGTTATCAACCACATACATTTCATACATACTCAAATGAAACAACTCGACAAGCAAACGAAACAACTCGACAAGCAAACGACACAACTCGACAAGCAAACGAAACAACTCAAACGAAACAACTCGAAAAGCTAACGAAACACACGACATAGACCATAACAAATATCGCCCATTAATTTTTTTTTGCTGCTACTTCCCACTTTGCTAGAACCTGCACCATCTTTTCCCTTCCTTGCTTTCCTTTGCTTGATGAAATATTCAAACATAGCTTCAAGATTTGTTATCCTATTTCCCAGATAGCTTCAACTTTAACCTTAAATATTTTTTGTGTTATATAATACTTGATGAAAAATTACACCAACGAAAAATATACTTGAAACTCAATCTATTCATATATTTTGCATCAAGTATTATATAACACCCGCAAAATAGATAAGGTCAAAGTTAAACCAGTTTGACTCAGAAAAGTAAAACTGGACACTTATTTTGGGACGGAGGTAGTAATACACAAAGTATCCGGCGATAGGTTCTATTGGTGGGAAATCATTGCTGGTCCGAAGCTATTGAAAAAGTCGTGAAAAGAAGACAACGAAAGGATAAAATGTGATAGGAAAACATACAAAGTTAGAGAGTAAAACATCGAATGAGATTGGTGCACATACTACGTACACAATTTAGTTCCCACAATCCTTATTACAATGTAAATGCTAAACGATATGAAAACACTATAACACATATAATTTCTGATGTGTACGGAAGATTATTTATCCCGGCTTATTGGTTTATTGAACTTTTAAAAAGCAAATGAGCTCATGTTGATAAAGTTATAATCAAAACAATTTGAACAAAATAGCAACAAACACATGTTGCTTGGTGTAGAGTTTTTTTTAAGAAAGAATCATTGTGATACTGAACCAGTTCTTAAAAAAAAAAAAGAGCTTCATTGATGACCGAGATGTGATATGATAGAAGGGAGTTGGAGAAACCGAGAAAAAAAAATAAAGATTGTACTTTATGTTGCAGAAAAGATTTGAACTATGGTACAAGAAAGAAATAATTATTCAAATTGGTAAATAAAGACCAATGGTACAAGAATCAAACTATATTAAGTAGGGACGAGTTATCTTGACCCCCCTATATTTACAAAGTACACCCCTAGTGGGGTAGGTGTACTTTTGTATTTTATTTATTATATTTTTTTTTTGTACTTTTGTACTTTGTACTTTTTTTTTTAATCGTCACAATGTTGATAGAGTATTTAAAATTGAGATAGAAGTCCAAGTTCCACAATTGCGATAAGAATCCAAGTAGAATTGCGATAAAAATCCAACAATTGCGATAAGTAACCAGAATTGTGATAACCCAGACAATTACGATAGAAACTAGATTTGCGATAGATCACACAATTGCGATAATTTCCAGAATTGCGATAGCCCAGACAATTGCGATAGAATCCAGATTTGCGATAACTCAGACAATTGCGATAGAATCCAGAATTGCGCTAAGTGGCACAATTGCGATAGACTCAGACAATTGCGATAAAGTCACTTTCTATCGCAAATCTTATACAAGATTGCGATAGGCTCAGACAATTACGATAACCTTTGACTTTTTTGACACTCCACCAATAATTTAGCAACTGATGAGATCTACCCACTCTTACCTAATATTCTTATACAAGAATTTCGAGCAAGAAGCAACTGATGAAGATCCAAAACGCAAATCACACACAATCTTTGGTACTTTTTCACGATCAAGTCACTTTTAACGCAAAAGGTTCAATCTTGAAGCTAAGATTCGACTAAAGAACTACCAAAGCTCACTAACCAACTGTTAAAATCAATAAAAACACAACCTTTAACCTTAAAATTTGCGTAAAAATCAAAGATAAAACACAAAAGCTCACGTTTTTATTAAGAAAAAACGCAACTTTTGGTTACTTTTGAACACAAACCGAACACAACTTAATCCTATTCTGATGTTTGGCGTGTTGATACCACTTGTAATGAACAAAGATCACTACTTTATCACACAAACTAACTATAGATCGAATGGTACTCAAAACAAGAACAAGATAAGGAAGAGTGTGGATCGTATGGAAATATGGTCGAATGTATATTAGCTTCAAAAGAAAGAAACATACAAAGAACTTAGAGAACACACACTCTCACCTTTACAATACAATGAGGCACACTTTGAGACACACACAGTTAGGCCATTGGAAATGAGATGAGAGTGTGCTACTTATCTTACAAATGAAACGCCCTAAAGGGCTTTGATGGGCTTGGAGTGGGCTTTTGTGTTGGACTAGACTTATACATTAAATCTTGCATATTATCTATCAAAAGCCCCTTTGTTAGACTAACTTAACCATACAACACACAAGTTTCAATATTACAAATGACCATCACTTTGCATTTATAAATTAAATGCTAACAGATACGTTTACCAAACCTTTACTGATGTTTTTGCTAGATGTAGACCAGGAGGACCTTTTACCGCAATGAGACAAAGCTTCACAGTGGATGAGCAAGAGATTATTAACGGAATTAATCCCATCATTCAGTCTATTACATTGTTGAATTCCATTTGTTGTTAATGTTGAAGAATGTAACTGAAGGAACAATATCACAATTAACAAACACAAACGCATACCTATTATTTAAAACACGCAAGAGTTCTCAACCACATAAATTTCATACAGACTCAAACGAAACAACTCGACAAGAAAACGAAACAACTCGACAAGCAAACGATACAACTCGAAAAGCAAATGAAACAGCTCAAATGAAACAACTCGACAAGCAAACGAAACACACGACATAGACCATAACAAACATCACCCATTCATTTTTTTTTTTTGCTGCTACTTCCCACTTTGCTAGAACCTGCACCATCTTTTCCCTTCCTTGCTTTCCTTTGCTTGATGAAATGTTCAAACATAGCTTCAAGATTTGTAATCCTATTTCCCAGATAGCTTCAACTTTAACCTTAAATATTTTTTGTGTTATATAATACTTGATGAAAAATTATACCAACGAAAAATATACTTGAAACTCAATCTATTCATATATTTTGCATCAAGTATTATATAACACTCGCAAAAATAGATAAGCTCAAAGTTAAACCAGTTTGACTCAGAAAAGTAAAACTGGACACTTATTGTGGGACGGAGGTAGTAATTCACAAAGTATCTGGTGATAGGTTCTATTGGTGGGAAATCACTGCTGGTCCGAAGCTATTGAAAAAGTCGTGAAAAGAAGACAACGAAAGGATAAAATGTCATAGGAAAACATACAAAGTTAGAGAGTAAAACATCGAATGTGATTGGTGCACATACCATGTATACAATTTAGTTCCCGCAATCCTTATTACCATGTAAATGCCAAACGATATGAAAATGCTATAACACATATAATTTTTGATGTGTACGGAAGATTATTTGTCCCGGCTTATTGGTTTATTGAACTTTTAAAAAGCTAATGAGCTCATGTTGATAAAGTTATAATCAAAACAATTTGAACATAATAGCAAACAAACACATGTTGCTTGGTGTAGAATTTTTTTTAAGAAAGAATCCTTGTGATACTGAACCAGTTCTTAAAAAAAGAGCTTCATTGATGACCAAGATATGATATGATAGAAGGGAGTTGGAGAAACCGAGAAAAAAAATAAAGATTGTACTTTATGTTGCAGAAAAGATTTGAACTATGGTACAAGAAAGAAATAATTATTCAAATTGGTAAACAAAGACCAATGATACAAGAATCAAACTATATTAAGTAATGCTATGAACTATAGACGTGTGAGGGGCGTACTAAACACCAAAGCAAAATATACACGTTTTATTCAAATTAGTAGGCACAAAAGTTGTTGCTATATTTAATGTCTAAATAAATTTTTTGGCACATGAATTATTTGAGTACAATGATCCAAGTTAGGAGGGTTGATTAGGGACAAATGACTAATCTCCTTAAGTGAGTTTAATCCAAGTGTTAGGCACGTTAAACTTTGCGGTCCTAATAACGATTGACAGGAGACACTTTCTTTACTAAAATATCATTTTTTATGATAAAATTTTGGAGTCTACGATATCTTGAACTATTTCTTCATTGTTGTTAAATTCATGACAACCCGTATGACGAAAAGTTAAAACCTTTGATCATAAAACAAATACATAATATGTTTAAATAAAATAAACGAGTAAGCTCTAACAACTCATGCAAGCACAAAGACGTTTTTGTTATTTTACATTCATTAGCATTAGAGCAAAGGGTACCACAACGCTCGACCGGTGATATCTGACGGGTCGAGGCGCTATGGTGCCGCCATTGGTACCATGGTGGATTGACGCCATGGCTTGAGCCAAAGCGTGTGTGAGTGTTGGTTTTGCCTTTTTTTTCCTAGGGTTTGTGTTCCATTTGTGTTGTGTTTGTGTCTTTTTTGTGTGTGTGTGTGTGTGTGCTTGGTTTAAAATATGTGTCTGTGTGGAGTGTGAGCATTGTGTGCTCAAGGTTGAAGATCACTAGTATTTTGGGATCGTGTGTTTTTGTGTCTCTTCACAATAATTTTGGGGTAAAGGTAGTAATGATTTTCTTTTTGGTCCCAAAAGAACGTACAACGGTCACCCACTAACCCGGTAACCCGATCTGTGCAGTACAAGGCTGAATTCTCAAAGTGTCGTTATTGTACACTTGGAGTCTAATCGACACCTGGCCAAAGAATTATTTAAATAAGACAAACAATTATTTACAACATAAATCAGTAATGTATTGTTAATTTAAATAATACACATAGTTATTTATAACATAAATCAGTAATCATTCACAATGTTTTGTCGGTATAATTATTTACAACATAAATCAGTAATCATTTACAATGTTTTGTCTATATAATTATTTACAATATAAATCAGTAATCATTTACTATGTTTGTCTTTGTCTAATCTCAGTATACAGGTGTAGTCGATCATAATATAAAGTTGCCCATTCGGATGCATCGGCAACTCTGAACGCCCTCCATTGTGGGTGAATATCCGGAACTGGTGAATTTTCGTCTAGCGTAAGATAAATGTAGTGACCACATTCCTCACTCCCCATACGGGCAATCACAAGGGCGCCAGTTCCTTGTGATAAATTTGGACCGGAAAAAAGCGGATAACACGTATGACTTTGTCGCTCAGATATAAATACAACATGCCGGTTAGTCACTGAAGCAATAACCAACCCCGTGTTTGGCATACTCATCCAGTAGTCTTGCGGTGCAAATCCATCATGTAACCAGTCTACTGATCTCCGAAGATGGTCATAGTCATTTTGCCACCACATACGTATGTAAAAGTCACGATTAACGTCTAACTCTTGCAATAACCACATTCGAACGTTGCACCACCTTTCTTCGGGTTGACCAATACCGTGGGCAACGCACCGAAACCCACAATTTCCATCACCTCGCACATTATAAATACTTATGATGTATCGACGGAAAAACTGTGGAATCTGCTCAATCAAATAGACGCTCTCCCTATTTCCAACGTATAACCTGTGTCTTATACTCTGTTCAACTCTAGGACCCATGTAAGAACTATGTCTCGCAAGTTGTTTGCTCAAGTCCGGAACTTTTGTAGATCTTGAATTTGTGCTTCTTCGGTGATCTACGGTTGGTAGTTTATTCAAGTCTGGGAGTTTTGTAGACTGGGACTTTTTGTCCTTTGCGCTCGGACGTCCACGAGTACTTTTGTGAACAGCAGGTTGACGTATATCAACAGATTGGGGATCGTATATCCCTCTCACCTTCTTTAACATATTTTTCTTGACAAACGACGACATTTTGTCAAAAACACTCTTGAATTGTTGTATGTCATCTTCACAAGAAGGATCATCGTCAGGTTCACAAGAAGGACCATCTTCAGTATTGATACTAGGCCACGGAACAGATAGGGTTCTCCAAAAAATATCAACTGTATCCAGTGGAATGGCCATTTCTGCATTCATTAAAAGCGACTTATATAAATTACTGATATTAACGGGGTAAATTGAATATACTTACTATGAATCTGATAGTAAAGCAGTTCGTGAAAGCATGGTAGCCCATAAACTGACCGCAACTGATGACTACAATCTTGGGCGTCGATCGACAGTTGGAGTTCATCGAACATGAGTTCCAAAGCATATTTGGAAACTTTATACCACAATTCTGCAAATAGTGGTATATTACATTTATTCATTCTCTCGTTTTTGCTTCTGTTAAAAGTTTCCTTTATCGCAGTTTCTTGCGCAACGAGAATCTTATCGATCGAACTCAACAACGTGTCTAAGTTGGACATTGTGCTGCCCAAGTATAATTTCAACAACGTGTGTTGACCCTTAACTCTGCATGTTGTTGACTGGCCGAAGCTGCGATATTGATCGGTAATAAACGGGAGAAACATGTCTGAATAACCTTGCGGCCAGTTATTCAAATACGAAGAAATATCTGAAAAGAACAATGAATTAATAAAAAGTCATTCGGGTACTTATTTATTAAATAAAAAAACAATGAATCAATAATTAAGTACCTGCATGTTCGACCAATAACTGTTGTAGGTGTTGATAATAATGCATGAATATGCCGCGTGTCAGAGCTTTAACCATCCAATCCCATGTTCCTTTAATGGACTCATACTCCTTTAGCGAATTGCATCTACTTCTGCAATACTGAAGCACATTTTGTGAAATGTGCCACTGACAGAGTAATTTGTTTGCGTTCGGGAATTCTTCTCTACATGCCCCAACCAACGCTAAATCTCTGTCAGTGATGATAACACGCGGGTAATATTTTTCCTCTATCACCTCCTTCACACATTGCAATACCCATTGAAAATTAGGCCCCTTTTCTTTGTCCAAAAAACAAAACGCCATTGAAAATGTTTTGTTTGTTGAAGTTAATCCGACAATTTCAAAAAATGGCAATTTAAACAACGTGGTATTGTATGTTGAGTCAATAGCATGATTTCAGGGAATGTACACCATAGAGCATATGACGTGGGGTAAACAAAAAATAGTTCCTCAAGCTCATTATGCTCATTTACCCTCTCGTAATATGTATACCCTGAATGCTGCAAATGCGAGTAAAGGACTTGGATTGGAGTTCTATGACCTATTAGGGCTCCACGGATCTTATTTTGTGCGTTATATATAGTTCTAATGCTAGACACGTTATCCGGATTACGCTCCTTTTATTGACGAAAGTATATGACGTGGTGGTACGTGAAACTCTGTCAATTGTTGCACCAAACTGAACTCATCATCCTTTAATCTCATAGCATATGGGAAATGATGAAGCGAAAAGTGTACCGCTTTTAGGGGGTCATTTAAGCCCTAAATCGTATTTATTTGATCAAATATTGCCCTAAATCGTTCCTTTTTTCATTTTAGGTACTTTGGAGAAGAAATCTGGAAAAGGAAGCATTTTGGACGTTTTTGGAGCATAAAAGTGAAGAAAACGACAAAGTCTCCAAAGCTGCTGGAAAAGTACACTTGACGGCGTCAAGGATTGCTCCTGACGGCGTCACGGCTTGGCAAAAGAGGTGGATATGAAAAATACACATGACGCGCCAGAGAGTTTTGCAATGAAAAATCTGACGGCGTCACCCTTTAAGGTGATCAAGGCCATCACGGTTTAAGTTAATGAGAGACGGCGTCAAGCACTATTCTGACGGCGTCAACCTTTGATAGGCCAGAGCGGATTTTGGAGGATTAAAGAGGGACGGCGTCAGGAAGACCATCCGGGAACCCTAGCCGCGGCGAGGTGACGGCGTCAAGATCTATAACGTGACGCCGTCAGCCCCTAAACTCTATATATAGTTTTGCAATTTTTAGTCATTAGTGTGCAACTTTGTGAGGAGAAACCCTAAGACGAATTTTCTGCCATTTTTAAGGGTTTTATACCCTTGGATCTCCCATGTTTAATTGAAGATAAGTAATCATTTAATCAATCAATATGTCTATGTGTTGTTTGATTATATCTTGTTCTTGTCTTTTAATTAACATGCTAGGCTAGATTTATCTTGTGTTTGCTTAGATCTAATGAAACCTAACTATTGATTATTAGTTGTTGGTGTGTTATTAATTGTATTGGATGATTGTTTATCGATGTTAGGCTTAAGAAAACTGGCTAACCTCCTATTCGGTAATTTGCTTGAACGTCTTAAGAAACATGAACCAATGCGTACTAAGGTTATTATGGTTGTATTTAATGCATGAGCGAATTCTAGTGATCCCATGTTAGGAGCTTCTTAGCCGGCTCGACATAGGAGTGAAGTAGGAGCTTGTAGAGTTGGGGAAGTACGTACGCCACCCCACGATTGGTATTAAGGAATACACCCGTCATCCACGCAATTAATGCACACTAATCAACCGGTAAAAGATAGTTAGGGAGTAAGAAAATCTAAGTAAACACATTTCTCTCCATATAAGTTTCACAACCTTTTCATTTTCAGTTATTTTATTTTATTTGCATTTGTAGTCATTTGGGTTAGTTGACTAGCAACTAATTCCGCCCACTCCTTCAAACCCGAGATTTTACTTGCTTTTATAAAAAATATAAAAATACAAAAAGAATCTTCCCTCACCCTTAGACCTATTAGAGTAGTTTTTCAATCCTAACGACACTATTCCCCTAGAGAACGATCAATCCCCCGGTACTTGCCACTTCACTATACTACATCGGTCAGGTACACTGCCTGGTGGGGATTGCAAGCCTCTTGAGATCCCTCGAGAGGTAAAACCTGTTGTAAGGTCGCAAAACCACGCATCAAGTTTTTAGCGCCGCTGCCGGGGAATAGTTATTGTTTAGGTTGAATTTTTATTTTATTAGGTCTACTCACTAGATTCCTTTCTAGTGAGATTTTTATTTTATTTTTCTAGGTTTTTCTTTAGTCTATCTTATTTCTGTGTACTTTTGTTTGTGACACCTTCCACCTACCTCATGAGTAATAGTGATCGCTTGATCCCTGTTATTCATATTTTCCGCCGTGGAAATTTCCAACTACCCGTTCCCGCCCCCATCGTAGAAAACAACAACCTTTCACCCGACCACCACTTTGGTAACAATTCTGAGATGGAGGATTCTGACCATGAGAATGACTATGCGGTTAGTCCATTTTACGACTCAGACTCTAATAAAGATGCTGGTGATGGAGAAGTGGTTAACGAGGAAGGGAGAAAAGAGGAAATTGATCCCTTTAAGTATGTTGACCCTAGGACTAAGATCGAGAAGGATAGCCTCTTGAACATGCAATTTCCATGTAAGATTGGTTATCATAGTTTTCATGCTTATCTTAACTCATCTTTGCCTTTGAACATTATCTCTCGCGCTAATTATAATAAAATCATGGTAGATGAGCTAGAATATCAAGGAGATAACATTGTTGCTAGGATTAAGCCACTACACGTATTCGTAGGATGTTTTGTGTATTTGGTGGATTTTATGGTTATGGAGAACTTAGGAGAATTTATTGATAACAAATTAACCCAAGTCATTTTTGGAGAACCCTTTAAAAGGTTGACCAACCTCGACGAAAAACTTGTGGACGGGTTAATTACATTCTCGGATGGGGATGATGATTTTGTTTACCAAATGCCCCGATCACATCCTAGGTTTAAGAACTTCTCCATTGAATCTTGCAATAGACTTGTGCCTATTGACTTGTTAAGTGAGAATGATAAAAGAAAGGGGCTCAAATATCCACATGAGAAAAATAAGAGATATTATCATGGATGTCTGGAGCTGAATGATGAGTACAAGAAAGATGAGGCAACAATTAGATGGCTCACACTCGGGTACGTAAGCATAAGCGACACTAGATAAGCCTGACTTTGAGTCTAGCTACAAGACTCGTTAATAAAGAAAAGCGCTTCTTGGGAGGCAACCCAAGCTTTATTTGCTTTGTGTGTTTATTTATTTGTTTGTTTGATTTTATTTGCTTCCGTATGTATGCTTAATTTTTATTATTATTGATTCATGTTCAAAACTAAATTGTGAAAATGCTTTATCTTGTTTTTAACTTCGTCTTAACTACATATAAAGGTATTTTGCAAAAGATAAGTGTAAGGGAAATCCAAATTGGTTTATTAGAACAAATGAACATGAATCGTAACAATAATAAATTAACATACATATTAGTATTTGTTTGAGTCAAATGCTTGTATCGAGTCATAATGATATTTTGCAGGAATTCCAGGAAGTAAGGTATAGGTTTTTCCAGAAATTTTCCGGAAACTTAACATGAGAATTCTGTCAGATCATTTCTGACGGCGTCAGGCCTTACAACCTGACGGCGTCAGGTTTTAATTTTCTGAAATTTTTGAAAGTTTTGTTTTCATAAAAAGTTTTTATTAAATCTCTAACTTATAAACTCTAGGAATCTGCAAAATTATCATTCCACAAGCATTATATCCTTATATAGATTTATCCCGCCGATGTTATGCAGGTTTTCGTGTTTGTTTTCTCAGGTTTAACAGGTTATTTTGGACAAGGAGATGTATGTGGAATCAAGCTTTTGGCGATACTTTAGTCTTGGAGCTTCTACATTCTCTTGGAAGAAGATCTAACCATGTTACCTCTTTATCCACCAAACGAATCAGGGGAGTATTTGATTTCATTCGTTTACCTTATTTACTTTTACATCTTGTTATTTGAACATTGGGGACAATGTTCATCTTAAGTGTAAGGGGGGGTAAAAGTACGATACTTTAGAGAATACAATTGCACTTGATTTTTGTTTGTTTAATGGTAGATGTGTAATAAAACTGAGATAAATACCTGTTAAGGCAATTTTAGTGCCAAATTTAAAATTTTTTACAACATATAGGAGTGAAACTTTGATCTTAATGAGCGTCTCATGGATAGGAGTTATATGACTAGCACAAAACCGTACCACTAAAAAATTTTCCACCCCCAAATATGTGAGGTTCGCCCCTAGAATTGGTAGGAAAAGCATTTATGCTATGATGTGTGTACCGGTAGCACTTAGATTCTAGAACTTGTGTTAGGACCATTCCGAGGCCACAAGTGAGACTACATTCGTGTAGTTAGATTTACTACATGATAAGAGGCATTAGGATTAACCCATTGTTTTACACCTGTGTTTTTGTTATAATTACGTTGGCTACATTGGTCAAGTAATTCTCCCACACCCTTTGGCTTGTACTCATTTTTAGTACACGATACCCCTAGTACACCCCTCAGAGCCTATCTTTTCGTTTCGACCTTTAAGCATTTTACTTAAAGGAAGAATTTGTTTACACCCCACTTAAATGTACACCCAAATCAACTTAGCCTACCTTGTATGCACTCATTTTTAGTGCATTATTGTGACAACATTTGTTTAAACCCCAAGTTAATTATCTAATTGATTACATGGTTGCTAAGTCGAGTCATATCCTTGTACATATTGTTTTGGGACGATTGGGACTCATGGGTAAAGTACTAGTGTAATGGAGTAATGGGGAAGAACAACATTATTACCCCCATATGTGCTAAATATTTTAAAAAAGTACTCCAAGTGTTTCGATTATCTTAATTCGAGTCATTAGAATAGTTATTTGTAAAGTTATGTAAAAGTTCAAGTGTAAGGGGAATGCAACGCCCCTATGATGTATTATTTTGGATGGTAGGGCAAGAGTGTATGAAAAAAAAAAAAAAAAAAAAAAAAAATCGAAAAAATCAAGAAAAATACAAAAAAAATGAGAAAAAGAAAAGTAGAAAAAACATACGGACTACCATCCCGTTTCATTTTATGTTTATTTTATGTTTTTGTTATTTTGTTTTTAGCTTAAGTCGAGTCTAGTCTTGGCTTAGCAACGCCATATTGTACATGTAATTAATCAAGATCTTTAACTCGCCAACAGTAAAATATCCCTTATCCAACAAAACCGTGTTTATCATATCCCTACACCTAACGTTATAACCCGTTTAAAAGCCCTCTTTGATAGTTTATCTTAGGTGCTTACGCCTAGTGGAGGAGGTTTTTGATCCTTTCCCAAGCCTATGGTAATCTATTTGCTATGACAGGTAGTGAGAGATATTATCCGTTTTCATTTATGAGATATACTTTATTGACACTTGAGAGATGTGAGTATCTAAACACTACTTGTGAGGTGCTAGTTTGTAATCTCCGTGCTTATTATGATTAAAGTGGAATGACAATTTATTGTAATTACTTTTATATTAGCGTTAAATGACCCCTAACTTGTATTTTGATTAGAATAAAAGCGCATTTGCTTGAGGACAAGCAAATCTCAAGTGTAAGGGTATTTAATGAAGCGAAAAGTGTACCGCTTTTAGGGGGTCATTTAAGCCCTAAATCGTATTTATTTGATCAAATATTGCCCTAAATCGTTCCTTTTGTCATTTTAGGTACTTTGGAGAAGAAATCTGGAAAAAGAAGCATTTTGGACGTTTTTGGAGCATATAAGTGAAGAAAACGACAAAGTCTCCAAAGCTGCTGGAAAAGTACACTTGACGGCGTCAAGGATTGCTTCTGACGGCGTCACGGCTTGGCAAAAGAGGTGGATATGAAAAATACACATGACGCGCCAGAGAGTTTTGCAATGAAAAATCTGACGGCGTCACCCTTTAAGGTGATCAAGGCCATCACGGTTTAAGTTAAAGAGAGACGGCGTCAAGCACTATTCTGACAGCGTCAACCTTTGATAGGTCAGAGCGGATTTTGGAGGATTAAAGAGGGACGGCGTCAGGAAGACCATCCGGGAACCCTAGCCGCGGCGAGGTGACGGCGTCAAGATCTATAACGTGACGCCGTCAGCCCCTAAACTCTATATATAGTTTTGCAATTTTTAGTCATTAGTGTGCAACTTTGTGAGGAGAAACCCTAAGACGAATTTTCTGCCATTTTTAAGTGTTTTATACCCTTGGATCTCCCATGTTTAATTGAAGATAAGTAATCATTTAATCAATCAATATGTCTATGTGTTGTTTGATTATATCTTGTTCTTGTCTTTTAATTAACATGATAGGCTAGATTTATCTTGTGTTTGCTTAGATCTAATGAAACCTAACTATTGATTATTAGTTGTTGGTGTGTTATTAATTGTATTGGATGATTGTTTATCGATGTTAGGCTTAAGAAAACTGGCTAACCTCCTATTCGGTAATTTGCTTGAACGTCTTAAGAAACATGAACCAATGCGTACTAAGGTTATTATGGTTGTATTTAATGCATGAGCGAATTCTAGTGATCCTATGTTAGGAGCTTCTTAGCCGGCTCGACATAGGAGTGAAGTAGGAGCTTGTAGAGTTGGGGAAGTACGTACGCCACCCCACGATTGGTATTAAGGAATACACCCGTCATCCACGCAATTAATGCACACTAATCAACCGGTAAAAGATAGTTAGGGAGTAAGGAAATCTAAGTAAACACATTTCTCTCCATATAAGTTTCACAACCTTTTCATTTTCAGTTATTTTATTTTATTTGCATTTGTAGTCATTTGGGTTAGTTGACTAGCAACTAATTCCGCCCACTCCTTCAAACCCGAGATTTTACTTGCTTTTATAAAAAAATATAAAAATACAAAAAGAATCTTCCCTCACCCTTAGACCTATTAGAGTAGTTTTTCAATCCTAACGACACTATTCCCCTAGAGAACGATCAATCCCCCGGTACTTGCCACTTCACTATACTACATCGGTCAGGTACACTGCCTGGTGGGGATTGCAAGCCTCTTGAGATCCCTCGAGAGGTAAAACCTGTTGTAAGGTCGCAAAACCACGCATCAGGAAACCATGCAACGACTCTGCAAAATCATGATTATGCCTATCACACTTCACCCTCAACCTCCAAAAATCTTGTGTTTTTGAATATTTCGCCACTAATTTGAATGGACAATCGGTTTTAGAGGTACTGGTTTGCCGTTTAATTTCATCTTCTAAACCTTCACGTTCATACACCCCACCCTTTGAACACCCATAAATGATTGCGTACAAATACCCCTTCTCTGATTTGGTTCTTTTCTTAACAATAACAAAACCGATCCCTCGAGCTATATTTTGCACCCAATCAGTTAGTTGATCGGGAGAACTGAACACCTGAAAATACATTACAACTTTTACAAATTTTTTTTAACAAATTACTTTATTTTTTTATAACTTTTACAACTTTATTTTTTTATAACTTTTAAAACTTTTATTTGGTTAGATAACTTTTTTTTACAAAAATTTTTTACAACATTTTTTTTTTTTTTTTTTTTTTTTTTTTTTTACATTGTCTTAGGAAAAAAAATATTAAAACCGCGTCTTATACCACCCAAGCCCACAGACTTAAACCTACCCACCCATCCCATCTTCTCACACACTTTACACGTCTACAAGAATCTGATGGAATACCCACGAATATTACTGATGCGCGTGATGTGTCGTTGCAGTTGTAGGGAATTCATATTGATTAAACCATCAATACCACGAGTACGCAGCGGATGGATCTATGTTTAATGTTATGAATTAAAACACATAATTAAACTACATAAAATACTAACCTCGAATCTATTGAAAATAGATAAACACCAAGTCTTGATCTTGATAACGAACACACGAACCAATCAACTATAGTGAGTTGATCTCTATCGAATGCACACACAACACGTCAAACGAAACACGTTAGGATGCTAGTGCTTGCTTCACGAATAACAAACAAGGAAAACACTTTGCTTGTTTGCTTGGAACCAATTCGGAAAAATAAAAGTACGTACGAATACAATGCGTATGAATTGTTTTAACTTCTTGTTAATACAATATTGTTCCGAATAAAATAAAGAGAATAGGATGACTTATATACTAGTCAATCCTATTAAGGTAAGAGACAAAATAAAACAAGAGATTTGTTTGTCTATTTGTTTTCATTTTCTCCTCTTGCCGTAAATGAGGTCCAAAAGGAAAAGACAATAAAATCATTTCCTTTTTATTGTTTTTGTTGTCGTGTGATGATCAAAAAGGAAAACAAAAACAATCCTATCATTCTTTTATATTGTTGTCGTACAACATTTTGATCAAAAGAAAAAACCACAACAATCATTTCCATATAATTCTTTGTCGTGTGTTTTTCTTTTATGATCGGATGTATATCCAAGTCGATCTCTTTTATATTTAACGTATATTTAAATTAATTAAAGCGTCCAACGATTTAAACTAACGACCGTTAAATTATTTCGTGAAACATATTATACATTTAATAAATATACTTAACATATATATATTAAATATATAATAAACGTGTTCTTCGTATATACGTGTGTGCCCCGATAGGCTCACGTAATTTCTAGCCGTATAATTATTGATTTACGAGCGCATAACCAACAGCTCCCACTTGCGATCGTAACACTCCATAATGTATACTAACAATGCTAAGTGTCTAGCAACACCGCATTGCTCCCAGAAATACCTGAGTGTGGTTTCATAAAACAACTAGGTAAATGGTTTACAATTTTAAATTATCCTTTTGTTTCAGATACTTGTTGAACTATGGATGTGGATCAAAGTCATTCCATATTGTTCAACTATTCTGTTTCTCGTTTTAGAAATTAATCAAGATTACCAAACGTAAAAACAAGTATCATCTTGATTTACACTTTGGGCACGGCCATGCAAACATCTGATTAATTCAGCGAGGGGCCCAGTAGTATCATACTCCAGAAGACAAGTGGAGGAACAAATTCTATTTTGACTACACGTGTCATTCATGTGCTTCAGCCAACTTCTGAGAATAGCCTTTATAACCACCTTGTTCAGGATAGTGTTTGACTATAGTCAAGAAGAAAGATCCACACATGCAAAACCTGCTTGCATCTCAAGTCAGAGGACAAATAAAATAACCATTTGCGAGATATCACTTAATGACGCCGATCCATAAAGTGATGACTCGTAGGTTTGGGGAAATCCAATATCCATAGCACGTGGATAACATGTGAGTTTGGCGGACACATCCTTAGTATTCAAAGAATATAACCAATCTCTCACATTTGCCTTAATTCAACAATACTCCCATATTATTGATCGACAATGGACAATTTAAAGTAATAAATTACTTATGGATTAAACATGCAAATATAGGACACAATTAATATATGAATGAATAACTCAAGTACCACGTATATTAATCATCAACATAATAAATGTTTTACATATCCCATTATCTAAATACTAAAATCAAAACAGATTTACATGAGACTACTAACTGAACGAAGTCCAATACCACTAGCATGCTCAACATGCTTGTTCAAAGGCAACGCCTTAGTAAACGGATCAGCTAAGTTGTCATCTGTGTGAACTTTGTTAAGTACTACTTCATTATCTGCGATAACCTCACGGAGATAGTGAACCTTCCTTTTGTAATGCTTGGCGCCTTTCTGAGCTCCAGGCTCGTTGGCGATAGTTAATGCTCCAGTGTTGTCACATAGCATTTCCATAGGTTCTTTATTGGTGGGGACTACTCCAAGCTCATCAATAAACTTCCTTATCCAAATAGCTTCCATTGCAGCTTCTGAAGCAGCAGTGTATTCAGCTTCTGTAGAAGACATCGCTGTAATGCTTTGCTTGGCACTCTTCCAGACTACAGCGCCTCCGTTGAGAACGAAAACGTATCCGGTTTGCGACTTGGTATCATCCTTGTCGGTCTGCCACCCAGCATCAGTATAACAGGTAACTCTGAGCTCTCTGTTTGGGTCTCCACCGTAAACAAGAAACATATCTTTAGTATATCTGAGATACTTCAGTATGTTCTTCACAGCAGACCAGTGAATCTCCCCTGGATCTACTTGAAATCGACTTGTTAAGTTCTGAGCGAACGCAACATCAGGTCTAGTGCACCTCACCGCATACATGATGGATCCTACAGCCGAGGCATAAGGAATCCTCTTCATGCGTTCCACCTCTGCAGGTGTTGAGGGTCCTTGAGATTTTCTCAACTCAAGTTTTACTTGCATTGGGGTAGTTCCACGTTTGGAATTCGCCATATTAAATCTTTTCAAGATTTTCTCAATGTATGCACTTTGACAAAGTCCAATTAACCGCTTAGATCTATCTCTATAGATCTTGATTCCTAGAATATATGCAGCTTCACCTAAATCCTTCATAGAAAAACAATTTCCAAGATAGGCTTTAATAGCTTGTAACATTGGAATGTTGTTTCCCATGATCAATATGTCATCAACATATAAGATTAGGAATGCTACATTACTCCCACTAGCCTTACGATATACACATGGCTCATCAAGGTTTTGAGTGAAACCATACTTCTTGATTTCCTCATCAAACCTTTTATTCCATTGCCTAGATGCTTGCTTTAATCCATAAATGGATCGTTGTAGCTTGCATACACGGTTAGGATATTGTGGATTGACAAATCCTTCAGGTTGGTCCATGTAAACCTCTTCAGTTAAGTGACCATTCAAGAAGGCAGTTTTGACATCCATCTGCCAAATCTCATAGTCATAGTACGCCGCTATGGCTAAAAGAATCCTAATAGCTTTTATGTCTGCGACAGGCGAGAAAGTTTCCTCATAATCTACACCATAGGTTTGAGTATAACCTTTTGCCACAAGACGAGCTTTATAGGTGTGTACTTTTCCATCCATGTCAGTCTTCTTCTTGAAGAGCCACTTGCTACCAACGGTTTTAGCGTTAGGAGGGAGGTCAACTTCAATCCAGACTTTATTGTCTTTCATGGATTTCATTTCCTCGTTCATAGCATTAAGCCATTTTTCAGATTCAGAATCTGCTAATGCAGCTTTATAGTTAGCGGGCTCATTGAGATCCCCTAACTCATGCTCCTCTGAATCGATGTACAAACACATACGTTCAGGTGCACGTATTGTCCTTGAGGACCTACGAACAGGAATAACTTCACTTTCTGGTTCAACATTTTCATGTTCAACCATCTCAGGAAGTTGGCTAGTATTTTCAGAAGGGTGAGTATCTTCTTGAATTTCATCAAGTTCTACGATCCTCCCACTTGCTTCTTGTGAGATGAGACGATTCTCAAAAAAATCAGCAAACCGAGCAACAAATACTTTGTGCTCAGGTGGGTAGTAGAAGTAGTAACCCATTGTTTCCTTTGGGTATCCTACAAAGATACACTTAATAGATCTTGGCTCAAGTTTGTCAGGCGTATCACGTTTCACGAATGCCTCACAGCCCCAGACCTTTAAGTAAGACAGATTTGGGACTTTCCCATGCCATAGTTCATATGGTGTCTTTTCAACCTTCTTTGATGGAACCATATTGAGAATGCGTGCAGCAGACTCAAGAGCATAATCCCAAAAGGACATTGGTAGAGTTGTTTGATTCATCATAGATCTTACCATGTCTAGCAGGGTTCGATTTCTTCTCTCAGATACACCATTATGTTGTGGTGTACGTGGTGAAGAGAGTTGTGAGACAATCCCACACTTCTTAAGATGATCTATAAACTCTTGACTCATATATTCGCCTCCACGGTCAGACCGTAAAGCCTTTATGGTCTTACCAAGTTGATTCTCAACTTCACTTTGAAATACTTTGAAAGTTTCAAAGACTTCATGTTTATGTTTAAGCAAGTAAACATAACCATATCGACTAAAGTCGTCAGTGAAAGTTAAGAAATAGCTGTATCCTTGTTTTGACACAGTTCTAAAAGGGCCACATACATCAGAATGTATGAGTCCAAGCAGATCTGTAGCTTTCTCCGTTTTATGCGGAAAAGGCTTTCTTGCCATCTTCCCAGACACACAAGATTCACACTTATCAAAAGACTCAAGGTCAGTTGATTTAAGAAGTCCATCACGTTGCAGCTTCTCAATGCGTTTCTTGTTAATGTGCCCAAGTCGGCAATGCCACAAGAATGTAGAGTCCAAGTTACGCTTGGCTCTTTTACTATTAACAGAATACATAGAACAATCATTTGAAACAGAATCATGCATATCAATTTCAAAAATACCATTCCTAGAAACAGCATTAAAATAAAACACGTTATTCATTGAAACTGAAATACCATTATCTGTAAAACAATGAGAAAAACCCTTGTCTTTCAAAAGAGAAACTGAAACAATACCCCTAGTAATACTAGGAGCATAATGACAATTGTCCAACACAATAATTAAACCACTAGGAAGGTATAAATCAAAACTTCCGATAGCTTCAACGGCTGCACGGTTTCCATTTCCCACGTACAGGCTCAAAGCTCCTGGCTTCAGTTTCTTACTTCCCCTGAGACCCTGAGTAGTATTACAGATGTGAGTACCACAACCAGTGTCATATACCCAAGATTTATGAGGAAAAGTATAAAGTTCTATGACGAAGATACCTGATGTGCTAGCATTGCCAGCCACATTGCACTTCTTCTGCATCAACTCGGCTAAATAGGCAGGACAGTTCCTCCTCCAGTGTCCAGTCTGATGACAATGATGACACTCAGTGTCCTTAGCAGGATGCTCCTTTTTAGGTGGAGGGGGAATCTTGGCCTTGGGGGCATAAGCAAGCTTAACCTTGCCTTTACCATGATTCTTACCCTTAGCACCATTCAGCGGCTTCTTGTTCTTATTCTTCTGGATCCTTCCTGCTCTTATAGCAAGTAAAGCAGGGGTAGCATCTTTCTTAGGAAGCCCTTGTTCGTGCAGCTTAAGCATTGCATGCACTTCATTCACTGTCTTCCCCATGCATTGCATATTATAATTCTGTCTGAATCCAGCAAAGTCCTTGTTCAGAGAGGTAAGAATCAAGCTCACTGCAAGGCCAGATGACATAGGGTGACCAAGGCATTCCAGTCTGTCCATATAGCCCTTCATTTTCAGAACATAAGTGCTAACAGATTGACCCTCCTCATGCTTACATGCATGAAAGGCCTGCACAGTCTCAAGGAGTTCCTGTTCTGCTTGTTGAGCAAACATGGTCTTCAATTCCTTAAGCATGTTATATGCATCAAAGTGCTCCAGATTCTTTTGAAGTTCTGGAGTCATGCTTATGAGCATAAGACAGCCTATGTCCTTAGATGCTTTAACCCATTGGGCGTGAGCAGCAAGGACATCAGCAGGAACCTGCTGATCAGGAGTTTGAGGAACAGGAGTAGCAGGTATGGGATGCTCCACATAGGTTAACTTATCCTCGGCTGTGAGGACGATCCTCAAATTCCGATACCAGTCGAGGAAGTTGGATCCAGTAAGTTTTTCCTTTTCGAGGAAAGACCTGAAGATCGAATTGTTGACGGATTGATTAGCTGCCATCTACAATAAAACAAAGTTCAAAATTTTAGTATTTTCGATAATTAATTCTTTTACAAATTAACTACCCATGTTTTAATAAATAAAACAATTAATTTACTAAAAGACTAAGACCCTCTTGAACTCCCACTCATCACGGTAGTGCTTACTACTCTGGTAAGTCTTGTGGGTACAAGAGGTAGGCGGCGTGCGACAATTGCATTACAAGTGCAACTCTTAGATTTATGAGACTTATGGCACTAGAGTACAAGCTACTAGTGTCATGCATGTTTTGTCTCATCCTATGCCTCGGGCTCAAGGATCTCACCGCTTGACTCGATTAAGTCGTCCAATTAGAGAACATGTGTAAATAACTCTAGGTCTAACGCTAGAGAATAAACACCTTGGGTTGCAATTCACTCACGTCCTACGAAGAGCAAAAGACAAGTGCAAGTGTCCTCAACTTTGGATGGCATAAACTTAAATTTCAAATAGGGTATCACATAATTTTTGACAAAAGCATGTATCAAAAATTGTGTACAAAGAGGCATGCATACATCTTTGTAACACAAGTTTGCAAAAACAAAATTTCAACTTATTAGGTGTACTTTTATCACGGGCAAAGAATGGTCAAAAACCCTATATTGTACTCTGCATGAGTCAAAAGACCCAAGTTCTTCCAATAATTCCCTCATATGCCGAAGCATGTAGTGGGGCGGGAAAAGACCACACAAAACCCTAGATCTTGATTTAATCAAAGATCATTAATAAAAGCACAAAACTTTAGGTATCTTATAGTTAAAGTTTATTAAATCACACGATATCCAGCAAGCTATATCCTGGTAGCTTCGAGTAATGATCCACACCCTCAATAGCTTGATGGAACCCGCGATTTAATTAAATCATATTTCAATAGTTTATAGTCCGTTTAAGTGTAAAAAAAAGTTTCACACATAACACATAACTGGTCACAAGGAATTAAGTGTGTATATTAACAGACAATAATTAAATCTCACGATATCCAGCAAGCTATATCCTGGTAGCTTCGAGTAATGATCCACACCCTCAATAGCTTGATGGAACCCACGATTTAATTAAAAGCAAGTTTCGATATAAGTAATTAGTCTGTTTTTATTTCCAAAATCAACAGCATATATGTAAAACAAGTCACAAGGAATAAAACATATAAGCAGTTAAAACAGACAGAAGAGGGGTAGAAGGAGAAGACAGACTCTAATGGAAAGCAGTAAACAAGTAATGCTCCAAAACTCAAGAATGAGTCTTCCCCAATTGGAGAATCTAAGGCTCCCACAAGTTTTCGAGCTAGGTACCTTGTGGACCACAGACGTCATTACTAATGACCGCGTAAACCTTAAGATTGGAAAAGAAAAAGAAGAAGTACATGTTACAATAATCTTTTTAATTTTCCTAACCCCTTTTAAGTCTTATTAACCATTAATAATTTAAACAAGATCAAGATTTAATTAAATGACAATAATGCATGTTATTGTCATAATAATTAATATATGTGTTTAATTAGCGTAGCAAGCGACTCTATGTGTAACCCATAACACCAAACGAGATGGCTCGTGATGCCACTGTAGGGAATTCATATTGATTAAACCATCAATACCACGAGTACGCAGCGGATGGATCTATGTTTAATGTTATGAATTAAAACACATAATTAAACTACATAAAATACTAACCTCGAATCTATTGAAAATAGATAAACACCAAGTCTTGATCTTGATAACGAACACACGAACCAATCAACTATAGTGAGTTGATCTCTATCGAATGCACACACAACACGTCAAACGAAACACGTTAGGATGCTAGTGCTTGCTTCACGAATAACAAACAAGGAAAACACTTTGCTTGTTTGCTTGGAACCAATTCGGAAAAATAAAAGTACGTACGAATACAATGCGTATGAATTGTTTTAACTTCTTGTTAATACAATATTGTTCCGAATAAAATAAAGAGAATAGGATGACTTATATACTAGTCAATCCTATTAAGGTAAGAGACAAAATAAAACAAGAGATTTGTTTGTCTATTTGTTTTCATTTTCTCCTCTTGCCGTAAATGAGGTCCAAAAGGAAAAGACAATAAAATCATTTCCTTTTTATTGTTTTTGTTGTCGTGTGATGATCAAAAAGGAAAACAAAAACAATCCTATCATTCTTTTATATTGTTGTCGTACAACATTTTGATCAAAAGAAAAAAACCACAACAATCATTTCCATATAATTCTTTGTCGTGTGTTTTTCTTTTATGATCGGATGTATATCCAAGTCGATCTCTTTTATATTTAACGTATATTTAAATTAATTAAAGCGTCCAATGATTTAAACTAACGACCGTTAAATTATTTCGTGAAACATATTATACATTTAATAAATATACTTAACATATATATATTAAATATATAATAAACGTGTTCTTCGTATATACGTGTGTGCCCCGATAGGCTCACGTAATTTCTAGCCGTATAATTATTGATTTACGAGCGCATAACCAACAGCAGTTTAGCAGTATTAATGCCTACTCAAGTTTTAAATTTATATTTAGCCGACTTATTAATAACACACACACTTAACGATCAGTGTACCCGGTCAATATGAATATAATGGTAAGCAGAGTGTCGATCACTAAGAGTGGAACGTATTATCTAGTTATTCTAATCAGTATTTTAATACCCTAAGTTAGTTATACAACCTAATCTAACACAAGGGGGTTCAGCCTGAGAGACTGGCACAGTTTGGTTATAATTAAATAGAAAACTAAACTAATGAGCACGAATCAGCGATTAGCACACACGTACACAGATAGATACTCGAGACAATAAGAAGACCTGTCCTGATAATTAAATAGCTTGTCACTTGTTTTATTGCTAGTTTTATATGAAGTGTATATAATTAAACCTTTCTCGTTGGCTCTAATCTTATCGGCGAGTAAACCCTTAATGATTACTTATGTCTATCCTACTTTTCTAGAGACGCTAAAATAAATAGGCGAGGAAGGGGCATGGCGACCCAAGCAAGACTCAGCTAGACACAGAGGTTATCAATGCACTAATAAAAGTCACCAAAGACATCAACAAATAAACTTTAATTAATGGGAAAGCAATATTAAGGGGAGTGCATGATCTTCCGTAGTCACATGACACAAGCCCATCAATCCTGATGAATTAAAGCGTACTAAAACAATAAAACAAAACTACTTAATGAATTGAATACATGCAGGACCTTCTTACAGCTCTTGTATCTTTGTTTGAGGTGTGTCTTGTGCTGCTTGGTCATCTGGATTCGGCTCTAGGGTTATACAAAAGGTCTCTTAAATTCGTCTGACCTTGGGGTATTTATAGTTTCTGTCTGAGGGATCGATGCGGCGCATTGAGTTGATAGATGCGGCGCATTGACTTAACTTCGCGTGGGGTCCAAGATTAATATATTCGGGAATATTCGTACACCGTCTTCAGATGCGGCGTAACTTGATCTTTGTATGCGGCGCATGTACTCTAGCTGTCTTGGATTGTAACTGGTGAAATCTTGATAGTGATACGCCGTATGTTAGAAGTATATTGCGGCGTATCTGGAGTAGAACGAGCTTGATCTTCTTCTTTCACCAAAGTTTCATATGCGGCGCATGACAGAATTGCATGCGGCGCATTCTTCAAAGTCAGGCAATGGTCTTCGAATTCATCTAAGTATGATATTGCGTCGTATTTGTTGAGTGAGATACGGCGCATCTTCTGGATTTCAGTAGACTTTTGACATCTCGCTTGTTTTGCTCCATAATTAGTCCAAAATCGCCAAGTTTCACATAATGCTTGTTTTTACCTGAGAATTACTAAAGTAAACATTAATGTATCGATTCTCATATATAATATAATAAAACAAGTCAAATAAATAGGATAAATGATGATAATAAAATGTACTTATTTGAGTTCATCAAATCTCCCCCCACTTGAACTTTACTTGTCCCCAAGTAAACCTTAGAATTAATCATATGAAAATGTATCCTAAAAGATATTAGGATTTATTTTTATATTTAAGCACGTATTCGTTTTGTCATAATCACACAACCAAACACTTAACGAAGTAGAAACCAAAATAATTTTTTAATGTAAAACAATTCTAAATCGTTTAGTTGCTTAGTCGTGACGAATATTCTATCATAGGCTTGGCAAGTATACGCATCTCCCCCACTAAAGCCAAGGAGTAACAAGTCTAAAGCGGTAAAAAAGGGTTTGTTGGTTAAGGGTTGATCATCCTTTTTAATCTCTATCGATCTCATATTCCAGAAAAGGCGACAAAATTACAAATACATGATCGAATCCACGACCACGATACTTGCAATTGCTCAATTCCTTAACTCGAATGGGCTAAAGATAGGACCAAGTAATCTTCACCAATAATATTATATCAAAAAAGGCGACAAAATCATAAATACATAGCCGAATCCACGACTACGATGCTTAAGATTGCTCAAATCCCTAATCTCAATAAATCAAAGGTTTGGATGAAGAATGATATAGTGTATGGATAATATTTGGGATACAAATTGGTGTAAAATGAAAAATAAACAAAACAGATAAATTAAAATCCTAAGTGTGGTTAATCACTTTCCCAATCATCCCATGAATAAGACTCATATCATTGAATAACTTACGCTTTAACACTTGAAACACACGCTTTAGGTCGACACGAATTATACTCAACAAAATCTCAATCAAAGAATAACCTTAGTTGGCGTTCCCATAACGGCCAACTCCCATTAATCCATAAATATAATATACAACAACAAATAGTGGTGATATCTCCCACTTAATACAAAACTTTACATAAGTTGGTTAAAACAAACTTCCAACTTTTCCTTTTTCTTTTTCTTTTCTATTTTTTTTTCGATTTTTTTTTTTTTTTTTTTTTTTTTTGACATAACATATATGTGTAAAATTTCACAACTTTTCTATCACTATTTTTCCGGATAATTTTTTCATACTCTTCATACTTTCAGAAATAACTGTAATAGTGAAAGTAGCAAACACACGAAAAATAAACTAAAAGTTATACAATATTTACTTTCATACCAATTGCATTGTGCAATTTCCCGACCTAACCAAAGATAATGAATTACGCACGCGAACACAGGTAATGTAAGGAAACACACTTTGCCTAAAGCAATTAACCACGGATTTTAATCTACAGGGTAGGCTAAGGTGTAAGGGTGTATCGAAACATTATAACAAAGGTGTAAGAAACGAAAGGAATGACTCTGAGGGTTTTTCTAGGGGTATCTTACTCTAAAAGTGAGAGTAAACAAAGGTTTTATACGGGGGTTAACTAACCAGTGTAGTTAGTTAATATCACATAACATATAAAGGCTATTTGGTGTAATCCTAGAAATTTACCAATTTAGACAAGTCACTCCAATTATATAGATAATACTCATTATGGTGGTCTCGAATAGTATACAAGCCAAGTTCTAAAGTTTACAAGTCACCGGCACACTAAAGTTTTAATATTTTTGAAAGAATAGAGTTATGTGTGCGGTTATGTAATTTAGACTTTAAACAAAAACATGCTAAAAAAATTTTAAATTTTGATATATTAAGCGCATTTTAAGCATATTTTGAAAAAAGTTTAGGACAAGTAAGTGTTCTAATTCTCCATCCCCCCACTTAAGTTAAACAACGTCCTCGTTGCTTGTGTCAAAGGTTAAAAACTGGAAAATAAAAGAATTAGAACAGAAAAACTCCCCTGAGATTTGCTCGGTATGATCCTCCATTATTCGTATAAGAGCAAAAATCAACTTTCTTGTGGATGAGAACGTTTAAGCTTCATAAATGATGTATCCACAAAAATGCAGGAATCTATAATACCATTTAGACTTTAACACACCTGAGTTAAGAAGGTTCAAACTTGCATAATACATTAGTAGTTAGTAAAAATAAAACCTAAAAAAATTAAACTGTAAATCATCAGGTCAGTCGATACGCCGTATCTTATGGAAGAAGATACGCCGTATCAAGCCTGGAATAAGTACGAAATAAAATAAAATAAAGGATAGGATGCGTCGCATCTGTTTCACTAAATGCGGCGCATGTAGTTACCAAACAGACTGTTAACAGTCTGTTGTAAAATTGGCACGTTTCACGGTTTACCTCTCGGGTTCTCTCGTTCACTCATGCTGAACTTAATGCCAGTCTCCATCAAACATAATAAGAAACATAAACTGAAACATTAAATAAACACATGATAATAGTATTTAGTACAATCCCAAAAGAGTAAAAATGTACGAGGAACGATGTCTATAAATTCAAACACATGAAATCAAGGATGTGGGGAGTCGTCTCCTTCAGCCGAGCGAGTCTCTGATGTGCTAGCACCATCGGTCCTAGGTCGGACTCTGCGTGTGCCATGTGAAAGGAGCCGGGAGTATCTGATCATGCCTCTAACGTAAGTACCATCTGGGCGAGTATGGTTCGTGCCCTGATGCTCCAGAATCTGACTCACACTCCCAACTAGCCAACCTATATCCCACCTGACTACAGCAACGTCAGCCCTCATACCGTCAACTATACCCCTCAAAGCTCTCACCTCCTCCTCAGCTCGCTCTACTCTCTGACCGACAGTACGTACAACTGGTGGCGGGGGTACCTGTGGATCCTCCTGAGCTGGAGCAGCAGCTGGAGCTCCCTGGGGATCTCCCTGCTCTGGCTCTACCTCTACTGGTCTAACGGGACCCAATGCTACCCAATAGCATCCCCCCATGATCATCTCACAAATCCCTAACCTAACCAGATAATCCTGACCAATAACCGGCAAACTGGTCACCTCAATCTCTAAACCAGCAGGGATCTCATCACCAATCACACCAAAATGTCGGGCCAATCTAGACACAAAATGTCCCCCGGTCATCTGGCTCCTTCTGTCTCTCCCTAAAGCGCCTCTATGAAGGAAATGTGCCAAAAAGTGAGGGATGTTCACCACCAATCCCTCATCCATGCTCCTGAGAAGGAAGAGATCAAGAGTGGTTACCTTCTCAGGTGACTGACCTCTCCTAGCAATGGTCAACGCAATCATCCGGTGGCACAATCTCCTCAAAGGCTCTCTGATGAGTGTGTAGGATGGGGTGGTAGTGGTGGAATCACCCCCAGAGGATATCCTCTCCTAGTAATCACCGAGCAACATCCTATCTGGAACTACCCATAAGCTCTCAGTCCAGTATCTAGCAAACCCAGCAGATCCTATCTCCTCCTCAGTATGTAATCCCATGGCCAAAATGAACTGCTGCATTGACATCTGCCTGTGTACCCCACCTAACCTAAACACCAGAGCATCAGCTGTATCTAACTCCACACCAGTCTCCCTGTAATAAACCGTACTAAAGAACTCTAGCATGAGCTCCTTAATCAGAGGCTCATCAATACCAAACAACCTCTCCCATGCATACGATCTAAACACAACATCGTCATCCTCATTCCTCACCACCATCTCTAACCTATCACGAAGACTACCAGCAGCATTCCCTCCGTTAATCATACCAACACCCTCAAAATCCAAAACCGAAACCCTAAAGATTTTCCTAAAGAAAATCGCCCTTAGTCTCCTTTCATAGTCAGCCTCAGTTTCTGGTGTAAGTCCCATGGTTTCAAAACGGAGCCACAAATGCCTGCGTTCAACAACTGGTAATGCCATCTGAAATAAATTTTAAGGTTAGAGAACAGTTCTGAAATATGGTCGATATGGCGCATTTGATGAAGCAATGCGGCGTATCTTAGTTGCACAAAATAAAAGAGATGCGGAGCACGCAATAACAATTACTAATACGGCGTATCCAATAAATAAAATACGGCGTATGGAGGATGCGTCGTATCTAAATTACGTAATACGTCGCAACAATAGTGGAAATATTTAAATTAAAAATAGGTTGTTACGCCGTATCAAGTAACTTAGATGCGCTGCATCTAGCAATGTATCAGTATAAAAGAAAGGGGGTCAGGCACGTTTTCCAAGAATCCGGCCCCGTGACGTAAACTCCCACTCAACATCACGGTTCCATTTACCCATATATCAAAATCTAAAAGTTCCTTTTACCACAACGATTTCATTTTCCCTCCAAAATTCAAAAACAATCTCCCCGAACCCTAATTTTTATTCAAATCAAATCGGTTTGAAATTCAATGATCTATCCAAAATTAATATAGGGGAAATCATCTAGTCCAAGTTCTAATCAAATCCCCTAAATTTTCCATCAAAATCGATATATTGCATAAACCCTAATTTTTAAATTTAAACAAAATTAAATAGGATTATTACCTTATATCACGCTTAGGATTCGGTCAAGAACTCAGATTAAAGGGTTTGATTCGAGACAAGTGGTGTGCGTTTTTTTTAACTGTGTGTAAATTTTAGATAAAAAGTAAAAATCCGGCGCATCTCTTTCATATTTATAGGGCAAATACGATGCGCCGTATCGCATAATTATCATGCGCCGTATTTATCTAAATTCGTTGACTGGTCAATAAGTGTTAATTAGTCAGAGATACGGCGCTTAGAATACTAGGATCCGCCGTATTTTTGTGCCAGTGAACAAAATTTAAATAGGGAACGTACCTTAGCCTCCGCAACACATTTCCTTATACATCAAATTGGGGTAAAACGGTATACCATATGATATATATAAATTCAAGATAAGAGCAATAGGCATATCCGTTTTATTAATGATTATAATCTTATTGTTTAGTGGATAATGATTTATTCCAAGGTTAGGAGCAAATATCGTTTTAAGCTTACAAAATTGAGATTATAATTTGAACCTGATGTATTACATAGATCAATTTCTGAAGAACTCTTACGGAAATCACAACTTTCGTTGTGGAATTCGGTGTTTTTGCATTTAGGTAATTTATAAGAAGAGAGGTTTATATCAGTGTTTAGCATGCAATTTTCACTTTTTAGTAACCTGTTTCTTAAAAAATTTCTTTTCAGACATGAACATGTAATAGTTAGATTAAAGTAAAGGAAATTTTCTTTTATCGTCAAATATTCGGGAGAGGTTTCGTAGAGAACTCTCCTTAAGGCTAGGTGAATTATTGTAAAGGATACCTGGAATTCTATTTCAAGAATTTAAGATACTCAATGTTACCAGTACTGAGTTTTCCTCTACTCTTGTCGTCTTATTACAACCTTCCAGTCATCGAAGGTTTGATCACTCCAGCTAGCATCTCTTGGTCAGGTTCAGAATGTAATCTTCCATAGTGATGCTTAAGCCATCATTTATTCTGAAAGTAAACTAACTTGTGCACGAGAGTAGTGAAACGATCAAAGTGAATATCAAAAATCAATTATATTTATTAAATTAAATGCGTCGTATTAACAAAAGCTAATGCGCCATATTTTCGTTACGTTTCAAAATACAAGATTTTTGATTTAGTAGAGGCGCCGTATCGATAAAGATCGATGGTCGCTTCTGTTTAATAATTCGAAAAACTGTTTTTAATTTAAATAGAAAATACGCCGTATCTGTTAAAACAGATGCATCGTATGGCGTTAGCGTTTAGCATTTAGAAAATTTCTTATTAAAAACAGAATACGCCGTATCTTGGGGAAAGATGCGTCGTACTCGAATTTATTAAACGCGCTGTATTTTATAAAAATTAAACGCAATACGCCGTATCTGTGAAACAGATCCGCCGTATGTTTGTATCATCACAATACAACGACGCAGAATGCAGAAAAATACAGAAAAAAGAAAAACAAAAATAAAAACAAACAAAAAGAAACAAAAATTACAGAAAACAAAAACACACAAAAACAGTAAATATGCAAATTATACAATGAATGCAATCTATCTAATATACAACAGGGTTAGTGGTTAGAATCTAAAAAAAAACTAAAAAGAAAAACCTAATTAAAATACTTAATCAAATTAACAGATAATAACAATTCACTCCCCGGCAACGGCGCCAAAAACTTGATGCGCGTGATGTGTCGTTGCGGTTTAGCAGTATTAATGCCTACTCAAGTTTTAAATTTATATTTAGCCGACTTATCAATAACACACACACTTAACGAGCAGTGTACCCAGTCAGTATGAATATAATGGTAAGCAGAGTGTCGATCACTAAGAGTGGAACGTATTATCTAGTTATTCTAATCAGTATTTTAATATCCTAAGTTAGTTATACAACCTAATCTAACGCAAGGGGGTTCAGCCTGAGAGACTGGCACAGTTTAGTTATAATTAAATAGAAAACTAAACTAATGAGCACGAATCAGCGATTAGCACACACGTACACAGATAGATACTCGAGACAATAAGAAGACCTGTCCTGATAATTAAATAGCTTGTCACTTGTTTTATTGCTAGTTTTATATGAAGTGTATATAATTAAACCTTTCTCGTTGGCTCTAATCTTATCGGCGAGTAAACCCTTAATGATTACTTATGTCTATCCTACTTTTCTAGAGACGCTAGAATAAATAGGCGGGGAGGGGGCATGGCGACCCAAGCAAGACTCAGCTAGACACAGAGGTTATCAATGCACTAATAAAAGTCACCAAAGACATCAACATATAAACTTTAATTAATGGGAAAGCAATATTAAGGGGAGTGCATGATCTTCCGTAGTCACATGACACAAGCCCATCAATCCTGATGAATTAAAGCGTACTAAAACAATAAAACAAAACTACTTAATGAATTGAATACATGCAGGACCTTCTTACAGCTCTTGTATCTTTGTTTGAAGTGTGTCTTGTGCTGCTTGGTCGTCTGGATTCGGCTCTAGGGTTATACAAAAGGTCTCTTAAATTCGTCTGACCTTGGGGTATTTATAGTTTCTGTCTAAGGGATCGATGTGGCGCATTGAGTTGATAGATGCGGCGCATTGACTTAACTTCGCGTGGGGTCCAAGATTAATATATTATGGAATATTCGTGCACCGTCTTCAGATGCGGCGTAACTTGATCTTTGTATGCGGCGCATGTACTCTAGCTGTCTTGGATTGTAACTGGTGAAATCTTGATAGTGATACGCCGTATGTTAGAAGTATATTGCGGCGTATCTGGAGTAGAACGAACTTGATCTTCTTCTTTGACCAAAATTTCATATGCGGCGCATGACAGAATTGCATGCGGCGCATTCTTCAAAGTCAGGCAATGGTCTTCGAATTCATCTAAGTATGATATTGCGTCGTATTTGTTGAGTGAGATACGGCGCATCTTCTGGATTTCAGTAGACTTTTGACATCTCGCTTGTTTTGCTCCATAATTAGTCCAAAATCACCAAGTTTCACATAATGCTTGTTTTTACCTGAGAATTACTAAAGTAAACATTAATGTATCGATTCTCATATATAATATAATAAAACAAGTCAAATAAATAGGATAAATGATGATAATAAAATGTACTTATTTGAGTTCATCAATTACCCACACTCATCCTTTGGAGGGAATTTACCCACCTATTTCCCACCCGTTACCCACGATCAGTGACTTTCAAAGTCAATTTTATTTTCCCTCGAATTTCCCACGGATTTACCCACACAAATAGCCACATAAATATATTTTTGGGTAGTTTAGTGGGAAAATAATTGGCGCCAAAACATTCCCCACATATTACCCACAGCGTGAGTTCTTGTGGCTATATTTATGGGTAATTTAGTGGGTAAATGTTATTTACCCACGAAATACAAATATCCTTTTTGTCGGTGGGCAAGTTAATGTGGGTATTTTGTCGGTGAATATATACCCATGACTTTACCCATCTTATCATTTGTGTGGGTATTTTGCAATGAGCAATTATCTGAGTTTGTATGTGAGAAAACATGACCGATCATGTTCATTATAACTTGAGAAGATCCAATTCCTTTAAGAAGGTTTCCATTGTCAGCTTCTGCGTTGGAGCCATATGCTAAGAGAATTATAAATAAGAAGTTAGCTGATAACAGAGATAGACTAAAACTTGCACATTTACTTATGAAAGGTCAATTAAGGTTATGTTATACAACATATAATAATAGTGGTTTTGACTTGTTACCAAACTTACTCCTCATCAGCCCATATATCCACATCGAAATTAAAGCACACCATTGAGTAGTCACACAAGGCACACGCAGGTCCTACCCAGCGGCTGTTCCGTACAGGCAGCCCAACCACCATCCTCCATCTCTTTGGGGCTTCCACCAAGGAGTGAAACACACTTAAGCACACATGCCCCGCCATCCTGCCCAACCCCTAACGGTTTCAACCATCACCACCCACCGACCAAGGGAAAACTATACCACATGCCGTTAAAACTTGACCCACTTGTGGTCTTTTCCTTCAAAGTTCAAAGTTGAATGTGTAGACCCCTTCCACAATCTCCACTCCCATCAATCAGCTCCTTCAACCCCTCTCTGCCCATATGTCACCCTTCTTTAATGCCCCCTTATTCTACATCTAAACTCTAAGAAGGTAAACCTCCAATAATCTAAATGCAATTTGATTTGAATATACATATCTTGACTTTTTTTGGGTCTTTTGCTATGTTGTTTGATGATAATGATAATTCCTCTGAATGCATTTGTTATATAGTCTAAGACACATGAGAAACTCAATTGAAATATGCTATTAGCATTTTATAGCTTTTTGGTCTCTTGGTATGCTTGAATTGTCAACAGTTTTAAGTGAAGCATCCAATATTTGACATGCCCGTAGTAAAGCCATTTTCTTCTCAAGATGGAACACATTTTTCTTCATCTTTTAATAGGTTTTTTTCATTTGAATAAGTGTTTTAGATATGTGTAATTTTCCTCTTATCAGATAAAAAGTTTGTAATTTGATTAGATATGTGCAAGTTTGACACAATTAGTTAAAATAGTATTGTTAATTTTGTATCCTTTTTTTACAAACAACTATTTTGGTTTGACACCAACTACGGATAGAGTTTTAAAATGAGAACAGATCAGGAGTGGATGTATAATAGTAGATTTTTAGAAGGACGTAAGGAATTAAATCCTGAATTTATAGATCGGGTTGTATCATTTGTGGATTATGCTTGCCAACAACCAACAACAGATAAGGATTGTTGATCCCAGTTAAGCTTCACGATCTTATTAATTACTTTAGATAAATCTAAGGTAATCGGTATAGAAACTGATCTTGAGTTGTATATCAAATATTATGCGGAAACTAATATTTGATCTTAAGAAGAATAAACACAAACGAATTATCAAACAACACTTCAATATATTAATACGATTGCTCTGAATAGCAATAGGGTTACAAGAAACCTTGAAGTGTAAAACAATACGTATGCTAAGATTACCAATCAATCGATATCTAACTCTAACCCTAGAACCTCCTTTTATAGCGTAAGGAGTCCTAGTCGGTTTACAAGACTTCCTATACAAGAAAAATATTCATACGTATCTTTTCTATACTTATCTTAACATACTTTACATAATTAATAAACAGCAGAGTAATCCTTCTAGCAGCAGAGTCTTCGTGAGCTAGCAGTAGAGTTACAATGTGCCTATTATACCAAAACAGCAGAGTTACCAAAACAGCAGAGTTCTTGTGCTAATCAGCAGAGTTACATAACTATCCAGCAGAGTTGTAATTCTCCGAATCAGCAGCATTTCAGACCCAACAATCCTCCCCTAAACTTGATATTTTCATCAAAAATCATCAAGTTTCCTTCAATCCAAACAACCACCAGGAGGATGCTTCCAAACACCTTACTGTTTTGAAACCTGTGATACCAGCAACTGTTTGTATTTCTCAATCAATTCTTTTGCTTGATGATCTGCATCACATGGTCTTTGAAGTGTTAACTTACCAGGTTGCATCATATCAGTGAGAACATCAACATTGTTGTAGAAAGGATAATCTTTTTCCACCAACATGTAAACACCAAGTCCATCATCTCCAATCAGTTTATGTACTCCACATGACTGATATAAGTACCACTTAACAACTTTCTTTGACCTTCTTAATTTTATCCATTCAGTATACATTGCATCAGGCTCAAATATGTTACTCAGCCAAAGATAATGTACTCTTTCAGGTACTGACTCTGGTTTCTTGTCACCATATCTTTCCTTGTAAAGTTCCCAGAGTTTTACAATATCCTCTCTATCCATGTACTCCAACATCTGATCAAATCTAACATATTTTTCACATTTCAAATTAGATCTCATTACATCCCATGAAGCATCACAGACATCAAACACATCAGCAGTATAAGATATAATTGGATACTTTATGGATAAGGGGACTGCATTGATTATCTCGGGTTCTGGCTGTGGTTTAGGTACTGGTTGTGGTTTATGAACTGTGAAATCCATAATAGCTTTCATAGCATCAGCTTCTTCTTGTTTGTTCTTATAACAATCTTCAGGTTGAACTTTTCTTTTCTTTCTAACACTCATCTTACTTCTTATACCAGTCCTCTTATAACCAATGACTTCCTTAACTTCTTCCCTCTCAATTTCCATGGTTTGCTTGTCATCTTTATTCTCCAAAATACTTCCACTTCCAGATGCTTTCACACTGTCAGATCTTACAACTGCTGGCTTACTCTTCTTTTCAGAAACCTTTCTAGGATTAAGCCTAGCATATGTTTCATAAAATTCTTTTTCAATGAAATGATCTGACTTCCCTTTGAAATCCTTCATCTGATAGCCTCTAGCATTCTTCAAATAGTATTTCATGTCATTCACCAATGCTCTTCTTGAAGTTGACTTTCCCTTGTAACCATGCTTCTGAGCTTCTTTAATTCTCACAATCAATTCTTCCCACTTAGCTAAACCATTCTTCTTGAGAATAAACTCAGCAAGCTCTTTTGTCTTTTCACTGCTATCCAACTGCTCATCATGTGTTATACAGAAAGCTTCTCCTCTAACAATCATATCAGAGTCAACAAAATACTGTAGTTGTGCATCAAACTCTTCTTGATTAACCTTTTTAAATGAAGAACTTTCCATAAGTTCAAGCTGATTTCTTGCTTCTTCAGCTGCAACTCTTCTAGCATAATCTTCATCCTGAGCAATTTGATCTTGTTCATCAGTCAACTTTTGCTTTCTTTTAGACTTATCAGCAGATTCAGCAACAGGTTGTTGTTTTTGTGATGGTGTGGATGTTGTAGTTTCTTTGTGCATATTTAGCAACACTTGAGCTAAGGTCATCTGATCATCATCTGAATCAGCAGAGTCTTTTACTCCAGCACTCTTCTCAATATCATCAGCAGAAACTTTTAACCTTTCAGCAGAGTGATCCTCACCAGCAGAGTCACCCTTTTCACTATTTTCACCCACATCCACATTTTCAACAGCTTCCTTTACAACCTCCCCTGAACCTATCACATCCTCTTGATCCTTATCATTCATCACAGCCTCTTGTTGTTCATTCCTCCCCTGTTTGGAAGCATCCTCTTCCAAACTTGGTTTGGACCTCTTCTTGAGCCTCCCCTCAAGGTGTGCAACCCTTAACTTAAGTCTTCTAATTTCAGCACCTTGAGTAGCTCTGACTGTCTTTAATTCCTTTCTCAGATCAAGCACCTCCTTTGACAATTGTGTACAATTTTCCGTCAATTCTTTCAATTGTTTCATGATATCCTCACAACTTCGGTCTGTGTAACCTGACCCGAGAGGTTGATCATTGGAATTGACATTTTGTACAGGAGTGTTAGCCGTCAAATCATCAGTATCAAGTTCAATCCTAGCATCAACACTTCGACCTGTGTGACCTGGTCCGAGAGGTGTATCATTTGCAATGTCCATATGTACATAAGTGTCCATCAATTCAATATGTTCATCTCTGTCCTCATCACTTCGAGATGTGTTACCTTCTCTGAGAGGTGAATCTTTGGACATAAACTCAGTCTCATCCCTAGGATGAACATCTGAGCCCCCCATAAAATCCATTTGGCTGGGGTTACCACCAGTTGTGTCAGGTTCCTGAGAACCTTCTACAAATGATGTTGCCATGGTTGAGGTCTTAATGATGTTGACACTGTCCTGTTCAACTACTAAGTTGGAAACAGTAGTGCCAGCCTCTTCCATCATGATACCTCCAACACCTGTATCAGCCTCATCTGCTACCATACTGACATTTGCCTGAGGTTGCACAATGCCCTCTTGTGAATTCCTAGGTGATTGGGTGTTTTGGGTTTCATGTGACACTGATTCATTTAAACTTGTTGATGAGGATGTGTGATGGGAAGCTGTGGGTGTTCCAGCCTCTTCATCCTCATTTACTTCAGCCACTACATTCAAGATGTGCTCAGATAAGGGAGTTATAACACCAGAAAATCCTTTCCCATTCTTCTTTAGAAATGCAAACATCTTGATGGCCATTCTACTACAGGGCTCAACATGTACATGCCTCAAAGGTTCCCTCAGCTGTCTGTTAATTATAAGTTGTAGAAACCTTGGGTACAAGTAAAACTTCTTTTTAACAAATTTCTTCAACCCCTCAAATATCATACCAGAAAAATCAAAGGGCTGCCCTGTAGCTAAACATACCAAAGCCATAGCTTGAGAAGCACTAAACTCATTCCATCCACCTATTTTGGGAAACAGGCAGTGTTGTAGAGTATGCAGTAAAAACTTCCAATGTGAACAGAGACGACCTTTCAATAATGTACTACCAGCCTCTAATTCAGGTATCTCATCAGCAGAATCATCATCAGAATCACCAGTTATATCAGTAGAGTCTTTGAGTTCAGCAGCAGAGTTACCAAGCTTAACAGCAGAGTGTTTTGCCTTAACAGCAGAGTGCTTTGGCTTAACAGCAGAGTGTTTAGACTTGGGAGCAGAGGTGAGAGAACTGCTGCTTGGTGTATTCCCTTGAATTCCATCAACTTGTGACTCTATACTTCTTTCCTTATCAGCATGAGAAGGTTCATCAACACCTTCCACATCAACCTTTGGTACATCTTTGTGAACAGCAGCATCATCTGAACTTTTTCCTTCTTTAGGAGTGAAGTACTGATCAAACGTGCTCCTTTCAATCAAAACAAACTCCTCTGCAGTGTCATCCTTCTTTGCTTGTGTACCTGCATTGGGGTTAGTTTGTGTACCTGCAGACATGTTAGTGGTACCTGCAAGGACTGGTTGATAATTCATGCTCTTGGTTAAAGAATCAATATCAAACATCCACTCAGGACCTTTTCCTTCAACATTAGGTGTGGTTTCTCTAATTCTAACATGCAAATTTTCCACCACATGCCCAGTTCTTTGATTGAAAACCCTAAAAGCCTTACTTTCAGTAGAGTATCCAACAAAGTAACCTATGTCTGCTTTCTCACTGAACTTGCCTAAGTGATCAATGGTGTTTAAGATAGTGACAGGACACCCAAATGGTCTAAAGAAATCTATCAGAGGTTTCCTACCATGTAATAACTCATAAGGGGTCTTATTGTGAGGTTTGACTATCTTAGTTCTATTTTGCACATAACAAGCAGTGTTGACTGCTTCAGCCCAAAAGATAGTGGGTAACTTAGACTCTGACAACATAGTCCTAGCAGCCTCAATTAATGTTCTATTTCTCCTCTCAGCCACACCATTTTGCTGAGGAGTTCGAGCTACACTAAATTGTCTAGTTATCCCTTTTTCCTCAAAGAACTGATTCATCACTTGATTCTTAAATTCAGTTCCATTGTCACATCTGATGATCTTAACCTTGTGATTAAATAGGTTTTCTATCCTTGTTATAAAAGCCTTAAGAATGCTAGCTGTCTCATTCTTAGTTGCTAAAAAGAATACCCAAGTAAACCTACTGAAATCATCAGTGACCACTAAGCCATACATCTTTTTATTCAAACTATGCACATAAGTAGGTCCAAATAAGTCCATGTGTAACATAAACAAAGGTTCAGTTATAGAATTCACCAATTTGGACTTACAAGATGCTCTATGTTGCTTTCCCATTTGGCAAGCAACGCAGACTTCAGGATTCTCAAAGACCTTTGAAGGCAATCCTCTGACCAATTTCCCTTTCACAAGCTTGTTGATAGCCTTGTAGTTCAAATGTCCAAGCCTTCTGTGCCATAGTTTGGATTCATCAACAGTGGCTTTGGCAAACAGACAAGTCAAATCTCTTTTGGGAATAATATTCTTTATATCCACACTGTATATATTGTCATGTCTAGGGACTTTAAGAAGAACCAATTTATCATCAGGTATCTTATAGTCAGGGGACAAGACAAGACACTCAGTGTCGGTAAACAGAACAAAATTCTTCCTGTCACACATTTGTGAGACACTAAAAAGATTAAACTTGAGACCATTTACCAAGTACACTTTCTCAAAATCCAACTTTCCAGTTCTGATGATGCCTTTACCAACGATTTTTCCACCTTTAGGGTCATTCCCAAAGGCCACATAACCACCATCCAAAGCTTCAAAATTCTCCAAGTTGCTTTGGTCTCCAGTCATATGTGAAGAGCATCCACTATCAAAAATACATTTGTCCTTTAGCTCCTTTTGTAGATTGCCCTGCACAAAAAGTAAGAGAATTAGTTTCTCTTGGGGACCCAAGCCATTACTGACTTGGATCTACCTTGTGCATCAAAGTAGTCAAATTTCTTCAACTGCATTGGTGCACTGCTGTGTCTGAGAACATGATCTAAAACTTTAACTTTTGGTTTCCAGACCCAGCAAGCTGAGGCTTTAACAGCATAAAAATGATTGCCTACAACAGTATCAGTAACAACTTTAGGCAAAACAGCAGAGTCTGCCTTAACAGCAGAGTTTGCCTTTTCAGCAGAATCAACTTTTTCCTTCTTAATGGGCACTGTTGATGCAATAGGAGAGATAACTCTAGAAGTACCATCTCTCATCAAAACTTCCCTAGGAACCATGTTTCTTTTAGGGTGAGGGTGAGTCTTTCTAGCAGAGTTTCTATGGTTCACCCTAGTGTACTGGTTCCAAGCTGGTTTCTTATAGCACTCATCTTGCAAATGTTCAAAGCTACCACAGCAATAACATGCCTTCTTAAGTAATTGAAAGTCAGTACCTAATTTATGTGAAACTAGGTTGTTCCAATTTCTCTGGTTTCCCCTAGGCAAGTTATTTGATCTTTTTGGATAAACTCTAGGTGTGTTGTCAAACTCAGCCATCTTCCTAGAGATACCTTTACCAAACCTAGGCTTAACAAAATTTACCCTTTTAGCCCTAGGTACTTTTGATTCAACAACAGTAGGAATTTCTTCCTTTTTGTTCTTAGGGAATGAATCAGATTCCACTTCATCATCATCACTGTCAGACACCCAATCTTCAATAATGGGTGCTTCATCATACTTCTTTACCTCAACCTTAGGTGACTCTATTTCTTTTTCATTAGTTTCCACAACAGGTTTACTAATTTCACCTACAGGTTTAACCCCAGACTCAGAGATGAAAGTTAGTGTCCTTGTAGGAGGAGCATTGGCACTAAGCTTATTAGGATGAGAAACAACATTATATCCTAAACCAGTAAAGTGTCTTCCTAAAGGTTTACTGAGAATGTCAGTTGCAAATTGTTGTTTTTCTATCATAACAACATGTTTTTCAGTCTCACTCTTAGCTGTATCTCTAGCCTGTTCAGCCTGTTCTACTTTTTCCATAAGAACCTTAATCTCATCATTTTTTATGATAATTTCATTTTTCAAGACAGTTATCTGATCAAGGTATTCAATTTCAGCCTTTTTATAAAATTCTAATTTCTCTTCTAAGTTCTTTAAACCATATGCATAACTAAGATTATCTAGCTTAATTATATCATTTTCCTTTTTAAGGTTTCCATAGCTAGACTCAAGCATCTCAATTTTATCAGAACATGATTTAAAAGAACAAGTTGAATCATTGGATACCTCAGAGTCTGATCCAGAAGAAGAATAGGCCATGAGAGCAAAATGCTGTACTTCAGGTTCCTCTTCAGCTACCAATGCACAATTTGGACCATCCTCAGCAAGATCACTCCAATCAAAATCACCTAACCCATCACATGATACCATAGCAGTAGTGGAATTTGGCTCTTCATCAGCAGACTTCTTGAAATTCTCATTGCTTCTTTTTGGTGCTTTGCATTCTCTTGCAAAGTGTCCCTTCTTTCTGCAGTTAAAACATTCAGCCTTTGACTTGTCAAATCCCATATTCTTGTTTCTTCTGAACTTCATCTCTTTACCAGTTCTCTTAAGAAACCTCCTTGCCCTCATTGTTAGCATTGCATACTGCCAATGCATATCCATTTCTTCAACATCATCAGGATCAAGTTCATCCAGATCTTGAGGCATGACTGAAGTACTAGTAGTCAGTTCAGCCAAATAAGCACAAATAGCAGCATCACTGATGGTGTTGGTGTTAGCAGAGTCAGCAGCAGAGACATGTGAACCAACAGCAGGAGCAAAAGTACCAGCAGCAGAGTGCTGTTCTTGATGTCTACTAGAAGTCTTGTTGCTTGAGGAAACAAAAGCAAGATTATTTGTAGTAGAGGATGAGCTTGACAATCCTTTAACTTCAGATTCATACACCTTCAAGTTGTTGTACAGATCATCCAATGTCATAGAATCAAAATCTTCCTTATGTCTCCAAACCACTGTATGAGTGTTCCATTCAGAAGATAGACTTCTCAGAAACTTTAGATTGACATCCTCTTGAGATGGCTCAATCTTCAACAGAGCCATCTGGCTGGTTAGCTTATGAAGTCGATCATAAGTTCCTTCAATGTCCTCAGAACTTGAAGCAGTGAAAGTTTCAAACTGATGCTTCAGTAGATTCTTTCTTGATTTCTTTGTAGCTTCATTCCCACCAAATCGAAGTTCGATTGCTTCCCATAACTCCTTAGCAGACTCAATATGATTAAAGCTCAATTGATAATCATTAGGTATTCCCATCATGAGAATACTGTGAGCCTTAACTTCCAATCTTCTCTGTGCTTTCTCCTCACTTGTCTTGAGAGTCAAGACTGATCCAGTAGCAGTCGTGGTTTGCACAGTGTCTCCATGAACAATAACTTCCCAAAGTGAGTAATCAACCATTCTTATGTACTGTTGGATCCTCATCTTCCAGATCTCATACTCTCCAGGCTTGAGCATGGGAACCCTTGATGCAGTAACCATGTGTGTAGAGTCGGAGTCCATTGCTTACAGTGATGATAAGCAAATCTTGAATTCAGAAATTCTTCTTGGTACCAGTTTCTAGATCACAAGCTCTGATACCACTTGTTGATCCCAGTTGAGCTTCACGATCTTATTAATTACTTTAGATAAATCTAAGGTAATCGGTATAGAAACTGATCTTGAGTTGTATATCAAATATTATGCGGAAACTAATATTTGATCTTAAGAAGAATAAACACAAACGAATTATCAAACAACACTTCAATATATTAATACGATTGCTCTGAATAGCAATAGGGTTACAAGAAACCTTGAAGTGTAAAACAATACGTATGCTAAGATTACCAATCAATCAATATCTAACTCTAACCCTAGAACCTCCTTTTATAGCGTAAGGAGTCCTAGTCGGTTTACAAGACTTCCTATACAAGTAAAATATTCATACGTATCTTTTCTATACTTATCTTAACATACTTTACATAATTAATAAACAGCAGAGTAATCCTTCTAGCAGCAGAGTCTTCGTGAGCTAGCAGTAGAGTTACAATGTGCCTATTATACCAAAACAGCAGAGTTCTTGTGCTAATCAGCAGAGTTACATAACTATCCAGCAGAGTTGTAATTCTCCGAATCAGCAGCATTTCAGACCCAACAAGGATAATGATAAAATAAGGTGTCCATGTAGTCTTTGTAAGAATCGCGCTTATAAATTACCGGACCAGGTTAAGGAGCATGTCTTATCAAAGAGGTTTGTTAAGAACTATGATCAGTGGACCTCTCATGGGGAACCTAAAGTGGGCTCTAGTTCTATGCAATCAAATTGCAACACCTCATCTAATGGAGATAATGATGGGCCAAATCCATATCGTAACATGATCTTAGAAGCAGCAGATCATGATTTCAATCCAAACTCACATGACAATGTATCTGAGCCACCAGACCCGAAAACTAAGAGGTTATATGAGTTGCTTCATCAAGCTAATGAACCATTATGGCCTGGTTGTACAAAAGTCTCACAGTTGTCACTAGTTGCAAGGATGTTAAACGTCAAGTCAGAGTCTCGTATGACAGAGAAGATCTATGATGATGTTATGCAAGTTCTCAAAGACGCATTACTGCCTCATAATAAGTTGGTTGGTAGTTTTTACGAGACAAAGAAGTTTGCTTCAGATTTAGGTCTTCCATGTGAGAAAATTGATTGTTGCATTAATGGGTGTATGTTGTATTGGGGTGAAGAAGATGAGGAAAGTTTAATTTGCAAATTTTGTGAACACCCTCGATATAAACAGAGTAAGACTGGTTCAAAAAAAAGGAAAACTGAAATACCACATCGGTTTATGCATTACTTTCCTCTCATACCTAGGCTACAGAGGTTGTACGCTTCCAATGTTATAGCCAAACATATGAGGTGGCATGCTGAGCATGTTCAGGAGGATGGCGTCATGTCTCACCCCTCTGATGCTGAGGCATGGAAGCATTTTGATCAAGCAAATCCTCCATTTGCAGCAAAGACACGTAACGTAAGGTTAGGGTTATGTACAGATGGGTTTCAACCTTTTGGGCAATCAGGAAAGCAATATTCTTGTTGGCCTGTCATTTTAACACCATATAACTTGCCTCCATGGATGTGTATGAAAGATCCGTACATGTTTTTAACAATTATTGTACTCGGTCCAAAGAATCCAAAGCAAAGAATAGACGTTTTCTTACAACCTTTAATAAAAGAATTGACGACTCTTTGGAAAGGTGTAAAAACTTATGACATTTCAAAGGAGCGCAACTTTACCATGAAAGTTGCACTTTTGTGGACCATTAATGATTTTCCAGCCTATGGAATGTTGTCTGGGTGGAGTACAGCCGGGAAGAAAGCTTGTCCATATTGCATGGAGAGCTCAAAAGCTTTTAGCTTAAAAATGGTGGAAAGGTTTCATGGTTTGATTGCCATCATCAGTTTATACCGCATGATCATCCTTTTAGGCGAAATAAGAATGACTTTATCAAGAACAGGGTTGAGCTATCACAATCTCCAATGACACTGACAGGGGACCAAGTTATTGAACAAATTGATGCGTTTGAATTAAAGAAAGTTACAGAAAAAGGAGGGGCGGAATTTAACGCTTCAATAAGCCAATCATGTGGGTGGAGAAAGTGTAACTTAGTTAAGCTTTAAGTTAAAATTCAAGCTCGGGTTGAGCTCGTTTAACTAGAGCTCAAGTGGAGCTTAAGTCGACCTTTTCACAAGCCAAGTTCATTTATCTCACAAATAGCTTCCTTCATTTACAACTTTACTTTTATCGAATATTATTATGCATATGCTTATACGAAACTTGAAGTTAAGCTATTCAAGACATAACATTTTGGATTTGGTTATGCTGTAAAAAAAAGTAGATTACTCAGTAAGAGTATTAAAACCTAACGAGACAACCCATTTGCAAAAGAAGAAAATCGATATGCAACTCATGTTTGTTGATAAACCCAACCTAACGAATAAGTTTCCTTGTAGGGTCGGTTGCGAGTGCAAAAGTAATTGGAAAATTTAAAGATAACAGATTTATTTAATAACAGACATTGATAATAAAATAATAATAATTATAACGGATAGTTATATGAAGCTCGAGCTCGGTCAAGTTAAATCGATTAATCTTAAGTTGATCTTGAGCTCGAAAACTAATTAATTAGCTTTGAGTTAAAAGTCAAGCTCTGGTTGAGCTCAAGTGGAGCTTAAGTCGACTTTCTCACAGCCGAGTTCAATTATCTCACAAATAGCTTCTTTCATTTACAACTTTACTTGTATCGATTATTATAATGTCTATGCTTACACGAAACTTGAAGTTAAGCTATTTAATACATACCTTTTTGGATTTGGTTATGTTGTACAAAATGTAAAAAATAATTGGTAAACATATAAAAACCTAATGAGATAACCCATTTGCGAAAGAAGAAAGATCTATACACAGCTATTGTTTGTATGTTAGTAAGTACCCTAATAACCTGATTGACCCGAACCCGACAAATCCGTTTAATATAGGTCTTCTTGCGAGTTAATTTCTTTCCTTTGAACATCCAATAGACCTGATAATCTGATTAGCATGACTAATTCTAATTCATAATAACTAAAATACTAATGAAGACGTAAATAACAATAATACTAATAATAATTAGGGGTGTTACTCGGGTTGACTCGGTCGGGTTCAGGTCAATTCGGGTTGAGGCTAAAACAACATACCCAAACCCGACTTTATTTAGAAATCAGGTTAATCGGGTTTGAGTCAATTCGGGTCGGGTCAAATCGGGGTGGGTCAACCTGAATAAAAGTAAAATGATTAAAAAAAATGCTTACTTCAATATGTTTAGAATGTAAAAATGTTAGTCGAGTCAGGTTGATCGGGTTCGAGTCAATTTGAGTCAGGTCAATACGGGTTGAGGCTAAAAAAATATACCCGAACCTGACCCTATTTAGAACTTGGGTTGAATGGGTTGACCCAAATTAACCAACCCAATTAACCCGACCTGAATAAGCTTAATCGGGTTCAGTTCGGATATGTGTTTCTGACACCCGTAATAATGATAATATATAGTATTTACTTATTCATCAAACTATATTTTATAATAAATACTAATGAATATAGTGAATAATAAAAGTATAGGTTTAGTCATTCATCTTCCACACCATACGGTTATTGACTTGTGAAAAGATATTGGCGCCATTCTGGGAAATTATTTGGCGCCCCTAGATATGTGGGGATCGTGGAGCAGCAGTCACTCCTTCCACATAAGGTTTATCTGGCGGTTTATCAGATGCAATAGACTTTCAGGAAGCAGTAGAACAAGGTACGTTCATACACCATTCACTATATTAGATCATAATTTGTGGTAATTAGTTTTAATTTACCTTTTCATTTAATGTTAGGGTGCTTGATTCATTGAGTTTTATTGCATGATTAGAGTTGATTGGGTTTATTTTTACTTTACACTTTCATGTAAAAAACCCAAGGGTTCTTTGAATTAGTATTGATCGATATCTGTAATTGCGTGGGTTAATGAACCTGGAACCACTTGTATATCGCAGTTTGAATCTGACTCATCCAAAGAAGAAGTTACTGTCAACCTCAAAGATCCCTACTCCTCGTATGTTTTCGTCTTTTTTATTTTAATCGATTAAATGAAATTTCATTAATGTAACTTTTTTTTATTTGTTTGGTTTGGATTTTGCAGTCGTAACGAGAATTATAAAGTGGATTCGTTCTATAGCGAAGGGGATGAAAATGTGAGGGAAATTTATGAAAAGGAAGTGATTCCGTTGGTTACTGAAGTTGTGAAAAATGGGTCGATTGCTACTGTTTTTGCGTATGGAGCTACTGGTAGTGGAAAAACTTTCACTATGCAGGTTTCCTTCTATCCTTTTCGTCTTGCTTGATATTTTTGTTATCGAGTTAAACTGAATTAACCGTCACTATATGTATTATTCGTTTTGACAAAACCTTAAAAATTGCTTGATCAAATAGACTTTATTATCTGAGCCTGGATCTATATGCGCAGATATGAGTAAAAGGCCTACTAAGAATGAAAAAGTCAACATTACTTTAGGCTAGATTAGAAAACCATAATGGTTGTTTTTGTTAATAAAGAGGTTTGATCATTACTGTAACATGGCAATTGGCTGACATATGTAGTTGTCGAAATTTACATACATTTATGTTTCATTTTTATGACAAAGTAAATTGAATGGATGCGAGTTGTTATCACAATTGCTGTCATAGAAACTCTGCTACGTGTATTTTGTTGGTAGAACACACATCACCGTTCTTTGTACTTTGAGATTGATGTTAATTCCACTTCTTCCTCGATTTCTGATGTTTATATGTCCAAAAGACAGTGGTAGTCTTTGAGTTGCAGTTTATTCTCATCACGTATTTGCTTGATCCAAATTGGATAAGCGAAATGTATCCATCTCTTGGAATGAGAAGCATCCCTTTTTATCACTCTAAACGTTGTGACTACATTCCTTAGTATTATTTGATTGACTTCTTTGAAACACTTCTGCTATAAAATGTGTCTGATTGAAGCTTGGTAAAGACAACTCAACCCGTTTTGATCTGTTACAATGCCCAATCACCACCTTGCCACATTTAGTTCATTTTGTATGATGATAAATGTGAATAAGTGATAAGTCTATGGAAAGTATTCATAAGCGCTATGTCTAGGTACCTGCTTTTAATTTGTTGAATGCCTTCACCGTTTCCCCCTTGTTCATTCAAATTTAAATCAAAGTTTAATATCTGTCGTTCTTTGTGGTTGAAATCTGGGTCGTCACATTCGCATGGGAGATGAGCTGGTGGTTAACCCCATCTATAAATGGTTAATTGTACATCTTCCTAACTTTCTGATGTTTTCAAAAGGCAGTAGTAACCTTTAAGTTGCATTTTAATTCATTATGTAGTTTCTCGATCCATATTGGAATGAAAAAAATTATCCCCGTTCTAAATCCAAACGTTTTGAATGTTGTCTTTAGTATCGCATAGTTGACCTCCTTTGAAACATCGCTGACATAAAGTGTGTCGATCGAACATCTGTTTTTTACATCGTTACTTTTCAGTACCTCTTCATGTACTGTTGTGTTTAACAAGTTTTTTGTCGGAGTTTGGGTTTTGGAAATTTAGAATTGCTCTGTTCGAAATCAATCCCACTGTTGATAAAATGTTATTATATCATTATATCGTAAGAAGTAATGAATGTATTTATAAGTTCCCATTTGATACTTCATTCTCGACGTTGCAGTTATCATCCATATACATTTGAGTCAGTCGATTTAAGTTTTCTGTCATCTCAAGCAGGTTGAAAGTGGCCCATAGGCAGCATCTCAAATCCTAAATCTTTTTATTTCTAGATACAGATTACTTTTTGTAATAATGTTGCTATGCTGCTCATACAAAATCATTTATAAACTCGTCTGAATTTGAGTAGTTACTATAACCACCCATTGTGCCACCTGTAGTTCAGTTTTTAAATATGAATGTGAAAATTTGATAAAGTCAAAGCAAAGTATTCATAAATGATTGATGGTATGCAGGGAACCGATGAGGTGTTAGGTCTAATGCCAATGGCAACATCAACCATCCTCTCAATGTGCGAGAACACTGGCAAAACAGTAGAAATCTCATACTATGAAATCTAAATGGAGAGGTGTTATGATCTTTTGGAAGTCAAAACAAAGGAAATTGTCATCTTAGATGATAAAGATGGACATCCACATCCCATAGGACTTGCCAAAATTCCCGTCCATTCAATGCTTGATTTTCAAAGCATTTTCTTATCTGGACTGCAAAGGTGAAAAGTAGCATTTTCTTATATAATACATCATTAATATGATCGCCATATTTATCCAAAATTTTTATTAATCTCTTCTTTATGCATATGTGATGTAGGAATCTATATACATGCGTCCACCTACAGGATTTGAGCTTTTTTTGCATACTCATACCAGCGGCCATGACAAGAAAACATTTATTAATGAGAATTCAAAAACAATTAATGTAAGTTCTGATCGAGTTCCTTATTAAACAATATAGTTCTTAGTTCTATGGTTACTCATGATAAAATGTACACACTTATAGGAGAGTGTGTTGCGTCTAAGGCAAGAAAGGGAGGAAAATCCAGCTTCTGCAGAAAGTCAGGTAGATGAAACAACACTTTACATTGCAGCAGCAAGTGGTGCAAAGAAAAGAAACTTGTATGGTGTTGGGTCAAAAAGAGTTGATTATAAATAAAACAACTGTAGTTACCAAGGCAAACGACGGGCGGGAGAAAAAGTCTACGAAAATGGAGAGAAAGATCAACAAATTAAGTAAAACTCTTGAGATTGTGTGCAATCGTTTCAATATAACCCTTCCAGATTGTGATTCTAATGGTGAAAGTTCTGATGGAGGAGATGCTCGTCCAGGTCCCACTACTAGTCACTCCCGAGCAGGTGGAAGTGAGGAAGATGACCATGACAGCCGCATGATTGTGAGTTGATAAGTCATATTTATCTTTATATTAATTGTTTTGAGACATCTTTATGATGATGGTTTGTTCTTTTCAGTTTATTTTATTTGTTTTGAGACATCATTAGAATGATGGTTTCGGTTAGCAGCCTTAATATTTATGTAAGAATGATCTATTTATTATCGTGTGTTTTATATTTCAAGAATATTTGTGTTAAATGTGTGGTTTTTATATTAGATGCTACATATTTGTCACATTTTAAATATTAAAATAAAATCATAATTTACATGCGTGGGTAACTTTTCCCAGGGATTATCATGGGCAATATTTCCCACGCTTTTTACACACGACTATATACGTGGTTAATTCTATTCAAGGATTGTGATGGGGGAGTTGACTTTTACACACGAATAGTTTTGTGGGCAATTTTACCCACACAATACCCATGAATGCAAAACAAACGCCCACCAAGAATGACGTGGGTAAACTTACCCACAGTATGAAAATGTCGTGGGCAAACAATTAGCATCGGAGGTTTTACCCATCTATAGAGAGTTGTGGGTAATCCGTGGGTACTACCCAGTTACCCACGAAAATATGGCTTTTACCCACAAATTCTGTCCGTGGCTATTTGCCTGATTTCTTGTAGTGCCTCACACCCAAGAATATACTTCTCTCTCTCACTGATACAATCCATCCCCACCCCCATCCCATCTTCTGACTTTCTCTCTCTCACTCATACAACTCATTACCCACAGACTTAAACCTTATGGTGGTTTAGATCAAAAACTGCTTGTTATGGTGGTTTCTGGTGATGTTCTTGATGGTTTATGTTCTTGTGAGAAGATGGGATGGGTGGGTGGGTTTAAGTCTGTGGGCTTGGGTGGTATAGACGCGGTTTTACTTTTTTTGCTGGTGGTTCTTGGTACTTTTTAGATCTTTTTAGATCTAAAACAGATGCTTGTTATGGTGGTTGGATCTTTGTTAGATCTTTTTAGATCTAAAAAAGATGTGGTTCTGATGGTGGTACTGATGGTGGTTCTTTTTAGATCTTTTATATAACTCGACCCTTTTTAGATCTAAAATCGATAATGCTTGGTTCTGATGGTGGTTAGATCTAAAAAAAGGGTCGAGTTATTCTAAACCCCCCCCCCCCCTATATGGTTGAAACTGATGGTTAGATCTGGTGGTTTCTTGGTGGTTTTAACAAACCATCACAACTGGTTATGTTTGCTGCTTATGTTCTTGGTGGTTTCTGGTTATGTTCTTGATGGTTTGCCTGCTTATGTTGCAATGGTGATGTTCTTGATGGTTTGCTGCTTATGTGATGTTTATAATAAAAAAGGACTACTGCTTATGTGATGTTTATAACTTCTTGGTGGTTTTTGGTGGTTTCTGTGATGTTTATAATAATAATAAAAAAAAGAATAAAAATGACTACTTTGCTTTGTTTGCTGCTTATGTTCTTGTGGTTTCTGGTGATGTTCTTGTGATGGTTTCTGGTTAGCTGATAAGAGCAGTTGTGATGGTTTTTTTTAGATAAGCATTTCTGATGGTTTGTTTGCTGCTTATGTGATGATTAAAAAAAAATAATAATAATAAATAAAAAAAAAAAACTTGTTTTGATTGGCGTGGCATAACCGAATGGACGGTAAAGTGAGTTTTTTCCACTTTGCAACCTTCAAATTTGCAGCCAAAATGATAAAACGATAATAATCTGTAATAGCGTAAAATTATACATCAGTTGTGTAAAACGGTGATGTATTCATCGTTTGTTTGCTGCTTGTGTTTTTGTTTGCTGTTTATGTTTTTGTTTGCTGCTTATGTTGTTGTGGCTTCTGGTGATGTTCTTGATGGTTTGCCTGCTTATGTTGCAATGGTGATGTTCTTGATGGCTTATGTTGTTGTGGCTTCTGGTTATGTTGTTGTGGCTTCTGGTGATGTTCTTGATGGCTTCTGGTTATGTTTGTTGCTTATGTTGTGGCTTCTGGTGATGTTCTTGATGGTTTGCCTGCTTATGTTTGCTGCTTATGTTGCAGTGGTGAATCGAAGTGTGATGTTTATATTCAAAAAAAAGAATCAAAATTACTACTATCTTTTCATTGTTCCTTCGATAAAAGAGAAAACCTGTGAATGCATTGTCCCTCTTGTGCTGTAATTGTGAATGCAATTGTAAAATGGTTTCTTAAAAAAAACCGAGATACAGCGATGATGATTAAAAATAAAAAAAATAATAATAATAATAATAATTAAAAAAAAAAAAAAAAAAAAAAAAAAAAACCTTGTTTTGATTGGCGTGGCATAACCGAATGGACAGTAAAGTGAGTTTTTTCCACTTTGTAACCTTCAAATTTGCAGCCAAAATGCTAAAACGATAATAATCTGAGCCTATTAAAAATCTAGATTTATCATTTTTTTTTTAGAGTAAACTACACCATTCGTCCTTGTGGTATGCGTTGACCGACACATTTCGTCCTTTGACCAAAAAAATTACACCGTCCGTCCTTAATTGCGAAACATTATGTGTCGTTCGTCCCTCACTCTAACTGACATCACTAACGGGCGTTTGTTGAGGTCCAATCGAGGGTATTTTAGTCTTTTCCCACCCACACCACTTTTCCCTCCCACACCACTTTCCCCCACATAAATCATAATCAATACACGCTCTCTCTTTCTTTTTTCCTCTCTCTCCTTATTTTCTGCTTCTCTCTCAACATTTTCTATAATACACTTTCATCACCTATCATCTTCTTTCTGCGTTTCTTTGTGCCGCAAATATTAATAGACAAAACATTCATCTATTAAACAAAGACAATCCCGGTTCGTTCAACATGTGTTTCAATGTTTTTTTACAACCTCGAACATCATAGCCAAATCCTCCCCCGACTTCAATTATCCGATTTAATTCAAATAACAGAGATGTTCCTTTAAAATTCGTCTCACGATACTTGGTGAATGATGTGGAACATTTACAATTTTTTATGGGTGTAACCTGATTTTGACAAGAAATGTTGTTTTTGATAGGTTCAAATCCAGGAGGGTAGGTGTCATCAGAAGATGAAAAACCGCATTCGCGTTGGTCCATTTCTGGTTGTTGCTTCATACCTTGTTGATTTTCTTCAATTGTTGTTTTAAAAGTCTCTTGGGTTTCTAACTTGGTTTTTAAATCTTCACTAGTAATATTGGGTGACTCACTTTTTTCCAATTCATCAAGAACATCATTAGGACTGTGAAACTTGAGGGATATTTTCAGGCGGCTTATGTGGTGGTTGTGATGGTGGTGGTGGTGGTGGTGGATAATTTTTTAAGAACATGATGACATTGTTGTTTGATGTTTTGATTTGTTTCACGAAGTTGAGTGTGTTTAGTTGGATAATTTTTTTTGACTTTTTGTGTTCTTGATTTTGAATATGAGTTTCTAGCCGATGGACAATTATTTATGTGGGTTCACTACTAGTACTTTTTAGGATTTGGTATTTGTGTTTTCTTGTTGGTGTTTATGACCAGATCTGTTTCTAAATGGTAGTCTTGGTTAATTTTTGAGGAAGATGGTGGGTAGATGGAAAAATAAATGCTTTTGAAATTTTGGAGTAGATATTAGAGTGAGATGATAATGGTGAATTTGTAATAATATGGAATGAAAAAAAAAAAAAGAAAAAAAAAAGAAAGATTCTTGTCATATGGGATTTCTGAGATTATATCTGAATTGTTTTTGAAGCTGATGGTGGTGATTAATTTTTGTAGAAGATGGTAAAGAAAGATGATGAAGTTAAAGGGTAAAATGACTACTTTATCCTCATGTGCAAACTTAAAAAGACAAAAATACCCTCGCGTGAGTTGAGCTAACGAGCGTTAGTGTAGCCCGTTAAAGTGAAGGACCAACGATGCATAACGTTTCGCACTTAGGGACGGACGGTGCAATTTTTTTGGTCAAAGGACGAAATGTGTCGGTCAACGCATACCACAAGGACGAATGGTGTATTTGAGTACAATGATCCAAGTTAGGAGGGTTGATTAGGGACAAATGACTAATCTCCTTAAGTGAGTTTAATCCAAGTGTTAGGCACGTTAAACTTTGCGGTCCCAATAACGATTGACAGGAGACACTTTCTTTACTAAAACATCATTTTTTATGATAAAATTTTGGAGGCTACGATATCTTAAAAACTATTTCTTCATTGTCGTTAAATTCATGACAACCCGTATGACGAAAAGTTAAAACCTTTGATCATAAAACAAATACATAATATGTTTAAATAAAATAAACGAGTAAGCTTTAACAACTCATGCAAGCACAAAGATGTTTTTGTTATTTTACATTCATTAGCATTAGAGCAAAGGGTACCACAACGCTCGACCGGTGACATTTGACGGGTCGAGGCGCTATGGTGCCGCCATTGGTACCGTGATGGATTGACGCCATGGCTTGAGCCAAAGCGTGTGTGAGTGTTGGTTTTGCCTTTTTTTTCCTAGGGTTTGTGTTCCATTTGTGTTGTGTTTGTGTCTTTTGTGTGTGTGCGCTTGGTTTAAAATATGTGTGTGTGGAGTGTGAGCACTGTGTGCTCAAGGTTGAAGATGACTAGCATTTTGGGATCGTGTGTTTTTTGTCTCTTCACAATAATTTTGGGGTGAAGGTAGTAATGATTTTCTTTTTGGTCCCAAAAGAACGTACAACGGTCACCCACTAACCCGGTAACCCGATCTGTGCAGTACAAGGTTGAATTCTCAAAGTGTCGTTATTGTACACTTGGAGTCTAATCGACACCTTGTCTTTGGATGTTATGATAGTTCACTGGTTCATATTGCATTCGTAATTTTAGTTGTCATTGGTGTGTTTTCATAGTTTAAAATGTTTGCATAAGCACTTCGTTACTTAATTTTAGCCTATGTTTATGAAATGAGGATGACCATGTTTTTTGTTTTAGTATTAATTAAAAAGTATTTTAAATATAAAGTTTCAAATGTAATTTATAATTGTAACAAGATGGGTAGCATAAAGGGGTTGTGTTTTATGGAGAAAAAAAGGAAGTAAAAGGATCAAAATACAGGAGAGATATCGGACATTTTTGCGGGAATAAAGGAGACTTTTGTTTGATAAAAGTTTGCCTAGAAAAGGTTTCGATTGCAGGAAGAATCACGGGTATATATGAAGAATCCCGTGTGTTTCACAGAGCTATTTGATTTTGGACTCTTTTTTACTTTGTTTCCAAGTCCAAACTACGGTTTATATTTTGTTTGTGTTAAAATACTGGAGGGTGGTTACATGTGGTTTGTTGCCTTTAGCTAGGAGTGTTGTTGGATGTTTAATGTTTGGTTCGTTGTCATCTGATGCAGCCTTGTTTTCTTCTTATTCATTCACAATGCAACAAGTACAATTTGTAACCAAAAGAAAAGACTAGTAACTGCTACCCACTAACCTATTAAAAGGGAAACGTGCATGGAAGTTGAAACATGAAAAATAAAACATGCATGCATTTTACTTCCACATAGTGAAAGTATATATGCTTATTAACAGCCTACAAATAAAAGGAACATGATGACTAAATATGCAATGCAACTTTTGGCAGTCTTGACTCCTTCCATCTGCTAAGTTTAATAAAGACAACGAGCTGGAACACTCCGAACTTGCTAGGGCCTTTGATCCATGTTGTGACTGTGGGACAACGGTGTTATCATCATCCTTGGTTTGTTTCGACCCCCATTGGTTTATGGTTGTGAATCTTTAAAAACTTGATTTGCAATTTGGTATATGGCGGTGGGAATTCGTAAGTATAGCTTCAATCGCTCAGGGGTCATCAAGGTCATTAGTATTTCACTCAAAGGTTATTAGACCAAGAGTAATGGGCGTTGAAGTGGGCTTAGTTGCCCCTTCAACGCCCGTTGGCCCACCCCCTTGGGGCGTTGAAGCCCATTGAATGGCTATAAAATCCAACGACCGTTGATGCATCAACGGGCGTGGAAGCATTTTTTGTTCAAATATAGCCGTTTAACGGCTATATTTTGGCATTAACTTCCCTTCTTTTTTTTTTTTTTTTTTACCTTCAACTTTCTATATAAAATCTAACATTTCTTTTTCATTTCGACACAACTTTCTTTCATCAAACAATAACGCCCGTTTTCATCCAAAAAAAAATGGTTCGCCGGCTAGTTGATACAATTGAATCGAGTAGTGATTCAAGTTCCGACGAATTTGAAACCGAAGTTTTAGCCGTTTGTACGAGTGCGGTAAACTTTATGGCGAATTTTGTTCACCGAAGCGTTAGTCAACGTCGACCGATTCAAACAAGACAAGTTATCATGCGCGATCGTGGAGAAGCTAATAACCGTTTGATGCGAGATTATTTTATTGAGAATCCCCGTTGGCCGCAACCAAGAGTTTTCAAACAACGTTTCCGAATGTCTAAACAGTTGTTCTTACGTTTGCGTGACGATTTGGAAAGGGAAGTCGGGTACTTTAAACAAAAATCCGACGCACTAGGGAAGCTTGGATTTACCACAACCCAAAAGTTGACGGCCGCCATACGGATTTTGGCGTTTGCACAAACATCCGACATCAACGACGAGTACTTGCACATGGCGGCTAAAACTATTCGAGACACACTTAGAGAGTTCGCAATCGGTATTATATTTTATTTTTATTTAACGTTTATTTTTAGTTAACGTTTATTTTTAATTTACGTTTATTTTTATTTAACGTTTATTTATATTTAACGTTTAGAATTATTTATCTTTTACATTTAAGCATATGTTTTTAATATTGTAGCTATTTGCGAGATATACGGTCGTCGATATCTTAGAAAACCGACTTGGTTCGACCTACAGAAAATATACGAGGTGCACGAAGACATGCATGATCTACCCGGTATGATCGGTAGCATAGATTGTATGCATTGGCAGTGGGAAAGATGTCCTACGGCTTGGCGTGGCCAACACACTCGGGGTAATCAAAAGGGACCGACGAAGATACTTCAAGCTGTTTGTTTACAAGACCTGTGGTGTTGGCATGCATTCTTTGGCGCAGCCGGATCGAACAATGATCTCAACGTGTTACAACAATCACCACTCATAGAGGACATTGTTTCAGGTAAAATGTCAACCGCATCTTTTTACGCCAATAATAATTACTATCCGTACGGTTATTTTTTGGGATATGGTATATATCCCGAACATAGCTACATCGTAAAGACTTTCACCGACACTGTGGATGAGAAAAGATTGCATTTCAAAAAGCAACAAGAATCGGCAAGAAAATATATAGAACGTTTCTTTGGTGTTCTCAAGCAACGTTGGGCGTACATAAGAACTCCTTGCAAATTATGGTCGACTGAAACGATGGAGTACATTATGGAAACATGTATCATTTTACATAATATGATTTTGGAAGATGAGGGAAATGCATACTGTCAAGATTATAGACCCGAAGCAGTGGAAGAAGATGAAAATAGAGAACAAGCACCCATGCCAGTCAGATTACAAAACACCAGGTACATGCGAAGTGGCGACGTTCATAATTCTCTTAAGGCGGATTTGGTAGAGCATGTTTGGGCACGAAAGCAACATAGGGTGCGCAATGGTAAAGTTGATGATGAAGAAATAGCCGATGAAGAGTTTGAAGACTTGGGTGACGAGCCAGTTGTAGATTTGGGTGACGACGAGGAAGATTATTATGCGAGTGACGACTACGACGATGCGGACTATGCGAGTGATGAATGAATTATTTTATGTTTATGTTGTATTATTTCTAAATTTGGAATAATTTGTAATAAGTTTGTTAAAAAAAAAAAAAAAAAAAAAAAAAAAAAAAAAAAAAAAAAAAGTTGAATAATTAAAAAAGGGGCGTTGAAGCCTTCATACATTACTACCATTTTGCTTCAACGCTCAATTCAATTGGGTGCCACATGTCAACTTTTGCCCCTACCAACACTCCTTTGCATTACTCTTGGTCTTATGGTCACTGGTAGTCGAGTTTTCAAATAGTTTTCATATTATTTCACTCAAAAGTTATTATGGTCACTGCCTCACTGGTAGCCGAGTTTCAAGTGGATATTGGCAGAGGCGGACCCAGGATTTTTCAAAGCGGGGGGCAAAAAAAAATTTTTTTGATAAAATTCGTGATGCATGTTAATAAAAATGTCATAATTTTTTTTTTTTACACTAAAAACTAAGGTTTTTATATTTTTGGCTTCAAGGTGGGGGCAATTTGATTTTTTGGAGGGGTGCACTTTAATAAAAAGGTCCAAAATTTTTTTTTTTTACACTAAAATCTTAACTTTTTCGGCGAGTCGTGGAGGGCACCGCCCCCCATAGTTAAAGCTTGGGTCCGCCTCTGGATATTGGTAGTCAATAATTTCATTATGATCGATTTCAGTTTCAATGCATGTGTCGTGAAATACTGAAATTCATGACAATCAATATAACAAATAATATACCACCTTTGATCATAAATCAAACACATAATGTGTTTCAATAAAATAAAGGAATAACTTCTAATAACTCATGTAAAACAATATCATTAAAGATGCAAAACACAATATCATCTCATTTTTCACATTTTCGTCATTCCATACCATGGACATTCAAACACACAATAGAGGCTTTTAATTTGTCAGAATGCTGACTAGATCACATTGCAATATGACTATGATGAATGTATAATTTTCTAGAATTGCCCACAAGTATCGTCTGCATGAACTAAAGAGGATTCAGAATTGCCCACATAAGTTATCTTTTTGCCCAAGAAGTTTCATCAAATGGTCAGATACGTATAGCTAGTCAGATAATAGTTGGGATAAAAAAATCATAATATGCCATTAACAAGACAGCAATTTACATGTCCTGATCGAACAAGAAATTAATTTTTCCCAGACTATATGCAGGCACCGATTTACAGGGTGGATCCTAAAATCATGTCTAGGACCAAATTTATCTTCGAAGCATGCATTGGACAAAATGCTTATCTATTAGCACAATATATTATTGTGGCCCAAGAATAATTGTTTTGGGATTAGCGCATGTGTTAGCTTATTTATCAAGGTTTCCTATATATATTGGACACATTATTAATAATATGGGCATGCACTTTACAATATCTAATATGGTATCAAAGCCAAATTCGATCCTTCCCCATCTCATCTAAAATAAAAAAAAAATAAATAAAAAATAGGCGACCTATCATCAACCCTAAACTGCCGAACCCATCTTTTTGCATCCATCTATGCGTGCACTCAAATCGTTAATATAAAAAGTACACAGCTGCACATTTTTTCTTGTTTACTATTGTGCTTTTTGCTTTTTGCTACTACCAACACTTGCTAGCTAATCACGTTGCTGCAATTTGTTTTGCTTTGCCGAATATTGCTTGCTCAAATCAAGTCATAGCATCATGACTCCAAACCCTACTTACCTACAGACGGGCCCAGGCCTGTTTTGTCAACCCACTGGACCAACAGTTTTTTCCCAAAGCCATTATCAACAAGCTCCCCTTGCAATACAAACTCCAGCCCAACAGCTTATGCCGCTTCAACCCGCTCAGTTGCCTAGCCCACAGGCCTATCTGGCCCAATTTGGATACCCGGTTCAGCCCCAGCAGTCACTCATGCCATACACCTATTTACCACAGTTTGTTTTTTCCTCCGGTATAGGTTACCCGTATGCTCCTACAATGATTCCTCAAGCTTTTCAACAGATGCAATTACCGGACCCCGCATGGAATATGGACACGGGAGCAACATCACATTTGGCGGACAACACAAGTATACTTACTTCCCTTTGTAATAAAAGTATTTATCCTTCTGTATTTGTTGGCAATGGCCAATCTATACCCGTTATTAACACGAGACGTAGTTTTTTCCCACTCCTCATAAATCTTTGCACCATCATAATATACTTGTCACACCCAATATAATTAAGAACTTAAATTCTGTCCGTAAATTTACTAGAGATAATAAAGTATCTGTCGAATTTGACGAATTTGGGTTTTCTATTAAAGATTACCGGACTCGCAAGCTCCTTCTCCGTTGTGATAGCAGCGGAGACCTGTACCCAGTTCGTCATATGCCTCTTCCATCCACGCAGTCTGTCTTACTGTCTTTCAGTCCTACTACGTGGCACAGACGTCTCGGGCATCCCGGTGACCAAGTGCTACGTCGTTTAATGTCTAGTAATTTCATTTCTTGTAATAAAACAAAGCAGTCTACTTTGTGTCATGGCAAACAGATTAGGCTTTCTTTTGCTAGTTCTGAGTCGTGTGTTGAGTTTATTTTTGACATTGTTCACTCGGATGTGTGGACTTCGCCCATTACGAATAACAGTGGAATAAAATATTATGTCATTTTTTTAGATCATTATTCGAATTTTCATTGGGTTTATCCGTTACGTAATAAATCTGACTTGTATGACCATTTTGTTCAGTTTCGTGCATTTGTTAGTAACCAGTTTAAAGTCGACATCAAGGCCTTGTAATGTGACCAAGGGGGTGAATTTGACAACACCCGCTTTCACACTTTGTTTAAAAACATGGCATTCAGTTCCAATTCTCATGTCCTAAGACATCTCAACAAAATGGGAAATCAAAATGTATGCTACGCATAATAAACAACCTTGTCCGAACCATCCTTTTTCAAGCTCATATGCCACCTGTTTATTGGGTGGAAGCATTAAACATGGCTGCCCATATCTTAAATATTTTGCCTTCAACTTCCATTCAAAACGAAATCCCATTTACCTAACTTTTTAACACTAAACCCACTTATGACAACTAGCGTGTTTTTGGATGCCTTTGCTATCCTTACATACAAGTTGACAACAAGCTCCTACCACGTTCCACACCATGCGTTTTTCTCGGTTACCCAGCTGACCACCGGGGTTATCGTTTCCTTAACCTTGCCACTATCAAAATAATCATTTCTTGTCATGTCAAATTTGACGAAGATGTATTTCCCTTTGGATCCACGACTCTCACATTACCTCCATCCTATGATTTCTTGCTACCCCCACTATCGCCTCCTCCACCCGGTACTATACCACACGGACCAGCCCAACAGACTACCCCAATCATGAGTCCATCTCCTCACATGGCCAAGCAAACTATGACCCAACACACCAACCCACTTACACCCAATCTGCCACCCTTTTTATCTCCCACGGCCCAATCAATTAACATCCAAGCACCTCATGCTAGCCCATCTCCTCTGACCCAACTTGGTTCATCCCAACATCATACACCCGACCCTCAATCCACACCACAACAGCCTACACCTAACCCAAACACACATCCTCATCAGCAGCCTTTACCGGACCCAATACCGACAAATACACACCTTATAGTCACGCGTTCTAAAGATGGCATCTCAAAGCCTGTCGACCGTTTGTCTCTTAACACTACTACCACTTCACCCATTCCTCGGTCTCACGTCCATGCTCTTCGTGACCCTCATTGGAAAAAAACTATGTTAGAAGAATATAATGCTTTAATTACTAACGGAACATTGGTACTTGTACCACATCCTGCTAATGTCAATTTTGTGCGTTCTATGTGGCTTTTCAGACATAAATTTAATGCAGATGGATCTCTTAGTCAGTACAAAGCTCGCCTTGTAGCGAATGGACGCAGTCAAAAGTTGGGTATTGATTGTGACGAGATCTTTAGCCCGGTTGTCAAACCGGCTACTTTTGAGTCTTGCAATTTCTTGGAATTAGCCTATTCATCAGCTGGATGTGAAGAATTTTTTTCTTCATGGTCATTTATCGGAGACTATTTATATGCATCAACCACCTGGTTTTGTGGACCTTCATCATCCTGATTATGTTTGTCCCTTGCATCGTTCTCTTTATGGGCTTAAACAAGCCCCTCGGGCATGGTTTCAGCGCTTTGCTTCATATGCTACATGAGTTGGTTTCTAGCACAGCAAAACTGACTCATCATTGTTTATCTTTCATTGCGGGACCGATATTGCATATTTGCTTCTTTATGTTAATGATATTATCCTCACTGCTTCTTCTACAGCTTTTCTTCAGAAAGTTATTTCCTCGCTTCCTGGAGAATTTGCTATGACTGACCTAGGCTCCCTTAATTATTTTCTTGGTGTGTCTGCTCAACGTACTTCTACAGGTTTATTTTTATCTCAAACAAGTTATGCTGAGGATCTTTTTGAGCGTGCTTATTTGCAAAAGTGTAATCCTTGTCAGACTCCTGTTGACACTGATTCTAAGCTTGGTCCTGATGCTGACCCAGTTTCTGATCCTACTTTGTATCGCAGCTTGGCCGGTGCTCTTCAGTATCTTATATTTACACGACCTGTGTGACGAACGGTAATTTTCTCACTAATATTTTAATAATAAATTTTAATTTATTATTACCTGATTGATAAATTAAGCATTCATGTGCTTACACAACTATTTCGGGAAACAACCCCGCACGCTGTAGCATACAGTAACTCGCAAAAGTATTAGAAAAAGTGAATTTTCCACTCTATGACATTTACAAACCTCAACACAATAAAAGCGAGAGGTTATCTCACTTTTCCTGAAAAACGATACCACACGCGTACCGACACCACATTAGTAACGGTTTGATCTCATGATTTATTTTCAGTGTCAATAAATTTTATTTTTATACCAGTTTTATAAAAAACGTCTCCAGAATTATATTTCCGCGTTTATATCAAACCGGGGAAACACAATTACACCCCAGCTCAACGGAACACGGGGTACACAAAATACATTTTAATATAATAAAACTAACATATACACGTTTTCTCTTATACTCTTATCCCCTTGGTACCACCGCCCTATATCCATCCAATTTCTCTTTTGACTTCTTCCTGGTTCTTTCTCCAACACCACGTAAATCTTCATCCATCACCATCGAACTATACTTTCCATCCTCCCAACGCATCTTGTCGTTCTCACAGACCTTTTCCCTAGAGTCAACGGATATAGAAGAGTCAAGGTGACGAGGATGGAGAACGAACTTTGCTACGAACGGTTAATCCCCATTCCCCATGTCCAAAAAGCATGCCGAAGAACTTCCATTTTATTTCCTTTTTATGGACTAATCGATTCCCAGTAGATCCACACGCTCCTTACCTACAACAAGTCATTCACAAGATCTAGTATTTAAGGGTTTTGATTGGAAATCAAAGGTGTGTGGGTTTGCTTGGAATCGGGTCCAGTTTTTGTTTTAAATTAGTGTCACTCAATCTTGTGTTGTAAGATCTCGAACCCTTGTTTTGATGTTTTATTCGAACACCTATATGTTCTTGTGATTATTGGAAACTTGGTTATTAAATTTTGTTGGTTGACGAAATCGTTTGATTTTAGTTTATATACAGTCGATTATAAGGTCCTTGTTGTAATGTCTTTCGTATTGTTGTCATGGTGTGGTAAATTAAAAACTGAGAACTGAAACTAAAATCGAAACTATGTTGGCTCGGAATTTCGAAGTGTATGTCATAGATTATTGTATTCGATTTGTGTTTATTTGCTTTTGGGATTGATTGAATAAGCAGTTTGTGAGTTTTAGTCTATTTTAGTTTAACACGAGTCTTGTTGTAGTATTGGTTCATGATTGGTTTCTTTTGTTTGAGTCGACACCAATAGGTTATATTAGACCTGATTCGAGAGTTCAAAGTTTTGATTGAATTCGGATTGTGTTTAGAGGTCAAAACCCACTGTGGTGGATTCACATGGGTATACTTGGAGTCGAGTAGTTGTAGTTTTTAGTTCCAGAAAACACACCCATGAAGGGTGTGTTGTGTTTGTTTGTCTCGGAAAATAAGTATAGCGTCCAGTGGTGTTTCTTCTTGGTCGTATGTTGTAAATTAAATGCGCCTTGATTGAACTTGAGTCTTGTGTCTCGGTTGTATTGTGAGCCGAGAGACTATGGGTCGAAGCCACTCGAGCCCAACATAAGGAGTTTGGCTCATTTTCTTTTCTTTTTGGCTCAACCATCACCCATGAAGGGTGTCAAGGTCTGCTTAGAACACCACTAAACATAACATATGCACAATTTTTGATATATCAAATAAGTGATGTAAACAAATTTAATAATAGTAACAGATAGCATAACACATGTGCAAAATAACATATGTGCAATGAGTTTTGTTATGTACCAGCAAATAACATATGTGCAAAGTATCAAGATCCTTCTTTAAGTTCAAATAACATATATGCAAATAAAGACTTCATGTACAAGATTTGTAAAATAACATATATGCAAATTAACATATGTGCAAAATATACTCGGTCAGCATATATTAGAAACAGGAGAAACACAAAAGAAATCAACTAGTGGAGAAAAAATAAAAAGCAACCAGAATTATCGTAATTAATCACATTCGAATTACATTTGCAAAATCACATTCGAATTACTAGTGGAGAAAAAATAAAATAACCAACAACGATGAGTGGTTTACCATACCACTCGGATCAATGAGAGAGAAAGAGAGAGGTGGCGACGACGGCTATTGTGGAGGCTGCTCATGGTCACGAACCAAAACAAACAAACAAACCCTCGTCTCTTGTCTTCATTGTGGCGGCATCGAGTGGTGGAGATGGTGCAACGGCGGCGTTCAGATGTGGCGGCTGTAATGATTGCCATGATGTAATGAGGGTGGTTGTGGTGAGGTAGATGATGGTGGGTGTGAGGTGGTGAGTGTGGCGGCAGTCGGCCGAAAATGGTGGCCGGATGTGGAGGTGAGGTGGGCTGCTGGTAAAAATGGAGGAGAAATATCAAACCTTAGATGGGTTATTAGTGTAGAATATATAGGGCAAGTGGGAGAGATAAAATAGGGACGGTTTTTGTTAAAAGTAAAATTCCCATAATGCCCTTTTAGCCTTTTGTGTAATTAAAAAAGAAACCTTCATTTTTTGTTTAATTACAATTTTGACACTTTTAATCCTAACCATTGATTAAACTCATCCAATGACCTAGATTCATTTTAATGGTACTGTAAAGTACTGTATCTTATATTGGTACTGCATATAATCCAACACTATATATATATATATATATATATATATATATATATATATATATATATATATATATATATATATATATATATATATATCAAACTTCAACATTTTTTATAAAATCGTACGTACGTCAAAAGCATGTTAATATTGGGCTTGTTTTGTTCGTAATTTAGAGCTCTTCGAAACGATATTCTTTTCATTAAAGAATTCGATAGATATTTACTAAATATTTGACGAATAAAGTTTGTTGTATATAAAAAATTTGTAATTATTAAAAAGTTAAAGGGTGATTTTTGTAAGTTTTTTAATTTTACAAAGTTAGCACTATTTTATGAATAGTTGATGTTAGGTAGTGTTGTGTACATATGTATGCGACATAGTGTTTTTTTTTTCTTTTCTTCGACCAATCAGATTCTGCCACGTCATGTCGGGTAGTATAGGGTAAATCCATACGCGACATGCTTAGGTATATTTGTGATGTTGAAAAATTTTGGGCTCTGCAGGACAAAAGGTCGTATATATAAGTACCGCGGTAATTTTCGCTTAAAATAACATGATGAGTATTTTATGTTTGAAAAATCTCAATTTTTAAACCCCGGCGGTCTTTACAAGGCGATTAATTAATAATTTAATTAATGGAATAATCAATTTTTCGTTGGATTTTATATACCACTCGTCCAATTGTACCCACAACATCGACAATAGGTGGTGCATGAATAATATTTCTGCAGCACAAAGCAATCTGGCCTTCTTTTTGGATTATAGGATTTGGCAATTTACATTTCTCACTTGTCGTGCCAGTGATTGGATGCGTGAGGGGATAGGTTACTTTTTTCTTATATATGTCTTGCGCTTTTATAAAATGTAAAATGCATATAGAAATACATTGTTAGTGTATTTTATAACACAATCATAGATTTTCTTTTATATAAAAATCAATTGAATAATACTATATTTTTCTAAAAAGTACGCTTAATTATCCTCAAGAATTTACAAGGCATTTATTTATCCATTTAAATAGATTTTTTTTTGGAAGGCGACTTTCATTTTTTGGATTGGAGTCGCACCCGCCATTTCGGTGGGCCCTCATCTTCCACGTACCCAGACTATGTTGTCTGAACCGGGTCCACGCTGGTGTAGTGATGATTTTTAACGGCTTCCGCCCGGAAACCGTACCGCCTCCACACGAGTTTCCTCGCTGGAGTAACGGCCGGATGAAAATCGAGAGCGGCTCGGATTCGAACCTGTGCAACATTGGCTTTAGTAACTGAGCTAGGCCCAGTGGTTTATCCATTTAAATAGATGACCTATTTTTTACAGTCCATTCGGTGGTTATCCATTTACAAAATACCAATATCCATTTAAATAGTCATTTTACATTAGGGTCCTAGAAATTAAATGTTCCTTATTAACTAGAGGGAACAGAAACGATATTTTGAAATGACAGGTGGCAATGATGAATGAAATAACGACCCCAAAAGCAGATAACTTGAAACCGTTATTCCAGCCTCACTTACTTCACTCATAACAAAAAAACTATGGCGGTAGTATTTCACCGTCCAACGAAGCCGTTGATTACGTCATCAACGCCGGCCTCACTTGACCGGAATTTAATTCATAATAACAACACCAGCAGCTTCAGATTACATCGCCTCAATTCCTCCAAATTAGGTATTGTTATTGTTATTCAAATGATATTTTTTATATGAAGCGGTGTAAACAGATTTACACCTTAAGCGGGTATGCAAGCTATTGCATACCCTGCGTAAATTTTTAGTTTTTTCTTCAAAGTAGTAACAACCAAATACACTAAAAAAATAGACTTATTATCAGACTATTTTTGTTTCTTTCATATGTATGCTACAGTAGTTTTGCATGTTAGTACAGTATGTTACAAAGTACTTGTTGTAGTACGATTAGTTATATATGTTTTTTTTTTCACTTGTAGTACTCAATCATAAAAGTTTACTTTACTTTATTTAGGGTGCGTTTGGTTTGGGGTATAGGGTGGAATGGTAATAGAGGGTATGATGAAACCATCCACACACATAAGATATGAGAAAACATTCACATTTGGGTATCCTCAATCCATTGTGGTGGGTCCCATAACCAACCAAACAACATTAATGACTTTCAAAGTCATAGATTCATACCCATACCCCAACCAAACGAGCTACTTGTAGTTGCTAATAATATTACTGTGTCAATTCTAGTTGCAATACTCTAATACAACTAACCGACTCAATTTTAGATAACCCAAACTTGACAAGGTAGATCAACTTTGATATCTCAGACCCGGAAATTGAAAAAGACGCGCCAAACCCAAATTCTGAAAAACCTGACCCGAAAAAAGCATCCGGATAAACTAAAGTTATTAACAACTCTACCTAAAATTGTGCATACCTTACATCGAATTCCTGGATCTGCCACTGGTGTAAACTGAAATTAATAATTAAGTTTGGCTATGTGTTAAGTAATCGTTAATTAGTGATTTGATTACAATGTGGCTGCCTGCTTTGCCATCAATCATTAGAACTTTCTAATGAATGTTTAAGCTTCTTTTTGTAGGTTTAACTTGTAAGACGGATAATATTGATTGATTAATGAGAGAAGCCTAACAGTTTGGCTTATACCAATCCTAATATAATTATAACTCTAATACAAATTCACTAATATAACTCTATCCATATAGTACAAAGGTAGCAGCTAATGGACCGTAAGCCCACATGGCCACGTATAGGGCTTCGGCCAACTAATCTATTTTTATTATCCAATAGTTTTCACCAAAACTTTTTTTTTTTTTTTTTTTTTTTTTTTTTTTTAATGTAGACAAGATGTGGAAATACTTTAAACATCTCACATTCTTACTAGACATTTCTTTTCTTTTCTTTTTCTTTTTCTTTTTTTAAGTAGACAAATGTTTAAAGTAAAACGTAGACGTTTTTGTTAAGTTCTAAACGTTAATCAAGTAATCGCCACATTAAGCACATAACGTCCTTTTTGTCCCTCCAATATCTCCGAGTGACATTCTAGAAATATCTACATATTTTTAACATATAGACATTCCATTTAAGGCATCCAAACTTGAAAAGATGTGTATCTTGTCTCCGGTGCATTTTGTATATTCCTTGTAAACATAGATTCAGTATGGGGAATAATTGATTATCCTTTCGTACATGTCTTTGAGCATTTGGAAATGAGATGACAGACCAAATGAACCTTGTATGTCTTCTTAGTAGACATTTTAAGTAAAAAGGGTTGTGGCATGCAAAACCAGATAGCTGAATAGATATGATCACATAATGAATATTGCAAATAGATACGTGTGGTTAACAAGTTAAAACACGTAGGCATTTAATCAAGAGGCTATAGCTAGTTGGTATTTCTGCTGCATCATATATTGTATGTCCATGATCGAGACATTTTATATACAGGACATGGATGTTCATGGATGCAAGACAACTCTGTCTATAAGGATATCATAGCCAACAACGAAAAAAGGCATGGTCCATTACATGCAGTGTTTCCACCTACATCTGCAAAAGTTTCGTCTGTGAAGGATCTCTTCGAATTTATTTGCTCGGGTCCCCTTATAGACAAACTTGGGTTCACCCCAGAGTCGATAGCCGAGTCTATAGACAAGTGGTTGGAGAAAGGATCTCACGTGTGCAAATTGTTTAATCTTAATGACTTATTTCTGACAACGCCCCAGAAAGCTAGAATCTATCACTACTATATACCAGTCTTCTTGTGGTGTGAGCAGCAGATAGCTGATCATAGGTCTGCGTTTAAAGATGGCGATGACATCCCTCCTTTGGTGGTACTTTCCTAATCTTCTAATTTTCGTTTTCTTATACAACTGGTATACTTTCCAAAAAATGACGGTCCTTTGGGATGAAAATTGATGCTATTTATTTTACACACATAGGGGCCTTTTCAAGTGGTTAGGTGTTTTATGATGTTAGAATTGATTATATTGCTGATTTTATGGTGGTTTCTCGTCCTGATTATAATGTGCCATTCTCAAGTTGCTAAGGCAACTTTCAGATATATATACTTGAATGTTTTGCTGTTGCAGAATAAGCTTTAGGTGACATTTTCTGTTGTTATGCAGATTGGCTTTAGTGCTCCACAGGGTTGCGGGAAGACTACACTTGTTTTCGCTCTAGACTATCTTTTCAAAACTTCAGGGAGGTAGTACAGAGTAACGATGTATTTTTGAGAATTAATGATGTGCTTATGGTCATTAATTCATAATAATTTTGAGAAACTTTCACATTACTTACTTTGGTTTATGTATCAGGAAGTCCGCAACTATTTCCATAGATGATTTCTATTTAACACATGATGACCAGGTTAACAATAAAATGCAGTGTGAAATATACTGATTGCAATTTAATTTTTTGGGGGGCAAAAGTTATTAAACTGGTTACTTTTTCTGCTAAAATGTTTAATTGTTAACTACAGAAATTATTTGGTTTTTCTGATGTCTAATGCGGTTATAGTTTTCTTTTAGGTTAAACTGAGAGAAAGAAACCCCGGGAATGCTCTTTTAGAGGTAGGATTCCATTAAGTCTCTTTGTGGAAAGCATAAATTGGACACGCCATGATTGGTGGCGCTGTTTCAGTAAGTAGTTCACATGACCCTTTTTCTTTACCCACAGTTTCGGGGAAATGCTGGAAGCCATGATCTTTCTCTGTCTGTTGAAACTCTTACATCTCTGGAGAAACTGACTAAAGAAGGTGCAACTGACACTCGTTTTGTCCCACGTCTGTATCCTATATTTTGATTAATCAAAAAATCGTAACTAATTTTTGGAGCACGAAACATGTTCAGGTACGAAGATGAAGCTGCCCCGATATGATAAAGTAAGTATATATCATACATGCATAACTTCCAATTGACACTGTGTCAATATTTCCGAGTATGAATTGAGATTTTTTCCGGTGCAGTCTGCATACAGTGGTAGAGGCGACAGAGCTGATCCTTCGACATGGCCTGAAGTTGAAGGACCTCTAACAGTACGTGAAACTCATAAGCATCTATTAGTTTATATCAAATGATTTCTAATTTTCAACTGCTATGTCTATTACCCATCTGTTGTCGCTGTTTATATTGGTATAACTGCATCATATATATTGTCACACAACTGGTGTCGTTTGCAAATCTAGATCAGTGACCTCTCAGGATAGAAAATCAAAAAGTCAATCCTTTGGGTTATTTTACATGTAGAAAAGAGCTCATTGCGGAGTGTGGTAATCAACTTTGCTAAAATAAATACATAAAAAATTATAGGCAACCAAAGTTTTTAAGCCAAAGAAAACCATCGCCTTCCAAAATCCTGATTTAAGGTAAATCTTCTTAGTAGCCAGTTTCCAAATGTCACTCAGCGACAAGTGAGAAAAGTCAACTTGGGTAAAAATATTTGTATGGATTACCTGAAATAAAAATTTCCGAGTTTGATGTGTTTTTTTATATTAAAACTCCTGGAAGGTTAATGGTTTTTTCAATACATTTCATTATGTAGGTAGTTCTGTTTGAGGGATGGATGCTTGGTTTCAAGCCTGCTCCTGCTGAAGCGGTCAAAGCTGTTGATCCACAGGTTAGGTCACTATTATGATGTGCTTATATCAACTCTGGCAAATTATTAACATGACGTTAACTTTCATCTGCAGCTCGAAATAGTAAATAAAAATCTAGAGACTTATTATGATGCATGGGATAAGTTCGTGAAATCATGGATTATTATCAAAATCAAAGACCCAAGTTGTGTCTATGACTGGCGATTACAGGTTTGTCATCATCATGAGTTCCTCCTGAGTGTTTTTATAGCCTCTTTTAAAACTAAAAATATCGACTCATTTACTTATGATTGGGTCGGCTTGATAGTGTCATATCTCTAACAGATAAAAAATAGAATAGCTTGAAAGAGAAAGGGTCAAGCATCACCCAGAATGTGTTTTGTAATCATATTTCACTCACCAATGGTTCAAACAATTTATGTTTTATCTATATCGGGTGCAACAAAAGGTTAGCTTAAAAGGAAATGGGTCAACGTTAGTAAGTCAACCAGAGTGTATTTGTAATGCATAATACTTTGTAAATCAATTTAGTAGAACAAAATCTACTATAAATAAATAAAAGTGTCTTTGGTATACCTACTTCAACCCAAATAAAATTTACGCACTTTGACACGTTACCAACCCGCATGACCCGTCCATTTTTGGCCACCTCTAGTCCCATTACTTGATATAACTTTGGAAAATCTTGCAGGCAGAGGTTGCCATGAGAGAAGCTGGAAACCCAGGGATGACCGACGAGGAGGTGGGCATCATTATATTCATCTTGCTTCAACTCATGCTAATAGTGTGTTTATTTGATTAGCTGTGAACCAACATTTCTTATATTCTTTATGATCCCGGTGCAGGTGAGGGATTTTGTATCAAGATATCTGCCAGCATACAATGCATACCTCCCTACACTCTACACAGAAGGCCCAAAGGGGTCAGATTCTAAGCGCACACTCGTTGTTGAAATTGATGAAGGAAGAAACCCAATCCTTGCTGGCTAGATAGAGGTAACCACAACGGCTGATTCATCTTTGTTTCACTTAAGTTTCAGAGTACTTAATATGTATATTGTAAAAGCCTACAGCGTACAGGTACTATAAAATAAGTTCATTCTTTTTATTAAATTCTAATTGTAAATGAAAGGTATGCTATGTACACACGCCTTAACAAGAGTATCTCTCTCACTCTCTCTATACACACACGCACACGTGTATGTGTGTGTATGTGGATTTGTTAATGTCAATGATTTCAGTGTGTAGAGTTTGATCACCTCTCTTCAAAAACTCCCTAGCAGTAGATACAATCTGTACTAGAGGTAGTGATTTCATTTCTAGTAGACTAGTAGTAGATACAATGGTTAAAATCTAACAATTTAGCTAAAACGGAAATTGGTCAGATGGGTCAAATTTCCCCAAAGAGTATGTTTTATGTATAAAACTTCAAAAGTTATTTTGTTTATAAAGTTAAGATTGTACAAAAAGTGTTACAGGTGCAATAATTTTTGTAATTTTACTTGGCAGGGTAATGGTTTATAAAAATATAATAAAAAAATCGTACAAAAGGTGTTCCAGGTTGACCCATATAACACCCTGAAAGAAAACCATTTTGACCCGTAAAATCGGTCATTGTTCCACTCCTAACATGCACCATAGAAGAACAAATATTATATAGGGACATACATCTCCCACAATTAGATAGATACCTTCGCAGAATAAGTGCAACAACTTAGGAACCATATGCATATTCCAGTTTCAAACAGAACTAACACATAGAATACACGTAGAAAATGAATAAACAATACAGTCCAGGCAGCAATTGGCAGCATCGATTGTATAAGACTACTTGCAGCAGCAACAATTACAGTCCAAACATCTTTCACATCTCTTGGGGCAGCAGCAACAGCAAAACAGTGTGTAGAAGCTGCATCGATAAATGTGAATTATGAGAAAATTCCCTTTAAAGAGGTGACTTGAAACCACAACCTCCACGGTAGAGGTGGCAAAATGTGGTTGGTAACGGGTCAACATCGGTTCAGGCCCAAAAAAGTACTTTTCCGTCCGGGTCGAATATGTCAGGGGTCAGAGTAAAACACTTTTTACCGAAATTATTAAGTTTTCTTTAATTAACCAGTGTGTCGAATAGTCGAATATGATTATGCACATCTTACATTTTCATAATAATAATCTATTTCCGGAAGCATTTGACCCGTTTCCTTTTAGCCATTTTGTCTTATCTTGCTCATTTGACTTGTTAGAGATAAATTAAAATCTGAACCAACCTATTCATTAGCAAATGGGTCGAAATTGCCAATTCTACCACACAGATCACCAACTTAGGGTAAATCAGACGCCATTTAAGCCAAGAAACTTTGGGCAACTATAGAATATATCACAGTTAAGAAGTATACAAACCAGGCATATGGGCAGCCACGTTCCTCCTTACGGTTTTGCACATCTTGATGGCGTGACATCTCTTGTTTTTTTGGTGCTTCTGACATCGCCTGACTGTATGAATCTCGTTTTCTGAAAGTAATGTAATTCTTGTAATCCAAAAGAAACAAAGGAGAACATGGGTATAAAGAAGGGTAGGCCTTGTATGACCATATTTAATGAGGATGGCAAACTGGTAGTTGGTAGTTAGCAGCCTGTAGGCATTAGTTTTAGCCACCACTCTAACTATACGTCATTATATAACCAATCGGTTAATTAATTTCACTTCTTCACATGGCTGACGATTCTTCAAAGTACTCTTACTCTTTAAGTTCTTGAGTTAAGATTTTTACTAAAGCATTGCCATGGGTTAGGCCATGTGCAGTCGCTGAAATGTCACTCCTTTGGGGTGGTTTCTCTGGTCAAATGTAGAGGCGGAAACATTGACGAGTTGGGTAATGGGTCAAAACAGGTTTGTATGTAAATACGTCGTTTTTTAGTTGGGTAGAAGTGGTTGGGTAATAAGTGTATGGGTTAAAGATTGTTATTTCTGGCATTTGGTTCCTTGGTAGTACTTAGCTTAATGGTATGTTTTCGGCACTCAATCGCTGCACTTTACATAGTAGCTGAACTGGTTTTACTTTATGTTTTTACTATTATCTATGTGTGTGCTTATATGTCAATATTTACTAAGCATAAACAAGAAAATCTGTATGAAGTACATGATCATAATTAGGATTATTATATTTTTGAGTAAATGTCATAAATTGTCCATGTGATTTACCGGGTATAACGAAAATGGTCCCTAACTTTTTTTTCCCTGGATCCAGTCCCTGTGGTTTTGACCCGTAACGGGTTTGGTCCCTTGACCAAGATTTCCATCAGTTGACCGTCTTATATTACAGAAATGACATAAATACCCTTAAGCGTGTGGTCTCTGTGGTTTGACAGATTTAGTCCCAACAGAGTTTTTTTTTCTTTTTTTGTCCGAATTTTTTTAAAATTTCTTGACAAAAGTTTTTTTTTTTTTTTTTTTTTTTTTTTTTTTTTTTACTTTTTTGCCTCAGATTTTTTTTTTATTTATAAAATTTTTTGAATAATTTTTTACGGAGTTTTTTTTATAAAATTTTTTGACAAAAATTTTTTTCACTAGATTTTTGTTAAATTTCTTTGCATGATTTTTTTACAATATTTTTTTTTTAATTTTTTGACATAATTCTTTTTTATCCTGCGAATAATATTCAACAAATTTCAAATATAATACATATATATTCCGCGAAAAATATTTAAAAAAAGTTTAAAAATTATGTCAAAGCTTTTTTTGTCACAAAAAAAAAAAAAAAAAAAAAAAAAAAAAAAAACAAAGTCCATTAAAAAGTATTCAAAAAAATAAAAAAATTGATCAATTGAAAACGAGAATACGACTTGTAACTTATATACCAAAAACTGAACCATAGTATTTTGAGTTAATTCAAAATACTATGGTTCAGATTTTAGTATATAAGTTACAAGTCGTATTCTTGTTTTCAATTGATCAATTTTATTTTTTGACTGGTAATGGTTCAAAAAAAATTTTAATTAAAAAAAACAGTTAAAAATTTGTCATAATATTTTTAAAACTTTTTTTGACAATTTTTATTTTTATTTTTTTTAATATTTTTCGCAGAATATATATGTATATATATTTTTTGACATATTTTCTTTAAAAATTTTTTGACAAAAAAGGTTGACATTTATATAAAAAATTTTGAAATTTTTTGAATATTATTCGCAGGATAAAAAAGAATTCTGTCAAAATTTTATATAAAATAAAAAAATAATAATAAAAAAAAAAAAAAAAAAAAAAAAAAAAAAAAAAAAAAAAACTTAGTAAAAAAATAATGCCAAGAAATCTAACAAAAATCTAGTGAAAAAAAATTTTGTTAAAAAATTTTATAAAAAAAACTCCGTCAAAAAGTATTCAAAAAAAAAAAAAAAAAAAAAAAATTTGAGGCAAAAAAGTTTTTGTCAAAAAAATTTTAAAAAAGGGAAAAAAAAAAAAAAAAAAAAAAAAAACGGGTAGGGACTAAATCTGTTATAGAGTCAAACCACAGGGACCACACGCTTAAGGGTATTTATGTCATTTCTGTAATATAAAACGGTCAACTGACGGAAATCTTGGTCAAGGGACCAAACTCGTTACGGGTCAAAACCACAGGGACTGGATCCGGGAAAAAAAGTTCAGGGACTATTTTCGTTATACCCGGTAAACCACAGGGACGATTTATGACATTTACTCTATATATATTTTTTTTTTAATTCTTAGCCTTACGAGTTATGTTCCTGATGTTGTTGTTGTAGTTATTATTATTTTTAAATTTTGAGTTGTGCATTGCCGTCATGAATAATGGGTATGATTTTAGGACTTAGGAACGCTGCAATCGAGCATTTTGGGGATGCTAGAGTGTAATTATGGAACTCATTAGTGTTTATTTGGTTTTTTGCAGGGGATTTTGTGATTATATGAGTTACTGATTTATTTATGGGTGACAAAAGAACTTGTGGATGCAATTCTTGCAAAGCTAGAATGTGTAAGAATTCAGGAGTAATAGAAGCAGGCTAAAAAATCAATAACCTTCACAATATTATGAGTTCTAAAAGAAGAATTTGTGATCTAACATCTTTTTCTACTAAACGAGCAAATAGAAATATCACTGTTTCATGAAGCTGGGAAAAAAGGGAAAATGATCTGAAAAGGCATCATACTTGCCACTATATTCTTTTGTAAGCATCATACTTTTTTTTCTTCCTATTGTATGCATCCAACTTTTTAAAATTTTCTATTCTAGGCATCCAACTTTCCTTAATCATCCTATTGTATGCATCAAACTTTTTTAATTTTCCTATTCTAGGCATCCAACTTTCCTTAATTTTCTTATTGTAGCGTCACTTTTTCACGCTACAGGCCTACAATAGAAAGTTGGATGCTACAATAGGAAGAAAAAAAAGTATGATGCTTACAAAAGAATATAGTGGCAAGTATGATGCTTTTTCAGATCATTTTCCCGGGGAAAAAATGTGAGCAATTGTGGATATATGGAGTTGAAAAAAAAATGTTTTGACCATGTAAAAGAATACATTATAGCTTCTCAATAGAATATACGATCTTTGTAGAAAATTAGAGCACTGACAGTTTCAATGTATGTCAAATTTAAGTGTGCTGTATTCAATTTCTTTTTCTTATATTTTTACATTCGAGTTTATTTCTTTTGTTTTTCATTAACTTTTTATAAACAAAGATGATCTCTATTCAGGCTACCACATGAAGAAAGTTGAGCCATTTTGGCTATGATATACGCGGCCTAACTGGTATTCTTATGGCCGTTCCCGGACTTTTCACCAGCCATATACCCAATGAGGTTTGAACTTGGTTCTCTTCCAAGACCTTCAAGCCATCTTCAGTGGCGGATCTAGGAAATCAGGATAGGGTGTGCACTCTCATTTTTGTTGGGTAAATTACAGGGTATTTCACTGAAAAAGTCTTCGAACTATTTTTTTTTACACTACACGAAGAAATTACAGGGTATGCAAGTGCATACCCTGTTGTATGAGTAGATCCGCCCCTCAAGCCATCTTAAGATGGTTTCTTTTTAAACTTTTTATGTTACGGCGTATTGACGTATTCACATCTATTCCCAATGAGGTTTTAAGGGTGATGTAATACGTACAATAATGTCATCTACACAATTATGAAAGGACGGTTATTGCTCTAGTTCAGTGCTAGTACGTTTTGAGTGCAACATCATGCTAATAATTATATTCGACAATTCCTTTGTTAGACAAGCCCTCATGAAGAAGAAAATAGAGACATGTACGTAATACGACACATGCATGTATATGCTCTAATAGAATCAAACCTATAAAATTTCGAGAATATATACAATGGATTTAAGACAAAATATGACAAGCTAGCCACAAAATATAGATCATACGCTTTTAACCAATTTTGGATTATGTCCAAAAAGTCTTAATTCTAAACATACTAAAAACAATTTCCAACCTATTTGTTAAGTTTCTACATGGAATATCAACGCTATAAGTTTTCACATGTATTTAACTATTCATCATTAGTATACTCTCTATTATATGCGAATAGCTTAGCATACTTTATATGCCCTTTTCTTTTTATCAAACTATAATCTGATCATAAGTTTATTTTTATTTTTCCTCCATATATATGTTCGGATAATTCACAAAATATCTTGAGAACCCTTTTCCTTTCACACGTGTAAAGTTCATTCATGGGTCATACACACGTGTAAGCACACAGCATGCATAAGCATAAACATCGTACCATGTGTCAACCCAACAAATTAAACAACCACCTTATCCAAAAAGCAAACCTTATAAAACCCTAGTCCAATCATCATAATCAAACACAATGACAACATCTACACAAGATACAGTAATCCCATGGCAAGTACTTGATCTAGTAGTAAACATTTTAGACCCTAAAACCCTAGCAACTGCCTCATGTGTATCCAAATCATGGTACTCAACCATGTCATCCGACCACCTTTGGGACAATCTTTGCATGGCCAACTTCTCATCTCTAGCTCACCTACGACAAACCGCCACGCCGCCACTCTCGTACCACCGTCTTTTCGGACTCGGTCAAACCGCGAAAAAACGTCGCGAAAAACCACCTTCTAAACCTAGAATAAACCTAGAGGATCTTTTGTTTATTATAACACTAAACAACCAAAACTCCTCACCAGTCACCTTAATAAAACCAGGCACAGCCATATCTACAGTCTGTGCCCCAGACTCGAAATTGCTGTTTAAGTTCGATTGCGATGTCAGAAGCCACGGAAAATGGCTAAATTTTGAGGTTATGGACGAGACAAAGGTGACATGGAACGTTGTGCTAAAAGGGTATGAAAGTGTTTTCACAATGATGGATTGTAAAGGTAAAGGTAGCTTTGTTTCGGGTAGTGATGGCTGGTTTTCGAGTGAGTTGCCTGCTGCAGGGTGTTGTTGTGCATCGAGTTGTGGTGGTTCGAGTGGAATGGTAGCGGATATGCGGTTGGTGATGGGTGGTGAAGGGCGGAGGACGGTGGTTGAGAGGGTGAGTGTTGGTGTTTTGAGTATTGTGAGTTGGAGGTATGTTGGTGTTGATGATGGCCTTAGATACTTGCAACATTTTCTTGAGCCTTGTGGTGTGTGATGAATGGGTTTATTGCAAGTTATACTACCGTTTAGAACCTTAATGAAGTGTAATATATATATATTTGATTATTTATTATCAAGTAAAATTTGTTTTATCATGTAACGAAATGGAATAGGTGAATAGCATCTATATAGTCTGGATTATTGATGCATTCTGTATGCTTCTACTTTGTTATTAGTTTCATGGTCTGCAACAGGTGGTGCTTGGGATTATGTCCAAATATCATCTTGTTTAGCAGAAATGTTCGTAAATATTATGATCCGGAGTAATATATTTGTTACTCTTTAAGTTCTTGAGTTAAGATTTGTACTATAGCATTGCCATGGGTTAGGCCATGTGCAGTCGCCGAAATGTCACTCCTTTGGGGTGGTTTCTCTGGTCAAATGTACGTAGAGGCGGAAACATTGACGAGTTGGGTGATGGGTCAAAACTGGTTTTGTTAATACAAATATCGTCCTAAAAACGTTATTTATATTTTACGATCTTTACTTAGTTTTGTTAATGACAATTACAAAGTATATCCTTTAGCAAATTATAAATGCTAGCTAAAGTCTCTTTAAAACACATTTTACATTTCACAAGTTTACTTAAAATTACATTTTACACATCTACTAGTTTATTTCCTTAAAAGGAAACTTTATTTTTAAAATGATACAATGACATCATGGCATGCATCATACATAATATCTTGGCTAGATCTTCAAGCAAGATAGTTGACTTTGGAAGATTTTTATATGACATGACAAAGGTGTGGAGGATACAGCTGGATTTGGAAAGATTTCCAAAACTCTTAGCTGTCATTTTGCTGTCAAGGTGGCGGAACCAATCGACATAAAGGACAGATCCCTTTTATGGGATCCGCCGGATCCGCCGGCTGTTCACCAGCTTGCCTATAAATAGCAAGCTGATCATTTGGACACACCATCACTCATAGAGCCTAACATTCATACTCATTCATTTACATATCATCTAACATTTATCATTCATTTCATTGATCTTTCCTTTTGTAGCAAAGAGATTAAGCATCAAGGTTCAACACAGAAGTGTAAAACCTTTAGCATAAGTTACTGTGTGATATAGTTGTAGTTCACACATCATTATTTGTATCATTTATCTCAGTGAGTGTGGTTAGTGTTTTAGTCCACAAAACACAAAGAGTGTAGGGAGTGGTTGTACCCTTGTGAAAGAACCAAACGGGAGTGGTTGTACCCTTGTAAAGAACTCGACATCTAGCTTAGTGTCGGTAATTGTATAGGCGACGTTAGGTTGGTTCTACCTTGAAATAGAACCCGGTGTTTAGCTTAGTACCGGAAAAGGAAGTAAGCGACGTGTAAAGGTTTTTCCACCTAGAAGGGAGTTTGTTTCTTAGTGAAAGATAACTCTCGAGTTAGAGGCTCGAGGAGTGGAGTAGGGCAAGGAAGAGAGTCCTTGTAGCCGAACCACTATAAACATCCGTGTTGTGTGGTTTGATCTTTCCTCTCTTTACTTTTCATTTATATATTGTGTGAATATTTGTTTGTACTTGTTTCCTTTGAAATAACATAAAGTAACAAAGTGAATTAATTTTAAAACGGTAAAACTATTCAACCCCCCTTCTAGTTTTCCACAATTGGCATCAAGAGCTACGTTACTTAAGATTCTTAAAATATATTATATTTTAAAACTTAAAACGATCCATGGATTTTGAAAACTTTAAAGAAGGGCAATCTATGCAAAGACCACCTCTGTTCGAACCAAATTGTTTTATTTATTGGAAAAATCGCTTTGAGACTTATGTGAAGTCAAAGGATATAGATCTATGGTTTATAATTGTTGAGGGTGATTACAAGGCCATAAGTAATGATATTTCGGGTGGTCGGGATGTAGAAACTTCTCTTATTCGTCACAGTGATGAGCAAAAGAAGTTGATTGCCAAAAATAATGAAGCCAAAATGATGTTTTACAATGCTTTACCTAAGAAAGAATATGAAAGAGTTTTTATGTGTAAAACGGCTAAAGATATTTGGCAATCTCTAATTGTCACTCATCAAGGAAACTCACAAGTCAAAGATAACAAAATTGATCTTCTTGTTCAACAATATGAACGATTTGTTATCTCTGAAGATGAGACCATTGATAGTGCGTTTGCTAGATTTAATACTATTATTACATTACTTAAAGCACTTGACGAATCTTTTTCTAGTAAGAATTTTGTCAGGAAATTTCTAAGAGCACTCCACCCAAAGTGGAGAGCAAAAGTGACAGCTATTGAAGAATCCAAGGATCTTTCAAGCATGACACTAGATGAGCTCATAGGAAATCTCACAGTTTACGAAATGGTGATGGAAAAAGATTCAGAAATAGTTAAAGGCAAGAAGGAGAAAATGAAGTCTATTGCTTTGAAAGCTAAAGCTGAGTCAAGTGATGATGAAGAGTCTTGTTCTAGTAGCGAAGACGAAGAATATGCCATGGCCGTAAGAGATTTCAAGAAATTCTTCAGGAGACGAGGAAAGTTCGTAAGACCACCTCGTGAAGAAAAGAAATCCCTCCGTAAAGACCGTGATGATAGAAAATGCAAGTTAGAAAGGAAGTGCTATAGGTGTGGAGATTCTGGTCACTTTATAGGTGATTGTCCAAAGCCTCCAAAGAACAAGTCTCAAAAAGCATTTGTTAGTGGAGCTTGGAGTGATAGTGAAGGAGATGATGATAAGCATAAGAACAACGAAGTTGCCCTTATGGCTCATGACACAGAAGAGGTACATTCTGACTCATACTCCTCTATTGATGATGAAACCTTAGAAGTAGAATATAACAAACTATGTGATATAACTTTAAAAATCATCAACAAAAACAAATTCTTGAAAACTAAAACAACACTTTTAGAAAATGAAGTGTATTGGCTTAAAGAAAAAGAGATACGAATGGAAAAAGGCAAAAATAGTAAAGATACATGTGTCTCTTGTCAAGAACTAAAATTAGAATTAGATGCACTAAAAACCACACAGGAAGATCTCATTAAGCAAAACTCTAAGTTTAAAAAATTTGATAAAAACATAAGTTGTGCAGATGAGATAATGAAGATGCAAAAACTTCCTCATGATAAAACCGGACTAGGTTTCATGAAACAAGGAACCTTAGGTGACTTTAAGAAACAAACTGTGAATGAAAAAGAAACTGTTTCAACTATGTCAGAAGCCCACGGATCCGACGGATCCAAAGTTTTGGATCCGCCAGTTGTACCCAAGGGATCCGCGGGTACAGAAGTTGAATAGAAGGATCTCAAAATGAACCGTACTGAATTCGTTAAGGTCACTAGAAAACCTAGCACTAGTATAACTAACAACAAGCTAAAACCAGCTGTTTCTGTAGGAAGAGGTCAAGCTAGGAATGAGTATAGAGTTAAAACAACTCAACAGAGACCTCAGACTAGGTTTCCCAAACACCCCTTTCCTAAGAGTAATGTTAACTCACAACATCATTATCAAAATAATTGGAACCAAAATATACCTAGAAACTTCCAAGGTCCCAATTACATGTCATGGAACAACTATCCTCCATTTGCTTACATAAACCATGATAATGTTATGTTTAACCCAAACGGACCCATGAGATATTGGGGACCAAACGCTTGAGTCTTTCTTGAACTTAGGTATGCTTAAAGGTTGATCTAGAACCTGATGAGTGGATCAAAGATAGTGGGTGTTCAAGACATATGACGGGAAACAAAAGCAATTTCTCAACTTACCAAGTGTACAACGGAGGTAATGTCACATTCGGTAGCAAACTTAAAAGGAAAATCATTGGAAAAGGTACGATCTCTCATGACTCTCTCTCTATTGACGATGTTGCTCATGTAGATAATTTAGGATTTAACTTGCTTAGTATAAGTCAATTATGTCGCAAAAAGTATAACGTCCTTTTCAGTGAAAATGGAAGTAAAATACTTAAAGATGGCATAACCGTAGGAAAAGGTGTTTTAAAGAATAACGTATATGTTATGAAATTAGATAAAACACCTAAAGACAAGCTTTGTCTTACCTCTTTGGACGAAAACTCAACTCTATGGCATCGACGTTTAGGTCATGCCAATATGAGGCTAATTCAATCCTTATCATCTAAGAAACTCGTTAGGAACCTACCCAAGTTGAGATATGACCAACACTTTTGTGATGCTTGCAAAATTGGGAAACAAGTGCATAATAGCCATAAGGCTAAAAACATGGTATCTACATCTAGGTGTCTAGAATTGTTGCATATGGATTTGTTTGGCCCGTCGGCTATACAAAGTTATGGAGGAAATTTTTACACATTAGTTATAGTAGATGATTACTCTAGATATACGTGGACTAAATTTTTGAAAACCAAAAATGAGTCCTTTGATAAATTTGAAATTTTAAGCAAGAAAATTTAAAATCAAATAGGAAGTAACATAGTATCTATTAGAACCGACCATGGTCGAGAATTTGACAACGAAATCCAATTCGGAACTTTTTGTGATAATAATGGAATAACACATAATTTCTCGGCTCCCCGAACTCCACAATCTAATGGTGTAGTAGAACGGAAAAATAGGGCAATTCAAGAAATGAGTAGAACTATGTTAAATGAACAAAACATACCTCAAAAGTTTTGGTGTCACGCTGTAGATACATCTACATATATTCTAAATCGAGTTCTAATTAGACCATTCTTGGGAAAAACTCCATATGAGTTATATAGAGGCAAAAAGCCTACTTTAGGGTATTTTAGAGTATTTGAAAGCAAGTGCTTCATTTTAAACACAAAGGACTATCTCACCAAATTCGACCCAAAGTCGTATGAAGGTGTATTTCTAGGATATTCACAAACTAGTAAAGCATACATAGTTTTGAACAAGGAAACCTCAATAGTCGAGGAATCATTGAATATAACATTCGATGAAAGTTCACCTCCCTCTAAGACATCACCTTTGGTAGATGATGACTTAGTTGAAAACCAAATGGTTGATAATCAGGAAAATGTTGATAATGATAAAGAAGATGAACCAGTAAAAAGAGATTTAGTCAACATCAAAGAAGCTAAAAGTCATCCATTAGAAAACGTCATAGGAAAACTCAACGAAAGAACTTTAAGGTCTAAAGCTCAAAATGAAAGTAATTTCTTTTGTTTTGTTTCAACCATAGAACCTAAAAATGTTAATGAAGCAATAAAAGATGAATCTTGGGTCATTGCAATGCAAGAAGAATTAAATCAATTTGTTAGGAATGATGTTTGGACATTAGTTCCACAACCTAAAAATCAAACCATAATAGGTACAAAATGGGTTTTTAGAAATAAAATGGATGAAAATGGCATTGTGGCTAGAAACAAAGCTAGGTTAGTAGCCCAAGGCTATAATCAACAAGAGGGTATAGATTATGATGAAACTTTTGCACCCGTAGCTAGACTTGAGTCTATTAGAATACTACTTGCATATGCATGTGCACATGATTTTAAATTATTTCAAATGGATGTCAAAAGTGCATTCTTAAACGGTTTTATAACTGAAGAAGTATATGTTGCACAACCTCCCGGCTTTGCCGATTTTGAAAAACCAAATCATGTTTACAAACTAAAGAAAGCTTTATACGGACTTAAGCAAGCACCAAAAGCTTGGTATGATCGACTTAAGACCTTCTTAGTTGACCATAAGTACACCATGGGCCTAGTAGACAACACTCTCTTTACCAAGAAAAAGGGATCACATATCATCATCGTCCAGATATATGTGGATGACGTTATATTCGGCTCAACTTGTCAAGAGTTATGCGACGATTTCTCAAAAATCATGAATGACGAGTTTGAAATGAGTATGATGGGGGAACTAAACTTTTTCTTAGGTCTCCAAATAAAACAATTAGAAGATGGGATATTCTTCAACCAATCAAAGTATATTAAAGATATGCTTAAGAAGTTTGGTCTTGAAGACTCAAAACCAATAAAAACACCCATGCCCTCCGAAACCAAACTCACAAAGGATGAAGAAAATGAATCCGTAGATAGCACTAAATATAGGGGAATGATTGGTAGTTTACTCTATCTTACGGCTAGTAGGCCTGACATTATGTTTAGTGTTTGTCTATGTGCACGTTTTCAAGAAGATCCCAAAATATCCCTTCTTGAAGCCGTTAAACGGATATTTAGATACATTAAAGGTACTGCACATTTAGGATTATGGTATCCCAAAGGAACGGGTATAGAAACCATAGTGTATGCTGATTCAGATCATGCTGGTGACTATGTTGATAGGAAAAGTACTAGCGGTATTTGTACTTTTGTAGGATATTGTCTCACCTCATGATTCGCTAAGAAACAAACGGCCCTTGCAATTTCAACAACCGAAGCAGAGTATGTGTCTGCAGGAAAGGCGTGTCAACAAGCACTGTGGATGAAACAAGCTCTCGTAGACTATGAAATTGAACTCAACGACATCCCCATTCTTTGTGACAACAAAGGAGCAATCGACCTCAACAAAAATACGGTCCAACACGCTAGAACCAAACACATTGAAATACGTCATCATTTCCTACGCGACAATGTTCAGAAGGGAAACATCTCAATTGAGAAAGTTTCCTCAGAGGACAACATTGCCGACATCCTCACAAAACCTCTCAAAAGAGAACCTTTCAACTACCTTAGACTTGGATTATGATTAATGGAACATAGTGATTAGACAAAACAGTAGCATAAACCTTAGTTTAACTCAACACTAAATCAAAAATTGTGTTCTGATCCCGCGGATCCAAACGATAACAAAGGCGGAACCTTTGTTTTGGATCCGCCGGATCCGTCACATGCACAGGTTGTTTTATTATATAATAAACAACACCAAGTACTATTCATCACTCTCCTAAAACTTATCACCTACTGAATTCGTTTCATACTTCACCACAATCATAATTTAGGCTATTTTCTTCCACAAATTTGTGCTCCAAACATCACTGTAAGTATCCTTATCATGTTTATACTCCTGATCTGCGTCTAGGATTTCTATTTCATGCACAAAATCAAAACTTGGGGAATATGCATAATTCTTGAAAAATCATGAAACATAGTTACTGAATTACACTTCAAATCATGTTTTTCTTAGTTAGGAATTGCATCTTGTAGTACATTATCATCATTCATCAAAAAACCCATGAGAAATTTTTGATAAATTTTCTCACGACTAGGAAAAATGGTTTTTGAACATAGTTCACACAAATATAAAAACGTTAGTTTTCTTTTGTTTAACATCACTTGCATAATGTCTCTTGAATGCTAAAGGGAATACATAACTAATATGTATTTTTGGGTACATTCAAATGTAGCTACATTGAAGTAGGAGCGTTTGGGTTATCTCTCGTTTTATCATAAAACTTGCATAAACAAAATCTTCATGCATCTAAATGAGTCGAGATAACCGCACCTCCACATAGTCCCCATGTAGGCACACACTAGACCTATACACGCATTTTCGATAATTTCAACTAAAACTATATAATTTTTTGTGTTTAGGAAAATCATGCCTCCCGCGACCAACTATGATCACAAACACACCGTAAGTTACCTACCTAAACACCATAAAACCAAAGGACTCACTGAACAACAAGTTGAAATTTTCAAGGCTCTAGAAAAACACTACGTCCATGAGGGTAGGTTTGTAGACCCCTCATTCTATGAAGGAACCTATCTTAGGGAGCAACTAGCGGTTATTCACTTCGATTCCCTCCTAGATATCGATGAACCATTAATTCCTCGATTCATTTTAGAATTCTATGCTAGTGTCAAACTAGAGTCAAACGATCAAGGTTACATAAACATTCGCTTTAGCGTCAATGGACATCAATACAATATCCCATTAAATCAATTTGGAGAAGTCATAGGAGTTCCAAGTCATGGAACAAGTGTCTATTCTGATAAATGGTCATTGACCATTCTTGAGTCAAATCTTGAACGAACGGCATCATATGCCACTCCCTTGACTTCAAAAGAAATCATTCGTCAGCATCTCTTCATACCTAGGAACAACCCAACAAGGTTGTATCGAGGGAAATATGTTCCTAGAGATCCATTTGCTATGGAGCTAAATGAACTAAAACCCGAATTTAGGAAAATAGAAGAAGTCTTAAGGGCCAATGTCATGTGCACGGTAGGAAACCGCGATCACATCAATGCTTGTCTTTGCCACATGATGTACAATGTGTCAACCCATCAACCCTTCAACCTTGCTTACTATATCGCCAAGAGAATGGCCGATATTCCAATTCAAGGAAAAATGGCATTGCCTTATGGAATGCTTTTGACCCGTCTCTTTAGAGCTTTTGCACCCATTCCTAGAAATGCCTTAGGATTTGTTCCTGAATATGACGAGATAGAACGCACCTTCGTTCCTTTGAGCAACTTTAGGGTAGCGGTTGACAAGGGCAAACGTCCTCGTGGTCAAACATCATCATCATCATCATCATCTATGAGTGACGATGATGGAATGCCAAACTCTAGGATTCCCCCTCCGGAGTACTTGACCCAACTTCCACCAATCCCTAATGAATCAGTCGAATATCGCAACATCAAAGGAATGGTGAAGAATTTAGGACGTTGGGTGATGAAGCTTCATAAGGGCATGAAGAAATTGAAGAAGAAGTTGAGTTAAAGGAGTGTTTGGCTCTAAACATTATTAGACAATGTAGTATTTATAATGGTTGTTTCTTAACTTGTCATGATGATATTTGATGTGTATCTGAACTAACTAAGAATTGCAGGACGATAACACTTGATGTTATCAATTTTCCGAGTTTAAGCCTATGTTTGGCTTAACACCTCATAAGGTAAGTTCCCATGAACGGATTAATCTATGATTAAACATGTGTTAGTATTATCATATTTGATTGTTTTGCATTACATATTAAATGATAGATATGTTCCAGGAGAATTTTCGGGTTTTCGTCGAAAAAACGCAAAATATGCACATCTCTCTGTTTAGTTTTAGTACTTTTGATCCACGGATCTGGCGGATCCCTAATTTTGGATCCGCCATTTGTTAGCGTTGGCTCCGCCATTCTTTAAACCTGCGGATCAGGCGGATCCGAAAATTTGGATCTGCACGCCTTGTCGATTGGATCCGCAGGTATAACAGTAAACTTCTTAAAACTTTTTGACTCATCCCGATTCTTAGATTTTAGTTTCTAGTATTCTTTAGACTAGGTTCACTGATCATTATACATCTTAGAATGATTTAGAAACTCTTAGAAACTTAAGAACAACATTTCCCACCAAAATTTGAATTTTTAAATTTAAGGAGTGAGTTACCTTTCCTATACAAACAAGGAACCCTTTTTAGGGATCCTTCAAATCCGTGGGTACATTACATCACAGGATTTTCCACTATCCCTTTGCATTTACTGCATATCTTCATCATATTACTCAACATAAGTTCTATGGATTGACTTATGTGATGTGATTTGCACAAATTTTTGTTCCAAATCATTAGGAACCAACATTCTCTATTGGATTTACATCAAATCCAAACACTAGTTTCTATAAATCATCTGCCTATATATTAAGATCACAACTTAGAGCAAAACTCACTCATTCACCTTCTTCACAACATACAACCTGTACATCTTAGTTCTCTTAGCTCACCATGACCAAATCAACCAACTCCTCCACCTCTAGACCTCCAAAACGCACTGCTCGCATTAGTGTTAAGCCCTGTTGCTTCATAAATCTTGCTAACTCATCATCAGAGGAATCATCTCCTCTTAATATCTCATCTCCTATAGCAAGTGAAAATTTCCTTACTTTATCCACACCTACACCATCCAATGTTGTCATACAAACTCCACCTCCATCCATAACTCCAATAGCAACCACACCACCACCCGCTCCATCATAAACTGTCAAATCTCAATCACAACCAAACTCACCCAAACTCCAACCCATGGAGCTATTTAGGACTCCACCTACATCACCTCATCCATACCTTGATGACTTGGAGGATCTCCCACCAAGATCAAACAATCCTCCACCCATGACCTTTGAAGGTCAAGAGCCTATGCTTTTTCATCCGATTTTCCCGGATATCCATGGTCCTTTATACCATGATGCACCATCATTTCAACCTCAAATACCACCTCTCTCACCCACATCAACTCTCATTGCCATAGATGAGGCAATGTGGATCAATTTGCCTCAAACCCAAGAGGAGATTGGTGAAGAGCTCAACCGTCTCTACACTCTCTCGGGTATGGTAGATCACCGCCTCAATGAAGCCATGGACCTCCAAAACATCCTCATGAACTCCCTCCAAACACCACCACCAACCAATGAACAAGCACAACCACCACCAACCAACAACCAATCATCACCACCACCATCACAACCAAATGAGTCTACTCTTCCGCCCGATTTTGCTCGCCATGATTGCAACATGTGTGAAAGAACCGCTCACATAGCTCAAAGGACAAACATTTTGGTGCACGAGCTCCAAAATGAAATGAGGTTCATTTTGAACCACATTCTTGAGCGTCTAAACGCCATCTCTCATCCTCCTCAATAGGAGATTTTTAGTCTCATTATATAGGACCTTTTAAATGTTGTTGTGGGACCTCTTATTTTTTTTAGGATGTATTTTTCATTTTCATGTAACATCATATTATGTGTGTGACTTTTGTCACATAATTTTCAATGAATGAATGTGATGTTTTTATGCTTATGAGTGATCAACATAAAGCATATTATCATTAGTTAGGTAACTAACATCATTATATAGCTATTTGGAATCTATATTCTAGCTTGATCACTTGTACTTTAGGTACAAAATTTTGATCAGACACTACATTTTGACTTTTTAAAGTCAACTAGATTATCATTCTTATTTGAATGACCATATCATATGCATTATGCTTCTCCATTGAGGCTATTCACAACTAACATTTCTTTTGCAGCATCTCATACCCTTCTAATGTATACGTTGGGACTCTTGTAATGGGGAGTATACATCGAGGGGGAGCATTTCGTTTTTCTAACCATTTTTTTTAGGATCATGCATCATTACCTTGTTACTCCATTTAGGGGGAGTATCAAACAAGGGGGAGCTCTTAAAGTTCTCAAAATCGCATTCCGCTACGCAACTCTTCTTTTTGTTTCGACAAAAAGGGGGAGAAAGGATTAAGTTTGCGTAACTGTGAATCATCACAGTACATACATTTTTGCATAAAAAGAGTTTTTAAACTCAAATAAAACAAACTTAATCTATATTTTAAAGAACTCATGCTATATTTATTCCTTTGCTCAAAAATATACTTTATGTTTTGTCATCAACAAAAAGGGGAGATTGTTAATACAAATATCGTCCTAAAAACATTATTTATATTTTACGATCTTTACTTAGTTTTGTTAATGACAATTACAAAGTATATCCTTTAGCAAATTATAAATGCTAGCTAAAGTCTCTTTAAAACACATTTTACATTTCACAAGTTTACTTAGAATTACATTTTACACATCTACTAGTTTATTTCCTTAAAAGGAAACTTTATTTTTAAAATGATACAATGACATCATGGCATGCATCATACATAATATCTTGGCTAGATCTTCAAGCAAGATAATTGACTTTGGAAGATTTTGATATGACATGACAAAGGTGTGGAGGATACAGCTGGATTTGGAAAGATTTCCAAAACTCTTAGCTGTCATTTTGCTGTCAAGGTGGCGGAACCAATCGACATAAAGGACGGATCCCTTTTATGGGATCCGCCGGATCCGCCGGCTGTTCACCAGCTTGCCTATAAATAGCAAGCTGATCATTTGGACACTCCATCACTCATAGAGCCTAACATTCATACTCATTCATTTACATATCATCTAACATTTATCATTCATTCATTTCATTGATCTTTTCTTTTGTAGCAAAGGAGATTAAGCATCAAGGTTCAACACAGAAGTGTAAAACCTTTAGCATAAGTTACTGTGTGATATAGTTGTAGTTCACACATCATTATTTGTATCATTTATCTCAGTGAGTGTGGTTAGTGTTTTAGTCCTCAAAACACAAAGAGTGTAGGGAGTGGTTGTACCCTTGTGAAAGAACCAAACGGGAGTGGTTGTACCCTTGTAAAGAACTCGACATCTAGCTTAGTGTCGGTAATTGTATAGGCGACGTTAGGTTGGTTCTACCTTGAAATAGAACCCGGTGTTTAGCTTAGTACCGAAAAAGGAAGTAAGCGACGTGTAAAGGTTTTCTCCACCTAGAAGGGAGTTTGTTTCTTAGTGAAAGACAACTCTCGAGTTAGAGGCTCGAGGAGTGGAGTAGGGCAAGGAAGAGAGTCCTTGTAGCCAAACCACTATAAACATCCGTGTTGTGTGGTTTGATCTTTCCTCTCTTTACTTTTCATTTATATATTGTGTGAATATTTGTTTGTACTTGTTTCCTTTGAAATAACATAAAGTAACAAAGTGAATTAATTTTAAAACGGTAAAACTATTCTACCCCCCCCCCCTTCTAGTTTTCCACATGTTTGTATGTAAATACGTCATTTTTTAGTTGGGTAGAAGTGGTTGGGTAATAAGTATATGGGTTAAAGATTGTTATTTCTAGCATAATAATCTTATTTGACCCTTTCAAGGTAAATACCATGTATACCGAACCGTTCATTAGTTAATAGGTTGAAATTGCTACCTTGGTTATATAATTAGATCGATCATAAACAATGTTGAAGCATAAATCCGTCGGGCTGGTCTTGACGGTAGATTGAGCCATCCTACGCCATCTCGAGCTTGGATGTCTGCTGCAGTACAATAAATAAACCGGTTAGAAGGGGTCCCGAAGCCGAAGCCCCGGAGCCACCCTCCGACGATCAAGTCAGTATAGTAAAGAAGTATATGTGAGTTTTAGTGGGAGAGATCATACCATTGAGAGTGATAAATGCCCTCTATTTATAGGTGGATTTCTTTGTCATTGTTTGGTGGGCCCGGGTCATGATAGCGACGTATTTAGGCTGGAAGAATTTAGGCAAAAAATATTTAGGCGGGAAGCTCCAGCCCCGGAAGGGTCTTGCTTCAGCCCCGGAAGGGCCAGCTCCATCCCCGGAAGGGCCAGCCCCGGAAGAGCCAGCTCCAGCCCGGACTCACTCATTATGGCCTTCCCGAACCATACATCATCATGTCCCCCAGTCTAGTATGATATGGTTCTGGCCATGTTGTGCTAGACTCCTACTTTATTAGTAGCCATCATTTTCTTTTCAGACCATTTGTTGTCATATCCAATTTCAGACCACACTTAATTATGCCTATTCTAGGTTGTGCCAGTTACGCCTCGTATGGTGGTAGGATGCTTGGTTTCCCGTGTTGAACGGTAAAGACCCCGTGAGAAGAACAATATTTCTATAGTCGGGGTAACACTAGCATCGACCGAATACCTTCGTGTTCATCTCTTAGTAGAAGATGACGAAAAAGGTTTATGAAGATGGAGATGGTCTCCATGCATTGTACGATGAAAAGGGGCAAAGGTGTAGCCACCTTATACCAGCTTGCATCAATCTTTCTTGGGATATGAAAATAGTACGAATATCACATCCGTCTTCAGACTTTTTGGAGAATGTACTTCCGTAGTTGTGCGAATATTGAATTCGGCATGGTGCGAATATTGGATTCGTCTTTGTGCGAATATTGAATTTTTCTTTGTGCGAATATAGAATTCGTCTTTGTGCGAATATTGAATTCGTCTTTGTGCGAATATAGAATTTGTCTTGGTGCGAATATAGAATTCGTCTTGGTGCGAATATAGAATTCATCTTTGTGCGATGGGCTTGCAATCCACTTATACGCTTGAGTTAATTAGAAGGTTACGCCTTCTGGTACCGGGCTTGCAATGCCTCTTACGTACTTGAGTTAATTTGAAGGTTACTCATCCTTGTATTTTTCAGCAAGTATTACTTTCAAGTACGGAGCTAATTATGAGGTTGCTCATCCTTTTTGCATCATAATATGTTTTTAGTCGCAATAGAATAGTACTTCATGCACGTTATATTAAATGTCGAGTCAATATCAAGTAAGATATAGTTAATGGTATTATCATACCGGTATAGCCCCCAAGTTTAATGGTACTATATTTTATTAGTAGCATAAAACTTTTATAAAAATTGTGTTATCTCATTCCAAATATTAACAAATGTGTTATATGTATTTTAGATATGAGATACGAAATATTCGTTTATATGCGATGTGCGGACCTCAAAGGTTAACCTCGCACCTTGTTAATATAAAATTACATATAGTAATTAAAAATAATATGGTAATTAAAGATGATATAAGACACGAGTATCTGTTGTGGTTCTCAGATCTCAGTTAGTTTCGATCGAGTTTGATATGTCTGGACCAAAATTCAAATAATAATTTGAAATGTCAGCGAGGATTGTTTTAGCCCGTACCCATGTTATTCGGATGCGCGATGCGCGGATTTCATGGGCCGATGTTAACAAGACCGGGTACCTAACACCAAATGATAACGTGAAGCAAAATCTAAGCCAGATGTTTCTCGTTGCTAAAAAAGGGACCAATATTGTCTTTTGCGCATAGCCGAAGTGGGTTATATGAAACCTTTCACACATGTGGACTTAAATATTGTATGTGACTTACACCTTGCCACGTACTGGTCAATATTGTGTTGATCTTATCCGTTGTATTATTAAAAAAAGGACAAACTCAAGGACAATAAGTATGAGCTTTTATCTAGGTAAACCCTGCCAATATAGGTCTTATGCGACAAGGACCGGAGCTCGTAAAACTGCTCATGCGGATAGAGGTTCCGCGGCTCATGATGTTGGTCGGGGGTCCAGTGGATCATGGTTCAAGCTTGAATGACATATGCGCCAAGTGTTACGTCGGGACGCGAAAATGATGTCCGGAGTTTACCACCGGTAAAAGTCGTGGTGGTTAGCTCAAAAAATTCAATGAACCATCGAACGGAAAACGGAGTCGAGGTAAGTTTTGGTGGTTGTGGCCACTTAATAGTAAAATGACCTACGAGTTATAAGTAACCGGGTGTCGCGGTTCGTTCGTCTCTTGACGAGCTTCAATTTTAAAGTGTGAGCGACGGGTATGTTAAAACATCAATAGACAGAGTAGTGGAGGTTCCAATAAGCGTCTCGCCCGGCCGTGAAAATAATGTCCGGAGATTAGCGCCGGTATTGGCCAAGTCCGGATCTTAGCACCAGTAAAGGTGGCTAAGGTTGGGATTAAAAATCCGGAGAACTATTAAAAAAGATGTCAGGGGTTATGCTCATGTTTGAAATAACGATTGGTCCTTGCGTTGTGTTGCCAGGAGGTGTTAACAAGAGGGTAGTCGGAACACCGGACCGGAGATATTTCATCCGGAGTTCATGGACATGGTTGGGCCGGGGGGAAATAACAAACATTGTTAGCCGCGGATGTCCAAAGTTTATACGTCTTGACGCTCAAAGGTCCATGGACATAATTAGCATCGAAAAAGGTGGTGGAAGTTTAAAAACATTCGCATAATTATTGAAGAAGGGCGACAGTGGTAGGCTCGTCTATGAAATGATGATCCGTCCGCTAGTGGTGGTCATTGATGTTATCCAGAAATTTGTGAGCAACAGTATTGGCGGAGCACGGAACTATAGACATTAAGAAGGCTAAAGTGCCTGATCATAAATGTGTAAAATGACAAGTATTTCCTCCGGTACTTAGAGGTTGGTTCCACGGTTTATGTGGCATTCTCGCTCGGAGTTTCAGAGTCAAGACTGGTAAACTCAGGAAAAAGATGGACAAACCTAAAAGGTCAAATGCAACTATGCAAAAGATAGGTGTCAATAAATGTCCGGAGCTAAAGTGTTTCGAAGTATGTTCCGCGGTTAGCATTTTATATGGTTTGGTAGCCCGGGGGTCAACGGCCATGATGGGTGTTCGTCATGTCCAGGGGGTGGATAATCAAAGGTTGGGTAATCATTGGCCTTCCGCCCGGGATTGACCAAACGAATTGATGGATGGTTATTCGTACTAGAGCTCAAGGGCTACTAGTGATGGTTGTGATAACAAAAGATTCACTGATCAAGAACAATGTGTTGCATTTCGCGGACTTAAAATCGAAAGTATGCGCCGTAGTTAGAAAGAACGAGTACCAAGATTCTATAAGTGCGGTCCTTTGCTCACCAACGCCGGATCCATCCTGTCAGATTTATTCGATGATCACCATGAACTTTATCTGAAAGTGGAATCAAATTTCTCCAGCGACGCTTGGTCGGGTACGTGGTTCATGAGTGTTCACTCGACTCGTCTTAGACTGGTAAGTTTTGGCCGGATGTTGTATGTGGGAGTGCCGCGGGTTACTTTTGAGTGGCATGTTTTTGTCCAGTACGTTTGTCTAACAGTAATGTTATGATTGAACAAAAGTTTTTGAAGGTGTTGGAAGTTGAGGCAAATTCCAAAGTGTGATCAGGTGTACAAGAGGTTAAAGTGTTTGACCACAAATATAGACAAGTAATGATATACTGAAGGATCGAAACTCGGTTGCCAAACTTGCAAATTTTGAACATCCGCTGCAACCAAACGCCCAGCAAGAATCTTAGGTACATATATGCTAAAAGAATCATCATGAAAAAATGTTCCAAATGTGGCATAAGAATGTGACAGAAAAATGTTCCAACTGAATCACTTGTTAAACAATCTGGAGCCCAGCAATTGGGCGGACAATAATAGAGTGACCGGAGGTCAAGCTTTTAAGAGCTGGGAGGGGCGAACACGATCAGCGGACCGTAGACAGAATCTTTCATGATAGTACTCCCAAATAGTGCTTTAATAGTACTCTAGTGGGATAGCACTGAAAAGGTTGTCTGACTTTTGTAGTTTATCTTGGGAAGACAAGAGATGTGATTGGGAAGAAAAATGTGGGCCATGATGTGGGCAACACTTTGACACAAAAGATAAAGGATGTAGACCCCACATCGCTAGTAACATGTGCATAATAACTTGTAACATGTGCATAAGACCAAGCAATAATAACTTGTAACATGTGAAAAGAATCCTATGCCTTGTAAGTTTAACACCAAGTTTTAATAAAAACGTACTTCACGATAACAGTACAACCCATATTTATTGTTTCGTGATCTTTCCGAAATCACATCATGTTTCGAATATTTAAAGGTTGTGATGAACCAGTAGTCTAACGAATAGAGTATGAAAGTTGTAGACTTACAAAGGGTGTGATCAGAATAAAAGGAACAAGGGAGACAACAGCAGATTTCATGTACCCATACAGTTGGAGTCGAAAACAGCTACAAACCCATTTACCCTTTCCTTTTCTCTTTTCATTAGTGGAGGTTTGGAACCCTGGAAAGATTTGGACCCGAGTAGTACCGAAAGATACCATTTTCTCGAGGAGAAATCTATGGAATCATTTTTTAAGAGAGCGCGAAGCATGTTTTGCCTGATTGCTCATTTGGTAAAAGTAACTTTAGAACGCAGTTATGTTTCTGGTCCCACGGATGGCGCCACTTGTTGAAGCATAAATCCGTCGGGCTGGTCTTGACGGTAGATTGAGCCATCCCGAGCTTGGATGTCTGCTGCAGTACAAGAAATAAACCGGTTAGAAGGGGTCCCGAGGCCGAAGCCCCGGAGCCACCCTCCGACGGTCAAGTTAGTATAGTAAAGAAGTATGTGTGAGTTTTAGTGGGAGAGATCATACCATTGAGAGTGATAAATGCCCTCTATTTATAGATGGATCTCTTTGTCATCATCTGGTGGGCCCGGGTCATGATAGTGATGTATTTAGGCGGGAAGAATTTAGGCGGAAAATATTTAGGCGGGAAGCTCCAGCCCCAGAAGGGCCAACCCCGGACGGGCCTTGCTCCAGCCCCGGAAGGGCCAGCCCCGGAAGGGCCAGCCCCGGAAGAGCCAGCTCCAGCCCGGACTCACTCATTATGGCCTTCCCGGACCATACGTCATCAAACAAGTAGTATTGTAATATGTTTACCTATACATGTTCGTTTCGGCAGGTTGGATAACACAACTAAGTTTTAATTGGTATGTTCAGTATCTTCATGAACGTTAGAACACAGACCAACCATTGGTAGACCACCAACAGTGAGTTGGGTCATATTCCAACAGATGTATAGATGAGGCACACTTTAGTTTAGGCCGGTTCAAGCTAAATTAACATGGTTTAATTTACAGAAGAGCATGTGTAGTGATTTAGACAAGTTGTTTACACACGTAAGATACAAGGAACAACATTCCACGCATATAGCAAAATACAAATGGACAAATTCTTGTACAAAAGGGATAAGCAAATCAACGCTAAGCAGTTACGACTGTTCAACATGTTCATGTGTCTGTCCTATAAGCAGTTAAGTCATTTTCTTTCAAAACGTTCTCAACCAGCAACGCTGAAATGAAGTCAGTTTATAGGTAGATTACTATATAATATTGTTTCCTAATCTTAGGAAAGTATCCTCATTTTTGTTTCGTGTATCCTGTCGAATAGTCACATACTTCTCAAACCAGTAGAAAAATGTTTGTCGAATTATGTTGCAGACCCAACAGCAAGTACATATAGAAAGTTACTTAGCGGCTGTTAAAGTTACTAACCACGAAATGAAATTAAAACATAGTGCATGGATCCGAAACAAAAACACATATACTAATGTTGTATTGTAATTACTAGCTAGCCAATATCGATCCGCTACATATATAACCTTTCTTGCTGGTCATTTTCGACCTAAATCAAAAAAAAATATTGTTTCATAAGCACAAAAAACGCGCTTGTGATCCCAGACTTCTCTCCTCGACTTGTGGTTCAACCTTTTAGAAGTGTTCTTGGATCTGCATTGCAACAAATGAGATCAGTCACGGAACATAAGATCGAACTAAACTAAGGGTGTACATAATGGATGAGTATGATGTATACCTAGTTGGTTAATAGCCTCCGAGCTTTTCATTAGTCTTATTCTTTTACATGTTTCAACAAACATCCTGAAAAAACATAACACAAAGCCATTAGATTACATCTCCAGAGGCCGGTCGATCTAGAAAGAAATGCACCGGGACACAATATACAAACGAAAACTTACTTCCATGGAACGTCCCCGACTAGCATCCAATCACCATCTTTATCTTCATATGTCGGAACATGCTCCGATCTATTTACATTATCCATCATCTTCTCATTCACTACATTGCCAAAACATTGATCATCACCATGTTAACACAACTCAGTATCATATCTGAATAACTAGATCATTAAGTACTTACGGATGGTGAAGCACGAAAACATGTCTTCAAAAGCGCAAAGAAGCTGTTCGTAACTTGTGTATGATTCTAGATTTACTTTTCTCAAATATGGAGCTCCATCAACTGCCACCTTTACGTACTTGCAGTTACGACTCTTTGTCGTGTTCTTTCTGTATGATCGCACCGGTGGCCATCCTACCACTCGTTCCCTGTGATATCAACCAACAATTTTTACTACATATCGTCAAAAATACCTTATATAGTCGTCCTTAAAACATATTCATAGCTGATTAGATATGCATGTATGAGCTTATAATTAACCACTTGTAATTTGTAAAATAAGGTTTCATATAGTCATTTTCAGATCGAGTCATGCACAAAAATTCTTTGTGAACTGCAACAACAATACCCAATCTCGCCGGTGAGACGTAGACGGTCACACCCCTACCCGAGGGTAAAGGGACTACATCGAGAAAGACTTTCGGCAAGTGTGTGTCCAAGCAATCAGACAATATGTAAGGTGTGTGCGAGGAAAGAGAGATAATGACATAAACGGAAGCATATAAAGCAAAAACATACAAGCGAGCAAAAACATAACGCATACTGACAAAGAAACAAGATAGCAGGCCAAAATAAGGAGAAAAAAAAGCACTAGGGGCACATAAGATCAAAATTTACATAGGAAACATATAAGAAGATAAAGCAAAACACACAAAACAATCAAATTTATAGGCATTAAACACAAAAATTCTTTGTGAACTATTCAACTTAATTAACAGCATTTTTAGTAAAGGTGTATGTAGGGTTTTTTTTCTTATGATAACTTATAGCTTTAGTTGAACATTAACAAACATGTATGAATAAGGGGAATAAATCTATAAATCTAGAACGTTTAATGTTTAAGTTATATATAGATATACAGCCTGGCCAAAATCAAACAACTTTAACTTACCTTGATACATGCTTTCTCGAATCCGATTCTGAACATTCAGAATCGGATGGTTTCTCCGAAAACTGTCGTTTTGTACCAAGCTTTCTTTCTCGAGACTCTCCAGGTAATGCTAGTGTAAGCTCCATTTCATCATAATCATCGTCTCTACCTCCTCGATCAGCGGTTGTTTCACGAGTTACATTTGACATTAGGCCCCGGTGCTTCTTCAGTGATCGATAAAACTTCAAGTTTATAGAAATATTAGAGATAATGTTAATAACAAAAACGCGTTGGTGTTGTGTATATAATGTTGAATATATATAGGGGAAAAACCATGTTAAACATGACAAATGGGAAAATGACACGTGGCATATCATAAAAGGTTACCATGCTATGAATTGATGGGACTTTTGTGGGTCCTTGTTTTAAAACATGGTAATTGGTCTTTCTTATTTTATCTTGTCGGGGAATTTGTTATCTTGAAACGTAAAAGGAACATATGAATGATAAAAGTCAAAAACAAATATTCAAACCCATGATTTTTTTTCCTAAAAAAGTTACTCCGTGTGATTTTAGTTGGAAACAAATCATTCAGACTCATGATTTTTCTAGGAAAAGTTAATCTATGTTTTCACCGAAAACATCTTAGTTCATACGGCTCATTTTGATCCGTGCTTGTTTTGACATATTGCTCAAACCCGCTCATTTTGCCACATCTAAATAAAGGTAACCCTAACGCGAAACCATTTAAAATTGATGTAACCTTTCATCAAAGACGATGCCTTGCTGTATAATGCAATGTTCAGGCTAAGTGTCATTGCAAATTAGGGAGAATTAAGATCAAACCAGGTACATATTTCACATAAACTTTTCATATGACGATCTTGCAAAAACATCTACATTGCGATTATTTATCCAAATTAGTTATCTTCAGGTTTGTCTTTATAGGAGTGTATGTGGTGCCATTGCATAGGACCAACGCTTGACGAGAGCCACAAAATTTCATGCACTCATATATATTGTGTGTATGGCACGGGCCATCGAAATCTACTAGACGACATTGTTATCTTAACACGTCTAATTACCTAATATATTAGTTTGGTTATTCAAAACACGTAATTAAGTTTTGAAAATGCAATCCTAAATACACTCAAGCCGGATTAACGTATATAGATCACATACGGATAAACATGCATGCTTTGAGACATACTTTTTGGTGTATGTGAACTCAATAAGATAACATTTAAATTATTAAATGTACACAAACAACTTTTTACATATATAAGACATTAAATAAACACCGTCATAGCTAGAAGACATGACAAAATGATTAAAATCAGAGACAAAGCTTGTGGAGATGTTTGTGTGCTAATTAAAGAGTTGCCATCTTTTCCAGACCAAGTGAACCCCAATTCGTGCACATTCTATTTAATTACTTACTGTATAAGAGTAACATTCCCTTTATCACAAATTAATTGTCCACTAATAAAAAAAAAAAAAATATATATATATATATATATATATATATATATATATATATATATATATATATATATATATATATATATATATATATATATATATATATAGTGTAGGGTTATTTTCAGAGCAAAAAAAAGGTACAGAACTGCGAGAACCGATCTCAACCTTCTATTTTTTTAATCAATGGCTATAAATGATGATGGCAGTTTTGTAATTAAACTGAAAACAAAAAGTATTCAATTAAAAGAAAAAGGATATTATAGGGTTTTCAAAATAAATAAAAGTTAGTGCTAATAAAAACCGTACCCACTATCTTCTTCTTCATTTTAACATAACCCTAAAAAAAAAAAAAAAAAAAAAACCTCTCTTCTTCTCTCTTGCGCCGCCGCCGGCCACCAACGAAACACCACCACCGCCACCTCTATCACCTCACCGCCACCACCAAAACAACTACCACAACCTCCTCTTCACCCTACACTACCACACGCGCTCTCTAAAACTCACCACCATCACCTCTTTCATCTTAACGCGCCTCCACTCTACTCCCAACCACCTCCATTTATTAGATCGAGAAGGAAAAGGTAAGCCATGTTATTGTGCGCATAGTTTTTATTCTTTTTATGTATCGTTATTGTGATTTATTTGATATGTTTGTTTGATCTTGTCACAAATTGATCAATGTGTATATTTTGCATTTGAGATAAGGTGTGTGTATTTTGTGAAGAAATAATAAAAATTAGATAAAATAATTCATCATAAAAATTGAGATAAGGCGGTGTGTGTATAGAAAGTTTAATCAGTTGATCCTAATTTGTCATGTGTGTGTAGTTTGCCGTTCACTTTGCGTATTTTGTGTCTTTGAGGTACTTTGAGTGCATATATGTCATGAAATTAAACAGATAGATGTATGTGTATCGAACATGTGATGTAATTGACAGATCATAGTTGTAATTTGTGTATTCGTTACTGCAAGTGTATTTGTGTGTTTGTGTCTATTTTCACGAGATTTATGCTGCGTTTTGTTTACTGAACTTGATTTGTTGTTTTCATATTCGGTTATCTAATTGTTTAAATTTCATCAAAAATAGACTCGTAATCAATGTTTATATTTGGTGTTTGAGGTAATGTGTGTGTTTTATTTGTGATGAAATAAAAAAATAGATCAAATAACGTATTTTGAAAGTGCATATGTATTTTTACAATTATTGGAGTTTGAATGTATTCACAGTACATATGTATTTTATTGTTACCAAGGCTTTAAACTTAATGGAGTGCATATGTGTTTTTACCGTTTCTGGTGAATTTGTTGCCTTCTGTGCACATGTGTTTTTATAGTTTTGGAGTTAAATATATTGAAAGTGCATATATGTTTTTAGTTATGATATAAAGATTTTTTGTGTTTAGTTCTATTTTAAGTGTGCACTTGTGTTTCGTGGTTACAGGTACGAGTATGATGAGCAATATGAAGAGTGCACATGTGTTTTGTACATACTATCTAGCGATAAGATAGTTAAGCTAAAGATTTAAAGATTAAAGACACAAGTGCAGCCGCAGATACAAGTGCACATATACATACAAAGAAATACAAAGTGTTCAACGAGGGAAAATACATGTGCATATATGACAACATTTTTGCTTTTAGAAATTTGTATTTGAAGTGTATTATCACATGATTTTAATTTTTGTATATAATGTTTTTGTTTTAAATTGTAAGCAATACATGTAAAATACTTTTGTTTGCCATTTCATGCACTACAAACACACGTAAATTTATATTATCTAAAAAAACACATATGCACCTTACCAAATACACGTAAATTGAACACTACAAATATACGTAAACATACATTATATAAAAAACACATGTGCACCTTACTAAAAATGCATGCTGAAAAAAATATTATTCAAAAAAAAAAAAAATCCCTAAAATGTAGGAACTAAAAAACGGTTTTTATTTAAAAAATCAAAAAGAAATTAAAAAATGCAATTTTACTATTATACCCTTTTGAATTAAATAATAAAAATAAATATCCAAAAAAATCTGATTGGTTGATGCTGGTTCTCGCAGTTCTGTACCTTTATTTGGTTCTGAAAAGAACCCTTCCCTATTGTTGGTCCCTTTACACTATTAGAGTTAACTAGAAAGTTAATCTATTTCGTGTTATGACTAATACAATGTTTAGGATTAATTCTAACAGTTATAAAACGTGAGTATAAAAACAACAATATTTTTCAACGTTTAAATTCTTATTAGAAATAATTCCAAGAATCTATACCCAAGTGTTTTGCGGAACAAACACTTGGGATTGAATAGACAAGGGTATGGGGTGTCTCCTATCGAAACTCAAGTTTTGCTTGAGTGGTAACAATATACCCACTGAGCTATCTCAGTGAGTTGTATACTCTTTGTAGGAGAGAAGTTCCTTTGCAAAAGTTCAAGACTTTAAATATACAAAGCACACTTTAACTTCTCTCCTATCTGATCTATTTATACACAAGTAATCTAAGTATAAGTGATTAAATATAATACAAGTTGTTGAGGTTGCGTGTCTGACAATTACAAATAGTAATTGTCATTTCCAAGAACCAATAGGAAAGGGCTAATAAGACTTTGGGAGTTGTTGGCTGACACTCCATGACTTTTAGCCGCAATAGGGAAGGTTGGATCTGACAAGAGAAGAGTGTTGGGCTTACACTATTATCTTCTCAGATCTTTTCCCTATTGTTCCCGCCTTTTCTTCAGGCGCTGGTTCCTCAGTCCTTCAATCACTTTGTTAGTTGAGGAGACTGGGTTCAGTAAGTTCTTGTCCAACACTCACTGAACCATCATCTTCTTCTTTGGCTTAAGTCCGACTCAGGGAGTGCCGCCTTCCTGAGAGGTGAATCCTTCTTCTTGAATTCGTCTTAAGCATCTTGAAGATGACTCACTGAGAGGCTGTTCTCTCAGTGACTTGAATTGTTCTCGGTTTAAGTTAAACACTTAGTTAATTTGTGTCCAAATCAAGTTTTACGTATTCTTGGGTTTTTCATAACCCAACAATCTCCCCCTATTTGGATATAAATTATTCCTAAGTGTTTTGATCAGTATGAGTGAGCTAACGTCTTCTGCTCATACTGAATGTACTAGAAAATAAATAAGGATATTGATATAGCAAAACATTCATCAATTTATTCATATCATTACAAGTCCTATTATTCTAAGTACAAAATACTCATGGTTCCTCAACAAGACCCATGAGTTCAAGCTTCGCCTTCTTTGACATCAACACCTCTTTATCTGGTTGATCCTTCATCATCTGATCCATCAACCTTACAAACTCCTCATTTTCAGGTCTCCTGATATTAAGCGCCATCAGTTTGTAAGCAAGGAGTGTTGTTGTTTCCACTTTGTCGATGTCAGAGACTCTTTGAAAGGCTTCCTGACCAAATTCATCCACAAAGAAGATACCATACTCAGGTTCTTTGATGACCAGGTTGGGACGGAACTTGACTCCCTGAGGAGTAGTCCTGTTGCAATGAAGTGCAGCTATGTATTGTTCAGGTTCGATATCCACAACTTTTCTTTTCCTCCTAACCTTCTGAGTAAACTCAGGGATTGTTAGTCCCTGAGAAGCAAGTGCCTCATCATGGTTAATGCCCAGACTCTTTGCCACTCTTGCAAGTTCCTCATACTTAGCACTCAGTGACTTGATGATGATTGGGGCATTCTTGCTTGCGGTTTTCTTCCTCATGATGGGCATCATCATATCCCATTCTCTTAACCCATAGTCTGAAAACTTGATTGCAGGGAGATGTTCAGACTTCCTTGGACCTCTATGGATTGTTAAGCTCAGAGGTCTGGTGGGATGAATAGTGATATCAGTGATTTTGCCTTCATCTTTGGTTTTGGTCATGTGCCATACATACCTCTCATAAATCCTCTGCCTCTTTTCTTCCTTAAGTTTGGCTTGTTTGTTGTGTTCCTTAAGGATTTCAGCCTGAAGCTTGAGAAACTCATCCCCTTTGATGTCCTTCTGCTCAGACTCTTTGATCACTTCTTTGGCAACCTTAGAAATTTCAGACCTGTTGAGTACCAGCTCTTTCTCTCTTTCTTTCCTGAGCTCTTCTTGGTGTAAAATTTCAGCCAGTTGATCAGGAGTCCCATAGACCCTTCTCCCATCCTCTAAATCAACATAGAATGGTGCATCAGGATCTGCACGTCTTTCAGAAGAAGCCTTGACTAAGAGTGATTCAGGAGGAGGGTTTGTTTCAGTCACCATGATTTTCTTCCCTTTGTCAATGGGAGGAGGTTGACTGGTGGATGTCTCAGGGACAGTTACTAAAGCAGAATTGGGATCAGGGATTGGAGGATCATCAATTTTCTCCCCCTCAGCAGATGGCGGAGCTTTAGTGGAGACATCTGCTGACTGAGGAGGTGGAGGAGTATGAGAGGCCTGAAGAATGGATAAAATGTTGGAGACCATAGACTTTGTTTCAGAAGTCTCATTCTTCACGGCACTTAATTCAGTAGCCATTGTCTTCTGGTGGGAGGTGAGTTCAGTTACTTGGGTGGTGTAGTGTTTGACCAGCTCATTATGTGTTGTTGAGAGCTGCTCAAAGGCTGAGGAGATTTTGATCAGGTGCTCCTTGGATGCATTAACAGCCTGATAAATGGACTCTTGCTGTGTCCTTAATCCTTGAAGATCTACCCCCTGAAGGAGCTTTAGAAGCTCAGTTATGCTGGTGGAGGTGTTAGCTTGAGAGGCCAAGTATGCATCCAATCTGGTGACAAAAGTGGGATCATCTGCAAGATGTTCTTGTACTGATTCTATAGCCTTGAGGATGTTGGACAGTTCCTGATGCTGTCCAGTGGCTATGTCATCTACAGATTTGTTCAGGTCGCCAAGTTGTTTATCAGTGAGGGTGGCGGCCTGAAGAATCTTTGCCTGAGATTCTTCCACTGAAGCCCTGAAGTCAGCATAGGAGGATGCCACTTCAGTGTGCTTATCCCATAGCTCATCCGCAACAGAGTTGTAAAGACCTTCGTTGGCTTTGCGAAGGACTTTTGCCATTTGTCTTTCAGAAGCCGGATGAGCATCGTCATACTTTTGCAACCACTTGGGAGTGGTTGAAGCACCTGATGATGATGATGATGAGGTTGATGGAGAACTGGGTGGTTGATCCTCAGGATGAGGTGAGGAATGTTGTTTCTCAGAGGGCTGAGGAGGGCTTACTTGTGTTTCCATTTCCTCCTCAGCATCAGGGATCTCATCATCACCAAAATCAATCTCCTCCTCTGACTCATCAGCCAACAAATTTTTATAGTTAGCCAGAGAAGGAGCCTTCAGTAAATCCGGCTCCCCCTCAGAAGAGGGCTCACCTTCGTTGTGGCCAGGTCCTGATTCTTTTGTCATAATAACTGGTGGGGTTTGACCAGCCTGACTAGTCATAATAACTAGGGGGTTTGCCCAGCCTGACTTTTAGAATCAGTTCCTGAGAGAACAAAAATGCCTGAGGTGGGTTTGGGTTCCGTATCGGCGGGTGGTTTAAATCCCTCCGAGTCTTTGTCCCCCTGAGCGCCTTCATCCACTGATGGGTGTTTTTCAGTGGAATCATGAGGCACTCCTTGTGAAGATGTATGGACCCCCCTTCCCATCAGGATTGGTCTGTCCTTTTGGGGATTTAGGGTCCTGAACTCCCTGAGACCCTGAGTGTGATTGCTCAGAGACGTTAGCAGGATGTGAGTGGGTATGGGTCCCCGTCTCAGTGGAGTAGTACTGCGCCACCGAGGATATAGAACCCTGAACTCCCTCAGGCTCTGATTGTGATTTATCAGTGCCTTCATTAGGATGTGAGTGGGTGGATGCTCCTGACCCTTCTGACTTGTTTTTGTCAGTAGGGACATTAGGAAAGGGTTTGCCCGAGGATACTGAGGATGATTGCTCAGCACCCTCCAGTGGCGTTTGTTTTGTGGCCAAAGTGGTCTCTTGTATGGGAGTCTGAGAGGTCAAGGTCACAACAACTTTCTTGGTGCCTGAGGCAACAGTCTCAGTGACGAGTGGTTTAGGTCTAACCACCTTACTGGATTGTCCCCCTTTCCCTTTCTTCTTCTTCACCTTCTTGGTTGGTGAAGGAACTGGTGAGCATACATTTTCACCCTGAATCACCATTAACATGTAGGTGGTCAGGGCGACCGGTTGTACCTCAGTAATGTCACTACTAAAGTTGGTCTTATGCAAGATGTCAGGTTTTGTACCTTCATCGTCAGACCTTAAGTAGTCAGAACCAAGAAGATCCTGAAGCACACAGGAAATGAACCTAGGATAAGACATATGTCTTTGCCTATGTTTCCCTGAGAGCTTTGACACGAGGTCTCGGAAGATTATTCCTCCGATATCTATTTTTCTAACCACCAAGAGACTGAACATCATCAATTGTTGTGATGAGTTCAACTGCTCAGTGAAGGATTTGTTTCCTCCGAGTACCTGAATGATGAATGTCATCATAAGTCTCCAGACAGGGTGAAACCATGTCTTCACTATTGGAGCCTTTGCCAACAAGGCTTCAGGAGACTCGCCAGGACGCCTAACATCATGAGGCCCTAGGAAAAGCATTTCAGCTTTTATTTCCTGATCAGTAGGGTTAGCCTCAAAGTTCTCAACAAAGTTAAGACCAGTGGCCATGATGAAGGTCTTGTAGTTCAGGGAGAGAGTCCTAGTCCCATTCATCACAGTGAAAGTGATGATAGACTCTTTTGTGTCCTTAGGGCTAGTAGCCGTTGCGGTACACCAAAACTCCCTGAGATAGTCATTATAGATGACTTCTGGGGTGGTTGTAAAAGATGTGGCAAGGAAGCAGTTTTGTAAATACTTAACTACATCCTTGTAACCCGCATATTGCTGCGGGTAATGGAAATTTCCAACCACATTGTTTTTGGTCAGGTCCACGCCCTCCATTGTGAAGCTTACATTTGGGGCGGTGGTGATAGCATTAGAGGAAGCCATTTTATGATCGGGTTTAGGTCGGAAAATGGTCGGATATTTCTTAATGCTAAGAACACACACACAATTTGTTTGAGAAATAAAAAGGGCAGAGTTTGCTTATAAATTTCTAAAAACGTGTGTGTGTATTCTTTTGGATGGGTATTTATAGGATAGTGGAGATGGGGGTATTTTTGGCATTTGAGTGATCTTATTTAATCAAAATATAATTTTTGGAAGTTATTTTGAATAAAATGTTTGAGATCCGCATTAAATGCCACCACTCCACTTTTCCTCTTTTTTCTCAATTGGCAGAGTGAACAGTTGAGCAGTTTCTGCAAAAGGGAGAAGTTGCAGAGTTTCCATCATCACACAGTGTTTTGTGTGAGAGAGGGCATTGAATGCCAAGTTGGGAAGTGGGGGCCCATTAGGTGTATGCCAGAAAGGCAAAAAGAACAAATATTCTTGAATTAAATATGAGTTCAGTTACCAACCTCGGACATTTACTAACTAGATACTTAGAGCATTTAAGTCAGTATTTAATGTCCCTTCTCAGGGCCCTGAATGACTTTTCATTCAGTGATGGTATTTCAGGGACTTGGGATTAGTCACTGATGATTCAGGAATATGGAAAGATTCCTGAGAAGCAAAGATTCAGGAACTTGGGTTTAGTTTCTGAACCCTCAAGATTTCAAGAACTTGGGTTTAGTTCCTGAGGTTGTGGATTAGTGAAATAATTCACTGACGAACACTTTAAGTCAGGGACCTGAGATTTTAAGAATTTACACTTCAGTTGGTAGGAATCAATCAGTGGACTGATTCTCTATATCCAACATTCCTAATTCAGCTTTCAGTCTTGTGAAAGTTGGTTCATCCAAAGGTTTGGTGAAGATATCAGCTAACTGATATTCAGTAGGAATGAAGTGTAATTCAATGTCACCATTCATGACATGGTCCCTGATGAAGTGATATCTGATATCAATGTGTTTTGTTCTCTGATGAAGAACAGGGTTGTTAGAGATTGCAATTGCACTTGTGTTATCACAAAAGATGGGTACCATCTTGTACTGAATTCCATAGTCACTGAGTTGACTTTTCATCCAGAGTACATTTGCACAACAACTAGCTGCTGCAACATATTCAGCCTCAGCTGAGGACAAGGCAACTGATTGTTGCTTCTTAGCACTCCAACAGACTAATTTCCCACCAAGTATTTGGCAAGAGCCTGAGGTGCTTTTTCTGTCCATGTTGCATCCAGCATAGTCAGAGTCTGAGTATCCTTTGAGATCAAGTCCTGAGCACTTAGGATAGTATAATCCAAGGTTAGGAGTGCCCTTTAGGTACCTGAATATCCTTTTCACAGCAGTGACATGAGATTCTCTTGGGTCAGATTGATATCTGGCACATAGACATACTGAGAATTGGATATCAGGTCTTGAAGCAAGAAGATACATCAGTGATCCTATCATTCCTCTAAAGAGAGTTTGATTTACTGGTTTGCCAGTTAGATCAGGACCAAGGTTGTTTGGGGGAACCATGGGAGTCTTGACTGAGGCACAGTCACTGAGATCATACTTCTTCAGTAGATTCTTTACATACTTCTCTTGACTGATAGTGGTTCCTCTATCAGTCTGCTTGATCTGAATACCAAGAAAGTATGTCAGTTCTCCCATCATGCTCATTTCAAACTTCTTTGCCATTAGTTTTTCAAATTGTTTGCAAAGTTTGAAACTTGTTAAGCCAAAGATGATGTCATCAACATACACTTGTGCTAGTGTGACATCATTATTTATCTTATAGATAAACAATGTGTTGTCTATCTTGCCTCTGACAAATTTGTTTTGGATTAAGAAGGCTGAGAGAGTCTCATACCATGCCCTAGGAGCTTGCTTCAGTCCATAAAGGGCTTTGTTAAGCTTGCAGACATGATCAGGAGACTCATGACTTTCAAATCCAGGAGGTTGCTCAACATAAACTTCTTCTTTCAGTGAACCATTTAAGAATGCACTTTTAACATCCATTTGGTATACCTTGAAGTTCATGTATGTAGCAAAAGCAAGAAAGATCCTGATGGCTTCCATCCTTGCTACTGGTGCAAATGTTTCCTCATAGTCAATGCCTTCTTGTTGATTAAAGCCTTTGGCTACAAGTCTGGCTTTGTTTTTAATGACTATGCCATTTTCATCAGTTTTGTTTTTGAATACCCATTTCATGCCAATGACTGAGACATTCTCAGGACATTTGACCAAGGTCATTACCTTGTTTCTGTCAAATTGTTCCAGTTCATCATGCATGGCCTGAACCCAACTTGGATGTTTAAGTGCTTCTTTAACACTTTTGGGTTCAATTGTGGAAATGAAGTCCACAAATAGGCATTCATTGGATGAGGCTGCTCTTAGACTAGCAGCCATGCTCCTGGTGAGCATGCCTTCAGTAGGCTCTCCAATAATATTGACAAGTTCAATGTCCTAAGACCTAGTCCAACTTTCTTGAGGTCCTGGATACTGATTTGAACTTGTGGAGGCCTGATTGGGTAGAGGGGTTGGCTCTGGAGTAGACACTTGATCATTGTTTGGATCTTGAGTGTCTATCAGATCACTGAGATTGTTTGCATCTTGAGTATTTTGAACAGGCTGATTGATAACATCAGTGTGTGTATGTGCCTCAACAAACTCAGTAATGGTTGGGTTAGGCAGGTTGTGAGGGATTATATAATAGGAGAGATTAGCATCATCTTGATACTGAGTAGAAGAATTGTTTTCAGACAGATATTCATCAGGAGGATATCTTGAAGAATTATCAATTCCTATCTCTTCTACTGAGGGAGTTGAGAACCTGAGAGCATCAGTGCTCTCATCAAAGGTAACATGAAATGTTTCCTCAGTCTGCTGTCTCCTTGTGTTGAACACTTTGAAGGCTTTTGAGACAAGTGAGTATCCCAGGAAGTATCCATCATCAGCTTTTGCATCAAATTTCCCTAGGTGATCCTTGTGATTATGAATAAACACTGGACACCCAAAGACATGAAAGTAGCTGATGTCAGGGATTCTTCCTTTGAATAACTCATATGGGGTTTTCCCATGTCTCTTGACAATTATGGATCTGTTTTGTGTATAACAGGCAGTTTTGACTGCATCAGTCCAAAAATGGTTGGAAAGGACTGATCCACATAGCATTGTCCTAGCAGCTTCAATGAGTGTTCTGTTTTTCCTTTCAGCAACACCATTTTGTTCAGGTGTGTATGGAGAGGAAAAGTCTTGGGAAATACCTTTCTCATCACAGAAACATTCAAGTTCACTATTTTTGAACTCAGTCCCATTGTCAGTTCTAATTTGTTTGACCTTAATGTCATTTTGATTTTCAATGTTCCTGACAAAGGACATGATTGTTTCAGCTGCCTGACTCTTTTTGATCAGGAAGAATACCCAGGTGTATCTAGAGTATTCATCCACTATGACTAGAGTATACTTCTCATGGTTAATAGACCTTGGACTGACAGGTCCAAATAGATCCATATGGAGAAGATGTAGGCAGTTCCTGATGGAAAAGTTGGTTTTGGTTTTAAAGGATGCTCTGTGATGTTTACCTTTTTCACAAGCTGAGCATGGTTTATCCTTAGAAAACACAAGAGATGGTAAGCCAAGGACTTTGTTTTGTTTTACAAGATTGTTTATGTTCTTAAAGTTCAGGTGGGTAAGTCTCTTATGCCAAAGCCAGTTGAGTGTATCAGTGGCTTTAGCAAAGAGACAAGTTCCATCCTGAGTTAGACTGGTCATGTCTAATACATAAACATCTTGTCTTCTTGGTGCAATGAGGACAATTTCCTTATTTGCATTGAAGATGGTTCCTTGCTTATCATCAAACTGAACTATGTATTTTGCATCACATAGTTGACTGACACTGATCAGATTATACTTAAGACCATTTACATATGCTATCCTAGTAAAGACAATACCATTGCAGTTTACTGAACCATAACCTTCAGTGAGACATGATGAATTATCAGCAAATATCACTTTGGGTCCTGGTTCTTCCACATATTTGTGCAGACACTCCTTAACACCAGTCATGCTCCTTGAACATCCACTATCTAGATGCCAAACAGGATCCCTGGCATGCTTCTGCACAAATAGTAAACTAGGTCAGTTCTTTCTAGGACTCCATTTCATGGAGGGTTTGGTATTGTAGGTCTTTATGAAAGTATTAATTGATTCATGGTCAGAGGTTGAGTGGACTGAGCTACCACATGTTTTGCATTTGGTTGTAGGGGTAGCCTCAGTAGTCTGAGAGGATTATTTCATTCCTCTTCTTGACTGAATGACCTTCTCTTTTCCTAAGGATTTCTGAGTGGAACTTCCACTAGATTCACAATATTTGTCAAATTGACAATCTTCAGGGTGGTGGTCATTAAATCCACACAAAGGGCAGGGTGGAAAAGGCTTGGCCTTTTGCTTCTGTTTCTGCTTAGAATAAGAAGGGTAGTTCAGGCACTGAGCCTTAAGTCCTGAAAAGTTTGACATGACTGAGCATTGTTTATGATCAGAGGTCCTGTGATCTTCCTTTTTTCAAATCATACAATAAAGGACTCTATAGCAATCATCAGTGAGATGATTTGTATAGTTGCATAGCTCACATCTTTTCAGGGGTTTTGTGGGTTTGGGTTTGGTCTTTGAGGAAGTTGGTTTTTGTTCCTTCTTGGATTGAAAGGATTTCTCATAAGATGCAATCTTCTCTCCTAGCTTCCTGACCATTTCAGCCAACTGATCAAATTTTGAGTCAGGGCTTTGGGTTGATACTTCAGAAGGGACTGAAGTTGATGAGTCATCAGTATTTACTGAGACATCAAGGTTTGCTCTCTTCAGGATGGTTGTTCCCCTTCCTGATCTCTCCTTTGGAGAGTGTGGTGAGAAGACCATAGGTGGGAGGCCTAAGTTAGGTGTAGCACCCTGAAGGGTATTCAGTGGAGGAAGTGGAGGGTATGATTCTGATTCAGACTCATCCAAGGACTCAGTGAGTGGTTCAGTGAGTTCAAGTATACTGAGTTTTTCAGTGAGTCCAAGCATATTTTTCAAAGCCTGACTTTCAGGAAGCAAGATCTTTCCAGTCTCAAAGTTTGGTAACTTACTGACTGGGTTGTCCCTGACAATCCAGTCATTTGACTTGGGAAGTAATTCTTGCTCAAAAGATATGCCAGCTGGAACAAAGTTCATTTCATTTTGACACACAGTTGGATCAACCATAAGAGGGTCAATACCAATGGTTTTCTGAGAGATTAATCCCACAGTGTCAAAAACCTTAGGGTTCTTCTTGGTCCAGCTTTGAATGATAGCCTTTTCTTTGTTAAGTTCAGTTTGAAGGACTTGGTTTTGTTTCAAAATCTCAGTGTTCTGAATTTGTAGAGTTATTGTTTCTAGTTTGGCTTGCTTAAGTACAAGCAGTTCATCTCTACATTTGTTCAATTCTGACACAATATTGTTATATTTTGAAAGCAAGTTAAGCCTTTGTTCTTCAACAAACTTTAAATCAACACAAATATAATTCATGTAAGATTGCCAATCAGAATCATCATCCATAGAAAGTAAAGTTGTTACCTTCTTCATGGTGATGTTGACCCACTCTCCATTTCTAGCATGGCCTTTTCCCACAGCCACCTGATCCTCTTCTGAAAGTGCCATCAGTGCACTAACTCTTATTTCCTCATCTGAGGAAACCTCTTCATCATCCCAATCATATGCTTCAGCTATTAAAACCTTGTTCTTTGTCTGAATAGGTTTAGATGTTTGAGCGGCCTGAGACAATATGGGGTTAGTTTCAAGAAGTGCAAGTTTAGCTTTGATATTCCTATATTTTGTTTCAAAATCCTTTTGACCCTTGTTTTGGAATTGTTGGGTGGACTGAAACATTTTAGGTTGAAACTTGCTAGTTCCTAAAAATTTGTAAGAGGGTTCTGAGATAGTTTTAGAATAACAGTCCCTGGCAAAATGACCCTTTTTACCACATTTAAAGCATTCAGTGGTCTCATTTGCTTTTGATTTTGTAAAGTTGGACTGATTTCTTTTGATGAAACGTTTTGAACTAGCAAGGAGTGCCCTTTCTTGGAATTCCAAGTTTAGGTCATTCAGGTATTCCTCATCAGTCCTTTCATCAATTTCTTCTTCAGAATCCTCTTGTGTATCCTGCACAACATCATTAGAATAGAAAGCAGTTGATATGGGTGTGGAGGTTAAGGCCTTTTTGGACTCAAAAGCTTTTGAGTCAGGGTATCTCCTTGAGATCAAGTTGTCTTCATAGACAAACTTCTCATAAATTTCAGGGAGCTCAAGGGTCTAAATGTGGTTAGCATTCCTCAGGCCTTGTGAGAAGTTGAGCCACTTCTCAGGGAGACTGTTGACAAAGCCAACATTTGTCTCATGTTTGGTCAGTACAACACCATCATTTGATAATTCATTTATCAAAGTTTTGTATCTGGTGTAGGTCTGTGAGAGACTTTCAGAGTCTTTTGCTCTGAAAGTATTATACTCAAGTTTAAGGTCCATGACCCTATTTTCCTTGGTATCTGAGGGACCCTCAAAGCTGTTTACCAAGTCATCCCAAGTTTGCTTGGCTGTTAGACAGTTGATGACTGATTCCATTATATCGTCAGGAAGACATGATATAAGGATGCTTTTCAGGCGTTGGTCTTGATTGACCACCCTTCTCTCATCAATGGTCCATTGGGCCTCAGGCTTGTTTAGCCCTGTGGCAGTCTTTGGGACAAATGGGCCATCCCTGATACAGGTGATGTAGTAGGGTTCCATACCAGTAAGATAGAAAATCATACGCTTCTTCCATTTGCTAAATTTCCCAGCTTCAAGTCTGGGTGCAACAGCTGAGTAGCTGCCACCCTTTTTGTCGACTAGCTGGGGTACATTTATATCAGCCATAGTAGGATCTTGGTTTTAAAAACCTAGAGCACTCTTGGTTAGTTTAAAAGATTTTATAAACCAGAGGCTCTGATACCACTTGTTGGTCCCTTTACACTATTAGAGTTAACTAGAAAGTTAATCTATTTCGTGTTATGACTAATACAATGTTTAGGATTAATTCTAACAGTTATAAAACGTGAGTATAAAAACAACAATATTTTTCAACGTTTAAATTCTTATTAGAAATAATTCCAAGAATCTATACCCAAGTGTTTTGCGGAACAAACACTTGGGATTGAATAGACAAGGGTATGGGGTGTCTCCTATCGAAACTCAAGTTTTGCTTGAGTGGTAACAATATACCCACTGAGCTATCTCAGTGAGTTGTATACTCTTTGTAGGAGAGAAGTTCCTTTGCAAAAGGTCAAGACTTTAAATATACAAAGCACACTTTAACTTCTCTCCTATCTGATCTATTTATACACAAGTAATCTAAGTATAAGTGATTAAATATAATACAAGTTGTTGAGGTTGCGTGTCTGACAATTACAAATAGTAATTGTCATTTCCAAGAACCAATAGGAAAGGGCTAATAAGACTTTGGGAGTTGTTGGCTGACACTCCATGACTTTTAGCCGCAATAGGGAAGGTTGGATCTGACAAGAGAAGAGTGTTGGGCTTACACTATTATCTTCTCAGATCTTTTCCCTATTGTTCCCGCCTTTTCTTCAGGCGCTGGTTCCTCAGTCCTTCAATCACTTTGTTAGTTGAGGAGACTGGGTTCAGTGAGTTCTTGTCCAACACTCACTGAACCATCATCTTCTTCTTTGGCTTAAGTCCGACTCAGGGAGTGCCGCCTTCCTGAGAGGTGAATCCTTCTTCTTGAATTCGTCTTAAGCATCTTGAAGATGACTCACTGAGAGGCTGTTCTCTCAGTGACTTGAATTGTTCTCGGTTTAAGTTAAACACTTAGTTAATTTGTGTCCAAATCAAGTTTTACGTATTCTTGGGTTTTTCATAACCCAACACCTATATATATATATATATATATATATATATATATATATATATATATATATATATATATATATATATATATATATATATATATATATATATATATATATATTTTACTTTTGACAAAATGACATTTTTATTTTTGCCTAAATAATTAATGATGTTTATAAAGTTTGTAATAATGACCCCAAGTGGGGTAATATGGTAAACTCAAATAAAATTCTTTATACATTTTTGGTAGTGGATACTTAATTTGAGACAACACAAAATAAAAAGTAAACAATAAATATGGGACGGGTGAAGTAATTAATAGCTTAGGGTGCGTTTGGTTTTTTGGAGGTTTGGGATAAGATTAGGATTTGGTAATGAACTAGCAAGATACTCGCGCGTTGAGGCGGCAAATACCTTGTGATTAAAGTACAGGCATCAATAAAATAACAATGACGAGTTGATTAACCTGAAAAAAACAAGAGGAAAATGATCTCTGGCCGGCCCGGTTAACCCGTTTTTACCGGTTCTAGATGGTCCTCTCATGTTCGTTTTCGGACGGATTTTATTGGCTAGCCAAACCGGTGACGACTCCAGTTCTCGGTTGAACCCATTTGTCACACCCTCAAAATGTCGCAGCGGAAAGGTAACCGAGGGGTGTGACTTCATAGCACAAAGTCGCCAAGTTATAAAGAACGGCCTCTACATGAGTCGTTTGAAAATACACATTAAATCTCATCAATAAGGTTTTACAAGACAATGTTTCAAGATTCCACAACCGAACATTTTAAAAGCAATAAAATAAATCTTCGAAATGATGAGACCGCAAAAATGTGACTCTAGTAATGATGCTCCAGGTGCAAACCATGCAAACGCGTCTAAGAACCTGAGTTCATAGGTTTAAATACATGCAAACGCGTCAACAATAAGAACCAAGAACCGTGAGTTCATAGGTTTAAGTATGTGAAAGCAGTGTGGACCGATACATTCTGTCATGAACAGATAATGGTTTGACCCGATACATTCGGTTAAGCACAGGTAATGGTTGACTGATACATTCGGTCATGTATGTACATAGCAGTTTGGCCAGTTCATTCGGTTTTGCCGGTTCATTTGGTTATGTGTGTATAATTGTTAAAGTACTTGTGTCCATATGTTAAAGTAAGCAATGTATTCTTACCCCCGAGTATTTCAAAATAAGTATAAACAATGTAAAAGCGAGGCTATAAAACTCACCTCAAGTAGTGAATGTGTTCGGAAAAGTGTAACGTAGAACAACAATCGTGAAACCCTAACCGCGACCTAGAAATATAAGTCGTTTTAGGAAAATATGCAACACATACTATATGCGTATAAGTTTTATGAAGTTTAGCACCTTTATATACTTGTAGTGAGGTTTTAACAAGTTACTTAAGTCGGTTGTTTAAGAAATATGTTCAAAACGCGTGTTAGTTACTTAGAAACCCTAGAAATTTCAAATTATATAAGTTATGTTTAACTCGTCTTGGGAAGCGTGTATCTAACTCGCTTTATGTCCTTTTTTCGTCATTAAACTCTTCAAACGTAGATAAACGTATCTATTTTCAATATTTCGAAGTTTCGGTTAGAGAAAATAAGTGTTAAGTGTCTGTTTTCATCAAAACAAAATTTGGGACAGCGGTGTCTTATTTTCAAAACAATTTTCTCTTAATCGGGTTATTGCTCGCTCGTTTTCTAAAGAAGACAATTGTTTAAAAGGGCTTAAGTTCATATTTTTCGAGTCACTTTTCCAAATATGGTAGCCTCTTGATTTGGTTATTTGCCAATTATCATATAAAGTCAAAAACGTAACAAGGTACCAAAGCTGTTGTAATTTCATAAAACTATACCTACGGTCTCGGGGCCTTAGATCCTTCGATATTTATCGTTGGAACTCAAATTTACTGTCCTCGGAAAGGTAGGGGAGTGCTCTACAAATTTTCCAACTAGCGCGACTACCAGAAATGCTCTTAGATTAGGGATTTTACACAAACTTACTGGTTACTCTTTTTCTTGTCGGTTTGTGTAATCTTTTCGTGTTATTTTTAAAAAATAACAAATCAACTCCAATGACCACAAAATTTGACAGAGATCAACTTAAGACATGTATATAGGTCCATAAAAATTGGTAAAGTCCATAGTGAAGTCTAGATAGTGTTCCTATGTCGATTTAGGGAATGATTTATTTGGGGCAGAAAGCTGAGTAGATTTTACTAACTTATTTCAAGTTTTGCAACACTACAAGTATAATTAAGTGCTAAACTAACCATGGCATGTATAAATAAGTACTTATAAGTGTGTAGGGTATGGATGATGGAAAGATACGGGAAAAGGAGGGGACCATCATTTTCCTGCTGGAAAGTGAGACCATGCTTCAAAGAAAAACAAAGGGGACCACCAAAATGTATGTATTGCGGGACTCTAGTCTCGATTGAAAAAAGGTGAGAGAAAAAAAAGAAGAAATATTATAATATTGTATTGTGAGTGGTTATTTGTGTTTTAGAGGTATTTTTAATTAATAAAAAGTATAATAAAATTAATGGAAGATAGAGGAGGAGAGAGAATGTGTTGCAAAGGTTGAGGGAAAGAGTTGAGGTGAGAGAAATTGCTGAGTTGACACTGATATGGCAAGGGAAAGGAGGCAACCACATCCTCCACCTTAAGTATGAAAAAGGATAATTGAAGCTTACAACAAAGGTGGTGCAAGATTGGTGCAAAGGACGAACAAGAAAACCCAAGTATGCTAGTTATAACCCAAGAATGACACACTAATAAACCCTTAACTAAATAAGATATCAAATAAGCACGTGAACCAAATATTGTGCACCCCTAACCCTTGTGTTTTCAGCTGAGATCAAGAGAGAAATAATATGTGTGTTTGTGTTTTGTGTTGGTGAAATGAAGAGTGTTAGGTACAAAGGTATTTATAGAAGTATTTAGGGTAAAGTTTGAATCTCATTTTGGGTTGTATAGTGTCATTAGGTCTAAAAATGGAACATTGTGTGTCTTGGATTGTGTGTGGCCGGTTTTAGGTGTCCCAAGGGAGGAATAATAGTTTCTTTTCGGTGGTGTAAGATCACATGATCATCTAGGTATCCAAGCTTAACATAAAAGAGGAAAGATGGGTGTTTCAAAGCAAAAGAAGTGTGTTGGGGTTTCCTCATGCATTGGCTGGTTTTATATGGATAAAATGGGAGGTAAACATTTAATTTTTGAAGCATATAAGTGTGTTTAAGTGCATATTATGTAAGGGTGGTGTATTGGTTAAGTGTTGCATGCATGCATGAGCGTCGTAAACGCATAACGAGAGTGTTTTACGTAAAACTTGAAAAATAAAAAGTGTAAACTTATAAAATGTGTTCAAAATAGTCACATGACATATATTTTATGTAGACTTGACTTTGTATAATGCCGGTTTACGTTAAAAGTCATTTTTCGGTTTACACGATTTAAGTTAACGATTACACGTAAAGGTAATTAAGTAAACTTTCAAAGTAAATATGTTTATAAGTAAATATATGACTCATGGAATGTTTATAGTATTGTTGATGCCAATAATGTTCTAAAAACATTATTTATATCTTTCGATAACTTCACGTTTTGAGGATGACAAAATGTGAAAACACGTTACGTTAAAATTAACGTAAACAAGTTTTTAGTCGAAAGATCTCATTTCTACGCAAATCACTCTAGGTATGCACAAACAAATTTACAACTTAACAAATGATCAAAAAAGTGAACTTGAGTTTAAAACTTCACATTTTTAATGTGACAAAACATTTTTTCAAAAATATACTTTACAAGTTATTTTTGAATAATTAATAAATGTTTTATTGGAAAAACAAGTTCAAATAACATAATAGCTATTTTCCCCCCCAAAATCAGCTCCAAACTTCCCCAAATAAATTTTCACCGCTAAAGACAAAAAGATGAGCGTTTTTGTCTGGCACGGTACCACTAAATTTAGTGGTACCGTGGGTGATTTAGTGGTACCGTGTTCCTGTAACGGCCAGATTTTTTCTGCCTATAAATACCAGCCCTCTTCACAGTTTTTGGGCATCCTTTTTCACACAGAACTTTCTGAGTTCAATACCCTCAACACATCTTTTCTTCTTGATCATTTAGTTTAGTTTTCTTTTGTTTAAGAGTGATCCAATCATCCAACCTAGAGATCACCTTCATTCCTCTTCTAGTGCAAGAGAAGAACACAAGGTATCCAAGAAGATACAAAGTGTTGTAGTTGTAGTTAGAGCACTTGTAACATTTGTTACATACTTGTTGTATCTTTGTATATATCAAGTTCATTTTTCTTTTGAGAGTTTGTGAGAGAAGATCATTGTGATCTTATAGAGATTTTGAATATCTCTTGTAGCTTATGAGCTAGTGTGTTGATCAAGTTGATCAAGAGTAGATAGGGTAGATTGAGTCAAGTGAGGGTTGATCATTGTGATCTTATAGAGATATTAAATATCTCTTGTAGCTTGTGAGCTAGTGTGTTGATCAAGTTGGTCAAGGGTAGATAGGGTAGATTGAGTCAAGTGAGGGTTGATCATTGTGATCTTGTCGAGATCTTGGAGATCTCTTGTAGCTTGTGGGCTAGTGTATTGATCAAAAGGATCAAGGGTAGATCGGTTAGATCGAGTCAAGGGTGTTGATTGTGTGAAGTAGAAAGGATCGAGTGGATCGTGGTAGATTGGTGCTAGCTAAGATTAGCACTCGACATTTAGCTTAGTGTCGGAAAATAGGATAAGCGACGTTGTACGGTTTTCTCCGCCTGATAGTAGGCATGTTGACATAGTGCTTGAAACTCTCGAGTGTGGTACTCGGGGAATGGAGTAGGGCGAATAAGAGCTTCGTGACCGAACCACTATAAATCTCTTTGTCCCGGTTTGATCTTTCCATCTCTTTTCCTTACATTCATTATTTATATTAGATAGTATAGTGTAGTGTTCATATTGGTGTTGATTGATTACACATAAGATTCGAATCAAGGTTTTTCAAAAGTAAAGTTTTGAAACAAATTAAAAACTGGGAAAACTATTCAACCCCCCCCCCCCCTTTTAGTTTTCCACAATTGGTACCAGAGTCACGTCAGTCAAGATTTTAAAGTAAATTGTATTTTAAAACTTGAATCGATCAATGGATTCCGACAAATACCAAGAAGGGCAATCTATGCAAAGACCACCACTTTTCAAAACCAATTGTTTTAAATATTGGAAAACAAGATTCGAAACGTATGTGAAATCAAAAGACATTGATCTTTGGCATATTATTACCGAGGGTGACTTTCAACCAATTCAAAAGAATCCACAAACTAAAAGGGATGAAATAGTTCCTTATATTAAACAAAGTGATGAACTTAAAATAAAACTAGCCAAAAATGATGAGGCTAAAATGATGATTTACAATGCTTTGCCTAAAAAGGAATTTGAAAGAATTTTCATGTGTAATACGGCAAAAGATATTTGGAAAACTTTGTTAGTCACTCACCAAGGTAATAATCAAGTCAAAGAGAACAAGATAGATCTTCTTGTGCAACAATATGAACAATTTTCCATTTCGGAAGATGAATCTATTGATAATGTTTTTGCTAGATTTAATACTATTATTACTAGTCTTAAAGCTCTTGATGAAGGTTATTCTAGCAAGAATTATGTTAGGAAGTGATGAAGCGAAAAGTGTACCGCTTTTAGGGGGTCATTTAAGCCCTAAATCGTATTTATTTGATCAAATATTGCCCTAAATCGTTCCTTTTGTCATTTTAGGTACTTTTGAGAAGAAATCTGGAAAAGGAAGCATTTTGGACATTTTTGGAGCATAAAAGTGAAGAAAACGACAAAGTCTCAAAATTATGCTGGAAAGTACCTTTGACGGCGTCAGGAATTGGTCCAGACGGCGTCATGGCTTGGCAAAAGTGGTGGATGTGAAAATTACTCATGATAAGCCAGAGAATTTTGCATGAAAAATCTGACGGCGTCACCCTTTAAAGTGATCAAGGCCATCACGGTTTAGCTTAAAGAGGGACGGCGTCAAGCACTAATCTGACGGCGTCAAGCCTTGATAAGCCAGAGCGGATTTTGGAGGTCTAAAGAGGGACGGCGTCAGGAAGGCCATCCGGGAACCCTAAAAGCGGCGAGGTGACAGCGTCAGGATCTACAACGTGACGCCATCAGCCCTTAAACTCTATATATAGTTTTGCAATTTTTTGTCATTAGTGTGGAACTTTGTGTGTAACCTTTTGGGAGGAAACCCTAAGACGATTTTAGCAGCTTTTTCAAGGCTTTTTGCCTTGAGATCTTCCATGTTACATTGAAGATAAGTTATCAATTAATCATTCAATATGTCTATGTGTTGTTTGATTCTATCTTGTTCTTGTCTTTTGTTTAGCATGCTAGGCTAGGTTTTCTTTGTGTTTGCTTAGATCTAATGAAACCTAGCTATTGATTATTGGTTATTAGTGTGTTATTAATTGTATTGGATGATTGTTTATCTATGTTAGGCTTAAGAAAACTGGCTAACCTCCTATTCGGTAACTTGCTTGAACGTCTTAAGAAGCATGAACCAATGCGTACTAAGGTTTTTATGGTTGTATTTAATGCACGAGCGAATTCTAGTGATCCCATGTTAGGAGCTTCCTAGCCGGCTCGACATAGGAGTGAAGTAGGAGCTTGTAGAGTTGGGGAAGTACGTACGCCACCCCACGATTGGTATTAAGGAATACACCCGTCATCCACGCGATTAATACACACTAATCAACCGGTAAAAGATAGTTAGGGAGTAAGGAAATCTAAGTAAACACATTTCTCCCCACATAAGTTTTACCACCTTTTCATTTTCAGTTATTTTATTTTATTTGCATTCGTAGTTATTTGGGTTAGTTGATTAGCAACTAATTCCGCCCACTCTTTCAAACCCGAGATTTTACTTGCTTTCATAAAAATATAAAAACACAAAAAAAGAATCTTCCTCACCCTTAGACCTATTAGAGTAGTTTTTTCATACCTAACGAACACTATTCCCTGTGGAGAACGGTCAATCCCCCGTACTTACCACTACACTATACTACATCGGTCAGGTACACTGCCTGGTGGGGTTGTAAGCCTCTTGAGATCCCTCGAGAGGTAAAACCTGTTGTAAGGTTGCAAAACCACGCATCAAGTTTTTGGCGCCGCTGCCGGGGAATAGTTATTGTTTAGGTTGAATTTTTATTTTATTAGGTCTACTCACTTGATTCCTATCGAGTGAGATATTTATTTTCTTTTTATTAGATTTCTTTAGTCTATCTTTTTCTTTGTGCCCTTTGTTTGTAAAACCATTTTCATTTGTCACCATGGCGGATGAAATTCCATTTAGATCATTAACAATAGAGGAACAATTACTTTGCACGGATAGATTTGCTTCCTGTTGTTCCAATGAATTTTTAAGTGATCTTAGATATATACAAGAGGAGATGGGTGTAAAGTTTGATAGGTTTGATGAATTATGTGCATGTGCGGCTTCTATTAAACAATCATTGTTAGGATCAACTCCTTTTAGTGAAACCCTTTGGAAAAAATTTGAGGAAAGCTTCCTAACCGTGAACCATAAATTGAATGAATTGATGGGTTTATATACATCACAACTTGAGGAAACAAATGAGGAGGATTTATCCGACTATAGGTACCATGAGCAAGAAGACCTAGTTTTTAAGAACATGGACCTTGAATTGGACCAAGATTGTGAGATGGTTAGTGTTGAACTACCTAGTTGCATGAGTGGGATAGATTTCACCAAAACATATGACACGCATGAGGAATCCTTTAGGCAATTGGAACATAGTAATCAAGTTGAATATTACTATGAATCGGACTTAGAATTTCAAATGGCTAGAGAAGGATTTGAGATACTTAGGAATGTGTTTGGGTTAGATCCTACCAAAACACATGATGAACATATAGGTGATTTAGATACTATGGAGAATGAGGTTAGAAATGCAAGACCACTAAATACCCCACAAATCCTACCATCATTTGAGGTTAACACACCGCCCGTAACTTACCCGAAAAAAGTAGAAGAGACTATAGGAACCCCAATAGAGGTAGAGCCCTTGGACCAAACACAACTAGAAGAAATAGGTTTGAATACTTGTAGTCACAACCTTTCTTTTAGTTCTATGGAAGTTCCTAGTTTTGATGAACCAGAGCCTAAACCAAAACCGTTACCTAATCTTCCATCCTTAGATGTGAACTTAGGAATTGAATTAGGTCCCGACCCACCCATCAAACCATATAGTCCGGGTAGTTTTATGTTGAAGGTAGTAGACTCTAGGCCATGTGGAGTGGAAGCTAATATAGGAGTGAACCATGACCTTACATACTTACATCACCCATTCATGATTGATCACAAGAAACATTATGGGTTTAAACCGGGTTTATTAGGTCAAAGTGGATTCTTAACTTGGAGTCTCTCGAAGTTGATAGAAGATGATCCCTTTCTAGGAGAAAATCTTAATCCGCCCACTAACCCAATTGAATTAGGTAAGGTTATGATGATAGGATCCCGCACCTTTGAGCATATAATTCACCCGTCACTCTTTCCTCACGTGGCATATTTCCACCCTAAGGGTGTGTATCGCTACTTTCACCCACACTTAATCCTAAGTGTAGGGAAAACCTCCCCTATTTCCGTTAAATAAGGGTAGAGTCAGGCTCGTGACTCGAACAAAAACAAGCGCTTCTTGGGAGGCAACCCAAGCTTTATTTATTTGTTTGTTTGTTTGATTTTATTTGTTTCCGTATGCAAGTTTAATTGTTATTGTTTGTGCTCATGTTTCAAAGTAAATTGTGAAAATGCTTTATTTTGTTTTTAACTTCGTCTTAACTACATATAAAGGTATTTTGCAAAAGTTAAGTGTAAGGGAAATCCAAATCGGTTTATTAGAACACAAATGAACATGAATCATAATAATATTAAATTAACATACATATTAGTATTTGTTTGAGTCAAATGCTTGTATCGAGTCATAATGATGTTTTGCAGGAATTCCAGGAAGTAAGGTATAGGTTTTTCCAAAATTTTTCCGGAAACGTAACATGAGAATTCTGTCAGATCATTTCTGACGGCGTCAGGCTTTACAACCTGACGGCGTCAGGTTTTAATTTTCTGAAAATTTTTGAAAGTTTTGTTTTCATAAAGAGTTTTTATTAAATCTCTAACTTATAATCTCCAGGAATCTGCAAAATAATCATTCCACAAGCATTATATCCTTATATATAGAGTTTATCCCGCCGATGTTATGCAGGTTTTCGTGTTTGTTTTCTCAGGTTTAACAGGTTATTTTGGACAAGGAAATGTTTGTTGGATCAAGCTTATGGCGATGCATTAGTCTTGGAGCTTCAACATTACTTTGGAAGAAGATCTAACCATGTTACCACATTATCCACCGAACGAATCAGGGGAGTATTTGATTTCATTCTTTTACTTTATGCTTTTACATCTTTTTATTTGAACATTGGGGACAATGTTCATCTTAAGTGTAAGGGGGGGTAAAAGTACGATACTTTAGAAAATGCTTTCACGCTTGATTTTTGTTTGTTTAATAGTAAATGTGTAATAAAACTGAGAGAAATACCTGTTAGGGCAATTTTAGTGCCAAATTTAAATTTTTTTACAACATTTAGGAGTGAAACTTTAGTTCTAATAAGCGTCTCACGGATAGGAGTTATATGACTAGCACAAAAACCGTACCACTAAAAAAAATTTCCACCCCCAAATATGTGAGGTTCGCCCCTAGAATTGGTAGGAAAAGCATTTATGCTATGATGTGAGTACCGGTAGCACTTAGATTCTAGAACTTGCGTTAGGACCATTCCGAGGCCACAAGTGAGACTACATTCGTGTAGTTAGATTTACTACATGATAAGAGGCATTAGGATTAACCCATTGTTTTACACCTGTGTTTTTGATATAATTACATTGGCTACATTGGTCAAGTAATTCTCCCACACCCTTTGCGTTGTACTCATTTTTAGTACACGATACCCCTAGTACACCCCTCAGAGCCTATCTTTTCGTTTCGACCTTTAAGCATTTTACTTAAAGGAAGAATTTGTTTACACCCCACTTAAATGTACACCCAAATCGCCTTAGCCTACCTTGTATGCACTCATTTTTAGTGCATTATTGTGACAACATTTGTTTAAACCCAAGTTAATTATCTAATTGATTACATGGTTGCTAAGTCGAGTCATATCCTTGTACATATTGTTTTGGGACGATTGGGACTCATGGGTAAAGTACTAGTGTAATAGAGTAATGGGGAAGAACATCATTTATTACCCCCATATGTGCTAAATATTTTAAAAGTACTCTAAGTTTTTCAATTATCTTAATTCGAGTCATTAGAATAGTTATTTGTAAAGTTATGTAAAAGTTCAAGTGTAAGGGGAATGCAACGCCCCTATGATGTATTATTTTGGATGGTAGGGCAAAAGTGTATGCAAAAAAAAAAAAAAAAAAAAAAAAAAAAAAAAACAAAAAATACAAAAAAAAATACAAAAAAAAAAATACAAAAAAAATGAGAAAAAGAAAAGTAGTAAAAACATACGGACTACCATCCCGTTTCATTTTATGTTTGTTTTATGTTTTTGTTATTTTGTTTTTAGCTTAAGATTGAGTCGAGTCTTGGCTTAGCAACATTGTATAGTACATGTAATTAATCAAGATCTTTAACTCGCCACCAGTAAAATATCCCTTATCCAACAAAACCGTGTTTATCATATCCCTACACCTAGGGCTGTAAACGAACCGGACGAACACGTACGGAGCCTTGCTCATGTTCGTTCATTAAATTTTAGCCGGACAAATAAACGGACACGAACGTTTAAACGAACGAATTTTCTTGTTCATGTTCGTTTATTAAGAAAATGAGTTGTTCATGTTCGTTTATGTTCGTTCATTAAGACACTAAACGAACGCTAAACGAACATAAATGATCGAACATAAATAAAAATAGACAAACAAACATAAACTTTATTGAATTATGCAAAATATATTGTTTTATAAGTGTTGTATTGTTTAAACAAACCAATTTTATAATTATACAATTAAAATATATGATATACGAACATAAATAAATAAATGAAAATAAACGAACACATAATCGGACGTTCACGAACATAAATGAACGGACGCGGCTTTTGTTCACGTTCGTTCATTTAACTAAACGAACGTAAAATATTGTTCATATTCGTTTATTTAATAAATAAACGAACATAAACGAAGTTTTTACCGAACGGTTCATGAAATGTTCATTGAACGTTCAGTTCGTTTACAGCAAAACCGTGTTTTCCTACCTACACCTAACGTTATAACCCATTTAAAAGCCCTCTTTGATAGTTTATCTTAGGTGCTTACGCCTAGTGGAGGAGGTTTTCGATCCTTTCCCAAGCCTATGGTAATCTATTTGCTATGACAGGTAGTGAGAGATAATATCCGTTTTCATTTATGAGATTTATATTGATGACACTTGAGAGATGTGAGTATCTAAACACTACTTGTGAGGTGCTAGTATGTAATCTTCGTGCTTATTATGATTAAAGTGGAACGACTGTTTGTTGCAATTACTTTTATATTAGCATTAAATGACCCCTAACTTGTCTTTTGATTAGAATAAAAGCGCATTTGCATGAGGACAAGCAAATCTCAAGTGTAAGGGTATTTGATGAAGCGAAAAGTGTACCGCTTTTAGGGGGTCATTTAAGCCCTAAATCGTATTTATTTGATCAAATATTGCCCTAAATCGTTCCTTTTGTCATTTTAGGTACTTTTGAGAAGAAATCTGGAAAAGGAAGCATTTTGGACGTTTTTGGAGCATAAAAGTGAAGAAAACGACAAAGTCTCAAAATTATGCTGGAAAGTACCTTTGACGGCGTCAGGAATTGGTCCAGACGGCGTCATGGCTTGGCAAAAGTGGTGGATGTGAAAATTACTCATGATAAGCCAGAGAATTTTGCATGAAAAATCTGACGGCGTCACCCTTTAAAGTGATCAAGGCCATCACGGTTTAGCTTAAAGAGGGACGGCGTCAAGCACTAATCTGACGGCGTCAAGCCTTGATAAGCCAGAGCGGATTTTGGAGGTCTAAAGAGGGACGGCGTCAGGAAGGCCATCCGGGAACCCTAAAAGCGGCGAGGTGACGGCGTCAGGATCTACAACGTGACGCCGTCAGCCCTTAAACTCTATATATAGTTTTGCAATTTTTTGTCATTAGTGTGGAACTTTGTGTGTAACCTTTTGGGAGGAAACCCTAAGACGATTTTAGCAGCTTTTTCAAGGCTTTTTGCCTTGAGATCTTCCATGTTACATTGAAGATAAGTTATCAATTAATCATTCAATATGTCTATGTGTTGTTTGATTCTATCTTGTTCTTGTCTTTTGTTTAACATGCTAGGCTAGGTTTTCTTTGTGTTTGCTTAGATCTAATGAAACCTAGCTATTGATTATTGGTTATTAGTGTGTTATTAATTGTATTGGATGATTGTTTATCTATGTTAGGCTTAAGAAAACTGGCTAACCTCCTATTCGGTAACTTGCTTGAACGTCTTAAGAAGCATGAACCAATGCGTACTAAGGTTTTTATGGTTGTATTTAATGCACGAGCGAATTCTAGTGATCCCATGTTAGGAGCTTCCTAGCCGGCTCGACATAGGAGTGAAGTAGGAGCTTGTAGAGTTGGGGAAGTACGTACGCCACACCACGATTGGTATTAAGGAATACACCCGTCATCCACGCGATTAATACACACTAATCAACCGGTAAAAGATAGTTAGGGAGTAAGGAAATCTAAGTAAACACATTTCTCCCCACATAAGTTTTACCACCTTTTCATTTTCAGTTATTTTATTTTATTTGCATTCGTAGTTATTTGGGTTAGTTGATTAGCAACTAATTCCGCCCACTCTTTTAAACTCGAGATTTTACTTGCTTTCATAAAAATATAAAAACACAAAAAAAGAATCTTCCTCACCCTTAGACCTATTAGAGTAGTTTTTCATACCTAACGAACACTATTTCCTGTGGAGAACGATCAATCCCCCGTACTTACCACTACACTATACTACATCGGTCAGGTACACTGCCTGGTGGGGTTGTAAGCCTCTTGAGATCCCTCGAGAGGTAAAACCTGTTGTAAGGTTGCAAAACCACGCATCAGGAAGTTTCTTAGGGCTCTACATCCCAAATGGAGAGCAAAGGTCCCCGCCATTGAAGAGTCAAAGGACTTGGCGACATTATCACTCGATGAACTAATAGGAAACTTGAAGGTTCATGAGATGATAATCAAGAAAGACTCCGATATAGTCAAAGGAAAAAGCGAGAGAATTAGATCTCTAGCATTAAAAGCCAAAAAGGAGTCTAGTGATGAGGGATGTTCGGATTCCGACAGTGAAGATGAAGAGTATGCGTTAGCCGTTAGAGACTCTAAAAAGTTCTTTAGGAGAAGAGGTAGGTTCGTTAGGCAACCTCGTGATGATAAGAAGCCGTCACAAAAGAACCGAGTTGAAAAGAAAGAAACGAGTGATAGGAGATGTTTTAGATGTGGAGATCCTAATCATCTCAGAGAATGTCCCAAACCACCGAAAACCAACAATCAAAGAGCTTTCATAGGAGGCTTTTGGAGTGATAGCGGTGAAGAAGAAGAGAAGAAGCCCAACGACGAAACTTGTCTTATGGCTCAGGCTTCGAATGAGGTACATTCCGATTCTTCTTATTATAGTGATGATAATTCGTCAATAGATGACAATAGATTACATGACGAATATAATAAACTATGCGAAGTAAGTTATAAAATTTTAGGTAGAAACAAAACACTAAAATTAAAATTGCATGAACTCGAAGTGCAAGTCTTAGAACTAAAGGATCAAGTTAAAAGACTTGAGAAAAATAAAGAGATAGATGTAGGATGTAGGTCATGCATAAGTCTTCGAGTAGAAAATGAAAAACTCAAAGAAAATGCGTTAAGGATCATTAAGTTTGAAGAAGGAACAAAGGCACTTAATGATATGCTTGAAAACATTAGGTTTAGTGAACATGACCGTGCAGGCTTAGGATTTGACCCAAACCAAGCTTCTACAAGTGGTACTAAACAAGTAAAATTTGTAAAGCCTGGAGAATCTGGAATATCAGACGACGGCACCACTAAAATTAGTGGTACCGTGGTACCGTCGGGTGCTAAAGTCAGATCTAGGTCAATTTTGAAAAATAACTTAAGTCCTAAACCGAGTCACATAGTTATTGATAATGTAGAAGTACCTATTTCTAGTAAAAAGGAAGCCAAAAGTTTCTACAAACCCTTGTCAACCCCCGGACTTGGTTTTGTAAAACCTGATATTAGATCAAAGACTCCTTCACCTAGAAGAACAAATGTTCCTAAACCTCGGTCAAGAACTCCTCTACCGAGAGGTAACTTTAGAAGACAAAGTTATCCAAGTAACTTTCCCGTAACTTGGAATAACCGTCAACCACAAAGTTACTTACCATGGGAAATGTGTCCTCCATTCCAACATCCCAACCAAATGCAACAAATGCATGGGATGTTTAACACTAACAACTTTGGACCCATGAGATATTGGGGACCAAATGTTTGAGCTTCTGTCTTGCTAGATAGATATGGTTGTGAAGCAACCTAAACCCCAACGAATAAAGTATGATTAGTGATTGCACTAATCTTGTGACGTAAAGTCAAGTCATGTCTCATCTTGCTTAGCTTTCAACAAAGGTAGTCTAGTCTTCTAGTTTTAAGGGCAACACCTCAGGCTAAGGTACGCTTTCTTAAAACCCCCTTTGTTAGTAGACATGTCGAGCATGTAGTGATCTTAGAATTTAACTTAGTAGGCACTAACATAATGCACCTGAAAAGTGCATCTCCAAATGGTTTTGTCAACAAGGAGGTATATGTAGTACAACCTCCAGGATTTGTTGATCTATAAAAACCATATCATGTTTATAAATTCAAGAAAGCATTGTATGTTCTTAAACAAGCCTCTTAAGCTTGGTAAGACATATTAAAGGCTCTCTTACATAAACATGAAAATACCATGAAAATGGTTGACAACATGCCTTTCACAAAAAGACGAAATTCACATCTCATCATTGCTCAAATATTTGTCAACGACAATTATATTAAACTCAACTTGTCCAGAAATGTACAATGATCGCTCAAAGATCATGCGTGACAAGTTTGAGATGAGCATGATGAGTGAATTAAGTCTCTATCCTAGCCCTCATATAATATTACTTGAAGATTGTATCTTCTTAAGTCTACGTATACTAAAGTGTGTGTGTATATATATATATATATATATATATATATATATATATATATATATATATATATATATATATATATATTTAGCTTAGAACAATCTTAATCAATATAAACGCCCATGTCCGCGGAGACGAATCTCACAAGAGACGATGAAGGTGAGTGCGCGGATAGTACTAGGTTAGGGGCATGATACGTAATTTGATTTACCTAACGACAAGTAGGCCCAATATCATGTCTAGTATCTGCACTTGTGCTCGCTTGTAAGAAGGATCCCAAAACTTCTTACTTTAAAAGCGGTTAAGCGTATCTTCCAATGCATTAAAGGCACTATACACTTGGGATTGTACTATCTCAAGGGGATTGGTGTAGAGACTATTGTCTATACCAACTCTGATAATGCGGGAGATAATGTGGATCGAAAAAGTAAGAGTGGTGTTTGTACCTTCATAGGTTGTTGTCTAACTTCTTGGTTCTCCAAGAAACAAACGACTCTTGCTATCTCCATGACCGAAGCCGAGTACGTAAGCGCCGGAAAGGCATATCAACAAGCACTATGAATGAAACAAGCTCTTATTGACTATGACATCCATCTAGTCGACGTTCCCATTATGTACGATAATAAAGGTGCTATTGACTTGAGCAAAAACCCCGTTCAACACTCTCGTACCAAACACATCAAAATTCGTCACCACTTCCTTCGCGATAACGTTCAGAAAGGAAACATTTCTATTGAAGAAAGTTCCCTCTCAAGACAATATCGCCGATATCTTGACCAAACCTCTCAAACGAGAATCCTTCTACTATCTTCGTCTAGGTCTAGGAATGATGGAACATATTCCATAAATCTTATGACTATTTAAATATTTCACTGGAAATATTGAAGTCATCTCGTGTGTCTCGTCTCATGACTTGCTAAATATTTCACTGGAAATATTAAGTCATCCCTCACATCCTTCTTATGACCACTCTAATATTTCACTGGAAATATTGAAGTCATTTCTTACGTCTCGCCTCATGACTTTTCGAGTCATCCTTTTCATTCCTCTCATGACTACTTAAATATTTCATTGGAAATATTGAAGTCATTTTTTACGTCTCGTCTCATGACTTTTAGATATTTCACTGGAAATATTAAGTCATCCCTTACGTCTCGTCTCATGACTTTTAATTATTTCACTGGAAATATTAAGTCATCCTTCACGTTCCTCGTATGATAACTTGAATATTTCACTGGAAATATTGAAGTCATCTTTCCTGTCTCGTCTCATGACTTTCTAAATATTTCACTGGAAATATTAAAGTCATCCCTCATATTCCTCCAATGACTACTTATGCATTTCCTCGGAAATACTAAAGTCATTTCTTGTCATACCGCTTAGTCGTTTCCGTTAAAAGAGTTTATTAGGTATAAACTCTTTCATCGCGTCAAAAAGTCATACTAATTAAGTAAGATTAATTCGTCATAAGTCAAAAAGGAACAAAAACGAGTCTCAGACATGCACGACACCACTAAACATTAGTGGTACCGTGATACCGTGTGTCTGATAAACCCATTTTCTTTCCTCCTTCCCTCTGCATACTCATTCAAAACATAATACCAACTTCTGCAATTGCTGACAAGACCAAACCTCACAACCCAAAATTCAATTATACCCTTTCAAGATCATACTCAAAGGAATTAATTTTCAAGATCATCAACCACTTCCACTGTTTCAACATAAATTGTAAGTCATTTGACTCTACTTTTCTTTAATCTTGAGTATAGGGTTTGTTCACACATGAAAATTGAATTGGGGTTTTTCAATTTTGATTGAGTCTCTATGAAATTAGGACTAGGATTAGGCAATGTATAACCTTCATGATTCCCTTAACATAGGACTTTCATAAACCCACTTAAATCACATATTTTGGTTCAAACCTTGTTTTTAGTAGATTAAGTAGGTTTAAGAGGAATCATGTCTAGAATGCTTGGAATTAGGATTAGGAGTAATTAACACTCTAAGTTTTCAAAATTTGGCGCCAAAACGTTGAAGTAGCCAAACACCCCAATTCCATTGTTTTCGAAAAATTTCACGAAACTAGGATCATGAAACATTTTTCATGCATTGTTGCTGCAAACTAAAAACGTTTTTCTCATGCATCCATGATCTCACGAATATTGATCAAATTACATAACTAATATGTATTTATCGACATATTTGTTGGGCAAAAGTAAAGTTATCAGTGTTTGGGTAATCTCATTGTTTTTAGTTCTAGAGTCGAGATTACCGCACCTCCACATGGTTTGCATATAGGCACACACTAGGCACGTGTCTTTAAAGCAACTTTTCTCAAAATTTTTTTTTTTTTTATAATTCTATTATAGGTAACAAAAATGTCTCATGAGTATGATTTTGATCATCTTCTAACCGACACCTATACTCCCGAAATCTCTCGTGAACCTACAACACCCGGTAGTCACATTCGTGCCTATGTTAATCTTGAAACCCGTCGGTTTCATGAAGGTCGAGTCGTTGATCCATCCTTAGTTTATCATAAGGATGTCAACACCTCATTTAGAGCTATAGGATTCGATTGCTTACTACACATCCACCAGCACATTTGTCCTCGTTTTGTGTTGGAATTCTTTCGACAAGTTAAACTCGTACGTAACGAGGATCAATCTTTGTCACTTTGTTTTTGGATCCGACACTTCTAATTCGTCTTAACTCTTGAGCAATTTGCTCAAATTCTTCGAATCCCCAATCATGGGCAATGTGCCTATACTGAAGATTTGTGTCTTGAGTCCCTCTTCAACTATCGAGAAGAGGATAGTCCGTATTGTTCCTACATACCCTCTCTAACCGAACTTACCAAACTCATTCGTACTCATAAGTACTCTTCTTACCCAAATCCAACGAAAATTCGTTTGGAAGAGGTTCGTTATGAACTACTTTCTTGGGCAGTCATCCTGCGAGAAAATGTTCTAAGTCTAACAGGAAATCGTGAGCAACTTCCGGCGTGTTGTGCTCATATGATTTACTGTCTTCTTACTCAAGATACGAGTGTGATGAAAACGGGAGCAAGCTCAAGTCATAAGTAGTTAGGGAGGGATTAGTACTTCTACTAGGATTTATCTTTGGTAGATTACATTAGGGATTAATACTCTTTACTATCTTGCATGCTTGACACTTATTCTATCACCTTGCATGATTTTTAATTACATGATTCTTGGATGATAGCTTATTTTTTCCTTTTTGTTTGCATGCTTATAGATTATCTTAGAAAATTGCATGATAATCTTTATTTGCTAGGAGTAGCTTAATATGGGACGCATTAGGCAAATAAATCTTTAGTGATTTGAGGCACTAATATTTCGTGCAAATAGTTCCCCTAGAAAACTTCCCTCTAGCTACCCAGAATTAGGCTGCACAGGAAAATTCGTGACTCAAATGTCACGGTACAGTTAAATAGGCCACAGTACCGTTAAAATTTAACGACACCGTGTGGTATTCAGTGGTACCGTGCCCTTGTTTGACGAATTTTCATTGTTTTTCCTAGATCCCTGCATCCCTAACCTCAAACCTGCAAAATTTTGCAAACTCACATACACCCCAAGATTCCTTCACTACACCATAGGACACTACCATCACTTTTAATTCAAATTTCCCAACTCTTGCCTATATAAGACCTCACCATTGCAAGCTTATCTTGCATCTCATCTTCAACCTCACACCACTCAATCACCATGTCTTCCACACAACGATCAACAACCCACATTTCCAAGAAACCTAGGATAACCGTAAGACCACCATCCAAACCTCTCTTTGTTGATCTAACAAAAGATGATGAAGTCACAACACCACCATCCCAAGCCACTCCTTACTCACCATCTCCACCTAATGCTCATTCCAAAACTTCTTCCACTAGAACCACATCTTCATCATCTCCCTTTCTCAACACCATGCCATCATCCATGGACTACACTCTCTCACCTATCACTCTATTGGATTATGCCATGCCAACCCCATCATCAACTAACTCACCACCACCTCCTTCCCCAATCATGGGACAACCAATCCAACCTCACCCCTTTGATCTACATAGTGCTAATTGCCTATGTTACCTCCACAACCGTAACCTCATCTTCTCCTTGAGAGATGAGATACATTTCATGTTTTCCTATGTGGAGCATCTCTTGACACCACCACCACCCCCAATAAACCTATAGGACCCCTTTTGGAAATGAAGCTTGCCTCTAGTCATTAAGGATTTATGTTTCTTGTTGTTTGTTATTGTGATGTAGTCATACCTATGTATGACATTTCTTTTAAGTAATGGATTGGCATGTTATGTGGTTATTTATTTTTCTGTTTGGCTACTTAGCCATTTTCTTGTTTGTGGTTGGATATTTGTCGTGATTGCTACATGTTAGATATTGTATACTTGTCATCTAACTTTGTTTTGTAGCAAGAATCATTGCTCGATTCCTTGGTGTCCTCCAAACGAGGGGGAGTATACATCAAGGGGAGCTTTAGCAACCTTTTTGCTTTGACAAAAAGGGGGAGAAATGGGATATAAACTCATTAAAAACTTGTTAAAATTAATTTTAACTTAAAATGAGTTTAGGTTTTGTCATCATAAAAAAGGGAGAGATTGTTGATGCAAATAATGTTCTAAAAACGTTATTTATATCTTTCGATAACTTCACGTTTTGAGGATGACAAAATGTGAAAACACGTTACGTTAAAATTAACGTAAACAAGTTTTTAGTCGAAATATCCCATTTCTACGCAAATCACTCTAGGTATGCACAAACAAATTTACAACTTGACAAATGATCAAAGAAGTGAATTTGTGTTTAAAACTTCACATTTTTAATGTGGCAAAACATTTTTTCAAAAATATACTTTACAAGTTATTTTTGAATAATTAATAAATGTTTTATTGGAAAAATAAGTTCAAATAACATAACAGCTATTTTCCCCCCAAAATCAGCTCCAAACTTCCCCAAATAAATTTTCACCACTAAAGACAAAAAGAGGAGCGTTTTTGTCTGGCACGGTACCACTAAATTTAGTGGTACCGTGGGTGATTTAGTGGTACCGTGTACCTGTAACGGCCAGATTTTTTCTGCCTATAAATACCAGCCCTCTTCACAGTTCTTGGGCATCCTTTTTTCTCACAGAACTTTCTGAGTTCAATACCCTCAACACGTCTTTTCTTCTTGATCATTTAGTTTAGTTTTCTTTTGTTTAAGAGTGATCCAATCATCCAACCTAGAGATCACCTTCATTCCTCTTCTAGTGCAAGAGAAGAACACAAGGTATCCAAGAAGATACAAAGTGTTGTAGTTGTAGTTAGAGCACTTGTAAGATTTGTTATATAATTGTTGTATCTTTGTATACATCAAGTTCATTTTCTTTTGAGAGTTTGTGAGAGAAGATCATTGTGATCTTATAGAGATATTGAATATCTCTTGTAGCTTGTGAGCTAGTGTGTTGATCAAGTTGATCAAGAGTAGATAGGGTAGATTGAGTCAAGTGAGGGTTGATCATTGTGATCTTATAGAGATATTAAATATCTCTTGTAGCTTGTGAGCTAGTGTGTTGATCAAGTTGGTCAAGGGTAGATAGGGTAGATTGAGTCAAGTGAGGGTTGATCATTGTGATCTTGTCGAGATCTTGGAGATCTCTTGTAGCTTGTGGGCTAGTGTATTGATCAAGAGGATCAAGGGTAGATCGGGTAGATCGAGTCAAGGGTGTTGATTGTGTAAAGTAGAAAGGATCGAGTGGATCGTGGTAGATTGGTGCTAGCTAAGATTAGCACTCGACATTTAGCTTAGTGTCGGAAAATAGGATAAGTGACGTTGTATGGTTTTCTCCGCCTGAAGGGAGGCTTGTTGACATAGTGCTTGAAACTCTCGAGTGTGGTACTCGGGGAGTGGAGTAGGGCGAAGAAGAGCTTCGTGACCGAACCACTATAAATCTATTTGTCACGGTTTGATCTTTCCATATCTTTTCTTTACATTCATTATTTATATTAGATAGTATAGTGTAGTGTTCATATTGGTGTTGATTGATTACACATAAGATTCGAATCAAGGTTTTTCAAAAGTAAAGTTTTGAAACAAATTAAAAACCGGGAATACTATTCAAACCCCCCCCCCCTTCTAGTTTTCCACAAGTATATTGGTCATGTGTAGAATAACTCTAGTCTAGTGTCGGTACGCGTTCAATGACGTTTACGTTATACACGGGATACCCTCTCGGTTGTGAGTTAAACATGCACGTAAGCATTCAAAGTAATCAAATTCGTATTATTAGGTAAATATTGACATGAAAAAGTGCGGGTTGTCACACCGTTGGTCCGGTCCGATTTTTAAAATCATATGTACCATCAACTTGTTTGTATATAAATTGTATGAAGCTTTGTATGTTTTATTGGTTTGTATAATATGTAAAATACCATGTATTTTTCATTTTAGTGGTGTTTTAAAAATAATATTTATTAAAAGAGTTGAAAAGTTAATATGTAGTTACGGTTTTTTTCTTATATTATATAAAAAGTGTTTTAAAAGTGTTTTTAAAATAATATGTAGTTACGGTTTTTTTTCTTATATTATATAAAAAGTCTTGTATTTGTTTAATTAATTTTATTTAAAATAAGTATATAAAAAGTGTTTTAAAGTGTTGTAACTAATGTTGTTATAGCTATACTTATTAAACTTTACATTCATTTATGATGACTATACTGCAGGCTATTTATTTCATAGCAAAACCAATAAAATCCCATAATAAATAAGTGTGTTGGTTTAATACTATAAGACTTCCATTTTGATAAATTCTCAAATGCTTTATAATGTAGTAGAGATAGAGATTAAAAAAGAAGTTTAAAAGAAAAGATTTGTTATAGCATTCAAAGTTGTTTGATTTATAATTTGAGATATGAATTGTAATTTTATAAATTATATAACTAAGACAAATTATTGAGGGTCCATTTTGGTTTTGTTACTGGGTTTATAATTTGATTTGGATTTGAGATTGATTTTAAAGAAAAGTAGTAGAGAAAAAGTTACTCCATCCGTCCAAAAATAAGTGTCCAGTTTGACTTTTAAGAGTCAAACTGGTTCAACTTTGACCTTAAATATATTTTTTTGTTATATAATACTTGATGAAAAATTATACCAATAAAAAATACACTTAAAACCCAATCCATTCATATATTTTGAATCAAGTATTATATAATACCTGCAAAAACAGAGAAGGTCAAAGTTGAATCAGTTTGACTCTGAAAAGTCAAATTGAACACTTATTTTGGGACGGATGTAGCAATAATTATTTAATTTATATATTATTGTTTAACTTATAAAAAGTTGTAAGAAAAAGACAAAAAAAGAAAAAACAAAAACAAAATCAAATAGAAAGATAATTGTGTGGGGGAGAATTGTTTGTCAAGTGGAATCCGTCAAAGGCACCAATATGATATGGAATGAGTTTTTTAAATTGATTCCATTACTTTTCCTCAAAATTACCAACCAAAAAATTTATTCAAGTTATCATTGTATTCCATGTGCTCAAAACCCACGTAACAACCACACCCTGAATTAGCCCACTGAAAAACAATAGAAAAACTAGAAAGGTATAATAAGACAAACTAATACCCTAGTGGCTGCAAGAAATGACACATTAAAAGGAATGAAAGACTAATAGCCTACTGGGGACATTCGGTTATTTCATTAGACTTTTTGTAACCCATTATTTAAGACTAGGTGCAATGGCCACCTTTCACTTCCACTCTATAACTTTTCACCTCAGCGTCACATTATCATTTAACACATCACCACTCCTCTTACCTTTCATGTGCAATGGTCACCGCTCCCCTCACCTTTTAAACATACCCCACAAAATAACCTCCCCCCCTCCCTCACAAATCAAATAAACAATAATAAAAACATTCACTTTGCACAGTACTCGAGTGGTGACTGCCATCACCTTTCATCCCTCTTTTTGGCTTGCCTCGTGCGTGACAGGGGGAGTGTGCAATGGTGTGAAAGGTGAGGATGGAAGATGAAGAGTGATGGGTCACACTCATTGCACCCAGCATAAGGGTGTGGATGAAAAATCTAACACCAAAGCATATACTAAATAATTGTTTACTATCTTTTCAAATAAGACCTCATGTCAAAGTAGTATAACAAACACACTCTTAACATCTTAAAAACAACATTTAATAATACTTCAATTTTTAAACATAAATAGTACTTCTTAATTAGTTTTGGCAGATCTAATAAATTCAATCTAGTATGATATGTAAGATATTATAATGGATATAGAAACATATTATCAAATTATATGGTAACAATTGTGCTTCTTTTGTTTTTGTTTTTGTTTTTTAGCTATCTAAATTAAGTATATATGGTCGTAATAAAACACAAGTTATTTTTTTACTAAGATGCGCGCTAAGTGAAAAAAGTTGTGTTAAATAGAATAAGGTATTGGTATCGAAGCAGAAAGGAGGGCTTGGGGTGTCTAGTTATTTCGTTTTAAACCAGGCTCTCTTGTTTAAATAGGTGTGGCATTTCATATCTCAATATTCTTCTTTGTGGACGAGGTGCATTCAAGCCTTCCATGTATTCGGGGGTCTATTGATTGCTCTAGGAGAATGTATCGAAAATCTCTTTGGTTGTATATTATTAAGGAAATTGAAGTTCTTAAATCTCAAGGTATAGATCTTATGTGTTATTGTAGCAAGAGGGTGGGAAATTGTTACGCCCCGTGCCCGATTTGACCAAAAATTTAAAACTTTACGTGGAAACGCTTTGACTATAATGGACCTCCTGTCACTATTTTATAAACTGATAAAAATATATAACATAATAACCCTTGAAAGTATTTTTAAATAAAACTAGACTCAATTACCTTCAAAACGACGGGTGGTACGACTTCTAACGACTTACGGTTTAAAAGATATGATTTTTCGAACATTGAACAAAACCGACAAAACCTCTCTGATGCACTTAAACGCCGGCTGAGAGTACCCAGCCGCCGGCTAAAGCCCTTATGAGGCCTTTAGCCGCCGGCTAAGGTCCTCAGCTACCGGCTAAATGCCTCTGACCAGCAAATTTTACTTCACTTCCATTTTCGAATCATTTTTCCGAAATCCGACTTGTACCACTTCAACTACATATGAAAACTTCCAGAATACATTTAAACATCATAATACATCATTTCCATGGCAATACTTGGTCTAAACGACCCGGGAACATATACTTTACAATTCGACGGGTGTTTTGCCAAACACCCCTTTTTGACCCGTTTTACATGCAACTGTTATACAAACACACATGACCCTTATTCCACAAACAAGACCTGTACTTTGACACTTAACATCTTTTACAAAACATTTTACGACACTATGGGGGTTCAACCTTGATTTGAGCTCGGTACTAATACTAAGCTCCTAGGCACGTTTCAATACACTTTCAACCCGCACTTCCAAATCTAAGCTTTAATCCAAGCATAACACTTCCATAAGAACCTACAAAACATTATTAACTATAACGGTAAGCTTTCGCTTAGTAAGTAATTGGCATACAACATAATATCATATACATGTCACCACATAAGCATTATAATGAACTAAGCTTAAACCATATAGTCAATATCATTTACACTTGCTTCGTTAACATTAACCACTTTCAACACTTCAAACCTTATCAGTCAATCCATACCACACATATATACATAACATAAACTTTCGGAAAACTCATTAACATAAACAAGTAAATACCATAGTTAGTCCATTTCCAAAGACTAACATAGACTTAAACTTTATATCACTAGTAGCCAATTCTCTAATTGTATCCTTTCTAAATCAAGGTCCCTATGCCCATAACACATTCAATCATAACATAAATATGATAAAACATATATATAACACATGCTATAGTCCAAGTTACTTACCTTAGCAATCCAAGCTAAGATAACCCACCATAATCATTATAACATCATAACATCATTAACCTCTTCTTTTGCATCCTTGGCTTCCATGGCTATAACTATCAAGAACATCACCATCAATCTTTATCATCATCTTCATCATTCTCACTCTTTACACTTCCTACACCACAATCATCACAACACTTCTAGGGATGGTTGCTAGGTTAAACCTTTGACATAGAAATTACTAAACTCATCTATCACATAATCATCAATTTGCTTCTTCCCTCTCTTTTTCTCACTTCTAGACCGACACACTAAAAACACCCTTGAACTTTTGAGAAGCCTGGGATTTAAGTATATGAAGCTTTCTTCATTCTAAAGTTATATCACCCTTTGACACATTTGGTCCCCCAAATCTCTTTGCTTCTATTTTGGCCACATTAACTTTTATAACACATTTACCATTTGATAACCTTAGTCCCGTAAGTCTATGTCTCTTATATTTTAGACACATCGATCTTTCTATAACCATATTACATCTTCTTTGACTATTAGTTTGACTATCGGGTTTGACTACAACTTAACTTTCATTGACTAACCAATCATATCGAGTCTTTCGACTCATAAAAGTCTTAGTCAAACTATTCCAATGACATTTTCATTATTTAATACTTAAAACTCGGTTTTGGGTGTAACAATTATATTCTCCTTATTTAGATTTCGTCCCTGAAATCTCTTTATCTAACACTTATATCCATACTTGTTCACATCTCACGCTTCATTCAATCTTAGCACTTACAAACTTTTATCCAATTAGTTGCGACAATCTAGGTGATCTTGCAACTTTAAGCATACTATAACACAACCCATATCATTAATGCATTATATTATTCACTTAATCATATCACATTTTACTTCTCATTTAGGTCATTATGTCATCAAGACATATTTACTATAACCAGTTTGTAATTTAGTCTACTCTTTTACTATTACACAACGTTTTTACTCACTTTATTATAGCTTTTCCATCAAGAACTACATGTCACTTGAGAAAAACTCACTAATTTGACTTTACATGAGTCAAACCTTAACTATTACTTCCACATTTTACCATAGTCATTTCATCATTCTATTACACTATCACTATTATACCTCATGTTCTCTACTTCTTTCTAAGAATTTTCGTCAAGGACTATAAGTCACTTGGAAAAATTCAATACTTTGACTTCATAGAGTCAAACTTTGACTTATACTATTACATTTCACATTAAGGTGCTAATTCTATTTAGCATTTATCACGTTCATTTCTCACTTTTATCTCATGTCACAAGGCATATTTTAACATCATTCCCAACCTTTAATCTTTTCAACTTATACTAGACACTTAAGTTAAAAGTTTCACGTATCATTTCAACTCACAATCCAATTCTTGTCTCACTTTTCTTATTCGCTAAGACGTCTAACTATTTTTAGAGTCTCGTTCGCTACTTTCTTACTCTACTCATGCCACACCGGAAACACATAAGCCCACTCATTTATACTTCTTTATTTACATAGAGAGGCGTCCCAAACAATGTAAATAAGGAAATATAAACTTATGGTTCGGTGATTCACAGTTTCTTTATTTAAATGAAAAGGCGTCCCAATCCGTTTAAATAAGGAGACTATAAATCACGCTACTTATACACTTCCGTCATAACACTCCTATTTCTATTACTCACTTTACTTTCATTCTTTTTATACTTTGCATTCATCGACCCAAAAAGTCATACGCTTTACTTTTACTTTTTATCTTTTGTAGCTTTGGATCCAATCTCACTAACTTTTCTCATAAAAGCGAATCAGCACTTCCCCGGAGGGCTTGGCCACTACACCTTACTTTAACACAAAGGCAAGTCGGTACTTCCCCGTAGGGCTTGACCACTATACCTTACTTTAACACAAAGGCAAGTCGGTACTTCCCCGTAGGGCTTGACCACTATACCTTACTTTAACATCATACTGGATCCAAGCCATTCACATTTTAAATACCCACGCTATTAAGCTCATTTTCAATTTAATTAAGGGAAAGCTCATAGGGCATATGATACCTGCCCGTTTAGTAATTTACACAATTTTTATGTGTTTACACATCTCACTTTAACTTTTACCCGTCAACCTTTGTTAACCATTTCATCGCTTTTACTATTACAACTTTAATTTGTTCAACTCTGACACATATAAACCTTACATAGGTTTATTCTATAACACCTTCATTAATTCTATAACACCTTCATTAATCTCATTATACACATTCTAGCCATGTTTTATTATTCAACACTCTTATCATAATAATCACCGCTAATAGTGTCACAACTCGTAATTTCAGGCCTTTTTTCAAGCTTCAAAATTTCACTATTCATCTCGGGAAATTACTATTCATTGGTTACTATTTATCATTTCACTATTCATCATTTTTTAAGTCAGTTTGAGACTTTGAGAAGTTTTCAAAAATTTTACTATTCACGAAACACTATTCATTCCCGGAGGGAAATCACTATTTATGCTCATCATTCATCATTTCGTAAACTAGATTTACGGGTATTCAAATTCGCGTAACTAGTAAGGTTTAGCTGCGTATTCATGCATCATCAGTAAGGACACATCATATAGACTAGAGCAGTCTACATATCATCAGTAACATCATTATCCTATAAAGTCATGCACGGGTTTGTGTGTTTTTCATTTACGTATGTTCGTTTATTTGTTAAACGTTACCACTCAATCATTACTACTAGCATTATACCCAATACTCCCGACTATGATCCTAATATATTTTCATGCTCATTATAATAATATAGAGATTATATTATTACTTTATCCGGTGTTTTTAAACCAATTGCTATATTTTTCGTTAGGAGCTTATAACTCCGTCGGTTTGCGATATTTCAATCCGATAATTATTCTAACACCCGATTCTTGCAAGGAATATGATTTTACAATTTTTACAACTTCATCGTATTTTATTTCAACTCGTCACGATTTATTTCTAGTTAACTCGGTACCCGATAACACCTAATGTATACACTAAAGCACTAATAGTTAGCTATATGTGTCAAGACCTTTAATTAAATCATCTCATTCTTCTTAATTGCACCCATGTGCCGCCCCCTCCCTTCCCTAACAAGACAAATCACATTTAATGAATTTCTACCCATTTAATTTCCATTCCAATACACTAACACTTCACTTATACTAATTCAAGAAGCATAAAAGATCAAAACCCTCTCTTCTTCCTCCATATTGATCGGCCACACCTCAAGAACACAAGAAGATCCATAAAATTTTCAAGAACAAGTATCAATCAAGTTCCTTTTACATCCCTTGTTAGGATTTTGAAATAAAAATCCCAAGGTTTTAATCATTTTTCATCCAAAACACTTCAATAATTCAAGTAAGCTCAAGAACATTATTTTGATCATTTCATACTTCATTTTATTCATATATTGTTGTATTATCAAGTTTTATTGTAGCTAGTCATGCAAAGTTTATGTTAAATACATACCACTTTACTTATTTTTCACTAAAAACACTAGATCTATACATTTTATTAACATCCTCATGAAACCCACCATTGTTGGTGATGTTTAGGACCCCATGACACCTTAAGAAGGTGTATGGTAGGATTAGAGTACTTGTGGTGTTGATTGGAAGTGGGATAAACAAGACTTGAACAAGAAAAATGTGTTTTTAACAAGTATATAAACCTACTGTCCAAAAACGTGAAAACTGGAAAAATCAGTAAACATTGAGACATTTTGGCCTTCATATTTAGAAATTTCTTTCAAAAACGAAACCGTGGCCGCAAGAATGAGTAAAAACCGACTTACGATGAGAAAGTTATGATTTTTCAAAGTTGGACGACGAAAACTAATTTCTGAAAATTTTACGTGCTGTTACACGAATTTCAACGGACAAAACGAGGTGTTAGACATGATCTAGACGACCCGACCTACTGAAAATATGTTAGTTCATGTTAATACGAAGCCGTGGATATAAAGAACGTAGAAAATGAACTTATAACGACCGAGATACACGCGTTTGAAACCCGACGAACCATGTTTATTTTGACAGCACTAATAGCCAATATATTATAAGTGTACAAACTAGTATTTTTTACAAGTCACAACATTGATAGCCAATTTTCTATATGATCGAGGCGCGTTTGATCAAAATTCAAATGAAACGACATTAAGATTATGTTACAAGGTTTTCAAAAACGTCGAGTTTTACCGCTAACACTTAACGTACAATATTTCACGACTAGTTTTACGAGGCCATTTGGGCATGTTTTCACAAGTTATGAAAAGTGATATTTTGCGACAAAAACATTATATTTGCCGATATAACACCAAACGAGGATCGTGGAGTACCGTTTCAACATGTTTACACAAAAAGTAGTTTATGACTTAACGAGACGTCAAAAAGGCATTTTTTCGACGATAAACATTATTTTCAAAATTAACGAGTGGTATCGATAACATACGTATTTGCATGTGTAGCATCATTTCATTGCTTACATTAGATCATACCATCATATTAGGTCGCGGTTGGAGACCGAGCCTCATTTCAGCATATCCACTTTTGTCATTGTAGCTATCGCACCAGGTGAGTTTCATAGCCCCTCCTTTTACTTGTTTTGTAACTGTTTTGGGGGAGAATACATGCTCGTTTTTCATTAAACTCTATGCTCGTTTTACTTTTAAACTTCATGCTTGTTTTGCTTGAGACGTGAGTTGTCTTTCAAACATTATTGATTGGTTAAAATACTTGAGTCGTTGCTCGGAAGTATTTTGTGTTACATTTTTCACCCTTGATCATTTCATTATGGACACTAGTACATTAAGCTATTTCATATTACATATGTTATGACCGTTAAGCGCGAATGTTGTGGATAGATCTATTAGGATTGAACTCCCTATTCGGGTGGTGTTCCCCACCTGACTGTTAAGTCAAACGGACGCATAATCATTTAAGGAACCCTGAATGTCCTAGGTGTACATCTACCAGAAACTTTGAATGTCCGGGTGGTTTCCCCACTTGATTGATATGCCAAACGTGTTGTGGTTTCCCCACTGACTGATATGCCAAACGTGTTGTGGTTTCCCCACTGGCTGATATGCCAAACGTATTGTGGTTTCCCCGTTGGCTGAGATGTCAAACGTATTGTGGTTTCCCCACTGGCTGATATTTCAAACGTATTGTGGTTTCCCCACTTGACTGTGATGTCAAACGTATTGTGGTTTCCCCACTTGACTGATATTTCAAACAGACTGTGGTTTCCCCACTTGACTGTTATGTCAAAAGTATGCCCAAATTAGAATCTTAAGGCTTCGGTGTCATGAAATTTAGTTGTCAATAACTCCATATATATATTGGGAATATATTGTTCATTTAACATATGTGGTCCATAAATCAATTGACGTTCACATAAACCATGTCTTATTTAGCAGTGGGTTGTAAACACACAGGTTGCAAGTCTTGTATGGGCGGGGCTTGGAACTGGGTGAATTTACAATGCCTTTGCTGGGAAATCTTCATTCAAACGCTTTACATTTTACACTAAACTCTATGAACTCACCAACCCCGTGCTGACACTTTTAGCATGTATTTTCAGGTATAAGCAATAGCACGCTACTGGAGGCTTTTGGCAGGGCATGGCATGGTCATAGAAGACTTTGATATTCATTTGGGGACCGTTTTAATTGTTTTAAGGGCCTATTTCCGCACTACTTTTAACAATGTAAATTCAAAACTTTTGTTAAACAATTTTATTCTAAATGATTGAGGTGAAAACCGTTCTTTGTACTTGTGTTGTGATACCAATTGAGTTGCACCCCAGCGACATGTATGCTTCCGCTGGACCCGATTCTGGAGGTGTGACAAATAGGGCACATTAACCATGATATAATAATCTCATGGCAATGTCATTTTATCCTCAAACATACTTGTCTCATTTAACTATTAACATTTAAGCTATATCGTTCTACTTCATTCTTTAAACCCTTATCATACCTTAAGCATTCGTAAATTTTATATCATTCGACACATGGCAAACAACGCGTCAAATTTTAATATTTTGCCTTCATCACGTTATACTATAATATGTTCATCATTACTACATTTCATACTTATACATTACATACTTCAACTCGTTATCAACCCGTCTCTAATACCACATTAACGGTCAATCACTAGACACGAAGTACTAATGAGACCATATGTTGGTCTTTAATACCACACAAGAATCATACACATTCATTACATTATCTATTAATAACTTGTCATCAAAACCATTCTCAATTCATGCTTTTTTATAAGCCATCATATAACTTAGCGCATTTATTCACTTCTTACTATCATACTATAATACGCATTCACATAAATTTAAACATCCCTTAGATTCCATGAACCTATCATTCATATAGTTTCATAACAATCACCGACACTAATGAGGTGCATGAATGATCTTAATGTTAAACACATCTAGTCTACTATGGACTTATATCACATACGCATCAACATTATAAAACATATTCAATACTTTCATCTTAGGTTCATATGTCATATCATATAATCCATTTATAACTTTTACAATTACCTTTCCGCATTACTTACACTTACGTCCAACGCGTCCACCAGTGGTCTAAGTTTAGGCAACCTAATTCACTTAAACCGAAGCTCTGATACCAAGTTGCTACGCCCCGTGCCCGACTTGACCAAAAATTTAAAACTTTACGCGAAAACGCTTTGACTATAATGGACCTCCTGTCACTATTTTATAAACTAGTAAAAATCTATATCAGAATAACTCTTGGAAGTATTTTTAAATGAAACTAGACTCAATTACCTTCAAAACAACGGGTAGTACGACTTCCAACGACTTATGGTTTAAAAGATATGATTTTCCGAACATTGGACAAAAGCGAAAAAACCTCTCTAATGCACTTAGCCGCCGGCTGAGAGTACCCAGCCGCCGGCTAAAGCCCTTATGAGGCCTATAGTCGCCAGCTAAATGCCTCTGACCAGCACATTTTACTTCACTTCCATTTTTGACTCATTTTTTCGAAATCCGACTTGTACTACTTCAACTACATATGAAAACTTCCAGAATACATTTAAACATCATAATACATCATTTCCATAGCAATACTTGGTCTAAACGACCCAGGAACATATACTTTACAATTCGACGGGTGTTTTGCCAAATACCCCTTTTTGACCCGTTTTACATGCAACTGTTATACAAACACACATGACCCTTATTCCACAAACAAGACATGTACTTTGACACTTAACAACATCTTTTACAAAACATTTTACGACTCTATGGGGGTTCAACCTTGATTTGAGCTCAGATACTAATACTAAGCTCCTAGGCACGTTTCAATACACTTTCAACACGCACTTCCAAATCTAAGCTTTAATCAATGCATAACACTTCCATAAGAACCTACAAAACATTATCAACTATAACGGTAAGCTTTCGCTTAGTAAGTAATTGGCATACAACATAATATCATATACATGTCACCACATAAGCATTATAATGGACTAAGCTTAAACCATATAGTCAATATCATTTACACTTGCTTCGTTAACATTAACCACTTTCAACACTTCAAACCTTATCACTCAATCCATACCACACATATATACATAACATAAACTTTCGGAAAACTCATTAACATAAACAAGTAAATACCATAGTTAGTCCATTGCCAAAGACTAACATAGACTTAAACTTCATATCACTAGTAGCCAATTCTCTAATTGTATCCATTCTATATCAAGGTCCCTATGCAATTAACACATTCAATCATAACACAAATATGATAAAACATATATATAACACATGTTATAGTCCAAGTTACTTACCTTAGCAATCCAAGCTAAGATAACCCACCATAATCATTATAACATCATAACATCATTAACCTCTTCTTTTGCATCCTTGGCTTCCATGGCTATAACTATCAAGAACATCACCATCAATCTTTATCATCATCTTCATCATTCTCACTCTTTACACTTCCTAAACCATAATCATCACAACACTTCTAGGGATGGTTGCTAGGTTAAACCTTTGACATAGAAATTACTAAACTCATCTATCACATAATCATCAATTTGCTTATTCCCTCTCTTTTTCTCACTTCTAGACCGACACACCAAAAACACCCTGGAACTTTTGAGAAGCCTGGGATTTTAGTATATGAAGCTTTCTTCATTTTAAAGCTATATCACCCTTTGACACATTTGGTCCCCCAAGTATCTTTGCTTCTATTTTGGCCACATTAACTTTTATAACACATTTACCATTTGACACCTTAGTCCCTTAAGTCTATATCTCTTATATTTGAGACACATCAATCTTTCTATAACCATATTACATCTTTTTTGACTATTAGTTTGACCATCGGGTTTGACTACAACTTAACTTTCATTGACTAACCAATCATATCGAGTCTCCCGACTCATAAAAGTCTTAGTCAAACTATTCCAATGACATTTTCATTATTTAATACTTAAAACTCGGTTTTTGGTGTAACAGAAATGGTGAAGGCATTCTATTTTGGGAAGATGTTTGGATGGGTAACTTGTCTTTAAAGTGTCAATTTCCAAGGTTATATGCTTTGGAAACGTGCAAGCAGGCTCTATTGCGGACAAATTAAGGTATGATTCTGTTAATTCCTCATTTCGCCGTGTGCCGAGGGGATAGTTAGAAGTCGAGCAATATGATGAGATGGGAAGTCGTCTAGCATTAATTCAATTGGTCCAAATGAACAATCGGTGGGTATGGTCTCTAACAGGTAATCATGACTTTTCTGTAAAGTCGGGTCGTAATCTTGTGGACGACTCTTTGTTAAGTTCTAATATGCCTCCTATGAGACGGGTGAAGAAGATTCCAATTAAAATTAATGTTTTCGCTTGAAAAGTTCAAAAGGGTAAGCTGCCTACTCGGCTGAATCTGTCTCGGTTAGGCATAGACATCTAATCTATTATGTATCCTAATTGTCAAGCAGGAGTTAAATCAATGGCTCACCTTCTGTTTTGATGTTCTTTGGCTCGTGACGTCCTATCTAAGGTTAGAAGATAGTGGGGTTTTTCCTCTCCAGATTTCCAATCGTATGAAGAGTGGCTTCTTTGGTTTACGGTTCTTCGTTTAAGGAGGAAAGTGGTGCTAGAGGACATCTTTTATGTGATGTTGTGGAAAATTTGGAGCTTTCGGAATCAACTATTATTTGGTTCAAGTAATCCTAGAAGGACGACCATTTTTGATGATATTGTGTCGCAATCTTATGCTTGGTATTTTAATCGATGTAATTTCAAGTTCAATTGGGTAACTTGAATGAAAGATCCTAATCTTGCTTTTTTGGCATCTTTTCTTCTAGCTTCTTGCTAGAGCTTTTTTAATTAAATTTGCCGTTAAAAAAAACAATAAATCCTATGAAATATTATAATTGATCACAAAAGTCAATAATAATGGAACTCTCAAATAAAGTAGTTAAAATTGAATAGATTACTAACTTTTATATATTAGATGAATACACGCAAAGTGACTGTGTATAGTGGTAAATAAATCGTTTCTGATTTGACCCTTGATGCAAAACTTATGGGTTCAATTTGTAGTCATTGCGAGAAAAAAGTTCATGGGTTAGGAACAAAAAATAATAAAAGTTTAAGGATTAAACAATATTTAAAATATTAATTTAATTGTAGATGATGTTACCATTTTTAATCAAGTGTATAATAGTCCACTAACATTACCCAAATTTTAAGCATTATAAGTAGTAAAGATACTTCATCATATAGCTTTCGTTATCTTCAGATTTTACGAAATTCCTATACTTCAAACCTCACTATCACTAAATACACATTTGCGTGACAAGGAAACGGCTGGCAAATGGTTGCGAGGATGCCTTAGGTAGCCCGTATACATCTAAATCGAAAATACGCTCTTTTCAGATCGGCCGTAATGCATGATCTTAGAGTCGGTCACCAACTCGGTCACAGTCGATCATCCTGGATGCGTCTTCGCATGCGAGAAAAAAAGGGCCCGGTCTTAAATAGGACCGAGTCTTGTGAGTGTTTGTGTGTGTGAGTGTTTTATTTAATTAAGTGAAGTATATTTTTTGTGGTGTTCTCGGTCATCCATTACAACCAGTTAGTCATAAAATTATTATAAAGAAAGAAATCTAATGTATATGTAGTGTCCTCAATCCTGTTGTTAGTTGCATTACGGGCACCTCAGATAACCTGAAAAAGATAAAGCTAGTCCATTTACTAGTTTTAGTTTGCATTAATCAGTAAAACATTATAATAACTAAAGTAACAACTTTTATTAGTTTTGCCGGTGTTCCAGCAATCCAGCATGTTTGTCTAGGCTTTTGTAGTCTCCCGGACATTCTGCAGGGGTCTTTGGTTTTGGATACACAATCTAACATGTCAGTGTTTAATGCTTCCTTAATAACATCACTAACATGCATGTTCTATTTTTTATTGTGTGAACAACATTAATATTCATTATTAATAATGACGTATATATTTTGCTAGGCAATACGTAAATAGGAAAAACCAATATGATGCGTACACAAAAATATGTTTTGTACATGCTTTAATCGATCGATTAGAGTGGTCGACATCTAAAAGCTAGGACAACAATAATGTCTCGTTTTGTTAGAAATGCTCACTAACATGGTTGACGTCTTTAATATACGAGGTAGCTTTAAGATAGTTATATATCTAAATTACGCACATGAGAGCTATAATTCGATCAGTTTTGTCGTATTTATAGCCTCAAAACCTAGTTTGGGCGTATGTTCTTTAAGATCGACATACAATATTACGCATGTCACACTGTATGGCCCTTTTGATTATATACATGTTTGCATTTAGATTCATGCATATAAAATACGTATATGCATAATGCATGTATGTGTGTGTCTATAATAGTGTAATACGTACTACATGGGGAGCTATGCATGCTTGCATGTAAATATATTACTATAAATGAGTTAAGACGAGCTCGAGCAAGACTCAACGATGTTAGAATGAACTAAGTTTTTTGCTTTTGATTGCTCGACGGTTTTATTGGTTGTTGACTTGTCGGCTTTTGACCACTTTGATTTGAGAACCACGTTCGACTGAGCAAACCTCTTTATATGAACTCTTACTCAATAGAGCTCCATTCAACCAAGATGAACGAGGTTAAAGCGAAAACTTTGAATTACCGAATTATACTCTTACAAACCAATACCTATTCGTTATGCAAATATTTACGTATGCCATTTTATTCTTATGATGTGTTAAGAGAAATTAATATGAGCAAATAAATGAAGTGCGATAGAATTAATGTATGCACCTGCAGCAAAATATTTGAGGGGACACAAATGTTCCTGGTTCCAACATGTTCATTCTTTTTTATGGGTTGCCACTTGCCTGCAATATAATTGTTTTAACTCTTTAATTTAATTAGGTGTACTTTATATGTAAAAGCAAATCTAGAAAATTATTGTTTTAATATCCATGTCAAAACTAATAATTTAGCATGGATCATGTTGAGCTTGCAATACATTTATTAAACCATTAGGGCCAAAGTGATAATTTTACTCGATACCTAAAGCATATGTACGACTCTTTCTTTTATATGATTATATGAACAAAGTGCTTGAGTTTTAACGGTAATTTATGTGTGAGAATGCTTCTTGGTTGAATGTTGGTGGGTTTAAGTCCTCTCTTAATACATGCATGTAAAAAATATTTGTGTTGTAAATATTATGAGATACGAGTAATTAATTGTCCTTTATAAAGATGTAGTGTTGGTTTCTTAAATGAATACTAAATAAATATGACATGTGAATAAAAATATTAAATTCATCTCGTTTATTATAAAATTAAAACAACAACAATACTTAATCTCGTTGGAGTGAAGTATGAAAAAATAGGATATATAGTAGAGAGTCATGCCCTTTCCTGAGAGGTAGAAGATTGCTTATAAAGACTCATCTAGCATTATAAATTATGACATGCACCAAAGAAAATTGCTAAAACACGATAACCTAATCATCAAACTAAACATGAGTTTTAGCTAGGCTCGGATTTGAGTGAGGGCGGGCTGGGCCGGCGTGCATGGCCTAAATTATAATGAGACCATTTTATCGAAAGCCTAAAATATAAACATGTTCATGTAAAGCCTTCTTTTTAAAGTCCATTATCAAGAATCATGTGCGTCTTTGTTAATTTTTAAAGCCCATTATAAAGCTTCTTAGTAACACAAAATAATCAATTATTTTGAAATGGTACATTTCTTTATCACGGAGATTAAGTTGTCATCTTGATACATATTTTTTTCTCGCCACATCACATGAACTAACTTTATCTTCATCATTACGAATGGGGTGTTTGTCTAAACTTATGTTTTGGGCTTAAGCTTAGGTTTTATGAACACCTTATGGCTTATGAATAATAAGCTCATAAACTCATTTTAAGTATTTGAGTTAGCTTATTGTAGTTAACAGGGTAAGATGACAAAAAAGTACACGTATAATAAAACGTTGTAATTGTTATATATATATATATGGGAATATATTAGCTACAATTAATTGTAGCCAATTGGCTAAAATTTTGTGCTATAAATGTGGGTCTCTGATTTTTTTGTGGGTCCTGATTTTTTTCTGTGAGTCCCTGATTTATTGCTTGTGTATTTTTTGTAAAGGATCATAGCCAAGCTATCCCTTATATATATATATATATATATATATATATATATATATATATATATATAGGGTAAAGTTAAAATAAAAAGACAAATATCCGTACACTACGTAAAAAGAAATTTTTTTTTTAAAAGTTCGCGAAAAAATCCCAAAAAATTTCACAAGATCGGGTATGTTGGTGCATAAAACTTTTGTGAAAGAAGTTTTTTTGATTTTGAGTTTTTATACGTTTTTTTTAATGCACAAAAAACGAATTTTGATGCGCAAAAAAATTTTGATGCACAAAATTTTCAACTTGTTTTAGTTAGATGCGCAATGTTATTTTGATTAAAAAAGTCAAAAGAACTTGGGTGCAAAAACGAATTTTTGATGCACAAAAAAGCGATTTAATGCACAAACGTATTTTTTCATAATTTTTTTTCGGAAAAAATATCCACGTTTAGAAAAACTTCCTTCACAACTTTTTCATACACCAACATACCTGATCTTGTAGAATTTTTTTGGAATTTTTTGAGAAAATTTTTGAAAAAAAAAATCTTTTTACGTAATGTACGGATATTTGTCTTTTTATTTGATCTTTATCCTATATATATATATATATATATATATATATATATATATATATATATATATATATATATAGATTAGTTGTCATGGCCCACCCAATGGGCGGGCATGACTTATAAGCCCTCCCGGGCATATAAGCCCGCCCGATGGGCGGGCATATCTTATAATTATTGTTGGCATATTTTACTATAACGAAAGAAGGGTGGTAAAAAATGATTGGAAAGTGTACATATTGAAAGAAAGGGTCGTAAGCTTATGAATATTGTTGACATATTTTACTATAGCGAAAGAAGTTGGATAAAAATTGCCGAAAAAGTGTCTAAGGAATAAATTAAGTAACGGTTAATGAATTACGAAATCGTTAAAATATTTATAAAGTGAATAAAGAACAAAAAGAAATGAATGGTAATCTGGTAAGAGGAAATAAAACTTAATAAATTATCTGCCATTACAAAGTATATGCTTTTAGTTCAAATGCGAAATAAAGCTTCTTTATACACAATGTGTGTCGTTGAATATGTGTATTTGCCATCTCTATCACAACATAGAATTTTTAAACCACTATTCCCTCTTCTCCAAGTGAGTCCAAGTGAGAAGTAATAACTTGTGCTATAATATAGGAACAACTTACATTTGTTCTCTACACATGCAAATTAACTTGCTATACACCTTTCTTACCACATTAACCAATCAAACATGTTCTAGCCACGATTCCTTGGGCGGGCATGACTTGTGATTATTTGTTGAATGTATTACCTTACAAATAGCAAGATATATATTTATATGTACTAATTTGTATTTTTGTATTAACAATTGCATTCAATTCTCCTTTTAGTTTATGAAGTTTTGGAGTTTGCCTTGCATACATTCCTTGTACAAATGCATGAGTTGCATGTAAATATGTAAAACATAAATGGTATTGTTTTTTTATCCCACATTTCACCTAATGCATATTTCAATTACATTGTAAGTATTAGTGCTTTTTGTATTATCCAAAAGCAATCATTAGATTTATCTTATAAGCATATTTAATTTTAAGTGTAGTCATACACATTTTTTGACCTGGTAACTAATTTGTTTTTCCCGACCGGGCGGGCATAACTTATAAATATCGTTGAAAAAAGTAATTTAATGAAAATAAACTATAAACATACCAAATTATTTATTGAATGCGTTAAGAACAAAATATATATATATATGTTTGTCGAATATGAGAAAATATAAAGCTTGCCAACCTTCGTATTTACAAACTTATTTACATGAATGTTGCACTTGCTAAAAAAATGGAAATTCTTCACACATAGCTAAATTTCATACAGTAAAAGACCAATCAAGTGAGAAAACTTAAAAATCACATTACATTTCCAAACATGACTCTGGAATTAAAAACTACATAATCACATATTACATTGTGAAACATATACTATTCGCTTTATTACACAGTTATTGTGACGTTACTACAATCATCATAAACAGGTTCATGGCAGCATGCATGTCTAAACTCCACTGCTCTGTGATAAGGAGATTTGTGAATCCAAAGATGTTTGGTGTCAAAAATCCGACTTTCGCCCATTGACCCGTTACAACTCCTAAACTGTAGAAATCATTGCTATATAATCAGCATTTTAAAAGTAGATCAATTGAGACTAAGAAAGTGAACTAAACAAATATCTAACCAACAGGGTACAAAACACATATACATTAGCAAGAAACGTCCAACTTAACACTACTGATATTAGGAACGCAAAATTTACGTTAGAACACAATGTGTCACATATATGAGGATTGATGTTGTGCCTCCTCATATCCTCATCATCAATAACTTCTTTATTTATATCTATTTCATACCTAATACACCACAACAGTACTCCCTGGTATAGAAGTTGCAAATCGGCGATAACTTAGAATATTTGGTATTAACAGTAAGACGCCCTTTACACATGCATATTCTTTTTTACAGGTCCCATCCCAATAACTAAGGAGAGCAACAATAGTGGTCAATTACTACTCAATGTAAAATAAGGGTTTGGGTGGCCAACTATTGATTAGTAGATCGGAACGACCTCGTACTTACCTAATTTATTTCCCATAAGGGGTTTGTTCTGGACCTGCCATTGAATTCATTAATCTCTAGGCTACATCAAGTATGTCTCTCTTGTGTCTCCATCTCCCTTGTATATTGGGATTATATTGTTAGCAGAATTAAGGCAGTAACACATCGGAAGCATTATCCTTTTGCAAATAACTTCTCCATTATTTTCTGCTTGTATACCTAGATATCTATCAAAGGCCTGTTGGCCATAGTCGCACAACATAGTGAATAGTCGCTTGTTATCTGCCCACTGATAGAATGCAAGTGCTTCGCATATTAAGCACATTTGGTTAATCCTGTTAGACTAAACAAAAACCATCCGGCATTTCGCCTATTCAATTACCCTATAATGTCGCCACCTTCTAAACTGGGGAGCTTTAGGCCTCAAAATTTTGGCCCATTCATTGTCGTGTTTTCATGTCTAGATGCATGCACATGTCGGTTGTCATGGTTTCTCTAAAATTAGGCCATAAGGAATCCAGATCCTCTTAAACCAAGGTAGACATATAATAGTCACCCATGTATGTTTTGTTTCACAGGATAATGGCCAACTAATCTTTGTCTCAGTGTGTGTTTCATGACTGTGAATTGTGTGTATTTGAGTATGCAATAATTCAGTAAACAAGAACAAAAGTTTATGCAGTAAAATTTGATATATTGGATAGTGAATCAACATGCTTACAAAGTACTGCAATTTACCTATTTATAGTTTCCTAAACGACATGATATTGGCAGTTACAGTTACATCAACCATTGTGACGTTTGGTGTGTAACTGTCAACCATAATAACCGCCAATTAACCTAACCTTAACTATATTAACTAACTGCATGGGTTCCTACTTTGACCCATTGCAGTGACTACAATTCGACATAACAAATAAACTATGGTACATGACACTTAATTAATTATTGTCTTAACATAAGTAAACTATAACATTTGATCTAAATGAATTAAAGGCTAACAATCTCGCCCCTTATCATTTAGCATCAAATTTCTTCTGAGTGATTCTTCTTTCAAGCAATGACTTCAAAGTCAGTGTTGTCTTGACTGCTTCCTTGTTGTTGTTCTTCTTCAATCTCCTGTTTGACTCCAAGTCTGTTCATTTCCCCTTCCTGTGTTCCATCCTTCCCTGCAACTTCCTTTTGGCCTTGTAGGTCTCTAGCTTCTGCAACTTTGCTACTTTCTCCTACTTCCAATGGCTTTTCACCCCAAGGGACCCTCGCAGTTTCATGGTACACTACCATTAAATCAATGAATCTTTTGAAGCAATTCTTTACTGCCTCTCCTTCTTCCTGAGTCAAACCTTGCATTTGAGCAATAACTCCCCATTTGTTTCCCAACGTAGCAGACACATACCCTCCTAGGCTTGCCACCATTTTGTGCAAACTTAACAGGTCTATCTTAATCACTCCAATCATTGGTGGTATGGTATCAATCATATCATAGTTCAAGTACACAAGGTAGAACCATTTCACCATTTCTAAGTATTTCTTACTAAACACTTCCCAATTCTTAAACACCAAACCATCCTTTTTAATCAAATTCATAAAGGACATGAATCTGTTAAAAGAGTTTACCTTCAAAGCATACAGAGTCCCATTCCAAGAGATATATTCTTCATCAATGTAATCTTGGGTATCATCTCTGTCCCAGTTTAATTCTTCCAATCCTTTCACCAAAGAACATTCAGTGTTTGGATCAATAGATGAAAAATAATCTTCCATGAACCTATTGTGTTCTGTTATCACATCCTTTGGCCCCCAGATTAAATCGTTGTTGCTTCTCATCTTTGTACCATTAGTTCTTTCATCATACATGTACTGTATGTTGCACATGTTGTTGTTGATTTGCACAGTGTAACCTTGTTCCTCAAGTAAATCATAACTAAGTATGTTTAGAGATACTTCAGGGGTATATTGTACTTTGCCAATCACCAATTCACCATTCTTTGTGTTTACTCTGGCATCTCCTATCCCATATGAGAAAATGAACTTCTTTTCATTCTCTTCCTTCCCTATCATTTTGAATTTATACTGCAATTCCTTGAACAAATCATTTCTAGGACACATGTGAAACTTGTAGTTGCAACTAACATACCAAACCTCATTCCAGGTTTTATCATTCGAACCTTCCACCATATAATCTGCAATTATGTGCACTTTTTTCAGGGTATCTTGCTTCTTCTGCAGTAACTTTATCTTTGGTATCTACTTCTTGTTGCAGTTCTATGCTTGCTAGTCTCTTTCTGTTTTCACATGCCCAGTATGCATGTCCTCTCATCTTACATATATAACATCTTGCCTTCTTGTCCCTTTTTGTACTCACTGCAGTCTTTCCATGACCCTTCGATTCTTCTTTCTTCTTTGAAGCATTGTATGCTTCATTTTCAAGAACTTTCTGCACCAACATCTCTTTTCCCTTTGGAGAGATACTCTTTCTTCTAGAGTTCCATTGGTACACCCTTTTGGGAGTTTCTCTCAATAGGTGTCTCCCTGATTGAAATCCAGAAGTTGGCCTTTCCCATGGATTAGAGTCGTAGCTCTGATACCATTGTTTCACAGAATAATGGCCAACTAATCTTTGTTTCAGTGTGTGTTTCATGACTGTGAATTGTGTGTATTTGAGTATGCAATAATTCAGTAAACAAGAACAAAAGTTTATGCAGTAAAATTTGATATATTGGATAGTGAATCAACATGCTTACAAAGTACTGCAATTTACCTATTTATAGTTTCCTAAACGACATGATATTGGCAGTTACAGTTACATCAACCATTGTGACGTTTGGTGTGTAACTGTCAACCATAATAACCGCCAATTAACCTAACCTTAACTATATTAACTAACTGCATGGGTTTTTATTTTGACCCATTGCAGTGACTACAATTCGACATAACAAATAAACTATGGTACATGACACTTAATTAATTATTGTCTTAACATAAGTAAACTATAACATTTGATCTAAATGAATTAGAGGCTAACATGTTTCACCCCGAGTATTCTAACTCTTGTTATCTCTCTCCCAAACATCCCCACCATCCTACTTTCCTATCTCATGGCCAATCTTATGTACACCACCCTTTACACTAGTATTCCAACTCTTGTTATCTCTCTCCCAAACATCCCCACCGTCCTACACTCCTACTCCCTTGCGACTCTGACATACACCAATATAATGAAAGCCCAACAACAACAGTTGTTAAGGCAGGCCCGGATATTAGGGTGTTCAACATGGGCAATAAAGAGGGCCCAAAAAAATATAGGGGCACCAATTTTTTAATATATATTAGGTATAGCCATAGCCAATAGGCGCAGGCCCACAGCAAGTACAATAATAGGGACTAAGGAGCTGACTTTATTCCTGCTTTTATATATATTGGAATTGCACAAGGTCAACATCACAAATTCATAAAACTTGGGAGTTGGGACATCATCTAATCGACTATCATCTCATATTCTCATCCACTTTTTGATCAGGTCTTTTTTTTTTTTTTTTTTCTTATTGACTATTGTTTTATGGTTTTGTTTTGTTTTTTATTAATTATTTATTATTGAATAATGAATAAGTCTAGTACTCTAGTAGTTGGGATTTTGGATTAAATATATATAACATAGATGTTCGTAGCTTTTGAGGCAGACACAAATACCTTAATTGAATACATAAATTATTTAATTAGCGCATATGACATAACCAATTAGGCAATTAACTTTTTTTTTTTTTTTTGTGATTACTTTAAGTTTAGAGCACTATAATTAGTTACTTAGTTATCTTGTGGCCTTTTACTTATATATTTTCAGAAAAACTATGCCTCCTAAAACTTTAAGGAAACAAGAATCTGGATCTCAAAAGCGTTTGAAAAAACAAAGAACTGAACAAAGCAATAAGAGACAATATGGAAGTATGCATAAGTATGTTCAAATAGAGCCACGAGATGCTTCTGATAAACAAGATCTTATTGATGACAATATTGATGGTGATAATATGGATGTTGATGGTATTCGTGATGACAATATTGATGATGATGAACTTAATGATACTAACGTTGACGATACGGGTGGTGTTCATAGTGGTGATGTTAGTGTTGATAGTGATGACATTGATGATACTAACATTGAGACTAACACTGAGAGTACGCGTGGTGATGATGGCCCTGATGAGATTAATGCGGACAATGTGAATGTTGATAATCCTAATGCTAATGTTCATCATGTTAATATATTTGATCCACGAAAGTGGGATGGTCTTAGTTCTGACATGATTAAAGCTTTAGTAGAAGAAGGTCCTAAAAGAGATAATTCTTTTTACAAAGGTCCTAAGGATAAATTTTCTCGACGATTTTCTGCCACTTTCTTTACTAGAGTTCTACCAAATAACGAAAAATGTGATAGAGAATGGCTAGTGTATTCCAAAGAGTTTGATAGAGTTTTTTGTTTTTGGTGTAAAATATTTGGAAAAGGGGTTGCAAAAGGTTCATTAGTTAATGAGGGTTTCTCGGATTGGGCACATCTTAGTACAAGACTTAAAGAGCATGAAATTGGTTTAGAACATATCACAAACATGGCCACTTGGTTTGACATGCGTAGTAGACTGAAAAAGAATGAAACAATTGATAGAGTGGTACATCAACAATTTGAGAAAGAGAGAGATCACTGGATGAAAGTTCTGCTAAGAATAATTTCAGTTGTGAAGTTTCTTGCTAAACACAATTTAGCATTCCGTGGTACAAATGAGAAATTGCATGTTGATAACAATGGAAACTTTTTGGGTTTGATTGAAATGTTGGAAGAGTTTGATCCAGTTATGAAAGAGCATGTTCGTCGTATCACGAGTGATGAAATTCATGTTCATTATCTTGGGCATACTATACAAAATGAGTTAATACAATTACTTGCTCGTGGAATTAGATCACAAATTATTCAAAAAATAAAGCAAGCAAAGTATTTCTCTGTGATACTTAATTGTACCCCTGATACAAGTCATCAAGAACAAATGTCTTTGATATTGAGGTATGTAAATGTAGCATCCACATGTGTTACAGTTGAGGAATCCTTTTTAGGATTTTTAAGTGTAGATGATACGACTGGTCAAGGACTTTTTGATGTTACACATGATGAACTAAAGTCTCTAGATCTTGATATTGATGATGTGCGTGGTCAGGGCTATGATAATGGATCTAATATGAAAGGAAAGCATCGGGGAGTACAAAAGAAATTTTTAGATATAAATCCTAGAGCTTTTTATACTCCATGTGGTTGCCATAGCCTTAATCTAACATTGTGAGACATCGCTAGCTCTTGTGGTAAAGCTATGGACTTTTTTGGAGTTATACAACGTATTTACACTATGTTTTCCAATTCTTCCAAGAGGTGGTTAATTTTGAAAAATAATGTTAAAGGGTTAACTCTCAAGTCATTGTCCATAACCCGTTGGGAAAGTCGTGTTGAAAGTGTGAAAGCTATTAGATTTCAGCTTTTAGAAATAAGAGAAGCTTTACTTCAAGTTGCTGAAAATGATAATGACTCTAAAATCAAAAGCGAGTCAAAATCTTTAGCAACAAATGAGCTTGGCCATTTTGAGTTTTTATTATCAACCGTCATTTGGTTTGACATATTATCTGCCGTAAATTTGGTGAGCAAGAAGTTACAATATGATGATATGCTTATAGATGTTGCTATTAAAGAAGTTGAATCGCTAATTTCATTCTTTGAGGAATTTAGAGACACGGGTTTCGATAAAGCGATTAATGTTGCTAAGGAAATTGCTATTGAAATGGATATTGATCCAGTATTTCGTCAAAAGCGCGTAATTCGTAGAAAAAGACAATTTGATGAGAATTATGTGGATCAAGATACTTCATATTCCGTCGAAGAGTCATTTAAGGTTGAATATTTCCTATACATTGTTGATCAAGCACTTGTTTCTCTAAGAACACGATTCGAGCAATACAAAGAGTATGAAAAAGTTTTTGGCTTTTTATTCACTTCTCGCAAGTTGAATTCCTTTGATGACAACACTCTTAAGTCCCATTGTGCTCATCTTGAAGCTGCACTCAAGAATAATGAACAATCAGATGTTGACGCGAAGGATCTTTTTGTGTAGTTGAGGTTACTTAACAAATATTTGCCTAACAAAAATCTGGGACCTTCTGATATTCTGAATTTTCTTAAAGAACACAACGTTTTTCCAAATGCAATGATTGCATATAGAGTATTGCTCACGATCCCGGTAACTCTTGTTACCTCTCTCCGAAACATCCCCACCATCCTACTTTCCTACCTCATGGCCAATCTTATGTACACCACCCTTTACACTAGTATTCCAAATCTTGTTATCTCTCTCCCAAACATCCCCACCGTCCTACACTCCTACTCCTTTGCGACTCTGACATACACCAATATAATGAAAGCCCAACAACAACAATTTTCAAGCAGTCAAGGTGCCTCTCAAGATTTCTTCCACCCCTTATTTTTGGTCCTGCTCCTGTCACATGCAGTCAACCCAACAATTCTCCATTTTCATTGTTTTCTTTGTCAGTCTCTCAATTTCTCCACAACTACCTTCCCTTGTTTCGATGTATCACTACATTTAACCAAGTCCCTGTTCCCTTAACTTTCTCAAATGAGTTTGACTTTGTGATGTTACTACCAGTAGAACAGATGTTCCACCAATCCCTCTTGCTTGTGGCAGCAAAATCCTTTGCATTGCAAAAAATCAGTCTCACACGGTCATTTGGTTCTCCCTCAGCTAACCAATTTATTAACTTCCTTAGTTCTTCTAATACTATTTGTTAATATTGGGACCTAAAAGCAAGATTTTGTCAAAAGCTAGTGATAAGAGTAACCAAAATTGATGGTTTGACTCATTTTTTAGGTGTGTCGCTATCTCAAAAGTCAAAACTGATCAACAATTGCGTATACATTTTTTTCCCTGAATCAGTTGATCAACCACTATCCATAAAACACCATATAGAATCCAATTAATTGAAACTAAATATAATTTATAGAACTCAAACCTAAACTAATGGGGCTTCCCATAGTATAAACAGATATCCTTATCTTAAGTCTTAACCATGCCTATCCTAACAGACATTTTGAGGTAGCTATCTTACCCATTTGAGATAAAAACTCAACCCAAAATATACGAACTTATAAGTACCTTGATCAATTAAAGCTTTGAGTTACTTTTTACAATTTCATCCTTTGAGAAAGATATGAAGGAAAAAAGTGAAGCAATAGATTACACGAATTAAAACCTACTTTTGTCTAACCTCAATTATTTCTTTCTTTGCAACCGACTCCTATTCTTTTGCTGCAATTCCGATTCTCCGGTCGATGTTTACACTTAAAGCCCCACATTGATTAGGATAATCTACCCATAAACACACACGATACTGGTCTGACTCATTTGTAGTGAATGAAAATCAACCGTGAGTTGCGTTTTAACTATCTTGAAGGATGTTTCCATAAGGGGATGTGACATGCAAATGTAGCACAAACCATTATTTACATAACTAAAGTAATGGATTGAAATATGACTATGAATCTAATAAATGTATTTACCATCATCACAATGTGCCCTTTTTCATGCCAAACAACCCCAGAACCATTTTTTATTATTTTTTTAATTATGGACGTCCTGCTAAGACGAACATATTATGTGCATGCTTACTTTGGATTTTCACTTTGACAGAAAACTTTTTAATTGAAGTATAAACAAAGCTGCTAAAATTGATCATCTTACCTGCTGGCATGTGGTGCATATCCTATAGTATAATATGTTACACTCACCCATATTCCTGCTTCCATCAAAGATAATGGAATTTTTAGTACACAAATGGGTAGAGCAAAAGGCCATGCAGGATATAATAGTTAATTGAATAACACCACTTTCTTAAATTCCCGTGTTTTTGCACCCTAGTGAATTTCTTAAAAGATAATAGTGTTGAACACACAGATGGAATTTTTAGTACCCAAATGGGTAGAGCAATATTCGTAAATTTCTTAAAATCCCGTGTTTTGCGCCCTAGTGAATCGAACGCTATAAATATCTCCACATCAGGTGTGGATATAGTGGCTAATATCTCCCTCAATTTGCAGGCCAATGGGGAAGGTGTGGAATCATGGTAAAGGTTCATGTCAGTCAGCAATGCAAGTAAAAATGCATTCATCCTGCAGTCTACTACCATCAACGTTCGAGCACACAAAATTTATATCGAATAATAGTCATTGGGTCGCTCATGGCTTTGCAACACACCAAGTTTTCTACAATTACAACAAAAGCTCATGGCCAACTTTAGTACATTTTAACAACAATAAACTAATTAAAAAAAACCAAGCCCGACGCAAACCCTTTCACACCGTACTAACATTTATCTCATTTGACCCATTACACAAATTGTTTATTTTCCCACACCTATTTGTTCTTTCAAAAGCCTAAAATATTCATTTTGCAATAAAAGACTTAGCACTATATAAGCATGTGTTTCGCTTTCATTTACCGGAAGATATAAAATGATTTTCTTATAAATCATGCGAAGTTTCACAATGTTGATTAAAATATAGGAAGTGCGAGCATACCTAGGCCAACAGAGATACTGGTAAAAATATGTCCTGTACTAAAAGTATCATGAACACTGCACTCTCGTTACTTGGAACCTGGTTTGTCAAGGCTGGTACTTTTAGTAAATGAATAGCTTAAACGGTGTTGATTTTATAACCTTTTAGACTTTGCTATTATATGTACAGCTTGCCAAATACTCGTTTCCATTTATTACATTTCGCAAACCCAACAATCAGATAATTTTTTCCAAAGCGCAATCCAAAAGGACCAAAACACCCTGATAATCCCACAAATAATGGTTATCATTCACAATATTCAAAATGATTCAACATTATACCTGAAAAAACTTGGTTGTACGCAAAGGAGACGAATTCAGAGGTGGCCTATTGGTCAATTTATTTCCAGCTTGATCAACCATCTTCTTCACTTACTGTATCCAACACGAATCAAATTTAAATAATTAGTACTATTGCGAAACATCAAATCTGAAATTTTTAAACACAAATCATATTCACTCAATTTAATCACCAACATTTAATTTTTTTCACAAATCATCAAAAACCCATTTTTCATAGAAAATATGATTATTTGTGCAAATAACTAAAGACAAGTATAATGGTTTGTAACTAAGTATTCACATGTTTAGAAAGCTTGTGGATTAGATCGCCTAATGTGAAGATAGGAAAAGACCAAGTGCGAGGTATAGTTCGACAATCAACTTCATGTTTCGTACTATAAATTACACCACCGACACAACTTTAGAGCAGATGCAACAATATGAACCGCCTAAACAGATGCTTATTAAACAATGATCATTTGAGATATTTGAAAGATGGAAACGAACTGTGGTAGGTAAATTAACCACCTTGCATATGAATCATTAGGCGTGGTGTCATTTGAACCCTTCCAACAATAGTGCAGGTGAAGCTACTGGAATAAGCGACACAAATAGCTGAACTACTTTCCCACTCGAAATTGTTAACCGGTTGTGATCTATATGTACAAAACATTAATAAAGCCAGATAAAAATTATAAATCTCCTTAAACTAAAGATCTGAGATTATTACCTATTTTGATCCCATATATCAACTTGCGTACCACCAGATGTTGCAAAAAAGATCACCTTCCCACTGATGGCCCACAGTCCTAAAACGATCAAAAATTATACCACCATAACATAAATACATAAACTAACATATATATTAAATTCATAATTTAATTAACACATAATAAGGGACAAAATAGAAAGAAAAAAAAAATTATACCACCAGGCTCCTACATGCCACTTGTCCAAACATTTTATTCTTCACCCATCTCCATCAAATGATTCGCAGGAACACCAATCTGAAGTAGAATTAAAATATCTGCCAAGACACACATTTATAAGTAAACGTTAGTTTCCTCAGTACTCAGTGACATACCTGATTCATCCGGTTTCAATTTCTTCTTAAGGAACTTGCATCATCTTGCTCCCTATTTAAGCTGAAAGCCTAACTTATAAAGCTTTTACAGCTTCCTGTATTACTACTTACAAAATGTAATCATTAGCCCCAATTTAGCTGTATTACTACCTACAAAATGTAATCATTAGCCCCAATTTAACTCCTCTAAGAAACTAACTAATAGTGAAAACAATATTTTTCTTACTTGAGTTTGACTCCTCAAGCATTGGTCGTTAAATGTGATAAATAAAAACTACAAAGATATTTCATCAAATGCAGAATAAGTTACGCTACCTCAATTTTTCAGAATCGGCTTCACATGTGTACTCACAGTGTCCAGTATTCACTGATACAACGTATATTCCTCCGGTCAAAAAAAATACCATCATTGTATGCACTACCACTGTAAAATGTTTCTATTTAATTAAGTGTGCGCATATGCAGATATCCATGTGATAGGTTTTAACTTACGTGTCTAAAAACTGCATGAACCCGTAGCCAAACATAATTGTTTTTTTGTTGCAGACCTCGGAATTAGTAGTTGGCAGCTGAAATTCTCCAAGTTGGCCTTTTTGTTTCCATGCAGTGAACTAACAAAGTTCCCTATTGTTTCCATGATTTGCAAGCCACATTTGTTATCATATCATAATTATCTTTCTGTTCATACATAGTACTTGACAGTTGTAACACTCATAACCCTTGATAGCATCAATCGCGAGTGTCAACCGAGACCTACACAAAACATTGGGAGAATCTTGTTACCAGCTGCAAGATTAAAAAAACAACAAATGATGTAAAAAGACTCACATCAGAGATACTGTTAATAAAGATCATTGTATCGACATCATATAACATGTAGCATTAGCAAACGACATTCAAATTAGCTATGGATATCAAGAGTGAGTATAAAACTTTTAACAAAGGCATCATATAACATGATTTTTCTGATATAGGGATGGAACATTAGTATATGGATCAAATCCCACAATCAAAGTTGAAAGCCCAAATGGTCTGACACCTCCACTTTGTGTGGCTGTCACAGTAAGTGGCTTCAGATCTAGAAATCCAGCGTGTGTTGTACGGCTCTGAAAATAATAACAATATATGAACCTTCAAAATTTGTGACTTTACAACCTGCAAAAAAACAAATTAAAAATCATAAAAACTCTAAATTCATGATGGAGTTTTCTGTGTGCTTGATATTAAACGTTGTGTATTATTTGTGTGTTGTGTTTTAGGGTTTACAAAATGGATTTGTTTTAGGGTTGCAAAAGATTACGTAGGATGATATGGGATGAGTTGGGCTGGGTTGTTAGATCTTTATTTATTTATTACATTTTTTGAGGTTATAGATTTAGTTTTGGATTGTTAATCACAATCATAATTATCTTTCTGTTCATACATAGTACTTGACAATTGTAACACTCATAACCCTTGATAGCATCAATCGCGAGTGTCAACCGAGACCCAAACATTGGGAGAATCGTGTTACCAGCTGCAAGATTAAAAAAACAACAAATGATGTAAAAAGACTCACATCAGAGATACTGTTAATAAAGATCATTGTATCGACATTATATAACATGTAGCGTTAGCAAACGGCATTCAAATTAGCTATGGATATCAAGAGTGAGTATAAAAATTTTAACAAAGGCATCATATAACATGATTTGTCTGATATAGGGATGGAACATTAGTATATGGATCAAATCCCACAATCAAATTTGAAAGCCCAAATGGTCTGACACCTCCACTTTGTGTGGCTGTCACAGTAAGTGGCTTCAGATCTAGAAATCCAGCGTATGCTGTATGGCTCTAAAAATAATAGCAAATATATGAACCTTCAAAATTTGTGACTTTACAACCTGCAAAAAAACAAATTAAAAATCATAAAAACTCTAAATTCATGATGGAGTTTTCTGTGTGCTTGATATTAAACGTTGTGTATTATTTGTGTGTTGTGTTTTAGGGTTTGCAAAATGGATTTGTTTTAGGGTTGCAAAAGATTACATAGAATGATATGGGATGAGTTGGGCTAGGTTGTTAAATCTTTATTTATTTATTACATTTTTTGATGTTATAGATTTAGTTTTGGATTGTTAATCACAATCATAATTATCTTTCTGTTCATACATAGTACTTAACAATTGTAACACCCATAACCCTTGATAGCATCAATCGCGAGTGTCAACCGAGACCCAAACATTGGGAGAATCGTGTTACCAGCTACAAGATTAAAAAAACAACAAATGATGTAAAAAGACTCACATCAGAGATACTGTTAATAAAGATCATTGTATCGACATCATATAACATGTAGCGTTAGCAAACGGCATTCAAATTAGCTATGGATATCAAGAGTGAGTATAAATCTTTTAACAAAGGCATCATATAACATGATTTGTCTGATATGGGGATGGAACATTAGTATATGGATCAAATCCCACAATCAAAGTTGAAAGCCCAAATGGTTTGACACCTCCACTTTGTGTGGCTGTCACAGTAAGTGACTTCAGATCTAGAAATCCAGCGTGTGTTGTATGGCTCTGAAAATAATAGCAATATATGAACCTTCAAAATTTGTGACTTTACAACCTGCAAAAAAAAAATTAAAAATCATAAAAGCTCTAAAATCATGATGGAGTTTTCTGTGTGCTTGATATTAAATGTTGTGTATTGTTTGTGTGTTGTCTTTTAGGGTTTGCAGAATGGATTTGTTTTAGGTTCCAAAAGATTACGTAGAATGATATGGGATGAGTTGGGCTGGGTTGTTAAATCTTTATTTATTTATTACATTTTTTGAGGTTATAGATTTAGTTTTGGATTGTTAATCACAATCAATGGCTTGGCTCCATTGGTTGGGACGTTTGCATTGAAACCTAAAGATGCAGGTTCGAATCTCACCATGTTAAGTTTTAAAATCTGAATTTTCTGCATGGAAAACGGTTGTTTAGGTGGCATGTATTGAGATGACGTGTAATTTGACGTGGACTTAATGATGATGACGTGGACTTATTTGTGATGATGTGGCTTTATCTAGTCATGTTTATCCAGTTTTTATATATATATATATATATATATATATATATATATATATATATATATATATATATATATATATATATATATATATATATATATATGCCACCTAAACGCCACCTAAGCAATACATGCCACGTAAGCAATGTTTTACCATTCAGAAAATTCGGAAATTTATTTCTCAAAAAAATCATGAAGCTGGATTCGAACATGGGTCTGTGTGTAACACTGGCATATATCTTTACCACTACACCAACACAATTATTGGGATTTAATTTGCAGCTTATAATCTATAAACAGTGCAACTCGAATTTGTCTAAAAAAAAAAACCCTACGCCCATAAAAAAAAACCTAGCGTGTAGATTATCACCACATTCACACACAAAAACAAGAACGTGCTCCTCTCACAAAAAAACCCTAACGTGCTTCATTCGTCCCCCATTCACCCAAGAACGTGTTTGAGAAATACGGTTTGTAATGGTGATATGGATCATGTTTATATTGGAGCTTTGTTTCTATGTTACCCAACTGATTTGTGTGATTTTTTTTAGGTGTTGATGTGAGAGGATTTGGTTATTCAAAGGGGTATATTTTCTATCAATGAATTCAAGTTTTACTTATCATTAACTTATTGATTTAGGGTTTTTTTGCATGTTAATATTCCAGGATTTGGTTATTCAAATGTACGTTTTCTATATTTGCTGTTTTTAAAATTGGTGATTGAATTCAAGTGTTACTTATCATCAACTTATTGATTTAGGGTTTTTTTTGCATGTTAATATTACAGGATTTGGTTATTCAAAGGTATGTTTTCTATATCGTTTCCATATCACAGGTTCTAGACGATTAAATGAACTTCGGTGGTTTTCATGTAGAGTACTTAAAATTCATTTATGTTTTTTTTTTTTTTTTTTTTTTTTTTTTTTTTTGCTGCACTAAATTTTTGTATCAAGATAAGTGAAACCAAGTGCAGATTTGCTACCATGTGGATCATCAGAAAGCGGTAGTGGTAATCAGCTCGAGACGAGCTCAACCTCCATATCAGATGACACCGAGTCAGAATCATCAACAGACTAACGAGATAAGTTTTCAGTTTGAAGATTTCATGTAGAGTACTTAAAATTCAATTATGTCTCTTTTTTTCTTTTTTCTTTTTTTTTTTTTTTTGCTGCACTAAATTTTGTATCAAGATAAGTGAAACCAAGTGCAAATTTGCTACCATGTTGATCATCAGACAACGGTAGTGGTAATCAACTCGATACGAGCTCCACCTCCGTATCAGATGACACCGAGTCAGAATCATCAACAGACTAACGACATAAGTTTTCAGTTTGAAGATTTCATGTAGAGTACTTAAAATTCATTTTTGTATATTTTTTTCTTTTTTCTGACATGTGATGGCTTGCCAAAACAGAACATACATATATTCACTCATGTAGTTGTATTTTTGCTGAAAAATTAGAAACACACTCCAGAACAATCTGTTCGGTTTCAAATACGTAACAACTATGGTATTTTTCTTTCAGTGTACCACAAGCTGCAGCTGATCGCCGATAACAAGTATGGATCAGGTGGTTCTTAAGGTAAAAGAATCTATAAGAAACAAAGGCTGTTTATCTAGAGTAATATTTGTGTGAAAAAAGATTATAAGTTAACGAATATTTGCTGATGCGTTTGTTACTGTCAGGTTGTGTCAGAAACAATAAATAAGCCTAGAAATATCACCTGCAAGGTTCTAACTCATTTGGTTACTGAGTATGTCTCCTAACTTTATTAATTTGCATTTACTAATTTTGTTTCTGCAGTTTCTTTTGGGTTTGGGGTCAGGCAATGTAACACCCCCAAATTACCGCAGCGGAACAGTAGAGTCAAGGGGGTATTACTTCATAATATAGATCAAGGTATAGAAAACGACCTCTAAATGAGACGTTTTGAAATGTTATCATTCGAATTATTAAAATCAGAGTTAATACAAAGGTTCCAAAGCATAAAGTTACATAGAAGTTTTCAAAGTGTATCGAATGATAAAGATAAGATATGAGTCTTCAAATTATGCAATTGACTCTAAAATCCATGCATCCACTATCGCCTTATAAACCTGAGATAAACATGCTAAAAAGTGTCAACCAACGGTTGGTGAGTTCATAGAGTTTAGTTTAAAATGTAAAACATTTGAATAAAGATTTCACGGGAAAGGCCTTGTAAATCCACTCAGTCTCAAGCCCCGCCCATACAAGACTTGCAACCTGTGTGTTTACAATCCACTACTAAAGTATGAGTATATATATTCCGGATTATATTCACCAAAGGTCGCGTCATTTTGGACCCAAGGGCGGGGAACCACCTTCCCAAATAGTACGTGTCACCCAAGGTCACGTGTCCTGGACACAAGGGTGGGGGTATCATCCCATAATAGTACTATCAATACCTCCCCAATGACTATGAATAGTATGCATATGAATAGATTAACACGTAAAAGCATATCACGTAATAAGACTACACATCATATTTAGAAAGTATAAAAGAGTAATCGTATCATAAATGTATTGAGTATTTGCATACCAATGTAAACCACGTATTTGATAAACGAGTAAAGTAATTTAAACATGTATCTCCCCCAAATAGTTTAAAATGAATAAAAGAGTAAGAGTGGGGCTATGACTCACCTTAGCTGTAAAGGTCAAAGTAATGTTAAGTCAGATGTAACACGAAAATGGCTCCAACACACGACCTGAATAATAGGGAAGTCTGAGATTTCGATGATTTAAGATTGACTGGATGTGAATAATGATTGTGAACGAATATCGGATAACGTATTAGATTGTAATGTGAATGGATGATATGCTTAAAATGCTTAAAGTTCAAAAATAATATTATATATAATATTATCTTGTTTTTAAGTCATTGATTCCATAATTATCGTTTCCTCGATAGTTGCCGAATAATACGTTAAGTAAATCGTTAAAGCTCGTTATATAATTATAAATGTAACGAAAGTAAATATTTTGTACAAATTGTAAAATGCATATGTTTAAACGAAAATGTGTAAAACAGGAAATAAAATGAATATGAATAAATGTTACTGTTCAGTCCTTGCATTTACACAGAATTTACACTTTTTACCCTAACGGTGTAACTTTTGCACCGTTAGTCCCTGGTTAGTAATTATTTACATTTTAAGTCCAAAGGTGTTTCAATATGACATTTTATGGTTTATGTTTACTGAATATTCAATTTCGACCTTCAAGTTACTGTTTTGACAGTTTGTACACAATTTTTTCGAAAGTTACTGTTTTAACCATAATAGTGAACATGCTTTGCAAAACTACTCCAAAAACCACAAAAATAGTGTGATAAGTTTTCCAAATTTTTTTACAACTTTATAAAGCTTATTTGAACTTATAAAAACTACTTATTTCACCAAATAGCTTGTGGGAAACTAGAAGGGGGTTGAATAGTTTACCGGTTTAAAATTCTTTTAAAAATCTTGTTTTAAAAGTTGGCTATTGGAAACTTTGATTCGAACTCAATGTGTAATCAATCAACACCAATATGAACTACACACTAAACTAACAAATACAAAATAATGAAAGTAAAGAGTAGAGTTGGAAAGATCAAACCGAGACAAAGGATTTATAGTGGTTCGGCTACGAAGCTCTTCTTCGCCCTACTCCACTCCCCGAGTACCACACTCGAGAGTTTCAAGCACTATGTCAACAACCTCCCTTCAGGCGGAGAAAACCGTACACGTCGCTTATCCTATTACCGACACTAAGCTAAATGTCGAGTGTTAATCTTAGCTAGCACCAATCTACCAAGGTCCACGTGACCAATCACACAAGCCCTAATGGGTACAAGAGATCACCACGATCTCAACACGATCACAAAGATAAACTCTCACTTCACTCTACTTAATTTAACTACTCTAGATCCTTTGATCACTCACACACAAGCCCAATGGCTTTAAGAGATCTTCACTATCTCTTAAGATCACAATGATCTTCACTCACACTCTCACAAAAGAAAGATAATCTTGATGTATGCTAAGATACAACAAGGATGTAACAAGTGTTACAAAACCTAACAACTACAACTATTGTATCTTCTTGAATACCTTAAGTTCTTCTCTTGCTAATGAAGAGGAATGATAACACCTTGTATCAACTTGGATACTTGTGTTCTTCTCTTGCTAATGAAGAGGGATGATAACACCTTGTATCAACTTGGATACTTGTGTTCTTCTCTTGCTTTTGAAGAGGGATGAAGAGGATCACTTGGAGGATGATTGGATCACTCTTGAACAAAAGAAAAACTAACCTAAATGATCTAAGAAAGAAAGTGTGAAGAGAGTATACAACTCAGAAAGTTTTGTGTGTGTAAGGATACCTAAAATCTGTGAAAGGGGTTGGTATTTATAGGCAAAGAAAATCTGAACGTTACAGAAAAAATAGTACAGACGGCTCCACTAAACATGCCACGGCTCCACTAAATTTAGTGGAACCGTTGAGCCGTCCTAGACTAGGACGCTCCAAATTTTGTCTTTTCTGGTGAAAACTTATTTGGGGAAGGTTGGAGCTGATTTTGGGGGAAAAAATAGCTGTTGTGATTTTCAAACATATTTTTCCATTAAAACATTTCTTAATATTTCAAAAATAATTTGTCATGTGTTATTTTTGAAAAAAATGTTTTGTCCCATTAAAATGTGAAGTCTCAAAACACAAATTCACTTCTTTGATCATTTGTCAAGTTGTAAATTTGTTCTATAGTGATTTGCGTAGAAACGGGATCTTCCGATTAAAAACTTGTTTACGTTAATTTTAACGTAACGTGATTTCACATTTTGTCATCCTCAAAACGTGAAGTAATCGAAAGATATAAATAACGTTTTTAGAACATTATTTGCATCAACAATCTCCCCCTTTTTGATGATGACACAATATAAACTCATTTTAAGTTAAAATTAGTTTTAACAAGTTTTTAATGAGTTTACTCCCATTTCTCCCCCTTTTGTCTAATCAAAAAGGTGACAAAAGCTCCCCCTTGACGTATACTCCCCCTCATTTGGAGAATACCAAGGAATCGAGCAAGGATTCGTGCTACAAAACAAGGTTAGATGACATATATACGCTATCTAACATGTAGCACCTAGGACAAATATCCAACCACAAAATGAATGACTAAGTAGCTAAGCATCCACATAAAATGAAAGCATTCATTCATAAAAGCAAATATCATACAAAGGTATGACTACATAAGAAGCATAAAAGAGACAATAGGAAACCTAAATCCCTAATGACTAAAGGCAAGCTTCATTTCCAAGAAGGGTCCTAAAGGTTTATTGGTGAGAAACTAAACAAGAAAATGTTTAGTTGTTTTGGTTAGGAGGTGGTGGAGATGGTGACATCATTTAGGGTGGTGGTGGTTGTGTCAAGAGGTGCTCCACAAAGGAGAACATGAAGTGAATCTCATCTCTTAAGCAAAAGATAAGATTACAGTTGTGGAGGCAACATAGGCAATTAGCACTATGTAGATCAAAGGGATGGGGTTGTGCCATGATAGGAGAAGGTGGTGGTGGTGAGTTTGTTGGGGAAGGAGTTGGCATGGCATAGTCCAATGGAGTTATGGGTGATAGTGTGTACTCCATGGATGATGTTGTGTTAAAGGATGATGAAGATGTTGTGTAGGAAGAGGATGTTTTAGAGGGTGCATTAGGTGGTGATGGTGAGTAAGGAGTGGCTTGGGAAGGTGGCACTACAAGAAAAATGGCTTTTTAGGACCCCCATAAGCGTCATAAAATGGTACTTTTTAGGACCTTTCATTTAATAGGACCAAGGATGAAAGCGTTTCATCTCGAGCGGTTGTAATAGGTCCAAAGCGTCCTAACCCTTATGAAACCAATTTTATGGTCGTAATATATGTCTATGAACAACACAAATAGCGTCCTAATAAAACCATATTAGGACACTTTTACATTGTTTTAACATGTGATTACCTACTTTTAATCTTTTGAAACACATAAAAACGTCCTAAAAGTATTGTTAGGACGCTTACGATGTAACATCATAGCTATTTTAGCAACCAAGAAAAGGGTCCTAATAACTCAAATAAGATTATGATACCAATTTTATGGTCGCATTTTACGTCTATAAACAACACAAATAACGTCCTAATAAAAACATATTAGGACACTTTTCCAATGTTCTAACATGTGGTAACCTACTTTTAATCTTTTGATACACATACAAGCGTCCTTTAATGTTAATTCTTAGGACGGTTATCATATACCATTATAGTTACTTTAACACCAAGAAAAGGGTTCTAATATCTCAAAGAAGATTATGAAACCAATTTTTTGGTCGTATAAAATGTTTATTAACAACCTAAATAACGTCCTAATAACAACATATTAGGACACTTTTACAATGTTAAGCGTCCTTAAAAGTTTATTGTTAGGACGATTAATAAGTTTAATAGGACAATTTCAAAGTCCTGACAAATCATATGATAAGACGCTATTTTCAGCATGCACACTCTATTATTACGATATGAATAAAAGATCAACTAATTATTAAATGAATAAAACGAAATTGTATTTCAAATAAGCAATTGTCATAACAAAAGCACTAAACATAAATAAGGTATAGACATTATCCAACATAAAGTCTTGTAACATTAAACTAGAATTAAAGCAACAAGAAGCTTAGTCCAGGGTCATCATGCATCCTTTCTCAATCGTCACGGACCACCTACATCAGCATATATCTTGGCTCGGATAGCAACTTCAGATGCTTCTCCACTGTCTCCAAATACTATCCTGCACATTGAAAAAATTCAAGAAACTTCCATCACCATCTTGCATCCAGCCCATCTGAATCTTGGGTCCGGGCCATCTCTATTTCATGGGCCGATGCTTCTCCACTGTCTCCAAATACTATCCTGCACATTGAAAAAATTCAAGAAACTTCCATCACCATCTTTGTGTGTTCTCAGCTAGCACATCAAAAAGAAACAAAACAATAGAATCTTTAAACAATTGAAACTGGCAACATGAAATATAATGTTCCAACGCAAACCCAAATTCAACACAACAACACTAACCCTAAATACTCTCATCTCGCCGTGACTCGCCATGAGTCACGGTTCGGCTATATGCCGACTGCCGGAACAGAAACAACCCAAACGGACCTCAAATCAATATCAATCTCACCAAAATATAATACCACATCAAAAGAATTAACACAAGAACAATAAAACATAAAAAATAATCAAACTTTTTTTTTTTTTTTTTCCGAATATTTTCAGAAAACTTTATTTGAAAAGAAAATAATAATAAATTTAGGAAGCATTCAAAAATAGTATTTCCAACATATAGCACAGATTTATTCACATATGGACCCATAAACTAAGAATCAAAAACGAATTACACATAAAGTTCATAGGCCTCAAATGTTTAACCAACCTTTTTACTGAGTCATGGTTATATACGATTTAACCGGAGTCAACACGAGTTGACTCGGTGAGTTACCTGACTCGGACTAGCCATGGTTTGTACGGTGTTAACAGCTTAGATCCACACGTTTTATGTTTGATTCGAATAGTTTTTATTATGTTTAAATGACAATAAAAGTTATACGAAACTAGGGTTTCGTTTAAATTAAAAATAAGAGAAGACTGAGGCGCGTGACGTACCTTATAAGAGAGAGGAGAAGTATAAGAAGCTTTGTGAAAGAACGGCGTGGATAGCGGTGGTGGTGGTGGCGTTTGGCGGTGCTAGGCTCTTCGGATGGAGGTGAAACTTTCCAGAAAGGAGGAGGGTTCGTTGATCTATCGATTGGTGTGAAAATCTGATTTTGCCGGAAAATTTCCTGGCGGCGGAGTTGCCGGAAAAGATGGTGCGCCGGAGAAGAAAGGGAGAGACAGTGAGAGAATTTGGGGTGAGTGTGTGTTTTTAAATAAAATAATAAAAAATTCAGCCCTTAAATACTAAACTTTCTGAAAGGGACTAAACTTGGGCAAAACCAAACGTGAGGGGGGCGAGGGTAAACTTTCTGAGCGGGGTGTGTATTGCCAATTGGGTTAAATTTTGCTAAAATTACTGTGGGACCCATTAGGTGTATCAAATGGATTCGAAAAATTATGAAACTTGCGTCATTGTTTCAGAAATAATATTTATGATAAAAACGAGTATAAATATGCATATCTTTTCAAAAATCAATTTATTTGGCAAATTCGATTCGTTTTGCGTTTTCTAGGTAGTGACAAACGAGTCGCGACCGAATGAGGGTCAAAAAACGAGTTCCACATGGTTTTTATCAAAAACAATAGATTTTTATTAGAAAAACAAAAGGGATAGGGGCGCGTGAAAAAGTTTACCGAGAAGAAAATAAAGTGAGAACGGCGTGTGGTGAGTGTTACCGTCGAGAAAATGAAGGGTGAAAGGGCCTCCGTTGCTTGATCTATCGAATGGTATAGGTTTGGGTTTCGCCGGAAAATTTTCCATCGACGGTGGCTGCCAGAATTGTGGCCGGACGGAGGTGGGGGAGGGGTGAGAGAGATGTGTGTGAGAGTGTGTAAAAATGAATAAAATATAAAAAAAATTCGCCTTTTATACCCTGTGAGGGACTAAACCTGGCCAAATCATAGTATGGGGGCGGGGGGTAAATTTTGGGCGGGGGTATAAACTGCCAACTGGGTAAAACTTTTGGTATAAACAATGTGGGACCCATTCGACGTACCAAACAGACTCGAAAAATTATGAAACTTGCTTCATTATTCCCGAAATAATTTTTCTGATAAGAACGAGTATAAATATGCATAACTTTATCGAAATTAATTTATTTGGCAAATTCGATTCGTTTCGCGTGTTTTAGGTTATGTTGGCTCGATAAATGAATAACTCTCACGTTTCAACAAGATATCCATTGTTATTCAATCCAAAACAAGTTCAAAGAGTTTTAAAAGCTAAGGAATATCAAAATAGTTATTTTGGCTCGTAGAACAAATTTTGGAAACTTGTCGGTTGTTACACTAGCTTTCTTGGTACGTTCCAGCTTTGCGGACTTTTTCACCCTTTCAGACGCTTAGGAGATTAGATCATCCCTTTTGAGCCTAGTTATCTTCTTTGTTTTCTTGCTTGTTGAGACACTAGAGGTGATTCATGGACAATTGGTGGAGAATGTGGAGGAGTGGTTGGTGGTGTTTGAATATGACGGTCGTCTTCCTTTTCCTCAGCCAGCCTTTCTTCTTCCTCCCTCTCCTTTTCCAATTCCAGCTCTACAGCAGCTTTATTGATCTCTTCCTCATCAATAAACATCTTTTTTGTCTCATCATCCTTATCCATGTCAAAGTCCTTCGTCTGTTCATCCTCATTCTTTTCCTCGTCATTACCAGGTTGATTAACTGGATCAGGACGAGGTGGAGTAACCCCAGATCCACCAGGTTGATTAACCGGATCAGGACGACGTGGAGTTACTTCTTTTACTACCCCAGACCCACCGGATTGATTAACCGGATCGACATATGGTCTTAACCACATTATTTCGTCCGTTTTTACACGTTTTCGTCCGTATTTACACGTTTTCGTCCGTTTTTACACGTTTTCGTCCGTTTTAACACGTTTTCGTCCGTATTTACACGTTTTCGTCCATATTTACAGGTTTTCGTCCGGATTTACACGTTTTCGTCAGTATTTACACGTTTTCGTCCGTATTTACACGTTTTCGTCCGTTTTTACACGTTTTCATACGTATTTACACGTTTTCGTCCGTTTTTACACGTTTTTGTCAGTTTTTACACGTTTTCATCCGTATTTACACGTTTTCATCCGTATTTACACGTTTTCGTCCCTTTTTACACTTTTTTCTCAGTATTTACACATTTTCGTCCGTATTTACACGTTTTCATCCGTTTTTACACGTTTTCGTCCGTATTTACACGTTTTCATCCGTTTTTACACGTTTTCGTCCGTATTTACACGTTTTCGTCCCTTTTTACACGTTTTCGTCCGTATTTACACGTTTTCGCCGGTATTTACACGTTTTCGTCAGTATTTACACGTTTTCGTCCGTATTTACACATTTTCATCCGTTTTTACACGTTTTCATCCGTATTTACACGTTATCGTCCGTATTTACACGTTTTCATCCGTTTTTACTCGTTTTCGTATGTATTTACACGTTTTCGTCGGTTTTTACACGTTTTCGTCCCTTTTTACACGTTTTCGTCCGTATTTACACGTTTTCGCCGGTATTTACACGTTTTCGTCAGTATTTACACGTTTTCGTCCGTATTTACACGTTTTCATCCGTTTTTACACGTTTTCATCCGTATTTACACGTTATCGTCCGTATTTACACGTTTTCATCCGTTTTTACACGTTTTCGTATGTATTTACACGTTTTCGTCGGTTTTTACACGTTTTCATCCGTATTTACACGTTTTCGTCCGTTTTTACACGTTTTCATCCGTATTTACACGTTATCGTCCGTATTTACACGTTTTCATCCGTTTTTACACGTTTTCGTATGTATTTACACGTTTTCGTCGGTTTTTACACGTTTTCATCCGTATTTACACGTTTTCGTCGGTTTTTACACGTTTTCATCCGTATTTACACGTTTTCGTCCGTTTTTACACGTTTTCATCCGTTTTAACACGTTTTCGTCCGTATTTACACGTTTTCGTCCATATTTACAGGTTTTCGTCCGGATTTACACGTTTTCGTCAGTATTTACACGTTTTCGTCTGTATTTACACGTTTTCGTCCGTATTTACACGTTTTCATCCGTATTTACACGTTTTCGTCCGTATTTACATGTTTTCATCTGTTTTTACACGTTTTCATCTGTATTTACACGTTTTCATCCGTATTTACACGTTTTCGTCCGTTTTTACACGTTTTTCTCAGTATTTACACGTTTTCGTCCGTATTTACACGTTTTCATCCGTTTTTACACGTTTTCTTCCGTATTTACACGTTTTCGTCCGTATTTACACGTTTTCGCCGGTATTTACACGTTTTCGTCCGTTTTTACACGTTTTCATCCGTATTTTTAGTACCCCCGTAAGAAAAGTGGCTTTTTTTGGTGCTATTTACACGTTTTCGTGTATGAGTTTATAGTACACACCTAAGTAAGTCATATGTATTGCACATCATACGTTCTTACACGAAAACGTGTAAATACCGGCGAAAACGTGTAAAATGTATGAAACCAATTTTTTAAGTGTATGAGTTTATAGTACACACCTAAGTAAGTCATATGTATTGCACATCATACGTTCTTGCACCAGATGCAATGTCGTATTACACTATCACATAATAAGGAGTGTTCTATTATGGCGTATGATAATAAAACCACAACAAATAAGCGTACTATAAAGGTTAATGTTAAAAGACACAGGTGTATCAATCTATGGTACCCAAGTATCAACTGTCATATTAACTTATGTTTTAATAATACATTTGCGAATAAGCGTTCTAAATAATTAATGTTTTATGACTTATGTATCAAGTGTCCTATTATGGTGTATTGTAATAAAACCATAATGAATATGCATCCTTTAAGGGTCCTATTAAGTTTTGTTATAATAAAACTTTTGCAAATAATCATTTTAAAAAAATGATGTTATATGACTCAAAAATGAAATGTCCTATTATGGTGTACAATAATAAAACCATTGTACATAAGCGTCCTATAAAGGTTAACGTTATAATACCCACGTGTCAAAGGTCCTATTAAATTTTGCTATAATAAAACTTTTTGTGAATAAGCGTTTTAACTAACTGATGTCTTATGACTCAAAACTCAAGTGTCCTATTATGTCTTATTAGGTTATGTCATAATAGGACATCTAGTGATCAAGTGTCGTATTACACTATCACATAATGGGACACCAACAACTAAATGTCTTATAAAGTAATTTATTAGGATCCATATTTTAAGCGTCCTATTAAGGTTATGTCATAATAGGACATCTAGTGATCAAGTGTCGTATTACACTATCACATAATGGGACACCAACAACTAAATGTCTTATAAAGTAATTTATTAGGATCCATATTTTAAGCGTCCTATTAAGGTTATGTCATAATAGGACATCTAGTGATCAAGTGTCGTATTACACTATCACATAATGGGACACCAACAACTAAATGTCTTATAAAGTAATTTATTAGGATCCATATTTTAAGCGTCATATTAAGGTATATGATAATAGGACATCTAGTGATCAAGTGTCGTATTACACTATCACATAATGGTACACCAACAACTAAATGTCTTATAAAGTAATTTATTAGGATCCATATTTTAAGCGTCCTATTAAGGTATATGATAATAGGACCCCAAATCATCGACCATCCTATTATATAACTTTTTATGACATTGCCTAAGTAGCAAATATTTAAAAAGGACCCTAAATGCTCATATGTCCTATTAAACAGTTTTTTAGGACTCCATTATCATAGCGTCCCACACAAAGGGTCCTAAAAAGCCACTTTTGTTGTAGTGTGGTGTCATAGCTTCATCATCATTTGTGCGATCCACAAAGAGTGGTTTTGAGGGTGGTTTCACGGTTATCCTAGGTTTCTTGGAGATGTGAGAGGTGGATTCTTGTGTGGAAGACATGGTGTTTGTGTGATGAGAGGTTGAAGGTGAAGTGCAAAATAAGCTTGCAAGGGTGAGGCCTTAAATAGGCAAGTTGGGTGAAATTTGAATTAAAGTTGATGGGAGTGTCCTATGGTGTAGTAAGGGAATCTTAGGGTGTGTGTGAGGTTGCAAAATTTGCAAGTTTGAGGTTAGGGTTGTGGGGATTCTAGGAGGAACAGTAAAAATCCGTCAAACTGGGGCACGGTTCCTCTAAATGACCCACGGTACAGTTAAATATAACGGTACCGTCCCTATTTAGTGGTACCGTGACACTATTGCCACGAAAATTTCTGTTGAGGCTAGTTCTGGGCAGCTAGGGGGATGTTTTCTAGGGGAACTAGTTCCTAGAAATGATAATGCCTCAACTCACTAAGTATTTGTTTTCCTAATATGTCCCCTACAATGCTACATCTAGCACATAAAGATTATCAAGCAATTTTTCAAGATAATCATAAGCATACAAGCATAAAGGACAAGACAAACTAACATCCAAATATCACATAGATCATTCATGCATGGTAATAGATTTAGTACTAAGCATGCAAGAAAATTAGAGTATTAATTCCTAATATAGTGTATTAAGAATAAGCCCTAGTAGGAGATATAAATCTCTTCATAACTACTTATGACTTGAGCCTTCTCCCATTCTTGTTGTACTCCCGTCTTGAACATTTATCTCATTCTCATGATTTGGATCATCAAAGGGTGCATAGTGGGTGGAGGATTCGGAAATGAGAATGGTTGACACGTATGACTCGGTTATGGGTTTCATGACTGGTGTGAAAAGTGAGTATTGAGGACCATGAAGGTAAGGGTGTAGGTTCATGAAGTGGTGATAGAGGCGGGTTAGGAACATCCCATAGGGTATCAATTTATTCTTGTTACCCTTGAGATGTACAATTCGCTTAGCAAAGAAGTAAACGAGATTGTATGGTTGTTGGGTAAGGAGACAGTAGATCATATGAGCACAACACGCCGGGAGTTGCTCACGATTTCCTGTTAGACTTAGAACATTTTCTCGCAGGATGACTGCCCAAGAAAGTAGTTCATGACGCACCTCTTCCAAACAATTTTCGTTGTATTAGGATAAGAGGAGTACTTATGAGTACGAATGATTTTGGTTAGTTCGGTGGGAGAGGGTATGTAGGAACAATATGGACTATCCTCTTCACGATAGTTGAAGAGGGACTCAAGACACCAATCCTCAGTATAGGCACATTGCCCATGATTGGGGATTTGAAGAATTTGAGCAAATTGCTCAAGGGTTAAGACAAATTTGAAATTTCTGACCCAAAACCAAAGAGACAAGGATTGATCCTCGTAACGTACTAGTTCAACTTGTCGGAAGAATTCCAACATAAAGCGAGGACAAATGTGCTCGTTTATGTGGAGTAAGCAATCGAATCCTATAGCTCTAAAAGAAGTGTTGATGTCCCGATGGTAAACAAGGGATGGATCAACGACACGGCCTTCATGAAACTGACGGGTTTCAAGATTGACATAGGCACGGATGTGGTTACCGGGAGTTGTGGGTTCTTGTGATATTTGGGGTGTGTAGGTGTCGGTTAGGAGATGATCAAAATCATATTCATGAGACATTTTTGTTTCCTATAAAAGTGTTTTTAGGAAAAATTAGTATGAAGAATAGTTGCATTATATACACATGCCTAGTGTGTGCCTATATGCAAACTATGTGGAGGTGCGGCAATCTCGACTCAAAAGAAAATAATGAGATTACCCAAACACTCCTAATTTTACTTTTGCTCAAGCAAATAAGTCGAAGAATACATATTGATTATGTAGTTCGATCATGATTTGTGAGATCTTGTATGCATGAGAAAGTGTTTTTAGTTTGCATCAACAATGCATGAAAAGAACAATTTCATGGTCCTAGTTTCGTGAGATTTTGAAAATGATGGAATTGGGGTGTTTTGGTACCAAGGATTTTGAAATGTTTTGGTGTTGATGACTTCTAATTGAAAATTTCCTAGAAAAAATTGAAAAACCCCAATTCAATTTTCATCAATGCATAAACCCTAGACCCAAAATTAAAAAATTGGAGTAAGATGACTTACAATTTTTGTTGAAAAAGGGTGAGAATGATTGAGGATCTTGAAACTCAATGTCTTGAATATGATCTTGAAGGGGTGTAATTAAGTGTTGGGTGTGAGGTTAAGTTATGACAGCAGTTGCTGAGGTTATGAGGGTTTGGAATGAGTGGTGTGGAAAAAGGGAACTGAAATACGGAATGTTCCAGATGCACGGTTCCACGGTACCGTTAAATTTAACGATGTCGTGCCACATTTAGTGGAGCCGTGTATCTGCAGGGATGGTTTTATGTCCTATTTTGATGTTTGACGAATAAATCTCGTTGTTTTAGTGAGACTCTATGACACGAGGAAGGAATTTATACCTAATAAATTCCTTTGACTAGGGAACCTAAACTAGACTTAACGAGACACACGAGATGACTCCAAGAGTCATGAGGTTTATGGAACATGTTCCATCATTCCTAGACCTAGACGAAGGTAGTTAAAGGATTCTCGTTTGAGAGGTTTGGTAAGGATGTCTGCGATATTGTCCTAAGAAGGAACTTTCTCAATAGAAATATTTCCTTTCTGAACATTATCACGAAGGAAGTGGTGGCGAATTTCGATATGTTTAGTACGGGAGTGTTGAACGGGGTTCTTGCTCAAGTCAATAGCACCTTTATTATCACACATAATGGGGACGTCATCTAAATGGATGTCATAGTCTATAAGGGCTTGTTTCATCCATAGTGCTTGTTGACATGCCTTTTCGGCGCTTACGTACTCGGCTTTGGTTGTGGAGATAGAAAGAGCCGTTTGTTTCTTGGAGAACCAAGAAGTTAAGCAACAACCCATGAAGGTACAAACGCCACTCGTACTCTTTCGATCCACATAATCTCCCGCGTGATCAGAGTCGGCATAGACAACAGTTTCTACACCGGTCCCCTTGGGATAGAATAATCCCAAGTGTATAGTGCCTTTAATATATCGGAAGATACGCTTAACCGCTTCAAGATGAGAGGTTTTGGGATCCTCTTGGAAGCGAGCACAAAGGCAGACACTAAACATGATGTCGGGCCTACTTGCCGTGAGGTATAGTAAACTTCCTATCATACCTCTATACTTAGTGCTATCCACGGACTCACCTTCTTCATCTTTCGTGAGTTTTATTTCCGTGGACATGGGGGTTTTCATGGGCTTAGACTCTTCTAAACTAAACTTCTTAAGCATTTCTTTACTATACTTAGCTTGATTAAAGAAGATACCATCTTCCATTTGTTTAATTTGTAAACCAAGGAAAAAGTTCAATTCACCCATCATGCTCATCTCAAACTCGTCATGCATGATCTTAGAGAAATCATCGCACATCTCTGAACAAGTTGATCCAAATATAATGTCGTCGACATATATTTGAAAAATGATGAGATGTGAATCTCTTTTCTTTGTGAAGAGTGTGTTATCAACCTTTCCCATGGTATATTCATGTTCAATCAAGAAAGCTTTCAGTCTATCATACCAAGCTTTAGGAGCTTGTTTAAGACCATAGAGTGCTTTCTTGAGCTTGTAAACATGATTCGGATATTCGAAATCAACGAATCCCGGAGGTTGTGCAACATACACCTCCTCGTTGATATAACCATTAAGGAACACACTCTTCACGTCCATTTGGTATAGTTTAAAGTCTAAGGCACAAGCATAGGCAAGGAGTATTCTAATTGATTCTAATCTAGCTACGGGTGCATAGGTTTCATCATAATCTATTCCCTCTTGTTGGTTATAGCCTTGTGCTACCAACCTTGCCTTATTCCTAACTACGACGCCATTTTCGTCGAGTTTATTCCTAAACACCCACTTAGTTCCTATGATTGTTTGATTCTTAGGAAGAGGTACTAAATCCCAAACATGGTTTGCGGTGAATTGATTAAGTTCTTCTTGCATGGCAAGTATCCAACTTTCATCCTTAATCGCTTCACCTACATTCTTAGGTTCTACGGTTGATATGAAACAAAAGAAATTACTTTTGTTTTGTGTTTGTGACCTAAGGGTTCTTTGGTTTAAATTACCTATGACATTTTCAATAGGATGGTTTTTGGATTCCTTAATGTTGACAATTTCGTCAACTTCAACTATTTCATCCTCAATGTCATCTTCTAAGGTTTTCTTGCCATTGACCCTAATGGCTTCATCCTCATCTAAGTCATCATCCACCAAGGGTGATGTCTTAGTTTGTGGAGGACTTTCATCGAATGTCACGTTGAGTGATTCTTCGACTTTCATGGTTTCTCTATTTAGGACAACATAGGCTTTACTATTTTGGGAGTAACCTAGAAAGATACCTTCGTAAGACTTTGGGTCAAACTTGGTGAGGTAATCTTTAGTGTTTAGTATGAAGCACTTGCTTCCAAACACTCTAAAGTAATCAAGAGTAGGTTTTCTACCTTTCATGATTTCATATGGGGTTTTTCCTAGGATAGATCTAATTAGAATCCTATTAAGAATATAAGTTGAGGTGTCCACCGCATTACACCAAAACTTTTGCGGAATTGATTGTTCATTCAACATCGTTCTACTCATCTCTTGTAGAGTACGATTTTTCCGCTCTACTACCCCATTTGAATGTGGAGTGCGTAGAGCCGAGAAATTGTGAGTAATACCATTAGCATCACAATATACTCCAAATTGCACTTCATTATCAAATTCCCGACCATGATCCATCCTAATAGCGACTATTGTACATCCTAGTTGGTTTTGGACTTTCCTACTAAAGATTTCAAATTCCTCAAAAGCTTGAGTCTTATTCTTAAGAAATCTAGTCCAAGTATACCGAGAATAGTCATAAACTATTACTAAGGTGTAGTAATTTCCTCCGTAGCTCCGTACGGCTGATGGACCGAATAAGTCCATGTGAAGGAGTTCTAGGCATCTAGAGGTCGAGACCATATTCTTAGCTTTGTGACTTGAATGAGCTTGTTTTCCAACTTTACAAGCGTCACAAAAGTGTTTGTCGAACTTAATCTTAGGTAGGTTTCTAACTAATTCCTTAGATGCCAATGATTGTATCAAACGCATATTGGCGTGACCTAACCTCCTATGCCATAGAGTTGAATTATCATCTATGGTTGCTAAGCATATCCTATCCTGAGGCTTATTTCCTATTTTCATAACAAATAAGCCATTTCTCCTAACTCCTTTGCCTATGGTTTTACCATCCTTAATTATCTCACTACCCTCTTCAGAGAATATAACTCTACACTTATTATCTACCATTTGACTAATGCTAAGCAAATTAAATCCTAAGTTATCTACATGCTCAACATTTCTAATAGTGAGGGAGTTTTGAGTGATCGTACCTTTGCCTATAATGTTGCCCTTAAGTTTGCTACCGAAAGTGACATTACCTCCGTTGTATGCCTTGTATGATGAGAATAAACTTTGGTTACCCGTCATATGGTTAGTGCATCCACTATCCTTGACCCATTCGTCAGGCTCCAAGTCAATTCCCAAGCATATCTCATTTGAAGTATGAGCCATTAGACATGTTTCGTCCTTGGGCTTCTTTTCTTCATCATCACCGCTATCACTCCAGGAGCCTCCTATGAGAGCTCGTTGGTTGTTTAATTTTGGTGGTTTGGGACACTCTCCTATGAGGTGATTAGGATCTCCGCATCTAAAGCATTTCCTATCACTTGTCCCTTTCTTTTCAACATGGTTCTTTTGTGATGTCTTCTTCTCATCACGAGGTTGCCTAACGAACCTACCTCTTCTCCTAAAGAACTTTTTAAAGTCCCTAACCGCTAATGCATATTCCTCATCTTCACTATCGGAACTTAAGCATTCCTCATCACTAGACTCCTTCTTGGCTTTCAATGCTAGAGATCTAACTCTCTCGCTTTTGCCTTTGACTATGTCGGAGTCCTTCTTGATTATCATCTCATGAACTTTCAAGTTTCCTATAAGTTCATCGAGTGACAACATCGCCAAGTCCTTTGACTCTTCTATGGCGGTAACCTTTGCTCACCATTTAGGATGTAGAGCCCTAAGAAACTTCCTAACATAATTCTTGCTAGAGTAACCTTCATCAAGAGCTTTAAGACTAGTAATAATAGTATTGAATCTAGCAAAAGCATTATCTATTGACTCATCCTCCGAAATGGAGAATTGTTCATATTGTTGAACAAGAAGATCTATCTTGTTCTCTTTGACTTGGTTATTACCTTGGTGAGTGACTAACAAAGTTTTCCAAATATCTTTTGCCGTATTACACATGAAAATTCTTTCAAATTCCTTTTTAGGCAAAGCATTATAAATCATCATTTTAGCCTCATTATTTTTGGCTAATTTCCTTTTAAGTTCATCACTTTGTTTATCATAAGAAACTATTTCATCCTTTTTAGTTTCCGGATTCATTTGAATAGGTTGAAAGTCACCCTCGGTAATAACATGCCAAAGATCAATAACAATCGGTTTCGAAAAGTGGTGGTCTTTGCATAGATTGCCCTTCTAGATATTTGTCGGAATCCATTGATCGATTCAAGTTTTAAAATACAATATACTTTAAAATCTTGACTGACGTGGCTTCTGATACCAATTGTGGGAAACTAGAAGGGGGGGTTGAATAGTTTACCGGTTTAAAATTCTTTTAAAAATCTTGTTTTAAAAGTTGGCTATTGGAAACTTTGATTCGAACTCTATGTGTAATCAATCAACACCAATATGAACTACACACTAAACTAACTAATACAAAATAATGAAAGTAAAGAGTAGAGTTGGAAAGATCAAACCGAGACAAAGGATTTATAGTGGTTCGGCTACGAAGCTCTTCTTCGCCCTACTCCACTCCCTGAGTACCACACTCGAGAGTTTCAAGCACTATGTCAACAACCTCCCTTCAGGCGGAGAAAACCGTACACGTCGCTTATCCTATTACCAACACTAAGCTAAATGTCGAGTGCTAATCTTAGCTAGCACCAATCTACCAAGGTCCACGTGACCAATCACACAAGCCCTAATGGCTACAAGAGATCACCACGATCTCAACACGATCACAAAGATCAACTCTCACTTCACTCTACTTAATTTAACTACTCTAGATCCTTTGATCACTCACACACAAGCCCAATGGCTTTAAGAGATCTTCACTATCTCTTAAGATCACAATGATCTTCACTCACACTCTCACAAAAGAAAGATAATCTTGATGTATGCTAAGATACAACAAGGATGTAACAAGTGTTACAAAACCTAACAACTACAACTCTTGTATCTTCTTGAATACCTTGAGTTCTTCTCTTGCTAATGAAGAGGAATGATAACACCTTGTATCAACTTGGATACTTGTGTTCTTCTCTTGCTAATGAAGAGGGATGATAACACCTTGTATCAACTTGGATACTTGTGTTCTTCTCTTGCTAATGAAGAGGGATGAAGAGGATCACTTGGAGGATGATTGGATCACTCTTGAACAAAAGAAAAACTAACCTAAATGATCTAAGAAAGAAAGTGTGAAGAGAGTATACAACTCAGAAAGTTTTGTGTGTGTAAGGATACCTAAAATCTGTGAAAGGGGTTGGTATTTATAGGCAAAGAAAATCTGAACGTTACAGAAAAAATAGTACGGACGGCTCCACTAAACAAGCCACGGCTCCACTAAATTTAGTGGAACCGTGGAGCCGTCCTAGACTAGGACGCTCCAAATTTTGTCTTTTCTGGTGAAAACTTATTTGGGGAAGGTTGGAGCTGATTTTGGGGGGAAAAATAGTTGTTGTGATTTTCAAACATATTTTTCCATTAAAACATTTTTTAATATTTCAAAAATAATTTGTCATGTGTTATTTTTGAAAAAAATATTTTGTCCCATTAAAATGTGAAGTCTCAAAACACAAATTCACTTCTTTGATCATTTGTCAAGTTGTAAATTTGTTCTAGAGTGATTTGCGTAGAAACGGGATCTTCCGATTAAAAACTTGTTTACGTTAATTTTAACGTAACGTGATTTCACATTTTGTCATCCTCAAAACGTGAAGTAATCGAAAGATATAAATAACGTTTTTAGAACATTATTTGCATCAACATAGCTTATTTTCGCATTATTGGGCTTTTAATCGATTTAACCAAAGCCCAATAACGATTTATGATCCAATGGGTTTAAAGGGAGTTTGGGCCTGATATTAGGCTTATTTTATAGTCCTAAAAATGTTCTCAAACTGCTTATTGCTCAGCTTATTCGAATGTGCTTATTGGGCATTTAAAAGCCCAATCGAAAAAAAGTGAATTCCTAATCAGCTCAAGTAGTGATCAAAATGGGGTTTTAAATAGAATTTTAAGAGCTTATTAACGGAAGCTTATAACAACAACTTGTTAGTTGAGTATATGGATAATTAGTTCAAGTAATAAAAATGGTGTGTTGCGTATACGATATGGATTTAAAGAGGCCATTCTTTAGTCGAGTATATCAAGTGTGTGCAATATGTAAAAAGACATTTAACATGTGATATAAATTATGCGATGTAACAAAAGGTAGAAATGAGGTTCGAATTGCAATAAAATGAACTTATAAGTGTCGAATGAAAGTACAAATCATTATTTAGCTAGCCATCCATATAGGAGGTCAAATGCATGCTAAAAATAAATAATACGAAAACGTATAAATCACTAGAAAGTAAATATGGATCGTACGAGGTATATACTATGCGTAAAGTGTTAAAAATCATAAGAAAAAATAGGAATATGATTCGAATGGACTTACAACCCGAGAAATGGTGGGGAAATCACGTCGAATGGACTAGAGACCGAATGTTTATGTACAAAACATGTTATAGTTGCCACCAAAGGATCGGGATCATCACTTAAATACTTGGAATATGGTTCGAATGAGCTTGGCAGGAGAGGAAAACTTGGGAGATTGAGTGTGAAGTGTGTTTGAGTGCCAATGAGTGTATGTGTGAATATGAAAGGGTGTTCGTATATATATGTAGATGCATGTACTCGATATATTGTTTAATATGCACAAGTTGAGACAAGTTGAGGATTGTTATTCGATTGGCAGAGGATAGGAGACACAAAGAATCATTTTAGCTAGGCATTGATTGGTTTTAGTCAAGTTGATCATGTATGCTTCGGTTCATGGTGTGAACGAGTCAAGTGGCGTGGCTATTTATTTCCATTCGACATGTTATAGATCATAATAACTTTTAACGTGACCAAGAGTCTAGTAAATGTTGAAAATAGATTTTGTGGACTTGTCTTCGGCTAGAGATAAATAATGGTTTAGGTGGAAATCAAATTTAGTCGATTTGGCTAAAATGTGTGATATTGTAATTGTGGTCGAGAGGTGTTCACTTTGAGTCTCGTTCATGTACTAAATATTCGAACTAGAAAATGAGGTTGGTCGAGCTTGATTATTTGAAGTGTGAGGATTCGAGTGGTATAAAATGTAGTATAGGTTTAGTGTCAAATTATCGAATAAACGAGGTCAAAGTGTTCGTGTATGAGATCGAATGAAATGAAAGAAATATAAATTTTTTTGATTGGGCCATGAATAGTAAGAGGCCAAAAATATAGTTAAGGGTCTGTTTGGTGATTATTTGTGAAATGAATTATCGTGGCGCGTGTGTAAGCTTGTTTCAACGTATCGTGTATCACGTAACAATGTTTGAATTATAGAAACGTAATAAACGAAAATTTCAAATTTTGCTCGTAAAAATGGCTAAGTGAACAGTAACGATGTGTTAATACTAGATTAGCGTTCACTAATGACTAGGGAATTCTACGGGTTGCTACAGGCGATCTGCACCTTCGTCATTAAATGCGTTATATCTGTGTAGCAGGTCCTGTGCCGGAGGCCCACATCGTATTCTGTAACTGCTCCGCATCACACGGGTGAAATGTAGCTTTTATGCCCGCCAATATTACTCGACTGCTACTTTGAAACGGTTTGCACTTGCCTCAACCAAAACACATGTTACGTCCTTATAATTTGTATTCTCTGATGTTAAACAATGAATTTTAATTAGGTTGATCTTTCATCCAAACACTCAATGTGCCAAACATTTGTTTGTTTATTGGTTTTTTCTAATATGCGTGTAGTTTGGATCGGTAATACTGCTCCTTTGATCTTGGCTGGGACCGATCTCAAGCTCATTTCAGTGGACTCGAAAAGTATATGAAACTTTTTAGAAGTATCCATCACATGATGTTATATGTGTCATCAATTAAAGTGTTGTTTCAGTGTTGTTTCTGTGTGATTTTGTTTTATAATAATCAATAAAATGATGTTATTCAAATGAATGTGAACAATGTTAAATGATGCTAATATATCCTCATCAATTAAATTATACGTTTTATATGATGTTCACGTATCTAGATAAGGACGATGATCGAGAATCGCACTGGTGTGTGGTACATAATATGATGCAAGAACTGTGTGGACTTGAACATCAAACTGTCATTGCATTGTAGATGGAAGTCTATCAAGAAGTTCCCGTGACATTATTCTACTTTATTTCATTCACTTATTTATGTTTTAAGCTATCCTTAGCTTATCATGTTAATGACATAAGTACATAAACTATAAATTGCAGATAAACTTATAAGCTGTTAAATAAGCAATCTCAAACAACGCCTATATAGTAATAACATTAGCATAATTTTAAGTTGTTAAAGCACTTAAAATACACAATCCCAAACACCGTATTGGTTAAGTTTTTTGGAAACAAGCTTTATAATTTTAACCCTTCGAAAAGCCGATAAGCAATTAATCATGATGTCTTTGGACGACACAATGAGCCGATAAGCACCTAAATAAACTTTGATTCGTAATGGATCAAGTGTTCTTCGGTTGACATATCTAAGTGCACAGGTAATTCCCTTCCTTTCTTCTGGTGTTCTCATTAATTTGATAGCAATATGGGTACAACCCTTTCTTTCAACATGTACACTTTTCAACCATTTTTTTATCACCCTTCTTTCGCTATAGTAAAATATGCCAACGATAATTATAAGACATGCCCGCCCGAGGCGGGCTTATATGCCCGGTCCTTGGGCGGGCCATGACAACTAGTGTATATATATATATATATATATATATATATATATATATATATATATATATATATATATATAATATATATTGTTGCTATACCATCTTTTAAATACGACCACCCATCCTCGTATAAGCACATTTTTTGGGTTTATCAAAAACCTTTCAAATAAGCTTACAAGCTTAAACAAACACTTATGTGAGCTTATTTCACTTATATAAGCTAATAAGCCCCTTGTAAAAGCCCATACAAACACCCTCACTTAAATTGATCAACCTTTTGTGAGTGTTTGAAATTGCTTATTTTTTTCTTGTACTTCTGCTTATAACTAAGAACTTATAATATATATATATATATATATATATATATATATATATATATATATATATATATATATATATATATATTCTTGTACTTCTGCTTATAACTAAGAACTTATATATATATATATATATATATATATATATATATATATTATATATATATATATATATATATATATATATATATATATATATATATATATATAGTGAGACTTTCTTGCGAGAACCATCTTATCTGCGAGAACTGACAGAACCACCAAAAACATACATGCACGCCTTCAATAATTGTATTTTTGCACATATGTTCTAAAAACAACATATATGTTTTTTTTTTTTTTTTTTTTAAAAATGGTTGTTCTAAAGAATTTGATAAGAAATTGGAAATACAAAATTTTTCTTTGAAGGTGTGCATGTATGTTCTTATAAGGCGTGCAATGACAATATTGCGGCCGTGTGTAAGGTTTTTGTGAAAAAAGAGGATGAGTTCATGATGATATTGAAGAACATAGGTGGATACTTACGATTATTGATGATTTGCATGTATTTTTATTTTATTTTAAAAGGCGTGCATGTATGTTTTTGGTGGTTCTGTCAGTTCTCGGAGATAAGATGATTCTCGCAAGAAAGTCTCCCATATATATATATATATATATATATACTTTTAGAACCTGTGCTTGGATTTGCTTATTTTATAAAAAACACAATATTATTGTAAAAACAATAATTTTAATATAAATTTTCAATCAAGTTCACTTATAAAAGTTTTTAACTTAAATGTGAGAGTAAAAAGTTATTTTAATTTTATATCAAATAAATAACACGAAATAAACAGCTAATAAATTGCTTATGAAAAATTGATTTTATGCTTTTTAGAAAAACAACTAGTATTTAGATGGAAACTTTTCAATTCTTTTGAAAAAAAATAACATAACCAACAAGGCTATGTTTGGTAGCAAACGTTTAGGAGCGTTTTGAAACAACTAGCAACTAGCGGTTAGCATTTTGCACAAAATGCTTGTTTGGAAACAAGCAACTAGCGTTCCTACTTTTTCCAAACGCTCCAAATCGAAACGCTACTTCTAGTAGCATTTACGAACAATTAATGTTTGTAGTTACTAATTATGACTATACAACTGTATTACCAAAAACTTTATAAAAACCAAACTAATACCGCTATCTTCACCAAACATGCTAAAAAAAACACATGGACCAAAGTAAACAACCAAATGCAAACAAAATAATTTCCACTCTCACTCCGCTCCTCCCGCCCGTCACCAAACACATCCCAAATTCAAAAAACCCCCAAATTCACATTTCTAGGGTTTCGTATTCATGCAATTAAATTAAACAATAAATGAACCTAATCGATCCGTTTAAAGGCGAATCGATCTTATCACTCAACCCTAAAACATTTCGCGACTCGAAAGATGCGGTTAATTCCAAGGATATCGAGTCGATTCATCACTTCATGAGTGCTATGGTATAATTTTTCTATATTTGTTGCTTATTGTTGTGATTTGTGATGCTTAATGTGTTTTTAATCGTTTTTAGGTCTAATTTGTCTTAAATTCCGTGTTAGGATTATAATAGTGCTGGTTAGAGTGTTTTCGTTTGGTTTTTGGGGCTGCGAGACGCGATATGAGTTGGTTTAGTTACGTTATGTTAGGAGATGTGGTATTAGTTAGTTTAGTTTAGGTTTTTTTGTCACGAGATGCGATTGAGTTAGTTTAGGTTTTTTGTTACGAGATGCGACATGATTTAGTTTAGCTACGCTACTAGATGCGCCATGATTTAGTTTAGTTAGGTTATGGTTTTTCGTTACGAGATATGATATGAGTTAGTTTAGGTTTTTTGCGAGACACGATAGGAGTTAGTTTAGCTACGCAACTGGACATGCTATGATTTAGTTTAGTTAGGTTGTGTTTTTTAGTTACGGTTTTTTGTTACGATACGCGGTGGGGTTAGTTTAGTTATGTTCTGTTTTTTTTCGTTACAAGATGTGGTATGAGCTAATCTAGTTACGATCTTATCACTGAACTCTACAACATTTGTCTTTTGTGATTCGAAAGATGTGATTAATTTCAAGGATATTGAGTCGATTCATCATTTCATGAGTGCTATGAATTTGTGTTCTTCTGGTGCTTCTTGTTGTGATTTGAGATGTTTTAACGTGTTTTTGTTTGATTGTTAGGTTTAGTTTGATAAATTGCTGTCTATTTGTGTTGATTGTTATGTTAGGACATAATTAGAGTTGGTTGAAGTGTTGTTTTTCAGGTTATGAGATGAGATATGAGTTAGTTTAGTTACGTTGCGGTTTTTTGTCTTGAGATGCGATATGAATTAACCTAGTCACATTAAGGTTTTTCGCTACGAGATGTGATATGAGTTAATTTATAGTTGGCGTGTAATAACACTATGAGATTTAAGTGCTTTGGTTTGATTTTATGTTTACAAGATGTTAAATTGTGTACTTTTTTAGCTTTAATTTGTTGGAACCGTTGTGCAGGAGTTGAATAGTGTTGGTTGAAGTGTTTATGTTTTTACGAGATGCAATATGAGTTAGTTTAGTTAAGTTACGGTTTTTTTGTTATGATACACAATGTGTGTTTTGATTTGATTTTGTGTTTACTAGATGATACAGAATATGAGCTAGTTTAGTTTAGTTAAGTTACGATAATCAAATTCCTCAAAACTTATAGCTAAATTGTTCTACTGTTTGCAAAAGGTATATTGTTTGACATTTGAGTCTCAAATGAATAGAGTTGTAAGAAGTAATGTAGTTGCAGAAGAAGTTAACAAAGCACATGTTTACTTGAACCTTTTTAAGGATGCATGATGGTAGCAGGCTTTTTAGTTTATCTGGCTAGCCAGCATCAAATCTTATATCAGTTCGTAACCGAGGCTAATTGAAATCTAATAAACAAGTCAATTGATAGATGGGCATGAAGCATTTAATATGTCGCTTCAGTTATATTAAAGTTCTTACTATGATATGGATGGAGTTTTAAATATTGCAAGAGCAGTAGAGTTGCAATTGCTGTAGTGATCTAACTTGTTATTCCCTCTTCACTGTTTAGGCATTACAAAACGCTGATAAGTATTTAGAGGAAGCAAGGTCAGTAAAAGACGGGGATTCAGAATTCCCAAACATTAAGGAAAATGTAAACCCTCAAGAGAAAAGACCAGCTTTGGTCCGGAAGCGTGCTAAGTTTTCCATGAAGCCCAATGCAAGGTAAAGTTAATACATACACACTACTTTATTTTGGTCCAAAGTAAGTATTTAACTTAGAAATTTGTAGTTAAATTAAAATGCAATATTGTTGACAGCCAGCCTTCTACAATCCTGGAACCAACTTTACAAATGGATCAGCTTCGCGACCCAGATGAATTTTTTGCCGCCTTTGAAAAACTTGAAAGTACGCTATTCTTCACTAAATTTTTAATTAGATGTTCAGTGATGTTAGTTTTATCTCACTAATAATTTTTTTCCATGCTAAAATTGATTTCCAGACGCCAAAAAAGAAATAAGGAGGCAACAAGGTGACGATCCAAACGAGACCAAAGTTTCTACTACTACTACTGTTAGGCAACGGCGCCCAGAGCTACCAAGGTATTATTGATATTTTCAGTTTAGAGTTTTTAACCAAATTGTTTTATATGTTATCTTCTCATGGTGCAAGCCTTGAATTCATCTTGCAGGAGAAAAACTAGTTATAAGCATCACGTGTACTCCAGTCAGCCCGAGAGTGATACATCAGTTGCTCAAGAGACATTGCAAAATGATGTTAGAAGCCCACCTATGTTCTATTCTCAACAAGAACCTGTCATTGCCAACTGCGAATCTCAGGAAGAGGATGTAGTTGGTGAGTTTATACTTTTTAAAATAAATAACTAGATACAACGTAGTGGAAGGAATTAAAAGGTTAATTGATCAAAAGTATTAAGGTGATAATACCATCTTCTGCTACCTCCTAACTTATGCTTTGTAACTTACTAGATTTTGTTCCTTTTATGTGAATAGGATCAGTAACCGAGACTGAGGACAGAGTCGATGAGCTATTTAATCATTTAATGGCTACTTGTAATAATGACAATCTAGATGACAAGGGCAGATTGTCCTATTTGGAAGAATGTTTGAATGCCAAACCTCCTGAAATAACCGAATTAAACCTTCCTGATTTTCATAGTATTCCTAGAGTTGACTTTGGATCTCCAGTCAAGACCTTAGTAAACCAGAGCAGATTGTCTGATACACGTCCGTTGCTTGATAATTTAAGAGGAAAAACACCCGCGATACAACAATTATCTGACAACCCTTTTTCTCCTTTAGGTTCCCCTACACCACCCAGAAGTCCATTTTTTGCTATTTCAACATTCGGAAAACATAAATCAAAACTAAGTGAAGGAAAAGATCCATTTTCTCCTCACGATATTGATTCGTCGCACACAGCCAATTCTGAAACCAATAGTGGAGAATCAACGCATACCATTAAGTATAACGAATTTTCGTTTCGAATGGGCTCGTTAGTGGATAACGAAGTTACAGAAACTGCCATTAATGATGTCACGCATACCGCTTCAGCTGAAGGTTCAAGTAATCCTCCTGATTCTGACAATCTCTCAGAACAGTTTAATATGGAAGAAATGGAGGAGGATGACAACATAGGTGTTGAGTATGCTGCTACTGCTATTAACGAAAACGAAGGCATACAAGGAAATGTAAGGTCTCTCATACCCTTATTCATTATATTTTCATAGTCTAAAAATCTGGCATTGAATACAATGGATGGCAATATGCACAGGCCGAAGAGGTGGAAAAAGCAGCATCTGGTACAAAGATTAATTTAAATGTTGAGGACATTACTGATAATGCCCATCCTCGCTCTGTAGAAGAAACGGAAGAGATTGTAAGTTCTCTTTACTTGCTTTGCAACAATTGTTTTGACTTTCGAGATGCCAAAACGGATGGGTCAGCCAGTCTGAGTAATGGTTTAAAATTGATTCGGGTCGATATTTTAAATTTCATGTGGATCAATTTTTTATAATGGAAGAGAAATGGAAGGGGCTGACCGCCAAGCGCTAACGCTCTAGTCCTTTTCTTTATTAAATAGATAACGTAGTCTATATGGTTGTTCTAAAAAGTAATAATATAATTTATTAAATAGAATGATTTCAGATATTGTAGGCATCTAAATACAACCTCCTTTTTTTATTGAAACCATGGTATTGACACCAGGGGTCCCCTTATTCCACATAGGTGGCTTTTGACTCATTTATTCTGTTTGACCGCGATTTTAGCTATATTTTCTACTACTTCAGTCACTTCGTTGGTTATTAACAACATTCAACCTGAGATTCCTGTTTCCCTATTCAAGAATTGTATTTGCCACCTATAGTTTTAAGGATTTACATTTTATCGGCACTAATGACTCCATCTTTGAACATGACAGGTTGAAGACGTGACAGAAAAGGCAGTGCCATCCACTTCACCAGAAGCAGATGTTGAGATCTCTACAATGGAGGACTTAAATACACATTGTTTTCAGTCAGGTGTTTGTTGTTCCGACCCTTTTTTTGCTGTCTGTATGCTTTCTAGTTTACTGATTTTTTCACATAATCCATATATTAGGTTACTGTATTTTCTCAATATGACATATTGACACTGTTCAAAGAAGATAATCTCTTGAGTCTTGACACAGGAAGTATTCCTGTTGCTCAACAGTCATCATAACATGTATCACCATGCCTGTCTGTTTTATCTTAAAGTACTGATATGCTCTCACTTTAAGATGAACTATTTTTAAGAATCCATTCATTGATCATAATACTACATTGTGGATGTTTTTAGATCGATGTCTTGTACTGAGCATATTATTCTGTAGGAGCTAGTGGATTTGGTATTTGAAAATGTAACCTATTGGTGAATAATGTGAATATGATCTATTAGCCTAAAAGAACACGGAGGAGGAGGAGAAAATGGGTTATGGAGAAAGAACTTAAATGGATCTAGGATCCTAAACTGCAACCTATAAACCTATGTAGTTAATCTCGGCGATATCTCGGATCTCGCCCCTAGAAATAATCTCGGTTCAAAATCTCGGCCCCAAATCTCGGATCCGATATTCTCGGCGAGATTGGCCGAGATTTTGGCGATATTTTGAAATCGGCGATATTTACGAGATTTTGGCAGCCCAACTTAACCCAATTAACAGATCCAGCTTTAACCCAACTTAATAATAGCCCAACTTTAACCCAATTAAAAACCTAATTAAGGATAGCGACATGATAAGAAATTAACAGATACAGATACACTTCTTCCTTTTGTAGCTACGATTCTTAATCAACCATTCTTTCTTCTTCTTCCGTTTGTTTTCTGTTATGTTTTTTGTTCAAGCTTCTATGACTTTAATTTTATGCTATGAAATACTTTTATGCTCTATTATGGTGAACCCTTTGGATTTTAAATACTATCTAATAACTTTTATGCTATGTTTTTTGTTTAATCTTTTATGATTTTAATTTATATTTAATATTCTAGATAATATAAAAACCGATATTTCACCGCGATAACCGCTATTTCAAATCTCGGTCCTTGAACGATATGTGATTTTTGACCGAGATAACTACATAGCTATAAATCATATCTAGTAAAAACCACATGTTTAACTGGATGCTCACCTGCATTTGGTTTATCACGATAAGTTGAACAAAGAGAACTATTAGTATTATTAGTAATATTGTCTTTCTTGTTATCTTCATTACTTGTGATCTGACAATGTCAATTACTTGATTTGACAAATTTTGCTCTAGTTGCTGATGACTACATATTTGATTGCTTTATCAGCTCAAACAGATACTAACATTATTGAGGACCTCAATCAAAACAGACCTGCTCAAAATACAGATATTGTTTCAGAACAGCAAAATGAGGTAACCCGTTTTAAGATTGTATATTTCATCTATGAATATCATATGTTGTAATTTAATAATGTGTTAACCAGAACTTGAACCCTATGACACATCATTCCTTGTGACCAACACATAGATGTTGTGTTCTCGAGTTGTATCTTGTTAGAGAAAAAAAGATCTCTGAAGATAAGCCATTTTCCTTTTGTATTCTTGAGTTTCATCCTTTTTTTTGGGAGAGAAGAGAGGATAATTTTGGGTGATTTTTTATCTATAACTTTCCTCTCAAATGCGGGTTGCTTAGGATAGAAAGGGAAGTTAATGTCTTATAACTTTTTTAATTTACAAAACAGTCCTTGATCGAAACCAAAATATTCTATTCTATATCAGTATTATATATAAAATTTTCAGCTTTCTTTTGTGTTATCTCCAACTTGAGAGCACAAATAAAAGTTAACACATCACCTTCCTTTTTGCTTTTCAACTTAAGTTCTAATTATTATTATTTTTAATTCCCAAACAACCCTTGATGTAAGGGTATAAATGATCAATCGTCACCCTTTGATCCATGACACCAAAAAAAGTCAAGACATCATTTTTAATGACTTTCTTTCTAATCCGAGGTCACACTATGAAATATTACCGTTTATGTTCTTTTCTCTTTTTTTATTCTCTTCTGAACTTGATAACATAGTGTAAGAGACTGACCCTGAGAAATACAGGAACAACCCAAGAAATCTGCGAATAAGAGAAAGAAGACAACAAGAGCACCTAAAGGTGATGTTAGAAAGACGCGTCAGAGCTTAGCAGGTGCTACTATTTGTATGTTAAAATTCTCTCTTGTTATATCCATCAGTTGTTATCCGGCAATGTCAGTTTCTCAATTTGACAAGTTTCCATGTACTTACTGATGACTAAATATCTTGATTACTTTGTCAGGTCAAACAGATGCTGATATTATCGAGGATCTTGATGTAAGCAAACCTGCACAAACTCTGGATGTCGTTTTTGAACAACCAAATGAGGTTACCTTTTCAATATTTTTTATATTTATCAATAAATATCATTAGTTGTAACTTAGCATTGCCAAGAACTTTCACCCTACTTAACACAATCTAGAAAGAGTAGTTACATATTTTATAAGTTTTCTAAAATACCAAACTCATGATCAAACCAACATATGCTAGTTTATATTAGTATTATTTCTAAAGCTATAATCTTTGTTTTTCTTTCTCTCTAACTCGAGAACTCAAATAAAGTTATACGGCACTCTTTCTTTTTTGTTCTTTTCAACTTAAGATCACTGAGCACGCATAAAAAAAAAAAATCTTTTTATAGTTGCCAAACAACCCTTACTAGTATAAGGGTATAACTGTTAGATCGTCACTCTTCTATGAGCTCTTTTCTTTTCTCTCCAACTTAAAACGAAACAGTAAAAATTTACATATCCATATATATTTTCCTAATCCTAGATCACACAAAAGTGTTACCCGGTTACCCGTTTTGTTCTTTTCTCTCCCTTCTTTTTTTGTCATTCCAGATTTGACAACATTGTGTAAGAGACTAACCCTGAGAAATACAGGAACAGCCAAATACATCTGTGAATAAGCGAAAGAAGACAACAAGAGCACCTAAAGTTGATTTAAGAAAGAGGAGTCAGGCGCTAGCAGGTGCTTCTATTTGTATTGTTAAATATTTTTATCTGGTTATCCTTGTCACTTGTATTCCGACAATGTCAATTACTCAATCTGGAAAGTTTGGCTATAGTTGCTGATGACTACATATATTGATTACCTTGTCAGCTCAAACAGATGCTAATGTTATCGAGGACACTGATGAAAGCATACCTGCTCAAATTCCAGATATTGTTTCCGAACAACAAAATGAGGTTACCAGTTTTAAGATTGTTTTTTATTCGTAAATATTATTAGTTGTACTTTGGTAATGCACTAATAAGAACTTGAGTCTTCCTTGACACAATATTACGGAGTACTTGTTAAGACTTAAGACCAACACTTCTTAAGTCATTTAGTGGGAGAAATAAAAACAAGGCTTGGGGAGGCTTTATTTCAGAGAGGTGGTAGAGAAATGATCGATAATTTTGGCTGATTTTTTTTTACCAGAACCTTCATCCCCAAATGCGGGATGATTTAGATTGAAAGGGATTGAAAGTGAAGTTAATAATATATATAATCTTCACTCCAGTTGGTGCCCCACTAGGCCAGGAGAGTTGCCGGAGCTATTCCTTGTGGGGTGGACAATGGCTGGTGCCAAAAGGCACCCGGGGTCAGGGTGTTCCCGCCAATCTACACCTTTTTTTGTGGAATAATATATATAATCTTTTAAATTACAAAACAACCCTTGATCTAGAGTACACATTTTATTGAAAGGGAAGTTAATGCTTCATACTTCTAAACTTGTCAGCTTTCTTTTGTGTTCTCTTCTATAGAAAATTTAAATAAAAGTTAAAACTTATTTTCTGTTCTTTTCAACTTAAAAGTTAAGATCACAAAATTTATATAATTGTTAAATTGTCACCATTCTTTCTGTACCTCTCCACTTCAAGAACAAAAACATTTAGTTTTTGATTTTTTTCTTTCATAATCCTAGATCACACAAATAATATTACCCTTTCTCCTCTTCTTTTTTCTTTCTAAATTTGACAACTTAGTGTAACGGACTAACTCTGAGAAATACAGGAACAACCAAAGACATCTGTGAATAAGAGAAAGACAACAACTAGAGCATCAAAATTTGATCTAAAAAAGAGGCGTCAGAGCCTAGCAGGTGCTACTTTTTGCTCACATATTTGATGCTATTATTTTAATTGCCATATTATTACGAGTACTATTTTTCCCTTTTCAAAATCATGGATTTTTTATTCATCGTCTTTGCAGAAGCTGGGACTGTATGGACAGGTGGTGTAAGAAAAAGCAAAAGAATTAAAAGGAGGCCTTTGGAATACTGGAAGGGAGAAAGACTGTTATATGGTCGAGTACATAACAGTAAGTTCTTTTCCCTTCATTTATTTGTTGGATAAGTTAATGCACTAAAAATGCTTATTACCTTTATACGTAGTAACGACTGTAACGTAATCTTATTCACCCCTGAATTACTTGGTTGGAAGTGTTAACCTTTGTACGGTTAAGTTATAATATTTCTATTTTTTTGGTGGCTGAAAGGAAAACATAGATTTGCCAGATTGGGTGTGCAGGGACGTCGTTGGGTCTGTGTCTATTAAGATTGACCTTTAAAAACAGTTGCTCGTATTAGCTATGACAGTTTGATCGCTTTTACCTGTCATTTTTAGTATTAATATTTTTAATATTGTGACAATCTAAAATAGTATATTGGACAATAAATTTGGAACAGAAGGAGAATAACCCGAGTTTGACCCATTTAACATGTTTCTATCGTAAGCAAGTTTTTTCGAGCTGACCCATTTGATGTAACCATAACACTAAATCCAAGTTGACCCCTTTAAGAATTTTGTTAGTTGGGAAAATTACTTGTTCTTTTTTTTTTTTTTTTTTTTTTTTTTTTTTTTTTTTTGTAGAATGACTTTGACACATGGTTTTTTTTATATCAATGAAAGATAATCAAAATACATGTAAATTTTTCAGGTCTACCAACGATTATCGGAATAAAGTATATCTCTCCAGCAAAAGAGAAAGGGAAGCCTGAATGTTTCAGGGTCGAATCATTTGTATCCGATAAATACAAAGATCTCGTCGACTTAGCCTCATTGCATTAGAATCTCACTGTAAGCTCTGTTTTAGTTTCACGGTTTTACCATATTTTACTTGAGCAAGAAACTATGGGTGCGTTTAGTTGAAAAAAATCTTTAATTTTCTATTTTGATTTTTCTATAAAAAGAAGGGGTCCTTATCCTAGAGAAGTGTTTAAACTTTAGAAACGTGTTTAGATGATATTTTTATAAAAGGGAAGTGCAAGGGAGTAAGGACATACGAAAATGTCCAAAGAAAAATGTAAAGAAGTGTGAATTGCTCTTCTCAAAGTTCTACTTATACTTTAAAGGGATAATTGTTTCTAGAGTAAATTACAAAGATGGTCCCTGTGGTTTGGGTTGACTTTCACGGATGGTCCCTTGACTTTTTGTTTTGCACGTACGGTCCCCAACTCTGAAACCCTTAACACTCATGGTCCCTTGACCAAACTTAAGTTAAATTTGACTGTTAAAGCCCCTCATGTGACTTGCACATGAGGGCAAAATAGTCTTTTAATGTACCACAGGGACCATATGTGAAATTTACTCTTTATACAATGCATTAGGATCTTGACAAATAAACACATGATCCCTCCCATTATTCCTCTTCCAGTAAACCTGTTGTTCCAACCACATTACCAAACTCTCCTGCATTTCCTCATCACTATACCCTCCCTCCACCATTACCCCACCTCCCCTGACCGGATTCGCCACTAAACTCAACGACAAAAAAAACGGAACATAGAAAAAGTGAGCCTGATCCGGATCCATGACCCGGGTGAGATGAGAAGCGGATCTTGATGGGTTATTTAAATCAAGAAACAAGTACCATTCAGCAGCATGTTGATTACCAGGGTACTTTCGGTTATCATTTTTTAAGCCACCTCTAGCAAGCTCATAGCTTTCAATAACCCCATAAGTAAATCTTGATGGTAAATCATACATGTAAATATTTACTGGTTTTGTTAATGGGTAAATTAGTGGGGTTTGAAATGGGGTTTGAATGGTAAAAACACAAGCGGGTTAACACTTAACACGAAGTAGAAATGGTGTTATGAGGAGGAGGGTTGGAAAACGAGTTGAAAGAAAAACGGGTATCATCATTTTGTTTGCGTTGGTTCGATTGTGATGTCGTGGAAGTAATAAGCTCACGGCGAATCTGGGTTTGTAATAATCAAAAATTTATTATGTGTTTGGATTTATTATGTGATTGGATTTATTATGAAGATTAGTAATAATCAAAAATTTATTATGTGATTGGATTTAAGTCCGAATCTGGGTTTGTAGCCGGAAAAACTCGCCGGAAATTGTTCTTGTTTGACTTTCGTTCATTTATCAACTGACATTGACTAATATTCTTAATCATTCAAGTGGTTTTAGTTTTAGAAAATGTTATCGCAAGTTGGTATATTATGATTTATGAAAATTGAAAAGTAACATGTTTGTGTTACTAATATTTCTTGCTTTTCTTTATTTTGTCAAATTTTCTTGGCAGAGGTGCTCCTCCTCCAGGATCAGGCCGCTGCTTCAATAGAGGATGGAGGACGAACGTCAATAGGAGATTGGAGATGAAGTTTATTGTTTAGGTTTGCTTTTAGAAAACATACAGTTATTGGCCCATGTTGTATTAATTTTGTTACTTTTTCTTCATTTCAATTATTAAAGGCTCTTACAAGTAAATTTAATGTCTGATCAAATTCAATTCGAGATAACAAAACGTGAATCTGAATTCATTATGTTTGAAAAGAAAACAAATAACATGAAGGGTTTCTGTGGATGGTGGTGGTGGTGGTGGTGGAGGGTGGTGGTGGTGGTTGTATGTGTTTTTGTATTTTAGAAAAGAGTAAATTACAAAGATGGTCCCTGTGTTTACACATATGGTACCTTTAGGTTAGAAATTAAAAGACTATTTTGCCCTCATGTGCAAGTCACATGTGGGGCTTTAACGGTCAAACTTGACGTCTGTTTGATCAAGGGACCATGAGTGTTAAAGGTTTCAGAGTTGGGGACCATATGTGCAAAAAAAAAAGTCAAGGGACCATCCGTGAAAGTCAACCCAAACCATAGGGACCATCTTTCTAATTTACTCTTGTTTCTAAATATAACAAAGTTACCACTTTTTACTAAGTTGTGTATGTATCTTTTAATTTTTCTAAACAATGCAAACAATTTACTAATCCTACTATTATATGCGTAATTTAATATTTGTTTAGAGTTATTTACATAAATCCTCTTTGTGGTTAGGACCAAATTGCAACGTTAGCCTTTACTGTCAGTTAGAGTTATTTACATAAATCGTCCTTGTGGTTAGGCCCAAATTGCAGTGTTAGTCCTTATTGTCGGGTCGCCACGTGTCACCACCCGAGTGGTGCCACGTGGCATTAAGTCGGGTCAGTCAGGATAACTGGTCGGGTTGGTAACCGGTTCGGGCCGGGTCGCCACATGGCACCACCTTTGCCTCCGGCTAGGATCGAACCCGGGTGGCTATTGTGGGAGTGAGGGTGATACCCAGTTGGACCGGGCACACCATTGGAAAGAGCACGAAAAAACTAGTCCGACGGTATTTTTCTCAAATTTTATCCGGTCCATAACCCTTTTAAAATGACAGGTCAAATCTATATTGACCTTTTTTATTAGTAAAATGGACCGCCCTTTCAATTAGACCCTAAAAGAATTACTAAACCATATAATTATTGAAGTGTTGCCCGGTCCACTAGTAACTCACTTAACCTCTAACCTCGAGGTCCTTAGTTCGATTCCAAGCGGAGGCAAAATGGGGTTTTTATCCCCGTTGCCATGTGTCACCACCTGAGTGGTGCCACATGGCGACCCGACCCGTTATCCTACCTGACCCGGCTTGATGCCATGTGGCACCATTCAGGTGGTGACACGTGGCGAGCCGACACTAAGGACTAACACTGCAATTTGGGCCTAACCACAAGGACGATTTATGTAAATAACTCTAACTGACAGTAAGGACTAACGTTGCAATTTGGTCCTAACCACAAAGACGATTTATGTAAATAACTCTAACAAAATGTTAAATTATGCAGATAATAGTAGGATTAGTAAATTGTTTTGTTTAGAAAAATTAAAAGATACATACACAACTTAGTAAAATGTGGTAACTTTGTTACATTTACAAACAATTATCCCTACTTTAAAAAGTGGACATTTCATTTTTAGTAAAATTTCTCCAAAAGTTGTGACTAAACAAATTTTCTATTTTTAATTTTTGTTTAAACAAACTTTCCTAGAAAAGTGGGGCATCGAGATGTAGAAGTCTTGAAAAGTTGTTTGATTACTAAGCCTGAAATCTAAAATCAACTTTTTTTAAGATTTAAATACCGAATTAGAACATGTTACTTCTTATACAAATATGGATAATAGTGAAATATGGGGATGTATGTATGTAGATTATCTTTCAAATACTAGTATTATGTTTAGTAAATTGCTAGAAGTTTATGCCTGCTAAACGTTGGGATTCTTCTTTTAATTGGCAATTTACTTTTTCTTTTGTAGAGTGCGGTATTGGCTACGCATGGGTCAATAATCCAGAATCAGCTGATAGAGGCGTACAGTTTGTAAAAACCTTCAAATCTGTAATGTAATTGCCGAATCAGGATCTACTATCCTGAAAGCTATTTGATTAAGTGAGGTTGATATGTAGAATTAAACATACCGAAGGTCGTCAGCATGACATTTTAATAGCTGGACAAAAATCTGCCGATTATAAGATTTTTGACATAATTTACATTCATATAATGTGGTTTGTGGAACAAGTTTGAATGAACTTAACCATAACTGAATCTGTCAAGCTGAAAGCTGACATCGATCATCGCACGCTTAAGGACTTAAGGTAAAAGGCTAAGCTTAAGTGGGCAGTCGATGGTGGTGAAAATTGCAACTTTTTTCATGAGATTATTAACACTAGACATAATAAATCAAGAATAAATGCGAGAGGTCTCAGGTTCGAGTCTCTCTATGGTGGGTTTTCCTCTTGGGTGGGATCTGTGTGGGTTCTGTCCCATAGATGCGTCGATTCGAGGCTGACAGATACTACCTTCTGGATAAGTACTGTGGAATCGAATCACTAACTATAGTATTGTACTAACTTGCCGTTCAAAAAAAATAAATAAAGAATAAATGGGCTCAATATTCCTTCGACGAAAATTTTAACTTTTTTTCATGGGATTATTAACGGTAGGCATAATAAGTCAAGAATAAATGGGCTCAATATTCATGGTTAAGAACCACATATTCGACTTCTTTAGCAATCGCTTTAAAGAAGACAACCTTTTTGGACCTTCCTTCACTAGTGCCCTTTCACAAGCCTTAAAAAAAGATGCGGTTTGGAATTGTGGTAGTGACAAAGCGCCGGGCCACGTTGGCTTCACGTTTGAATTCTTCAAAAAATATTGAGACTTGCCTGAAAATGATGTAGTATGTTATAGAGTTTGAAATTTTGGCTTATACCCGGCGAGGTTGCAACTCTTCTTTCATAACCCTTGTACCTAAAGTGGATGATCCTTTGGTTATTGCTGACTTTAAACCACTTAGTCTTATTGGTTGCCAATATAAAATAAAAATAATAATAGCCAAAGTTCTCGCTAACTGCCTTTCCAAAGTGATACTTCCGTTGATGGTGATGTTCAAATGGCGTACATTAATGGTCGTCAAATTATTGATGGCCCTTTTATGGTGGATGGAAAAATTTCTTGGTCTAAAAAGCATTAGAAGCGACTTATGTTCTTCAAGGTGGTCTTTGAGAAAGCTTTTGACTCTTTAAGCTGGTCATTCTTGTTCTCAATTTTAAAACACATGGGTTTTAGCCTAAAGTGGAGAAATTGAATCCACGCTTGTCTCTAGCCGGTTTTTGTTTCGGTTCTTGTCAATGACTCTCCAACTAAGGAGTTCAAAGTCGAAAAAGGTCTTTAGTAAGGTGATCCTCTCTCACCTTTTTTGTTTATCTTAGCGGTCGAAGCTTTTAATGCTTTTAATGTGGCTTTACTTGTAGCAACTAATAATAATATCTTTCATGGTATTAAAGTGGGAAAAAGATAACATTCGTATCTCTCACCTACAATTTGCGGATGATGCCTTTTATATGGGGAATTGGTCTCTTATCCATGCCAAAAATTTGTCTAGAATCCTTACATGCTTTCATCTAGCTTCCGGCCTCAAAGTGAGCTTCAACAAAAGCAAGCTTTATGGGATTGGAGTTTCAAACCACGAGTTAATCTTGCCTCCACAATTAGGTGTCTTGCCTCACAATTCCTTTGTATCTACTTAGGTCTCTATAGTGGTGCTAAAATGTCAAGGTGTCTTAATTGGAATCCTCTTATTGATCGGTTCTACAAACGTCTATCTGAGTGGAAGTCTAAGACACTTTCTTTTGGAGAATGGCTTACTCTTCTTAGATCCATTCTTGGTGTCTTGGGTCCAAAAAAGATTATTAGTAAGCTTGAAGGTATTCGTCGTAAATTCTTTTGGGGTGGGTCATCGGATGACAACAAGATCTCATGGATTGCATGGGACAAAGATATTTCTCTGCGTAACAAAGGTGGCCTAGGAATTGGTAGTCTTAAAGCGAGTAATCATGCTTTATTAGCTAAATGGTGGTGTAGATTTCTTAGTGACGATAACACTTTATGGAGTAAGGTAATTTGTTCTATTCATGGACCTATGGGTGGCTTCTTTGATAACTCCCCACTCAAATATACATCAGGTCCATGGTATCATATAAAAAAGTTAAAAGACGACTTAATTACCCATGGGATTGATTTACCGACAATCTTTAAAAGGAAAATTGGAAACGGCCAATCGTCTAATTGTTGGCACGAACAATTGGTTGGGTGGATCACCACTTTTTGAAACGTTCCCGCATTTGTATAGGCCGGATACCAACCGAAACTGCTATGTTTCTAATAGATGCCCAACAGGCCAACAGTGATGTTTAGTTCAGGTTCCGATACCCTTTTTGGGCCTACTGTCTCGACTATGGACCTTGTGCACCCACCTCTTCTTTTGGGCTTGGAGAAGGGAGCCAAGTTATGCTCCTGTGATTGCTCAATTATATGACATGGTGAGCCCCTTACCTATCTGATATGCCACACACTTGGACCTATTCAATTGATAACTCAAGATTGTCCTCGGTTAAGAGCACGTGTTCCCTTATCACCCATATGTCGAACTCTTTTTGGTGGATCAACCAATCAGATGGAACATGGGGCTTTCTTCCAAAGCTAACATCCTCACTTGGCGTGTTTCAAACAAGAGATTGCCTACTAGAGTGACATCGATTTAAGAGGCATAGACATGGACTCTATTAAATGTCCGATATGTGTTGGGGATTTGGAATCACAAGACCATCTTTTCGTCTCTTGTGTGATTGTAGTAGACATTTGGAAGAACATCTTGAATTGGTGGAGGATATCGAACATGTGCATCAACAGCCTTTGTGATGTTATCAATTTGGCAGATCGAGTACCTCTTGGACCTAAACACTCTAATTTTTTCGACGTGGTTGTTCAAACAGCCTTATGGTCCATTTGGAGATTTAGAAGCAACATGACCTTTTCCCAAAAACGACCGAACAAAGACCTTTTCTTCAATGAGGTGAAGATGCTCTCATACAACAGTAGATGTAAAAAAATCTTTTCTTAACTGGATTGAGTAGTATGACAATCCGTGTAATGCTCTTTCACCTCCACTTTTGTAATTTTTTCTAGCTCTTTACTAGCAATTTAGTATAATCGCCATTAAAAAAAATGTACTTAACGTTCAATCAACATTTTATGAATCGTGTGGTAAATGTTCGTTTATATATGTGCATTTGTTCATTAAATGAACGAACAATAATAAGGTTTTATGTCCGTTAGTTAAATGAATATCATGAACAAAAGTCTTGTTCGTTCATTTATGTTTATAAACATTCGATTATACATTTGTTTATGTTCGTATATCATATATTTTTATTAACTTTAGAAATCGGTATACTCAACCAAATAAACACGCATAAAAACACAATACTTTGTATATATTTTTTGTTTGTCTTTTTTTAAGTAAACGGGTTATACCCTGGTAAATATAATTTTTTGTTTGTCTTCATACGTTCATTTATGTTCGTTCGTTTACGTTCATGTAATATGTAATGAATGAACATAAACGAACACGAACAAACTCATTTCTTAATGAACGAACATGAACAAAAAAATTCGCCCGTTTAAGCGTTCGTCTCCGTTCAATTGTCAAGTTAACTTTAAACGAATGAACATGAACAAGGCTCCTTTCATGTTTGTTCTGTTCATTTACAGCACCAGCTACATGATAGTAAATCTGGTATGTCATTGGTTCAGATTTTTCCTATGAGTTGTGTACGTAGTAATGAAAGCTAACTAATTTAGCATCCAACTTATGTCAAAAAATCTTACTAGTCTTCTTATAAAAATAATTGACAACTGATTTTCATTTTCATTTTAATTGATTTATTGTAGTACCACCCACAATATAACTCAGATTTAAAACAAAAATACCATCATCAGCATCATCATTGAAACCATATCCACATGTAGCAGGTGAAAAGTAAACAACAGGTCTTAAAGATGCAATGAGCTTTAAAAATCAAATTCTAACTAAGCGTTTAAGATCTGCAAAATCACAACTTTTGCTTAATTTATTGGAGGTCACATGGTCATTTTTTGCATATTGACCAAAAGGAATCACGAGTGTAAACTTGGCTGACCACAGTGGATGCCTTTTTATAGATTTCTGGATTGATCCGCCTTGCAAACCTATATATATGGCCTAAACTCGATGCCCTCTATAATCATTCCGTTTAGCTTCCTAGCCTTTGTTGGCGTTAACTCTATCTGGAGATGGCAACCATTTTTCTGATGTTTTAACTTGTTTGTTAGTTTGAACAGCATGATTTCCATCCAACCATCCTTCCTTTCTTCAATTCTAGTATACCCCAGATGCTCCGTTTGTTGGAATATGTGAATCATAAACTATAAACACATAAACATATAACATATAACATCAAAGCATACGCAGCGGAAAACACAAGATCATCATACACGTAATTAATTAACTAAATATAAATAGATGCGTACCTTTTGGTTTCTAGCAAGAACAAGAAACCGTGCACTCCAAGAACAAGGTATAAACCCTAAGTTGGGTTTAATATGGATCGACTAACACAAAAGTCGAATAGGGGAATAACACAAGCTAAAGGAAGCTTGTTCTTCGTTCTTGTACACACGTAATACTAGCGTCTCAATGTGAAAAGCTAGGTTCTAATCACAAAACAATTCCAACACTTAAGTGTATGTTTGAACCGAAAATCCCCAAGGTGATTGGGTATATATTCGGCCAAGAAACACAAGAGGGAGAGAAGAAAGAAGTTGGAATGGTTAGGGAATTAGGGCTAGTGAATTATGAATACAAGGGATGTATTTATAGGCTTCACATATCTTGCTCCCCACTCCAAGCTAACCGATCCCTAACCCTAAGGAGAGGGCCGGCCTATCTAGACCCATGGGAGGGTTCTAGATCCTTCTTTCCTTCTTTTCATATTTAGTCCTTTAACGAGCGTTATCTATAACCCCGTTAAATACTAACGACCGTTAAGTGTTTGTTTGTGAAATGAATAAATAAATCATAAAACTATATTTAATTATTCAAACCATTGAGACTCATACATAATGTGTGCAATCCCGAAGTCTCGTGTTCAAAACTGGACATACATATATTAATTATTATCCATAAACTCTAACACCGTTCGATCCTTTTTCATTGCAGGTCCTTCTGCTTTCAGTGTATTTGATGAGTCATACTCCAATATGATAAAATTCTAGCCATAGAAATTCCATCCAACTTGGACTCTTCTAAACAAAAGATCAGTATTATCTGGTATGCTGGGATTGTCGTCGCTAAATTTAAACAAAAGATAGCATGCATAGGTATACTGAGGTGAAAACATAACTCACTGAAGTGTCGTTCCCGAATAAAAATAATTAGCATCTGCAAGTTTATTCACCAAACTGAACCTGTTGACAAATAAAATCAGATCAGTTGGAATTCTTGAAGCTGTTGAAGAAAGACTGTAATATAAAAGTTAAGTTTAGGTATTGAGAACCTTGATTCTGGTAGAGATGGGGTTTCTGAAGCTGCTTGAGAAGAGTATTCGGGATAGAAATTAGCTGTCTGTACTGAACATATCCCACGGGTTGGTTTGGACACTGAAAACCACTGTTAATTAACCAGATACAGATTTCAAAATGTTAAAAGATTATGAATGTGACATGTTTGTTTCTCACGAAATCTATAGAAAACAAATTATGCATCGAATTGATCAATTTTACCACAATAATGTTATTACCAGTTGACCTTTATTAGCAAGGAAACCGTGAGGCTTGTCTGACATCTCGATATAGCGTTGATAATTCTCGGGTAACTTTTTCTCCCAGTATTCATCGTCATCTATATCATCATCATCATCATCATCATCATCGTCGTCGTCGACACTTAAAAATCCTTCAGGCTGCATGCAAAATTATAAGTTAAAATGCAAAATAATCGTAAATAGAGGGGTAACCAACTAGGCTCGTATTCAACTGCGAATAACTTAATGTAGTGTTTGGTTTGTATATACTTAAAAATAAATATGAGTTTCAAAGAAAAAAATTTCAAAAACATATTCCATGATGTTAAAATTGTTTTTAAACAAAAAAGTAATTCAAAAAGTGAGAAATGATAAAGGTTGTGTGAGGATAAGTAATTTCTAATGCTATTATTAAAAATGAGGAAGATTAACACCAACTCCATCTCAAATTTATTGTCTATCTTTTATTTTCAATTTCTCTCAAATTTATTACTAGTAATAGTATATAGTAGTTGAAATTGCTTATTTGTTATTTACAAATCTATATGAAAACAATACTAATATTTGTCTAATGATAAAACTATTTTTTCGAGACTTCTGCAAAAACAAAATTGTAATCATTGCATTTTTTTAAACTATGTATTTTTTGTTTGGTAACAATAATTGTGAGACGGATAGAGTATTTAATGAATAGTAATTAACTTTCAGTTTTTAAAAATCCTATTTCCAATGTTTTTACGATAAATATTTTTAATGAAAAACAAAGACGTCAAATACTCAAATTTTGCTTAACTTAGTGGTAAACATATTTTGTCAAACGTTGAACTTTTGGAGAAGATAAGGTAATACGAGGATATTAACAAAATGAGGAAGGTTACAGTTTAATGAATAACATTTCAAATTTTAAAACCATTTATTTCCAAATGTTTACAATAAATATTATCAATAAATATTACAATAAACATCCTAAAATGTATAAAATGCTCAAAAACATATAAAAACGTAGCAAAATGTATAAATGGATGAAAACGTATAAAAACGTACCAAAACATAGAAAAACGTAGAAAACAAAAGTATACGTTGTACCAAAACGTAGAAAAACGTAAACAAAAGATACCTCAAACTTATATCCATAACAAACTTATATTTTTGTTTACGTATAAAAACATACAAAAACATATAAAAACGTACAAAAACTTTAAAAAACGGACAAAAACGTACAAAAATGGGCAAAAATAAAAAAAGTACCAAAACAGATAATAGATAACGGCCAAAACGTACAGGGGTTAAATACCCGACGAAAGTTATAAAAAAAAAATACATATATTATGTGAAAAATGTCAAGGGACTAACGGTGAAAGTCAACAAAAAAATCAAGGGACCATTACTGTAACTTTTTTAAGTGAAAATATGTCAAGAAGGTATAAAAACATATGAAAACGTACTAAAATTGCCAAAACGTACAAAAACTTAAAAAAATCTATAACAATGTCAAATTCAGCATTCGGCTTATGATTCTAGAAATGCCACATTTTGATCCTAATCCAGTTGCCGATTTGCCGTAGTGCAATGTGTGTACAGCATACAATCAAATCATTTGTTTTCCATTTTATTGTGATGAAACTTGCGGGTTCGACCCAAACATTTTTGAAGACCAAACTAGCTTCATACATGGTCCCAAGAGATAACATGCTGGTCTCTATATGAAATTTGACGTTATGTAATTTCTGAGAATAGTGCGCTACCACCTTAAATCTGAAAGTTTATAAGTATAGACGTACAATTAAAGATAGTAAAACATTTATCATCGAATTACTAGATTTATTCAGTCAATTATATTAAACTAATAAATATTGAGTTGATTTAGTAATTATTTATATGTCACCTAATTAGATTATAAAACCGGTATGAATTGGTAATAACTATCTAATATAATAAACAAGAGTTTTGAACAAGTTGATAAAGCACCCATTGCAATCAATTCGATGATGTGTCTCAATTCTCATTGGTCCTAGAGTTTGGAATGTACAACACCTCCAATTCGTAACCCATAATCATGTATACGGTCCTTCATTAATGTCATTGCCTTCAATATTTTTGGTAAGAATTAAATCTATTGTAAGAGCTTCCTTAATCTCCAATTCAAAAACCTACGAACCAAAATCCCCAATTCAATACACCGATTCAAAACACCCATTCAAAACATCGATTCAAGATAGTTTCATTCTATCTCTATTACCAAACAATAACAGTTGCCGATTCAAAAACACCAGCCATAACGTTTCAAATCCATGTGGAAGTCAATTCTATACTGTCAACATGAAAAATTGGTAAGTATTTCATATTTAGGGTTTCAAATTTGAATTTATAATATTTAGGGTTTCAAATCTGAGGTTGAAAGATTATACGGTTGAGGTACGAGTCTTTTTTTTTAGGATTGTATGTTTTTTATTTATTTTTTTTATTATTATTATTTTTTTTAAAGTAGTGTGGCTTACTAAAAATCCCTACTTTGCTCCAATCGTCACATCAGTTTCACATGCCTTTGGTTTAATTGTTATAGCTAAAAGAATTATAATCACACTAAAAGTGATTTTTGGTGAAGAACACTCCTAAATGACACTTTTGAAATATCACTAAGTTCACGAGTATTTCATTTATATATTAAGTTGAACTGTATTGTATGTTTTTCACTGCAGTTAAAGATGTTATTGCTCTATTTAAGTTCCACTATTAGTATAAATTGGCAAAAATGGTTATTGTCTGTCTCCATTTAACTATTAAGGACTCAAGATAGATCAGGCCATGTCTTCTTTTAGAAATTAGAACAAATTTTTGAAAATTATATTATGCTAATCTGTTTGCTTACACCTTATCACTTCATGGAATGACGATACTTATATTGTGGGTTAAAGTTCTAAGTTGTGATATGGGTACGGATATATGAACTTGCTGCTGTGAAAATTATATTAAAACGACTAGAGGACAGACTAAGTAAAGAATAATGTAATGATCAAATTGTATGTTCTATGCACACTTTCATCATTTAAAGTTAGTCCTTGAAAATGTGCTTTAAGTTCATTCAGTTAAATATGTGGCAAGTGACTAATCTATTATAATGCATAAACCCATCCTAGTTTGAGGCAAGAATTTTACACATTGAAATATTGTAATTGGGTAAGGTGTGAAAACGAATTTGGTTCAGCCGGGTTGAATGAATGACGTCTTTTCTCTTTTTAAATTAGCAATATTAACAATATGGTGAATGTTTGGGACTAAATTACATCTTAAGGCTGCATGTTAAAAGGCTTAACATCACAGAGTGAAGAAGGTAACAGGAGACGCCAATTTTGGTTCACAACTCCTCCAAAAGTAGGCCCCGACGTTCCATACGCATTTGGGCTCATTGGTTAGTTGTACTTAATCAAAATGACCAATGTCTTTCAAAATCCTATAATTACAATGCAATGGAATAGAGTTTATGAATTGAGATATTACAACTTTCATTTTTATAAATGCGACCACATATGAATCATTAAGATATTTTCTTCCTATAATCATTGCAGAACAAATATTGTTGGTTGGGCAGTTATGGTAGCAATTGGATTCAACACATTGTTGTCTAGGGAGCCCCAAATAGGCCACGAAGTGAGTTAATTGGGTAATACTATGTTATCTTGATATACATGCTTTTTAATACTAATGTTTTCTTTGTGTATTCAGAGGCCTTCGAAAGCTCTTGACAAGAATATACTTTGGATATTCCAACCAAAGAAAATTGGTAAATTGTCCACATTGAACTTTAGAAAATTATGGGTCATTGTGTATGTCAAATTTGTAAATTTTATGCAACTAAATTTTAAATGTTTGTTGTGATGTCAGGCGAGTAAGATCTTATCACCAGTGGAGATCTATATGCTGCAAGTCATAACATCCTCACTTGGACCATATTGCTTCGTCTGCGGTAATCTTTCATAGATGCTCAAACGCTTTCAAGATTAACTTTTTAATATTTTTTAGTGTCGTATCTTGATTAGTTTGTTTGATGCATTGATTATGAGAAAGTTATGTTTTATTGTTAATTGTGCAGCTGGAATTTCTATTGTCCAAGTATCCATGAACAATTTAGAAAATTAATAGTTTTGCTCTTACACAAAGAAAACACAGAGCAACAACCATGTTGGGTTATAATGCTTCAGGTAGGTCCTCCACTAATATTACAATTTCATTACATGATATATTATGAAGAGATCAACCTACAACTGCGAATGTAATGCTTTTGTTTTTTACATGTTAGGCCCTTGATAACCTTCCACACGATCTTATTTACTCAAAAAACCAAGTTTCCCCATGGATGGAAGTTTGGGTAGAAAAGCAACAAGACGGGTGAGAATAATAAGTACATTATCTGAAATATGGCTCATATATGTACATTACCCGTGTTGTCAGTATCATCTATGACCTTCCAGTTTGCATGTGCTAAAAGCTTTGACTCGAGAAATTGGTTTAAACCCACTCTAGGCTATCGAGTTCTCAGTAATGATGTGTTTCAATTGGTCTACTCTTCTAATGACAATGTCACTTTGCTTACGCAGGTCTAAATAAAAGGCGCACTATATTGGTAACATTCAACTTAATCAAATGCATTTAAGGTTATATATTGTTCTACGTGAGTTTTGTTTCCCATAAATAGACACTGAAAAAAAGGCTTCAAACATACCATACAAGGAACACAGGTTGTGACAGTAGTTGTCAACATGCGGAAAAATGTTGGTGATATCAAAATTGCATTTTAAAGATTATTAAAAAAAAGTATTCTAACATGTAAGGGCTATAGTGCTGTAAAAAGAAGATAATCATTCTTTTAGTGTTTAGATGAAGTTGTTTAATCCACTGTAAGTGGGTGTTTGAGATTGCTTTGTAAGTACGTGCTTATTGCATACTTTTTAGTGTTTGGATGAAATAGTATTTGAGGGGGAGGGGGATTAGTATGTGTTTATTACATTGTTATAAAGTTGTTAAAGTGAACATCAATTTCAAGCACTATATTAAGAATTGTTTACCATATTGTTTAAAAATGATTAAGTACTTAAAAGTGCATATCTTGGTACCTGGACTATCTCAAAGCAAATAATACGAGTAAGCAATCCAAACACCCTTACATAAGCACTTGAAAAAAGCATGTTGGTACCTGCATATTATAAATGCAATTAGGGTGTTTGTAATTGAGGCTGGCACTTGCATATTATAAATGCAATTAGGGATTAGTATGTCCTTATGTCATCAGACGGTGTTATTTACGAGTTGTTTTAGAGCATATAAGCATTTTTGAGTCTTTACATGAAAGCTAAAATTTTAGTCTAAGCGGGTGTTTATGATTCCTTTTCAGGTCTGCTTATTGGATTGGAATTAAGCTTATAATGGAGATTAATAATCTCAAACAATATATTGAAAGCTATTTCTCTTATTTTATAATAAGCATGTTATGCCTGTACTCAAAACGTGTTAATTTTAGTACATGTTGGGTCATGTTATCATCAAGTTTTGGTCCAACTTTTATCAAGTTCTTATGAGCAGTCAAGTGTATGGAGTATCATTACGAAGCCACATTGAATCATTGATATTCTATGATTTTTGCTAAACTCGAGGAGGCCAGTCTTTCACACTATTAACACATTTTTAGCGATTTTAACCCAATTGACCATATCATTTTAGGTTTAGTTATTTTTAAACCATTAGACCCATTAGATTTATAACTTTGAACCAAAAATATTTATTTTCTAACTACTCTTTGTAAAACATAATTCTTTCACTTGTGATATTTATATGATATTGTAAGATTATTTGTGAGAAAAAAGGAAATGAATAGTATTTCTAAGCTTCCATCTTGGATCAACCATACCACTCCATCTCTTCAAGATTACGTGACAAGAAAACGCTGTTCAAGTTTAACAAATGCAGTTTTTAGTTTGAGTCTTTCTTGCTATGACGAAAAATAAAAGCCACAGGCAAACGGTGTCGAAGGTGTCTGTTTTTGCAATGACATTTTTTTTTTTTTTTTTTTTTTTTTTTTTTTTTTTTCACGGGCAACAACTGTATGTTTAGGTATCATGAGTAGAGAGCAAGAATGGGTTGAAGATACTACATTGATGTATCAAGAGTAAAGAGCAATAATGGTTTGAAGATACTATGTTTCGACATAAATGAAAAAATCTTAAGAGTGATTTTAAACAATTTATTTCCTTTTATGAGGTATATTTCTTTTTAGTTTTACCTGTTTGAGCTTTTATATATTGGAGTAACAATAATCAATAATCAGTTCATGCATAAGTAAAAAAGATTCATGACGATGACGGTGAAAACAAGTAAACTATTAGATCTTTTTTATGTTATACAAAGTGTTATTCATTTTGTTCATTTCATACCATTAAAAAAGTTAAAACCATTTACATGTTTTATTTTAGTGTTGCTTTATAATGGATAGGTTATGGTTTCTTGATTGGATATTCACATGTGGTACACAAATCAACCCGGGTGTTCTATTTATTTTATACAAACAGAATCATTAGGAAAAGTTACAGCTTTCTTTTAATTTGACTTTTGTTTTAGGCGTTCACGGAATAAATATGGACTACTAAAGTATTTGACGTTGATTGCATACATTTACTATTCAAGACAATCTACCACACATGCACATTTATTATTTAATACTCACAAACCAAATTGTTTATCGTATTATTGACATATTACTTATTATTCTCTTTAAAAAAAACAATGGAACCTATTTACGTTCGTTGTTGTTTGCTACTTTATTCACACATGTAACTCCTTAATGAATAATTTCTTTAAAAATTCCCGTGATTCCAAAAGTTTAATGCCAAGATATTGTTATTGCATCTTTAAAGCAATCTTACTTGTGGGATCATTGCAAAGTTCTAAAGTTAACCGCCAACATGAGGCTGATTGTTAGATCAAGCCCTGAAGATGTAATCGAGATACGGGAATTTGTAGAATAGATATTGAAAGTAGGAGACGGAGAGCTTTGAGAAGCAAACGACAGAGAGTTTTACGTTCGTTGTTGTTTCTTACTTTATTCGTGAACATAACTACATAATAAATAATTTCTTTAACAAGAGCCAAGGTCAATCACTTTCAAATTTGGTTTGTACCTGTCACATCCTGTTTTCACACATGGACAATTATACGTCGTTGTTTCACGCGTCAAAAGCAAAAGAGGTTTGAAAGTTGTCGTTTGTGATGCAGATGGTAATCTATCGAACACCACTACAAATGTTGTCTACAAAGAAGTGCTTCAAGGTCTTTGATCAAATTCAAGAGGTATCTACAATATACATATGACATCATTTTGTACCATTTCTTAAATATACATGTATTATAAATCACAAACTCCTTTTTTTTTCACTTTTAATATATTTTTTTTAAAACTTATTAGGTGCTAACGGAATTGACATTGGCTTATCACTTCATTAACACTAACTACATACATTTGCTTGTGCAGATCATCAAAATTGGATACGACAACGTATGGACGTTTATTATATTAATAATTATAACCACTATTGTTTATAGGATCGTTGACTTATTAGTTATTATTCATTTACAAAAATAATGGAAGTTATATCGTTCATTGTTGTTTATTACTTTATTCACACATTCAACTTTTTAATGAACAATTTCTTTAAAAATCCCGTGAATCCACGGGTCTATAAGCTAGTTGGTAATAACTTGGGGTTTAATGTTATAACTTAGTGTTTAATGAGATCCCTGAGTATTAATTCTACATAAAACACATATTAGGGGCGCTTGGTTCGTTTTAAGGAAAGGAAATCGTAATGGAAATGGAAAGGAATGGAACTGACTATTATCATTGCATTACATACGCTTGGTAAATATCTTTAAGTCTAACACAGCCTTAACTATAAGATAAAACTTTGTTTACATTCCATTCATTTTTATTTAATGGATCTGATTAAACAAAATAATTTGAGTAAACTACACCGTTGGTCCTTGTGGTTTGCGTTGACTGGCGGATATGGTCTTTTGACCAAAAAAATTGCGCAGGTGGTCCTTAAGTCAGAAACGTTATGCACCGTTAGTCTCTCAATCCAAGTGGCCCCACAAACATCCACTAATGGTAGTTATCTATTGGATTTGAAAGGGCAATTTGGTCATGTCATATTACACCCACTACTGAAGATGATGAGACCCACTAAATCCTCACATCTCCTCTCAATCCACAACTCTAAAATCAAACCCGGGCCCCCTCTAGGGAGCTACTATAAGCACGGGGTCTACCCCCGTGTCTGCAAACTCTCATAATAGGGTCTGTCCCTCATGTGCCTTTTCTTAGGATGTACTTTTTTTGAAATAACAATCGAAATTAAGTTTTCTTGGATCCCATCAATTTTTTAACTTTCTATAACTTTTTTGTCTTGGGTCCCATTAAAATAACAATCGAAAATTGTACTTTTGTCTTGGGTCCCATCAATTTTTTTCTTTTTTGTTTTTATATGTAAAGTTATTTTAGTTATACATCATTACTTATTGTTAAAGTTTTTAAGTTTTTTGTCGGGTCATGTTATAGGACCCTCCCTATGGGTCAAACGTAAAAAAATTTTAAAAGAAATTATTTTTCTAAAAAAATTATTTCTGAAAAAGTAAATGGAAAAAAATTTTAATTTCGAAATAAAAAAATATTATTTTTCTAAAAAAATTCTAAAAAAAATTATTTTTCTAAAAAAGTTTATTTCTGAAAAAATAAATGGAAAAAAAATTTTAATTTCTTTCAGTGGTAAGTAATCATACGTTTGCTTAGTTATGTAAATTATTTGTTTGTTAATAATACATTTCTTATTATTTTCTTAACATGTAACAGCCAGGAACAGATGACTATGGTTGTCGGTACTTTATGTGGAAGGATGTGTTTCAAAAGAAGCACTTTAGTCGAGCCTCTTCTTCAACGCAGTGCTCAGACTGCGTTGCTAAAGATAATAAGATTGATAAAAAATTAATTTCGAAAAAAAAGTATTACAAATCGACAAAAAGAAAAATTATTTCTAAAAAAATAATTTTTTCTAAAGAAATTAATTTCGAAAAGAAAATTAATTGCAAAAAGTACACCCTAAAAAATTAGACCCCGTTGGAATAAAATAGTAGATACCGTCTGTATAGGGATACACTATATATACGGGGTCTACCCCTTAGCTAGGCCTCATGTTTATTTTGTGTGTAATATTTATTTTGTGTAATGTTTTTTTGTGTAATGTTTTTTTGTACGTTAACGTTAACATATTAAAAAACTAAAATGTATTCGTCTGACGTGTTTCTATTTAATTAACATATTAAACAATAACACGTTAACGTTAACATATTAAACAACTACAAAAACAACTGTTATTTTTATTAGAAAAATATTAAACAACTACAAAAACACTTAATATGGGACGGAGGGAGTACGTAGTATTATTTTTATATATTAGAGTTAACTAAAAAAAATATATTAACAATAATGAAAAAAAAAATTAATTTCGAAATAAAAAAAATTAGTTTCGAAATAAAAAAAATAATTTCGAAATAAAAAAATATATTTTTCTAAAAAATATTCTAAAAAAAAATTAATTTCGAAAAAAAAAAATATTTTTCTAAAAAAAATTTCTATAAAAAAATTAATTTCGAAATAAAAAAAATATAATTTATGTAATTTTCAAATAATTTAGGGTATAAAAAAAATTATTACGATCGACTAAATAATTTAGTCGTAACGTGTTTGTGTTAATGTGTTAACGTTATTTGAAAAAAAAAATTAATTTCGAAATAAAAAAATTAATTTTGAAATAAAGTAAGTTGTTGTTAAAAAAAAATTAATTTCGAAATAAGCACTTTAGTCGAGCCTCTTCTTCAACGCAGTGCTCAGACTGCGTTGCTAAAGCTAATAAGATTGACCAGCTTAAAGCAAGAAACAAGCTGTTGATGACAAGAATAAAGACGCTGGAGATGGAGTTAAAATTGGCAAGGAATCCTGAGGATCACGCCTGTCAGTCGAGTGCAAGGCTTCATGATCTTTTAAATGAAATGAATAATCTTCATATGTCGTAGATGTTGTTGTTTTTAAATAATGTGTTGACGTTGTCGTTCAATTTAATAATAACATTTGTTGTTGGAGTTATTTAATGTGGCAATATTTAACGTGCTATTATACAAAAAAATAATTATACAAAAAATTATACATATACAAAACATTATTAAACACAAATATACAAAACATTATACATATAGAATACATTATTATAACTTTCTATTTAAAAAAAAAAAAAAAAAAAACGACAAAACAATAAAAAATTAAAAAAAGTACCACCTATACCAATGTAGCCCCCGTTAAATTAAAAAAGTAGCCCCCAGTGAATATAACCGACCCACACCTCTAAAATCAAACCCCGTTTCCATCTCCAATCACCATCTGTCTTCTAATCACACACCCATAAAATTACACACCTGATTCAAAATCCATCTTCCATCTCAGCTCGTAACTGAAATAAGAAAAAGAAACAAAAGATTTCCTTTGATAACTTAACAAAACGTAGTCACTCTCTTCTCTTACCTCACACAAACGCAGCCACACACACTAGCATCAAAGCTTCTTCTTTAGCTAATCGAAGAGAACAAAGACCACGTTTCACGATCCTTGGTAGGTCTCGTTTCACTTATGTTTGTATTTCTTTAACGAACGAAAGTAAGTATTAAACTGATGGGTTTGATTCTTTCTTCATGTTTCGAATATTCAAGAGAAGTTCAGCTTCTTAAATCAGTCTATGATGGATATTGTTTACACACTCAAGATCTTTATAGATCTGTACACTCTTGAACAAATCTGAGATCTTTCTTGTTTTTTTTTTTTTTTTTTTTTTTTTCAAAATTCAATTGTTATATAGGCTTGAAAACAAGCTTGTTTTTGTTTTCTGTTTTTTTTTACCTTGAATTATTGGGATATTAAAATAGAGGCTTGTCTTAAAAAAAAAGATCTATGAAGAATAATGTTCAAACACTTGAGATCTTTGTAGGTCCGAAATAATTGATTGTGTTTTTGAACAAACCTGAGATCTAGAACTTTTCTTTTTCTTTTAAATTGATATAGGGAAGTAATAAAATGATTCGGAAAAGATTAATGATGAATTGTGTTTTTATCTTATAAAGATTGGTACAATCACTTTGAAACACAAATCTGAAATCTTTTGTTTCCTTTTCTTGTTGGGATGAAAGAAACCTACACTTTCTTATTTTCATATTAAATGCCTTTCCAGTGACTTTTGTTTAGATCGAAGGTGGTGTAAGGATTTTTTGTATAAGATTATTGGTGGTGTAGTGATTTTTGTGTAGTGATTTTTGTTTAGAACGAAGGTGTTAGATTTTGGGATATGAATCTATTATGAAGATCTGGTTTTAGGGTTGTGGCAGTGGTGGGGCCCACTATTAATATTAAAGTTTGTGTTGTGAAATGACCAAATTGCCCTTTTAAATCCAATAGATAACGAGCGTTAGTACTTGTTTGTGGGGCCACTTGGATTGAGGGACTAACGGTGCATAACGTTTCTGACTTAAGGACCACCGGTGCAATTTTTTTGGTCAAAGGACCATATCCGCCAGTCAACGCAAACCACAAGGACCAACGGTGTAGTTTACTCAAATAATTTACACTAGAAGGGCACTTTCGTCAATATATAAACTATATATATTTTAAAACTACCCCTTATTTTTCACACAACAAAATGTGTGTTTTCTCTCCTCCGACCTTTCAGAGCGTCTCACCCAACCTCTATAACCAAATCAAAACCCTAATTTCACCATTTAATTCATCAGTCGTTCATCAATATCACTATTATCATTAGGTTAATCAACAATCAAGATTTATATAGACAATCATGATTTAATCATCTATGTGGTTGCGACTGAGGGAGATGTTACAGAAGAGATTATCTCGCATACAAAAACATTGATGAAACGCTAAACGCTATTAGTAAGCTTATAGTTACTAAATTTATGATTTTGTTCAAGTCTAATTTTGAGTTTCTGATTTTTATCAAGTTTTATAACTATATATCATGTGTTGTTCTAAATAAGTTTGAAAGTGATTCGTTAAACATTGTGTGAATTTGTTGAACTAGTTGATATCTAGATGATCGAACCTTATGTTGTTTTAAGTGTTTAGAAAATCTCTGAATGTGTAGCAGAATTTTTTTTGCGAATTGCTCCGTGAATGCGTTGAAATAACGTGATTCTAATCAGTTAATTTTGATCGATGATAAAGTACACGCCCGTATAGTAACTTTATTTGTGTGAAATTGTTTAACGAGTTGATTTATACATGATTGGACCTTACGCTGTTTAGATAATGAATGAGTAACCGAATATGTTGTGGTGTTTGCGTTGATTGTGAGTCGAAATGAAGCAGTTCTAATTTTGATCGATAATGATGTATACAGACATATTATCATTGTGTTTGTGTGAATTAGTTGATATCTTGATGATCGGACCGTACACTGTTTAGATAACCTGTAACTGAACCTAATGAAATCAATATATTATGGTGCTAAGTTTTATCTCCCATATGTAAGGCATAATGAACCATTTGTGTAATAAACACAACCACCTTTTTTAAAACATCCACAATAGACAATTTTTGCATTTGGGAGTACAAAATTAGAAGCCACTGTAGACACAGTCAAGCCTCATCAATATGTGAATGCTTTTGTCTGATCTTTGCATATTAGTTCTGCCACATAGATTCATGTGAAAGTGGATATTTCTGTCCAGCTTTGGCTGACGGGGTGGGCTTAGTTTTTGTGGTTGATATTTGCGTTTTCATATCTACTTGACAACAGGCCGTATGTGGTTACAATCACAATCCTGATATCCCTTCATCCTTTAAAGGATTCTCTGGACATCATACTATATGCGGAACACTATATATCTTGATTTTTATACGTATTTTAATCTTTCAAATCATTCTACATATCTCAAATAGGAGCTCCGTTTTACAGCTGAGAATTCAATATATATGATGAGCAGGATCTTTGTTCAAGTATCATAACATAAATGGACTCTTTAGGTAGGAAAGGGGTGACTACTGGATAAGTATAATATATTATTTGTTAATCGCATTAGGCTAGATGGTAATTTGTCTTCAGGGTGTCGTCTCCTTGATTCAGAATACTGAATGATCTATTTGGCAGCAATCGATTATGTTCTCCTCCCTCACATGCAACAGAGATCAGAGATTAGAAAATACCTAGTGCCTTTCAACTTAGCCTTCGATATTTAAAGCATGTTCACTACTCCCGATTAAATATCACCTTGCATTAGTTGTTCTTTAAATGAAACATTGACTATTTAGATGCTATCTTGCATTAGTTGGGTGATCTATATGTGAAGACTGAAGTCATATTAGCAACAAAAACATAGTCGGTTCTTGATTACAGTAGTAGTTAATATGTTGACTTTATGTGATTTTCGTGAATGCAGACACAGTTGATGACGGAGTACATGTCAACCCTCCAGGAAGAGGTATACTTGTACTTTATTTCTATGCATAAAAAGCTCTCGAGGTACATCACATAATTTAGGTGGTGTTTGAGATTGCAATTTTTTTTTGGTCAAGTACATTCAATCAAAATCATCAATAAGGTTGTAGGTTGAATATGAAGGTAGGATAGGAAATAGTTCTAATTCCGTACTAAAATGTAACATCTAACTCTTGATCGTTCGTTGATTCCTGATTTGGGGTTTACTTGCCCTGAATCTGCTAGTGCACGCAATTTACTATTAGACTACTCTTGCTATAAATATAAGCTCCAAAAGGATTTGCCCAATGGAGACTAGATGCAGACAGAAATAATTCATATATGCTATTCTATAAGGGCCTGCTATCCTTATGTTAGTGTACAACTTTCTACAGTTAATTATATATGTCTCCCCCATAGGCAAATGGTTCAAACCAAGGGCTACCTGCATAGCCACGGGGGCAGCACTGTGTACATGGCAACCTCGATACCACACTCTATTTGTAGCTTTTTCTGCATTGGTGTGTTGGAATAAAAACATTAGAGCATGACATAAGGTATGACAAAATAGATTTTTTTTTTTTTTTTTTTTTTTTTTTTTTTTAGGGTTGACCAAAATCACAGTGATACCAAGTCTGTTGATGAGGTATGTAAGACAACTCAAGTGCGGACAGTCGTTTCATGCATGAGAAGTTTGTAGTCAGTGATTCACCTGAGGCTCCACTGGTTGTTGCTACTCCAATGAAAGTTAGCTCTTTCTGCATATCTAGCAGCAGACTCTCTTTTTCTTAATCAACGCTTGTTGTTTACATTCTTAGCTTTTGTTTCTGTTGAAAAAAAAATGTTCTGTTATCAACGACTTGATTGTCCTTCTATTGTTAGCAACTAGATTGTTGTAATGGTTAATGAGACCTGAATTACTTGCTTATAAGTTGTGGTTAATCAAAGTCTTTGTGTTGCTTTTATTTTTTTTATCCAAATGTTTTATTCAATATCACTGGTGATATTCTTAATATCACTTGTGATATTCAGAATATCAATTGTGATATTCAGAATATCGCTTGTAATATTCTGAATATCGCTTGTTATTTTCTAAATATCTATCACTTGTGATTTTCTGAATATCACTTGTTATTTTCATGTTACAAATAGTGTACAGCCACCAAGGAAATTTTTGGTAGCCGATGTGATTATTTCATCATTGATATATCATATATGATATATATTCCTGAACTTTCAAACCATGAACCTTTGTTCCACTAGATCACGTGCTATACTACGCATCATTAAGATTCATATTTAGGATGGCATTAGAACGAATTGAAACTACAATTTGTCATCTTACAACGGTGTATAACTATACAAGTAAGATGACATTTTCTTATAGTTAATGTGTTTTGGTGGTTTGTGCAGATGCCAAATGTAGTTATAGTTCCCTATCTAAGTTATGGTACTTTTGTTGCAATATCAATATGACATGTACTTAATTTTTTAGGGAAATCATCTATCTATCTATCGGAAACTAAGAGACTTTTACCTAAAAGCAAATCGGAAGCTCAACACCTTCAACTAACTGCGTGTACGAGACATTATGAAACATCACATGTGATTTTTAGATAAATCATAACTTTGATATTGAATTTTTAGATAAATCATAAAGACAACTCAATTGTGGACAGTCGTTTCATGCATGAGAAGTTTGCAGTCAGTGATTCACCTGAGGCTCCACTGGTTGTTGCTACTCCAATGAAAGTTAGCTCTTTTGCTTAATCAACGCTTGTTGTTTACATTCTTAGCTTTTGTTTCTATTGAAAAAAAAATGTACTGTTATCAACTACTTGATTGTCCTTCTATTGTTAGCAACTAGATTGTTGTAATGGTTAATGAGACCTGAATTACTTGCTTATAAGTTTGTGGTTAATCAAAGTCTTTGTGTTGCTTTTTTTTTTCCAAGTGTTTTATTTCAATATCACTTGTGATTTTCTCAATATCACTTGTGATATTCAGAATATCACTTGTTATTTTCTTATGCTTTCTTCCGTTTTCATACGTATTCGTCCGTTTTTTTATGTTTTCGTCCGTTTTTATACATTTTTGAATATCACAACTGATATTCGGAATATCACTTGTGATTTTCTGAATATCACTGGTGATATTCTGAATATCGCTTGTTATTTTCTGAATATCTATCACTTGTGATTTTCTGAATATCACTTGTTATTTTCATGTTACAAAACATTAGTTGAAAATCACTTGTGATATTCAGAAAATCACTTGATATTCAGAAAATCAATTGTGATATTCAGAATATCACTTGTGATATTCTGAATATCACAATGTGAAGAAGCTCAAACACCTGTGATATCACACATATACACTCCACAACTGTAATACATGTGATATCACCTGTGATATCCCATGTGAAAAAGCTCAAACATGTGTGATATCACATGTGATATGTGATATCACATGTGATATCACATTTGATATCACAGGTGATATCACATTTGATATCACAGGTGATATGTGATATCACAGGTGATATCACCTGTGATATCACAGGTGATATGTGATATCACATGACACCTATGATAGCACCTGTGATATTACTGGTGATAGCACCTGTCACATGTAATAAATCTATGTGCTCACTATTTTTTGTGTGTTGCTAATGTGTTTCAAAGAATTAGTGGCGCATACTTTGTGTCATTAATCAATACCATGGCATGACCATATGCTGGTTTTAATGACAAATATTTTGTACCATAAAAACGTCTCGCAACATAAATTTTGTGCCACAGTAACAACAATTTTGTATTTCTAGCAAGGTTTATTCGAATAGCAAATTACTTTAAACAAAGAGAAATGATAAGAACAATTCTATTAACTCGAATAGAAGTAATACATTTATGTTCTTCAATATATACAAGATAGAAATATCTAAAAAAGTTCACAAGTCGACTAACGTTATTCTTGGAACGTGTCCAAGGCTGAACCTATATACCTAATAAGACATCTAAAGCTACCAAATAACTGCCAGTTTCATCCAAGGGAGAAACTATATACCTTTGATAATACCCCATATTTTTCCATCATCAAAAGTAATATTCTCTCCAGGTTTGACCGAGTCAAATAGATACCCAGAGGAACAAGTTACTCTAGGACTACCAACCATGTTAGAAGCCGATTTGTTTTGTTCCTCCGAGCTATCTCATGTTATCACCAACAAGTCTCCAACTTTCAATCTAACAAATGGCTCCACATGAGGAACATCCACCACACATCCACACGAGGACCTTTTCTTGTTTCCCTTGATATACAATTCTGTCCCATTTTGAACATAACAGGTCTTTGTACAGTCAGCCATGAATCCAACGCCAGTAAAATCAGGGAATTTCTTTGAAATCTTTAGAGACCGTTGTTTACCTCTGGCATCACTGAATTTAACGGTATCACCAACGACTAGGTTTTCAAGAATTCTTGACCGTCCACATATATGACCGCATCAGGAGATACATGAGCAGGTGGTGGACCTGCTCCTTCTTGAGCAACCCAAACCTGAGCCGGATTGATCACATATCCATGCGCGTTCCTCTTTGGAGTTATCTTCATGACACATGGTGTAACACCCCGTGACCAAAAACGACAAAAAACGTGAAAATTTTTCGCAAAAACACACCCAGAAACTGACATCCGGTTACTCTTTTACAAACTGACAAAATTTGGTACACATTCAGCCATTGAGGCTATTTTTAGATGAAAGTAGACTCGATTAGCTTCGAAACGATAGGTCACACGACCCGTTTCGACTTACGGATCAAAAGATACGATTTTTCGAAAACTGCCAAAAATCTGCACAGTCGGCTCTGACAGCGTCAAGCCCAAGCCTGACAGCGTCAAGCCTTGATAGGCCAGACGAATTTTTGGAGTTTAAAGGGTGACGGCGTCAAGAAGGCCATCAAGAACAAAACTGCAGTTTCACCAGGCCCGCTCAGAAACCCGACCTCCCGGACTCGAAACTTGACCAAACTTTCCAGAATTCTTTAGTATATCGATAAGATCATTTTCATACAAAAACATTACCCGTTTGACCACCCAAAATAGTACCTTAAAATTTGACGGGTTATGCATAAAACTCATTTCGACCCATTGACACCCAAAACCACTTAGACCACTTCATTTACCCACCATATCCAACCCAAACCTATAACTTATCATACTCAACCTGTCTCAAGTGTCCATGACCCGATCAATAACCAAAATGGGTAAGAACTAGCTTATACCAAACATCCCCTTAAACAATCTTTCAAAAACACATTTTATACATAAATGCACAAACTATAGATATCCAATTTGACTTCTTCACAACATAACATTCCTAACATATTAAAAGAGTGTTGGTACATTGACATGACCCATAACTTCTCAAAATGGGTGAGATTGGCTAAATGCCAATCACCCTCTTTACTACCATTATAACCATGTAGCATATGGACTTCTTGACATGTACATAACTTGACTCTTGAACTAACATAGAAAATGACCGTTGACTACCAAAATGACCATATGAAAGGAAATATACCCAAAACACGAAAAGACACGTCGGGGGCTTCCAACTTCAACACGCTTGGTCCAAAAGAAAACGGTCTTCTACTACATAATCACTTACACCTTTTCCTTACCTTTGCTCGGTCCTTCAACACCTATCAAGAAAAACATCACAACTAAACACGTAAGCAAAACGCTTAGTAAGTACATGGCATAACAAGCTAACATTATATATATAACCATAACTAGTCTAACCACTAGTTAAGCTAGCGATATAGGGGCACTTACCTCGCATCGACATAGTCGACCTAAACACGATCAACCCGTAAGGTTGAACCTCATCCCATAGTTAGCCTAACGACTAACTAAGCTACATCTAGAATGGATCCATACTAGCTAACGCACCCTATACCCTATACTTCACCATTATCATGTAAACAAACATGATAAAGCTAACACAATAAACATTATCATACCAAAATATGATAAAGCTAAACAAGACATGTTATGACCAATGTACTTACCTTGATTCTTAAGCTCAATCACACTAACAATAGCTTCCCCACTTATTACTTGCTTCCTATAACACAACCATCTCAAATTAGAGACTAATTAACTAGCTAATCATGATTTATCAACACTTGATCATTATGATCAAACATGAACCCTAATTTTACAATTTGGGGAAGAACACTTACTTGATGGGAAATGCAAATTAAAGCTTTCTAAAGTATTGGAATTACTTGACAATGATCAATATAGCTTGAATGATAACAAATGAGCTTCCCTCCTCTTTTCTCTTATGAGCCGATCTTCACAATGGCCAAAAGAAAGTCCTGGACATTTCTAAAATAATCTAGACTAGTATATTTAATTAATGGACTTTGCCCAATTGACAATCTTAACCCTTCTAGTTTCATTCTTTCTAACTTACCACTCACCTTTATTTATTTAGCTAACATATATCACAAAACTAATAATATACAATACATATTATTTACATAACTAGTACCTTATCGGGATACGGGTGTAACACATGGACCCGCTTTCATCCTACCGGTTCTTAGCTTTGATCCAACCAAATCCATGAGAACCCGACATGGTTTTTCCAGCTTCTGAGAGTTTATTTTCACTTTTCTGATAATGTCACTCCAAACAGTTGGATCACCATGAGCACAGTTGATACGGATAATAGTGGCACCTTTTCTAAGATTTATTACGTCAAGAATAAAGGTTTCATTAGCTATGGCTTCTTCACCAACTGTGACCATGATATGACTTCTTTCATCCTGAAGTGGACCAATGAGAAAGTCTCGATTTGAATTTGCAGTCTTTATCATTACACTTCTGTTTGCATATTTGTTAACTCTCAACTCCTCCCACTGCTTCCTATTCATACACAACACTCCTTGACCATCCGCATCAGTCAACGAGTCCAACGTCTTATGCTCACATATAATCGACTGTAACAAATAATGCCTAGCAGACGCAGCAATTAACGAACTAATAGTCCACACTACCCTCAACTTCAACCCACCGTTGGTATAAAACGACTCCGGTATACTCCCATTATCATCATTTCCACTCCCATTACCATTACCAGTATTAACAACATTATTATCTAACATCATTTTATCGTAATTATTACTAATGGGATAAATAAAAGAGCTGGCACCAAGCATAACACAGTTATCAAAAGTTGAACCGAAATCGGCTCGCCAACGCAACAACACGTCATCATCATTACTTAATTCACCACTAGGCAACTCAATTTTCAAAAACTTAATCTCATTAAAATTCTTCAAAACGTGAGTAGGCGAATGATGCATCGCACCGCCGCTGACGTCATCATCACCACCAGCTGATGAAAAAATTAGGGTTAGAAGATGAAAAATTAACATGAGATGAATTAGAAGATCGATTGATCAATTAAACATAAAGAAATTAGGGTTAGAAGATGAAAAATTAAGATGAATTAGAAGATTGGTTGATTAATTGCATATGAAAGATGGATTGATCGGATTGCATATGGAGGTTAGGTGAGAGTAAAGAGAAAACTAGAGAGAAAACACACACTTTTTGTGTGTGAAAAAATAGAAGGGGAATTAAAAGTTACTTATTATATCTGTCAAAAATACCCTTCTAGTGTAAATACCTGTTAAAATCTGAGCCGTTAGATCAAAAAAGATGAAGGGTGAGGATTGATCCCTTGGTATGTGGGTAATTTTTAGTATCTAAAATAACTCTACTCTAACTATAAAGACAACGAATTTTGGATTCAAATATGATTTAAAAAAAAAAAAAAAAACCTTCACATATTTGAACCATGGAGATAAATTTCAAAAGTACATAACCGAATTAGTTATGTTTGCTACTTGGTGAGACATCAAGAACAGGTAGACATTCATATGATCAAATAATAATGTGTGTTAAAAAAACAGTTTTGATAATTTCACTATCTTCTACATAATTTCATAAAGCAATTTTGATGGATTTGTAAAGCATAAATCAAGAAGCTATTTAGAACTAAATGAGGTGTTGTTGCAATAAAAAAAACAGCGCACAAACAACTGAAAGCAGTGGGTAAAACTGTAAAAAAGAAAAAGTGGGCAATGACTATGTCATTCCTCCCAATTTAGTGGGTAATGGAGTATTACCTAAACTAAGCAATGACCATTGCCTTATATCATATTAACCATCACTTTTTATTATCTTTGTTATTCCTTACCTCTTAAAACCTCCAACCAAACACGCCCTTAGTGTTATGGTCTCACTATACCATAATCGTATTTGTAGAATTCCATTACCAATCAGAAAACAATATCAAATCATGATTTTATGTTGAGTAAGGGATTGTTTGAGATTGATTATTGAAAATATATTATGCGTTAAGTAAAGGGGTGTTTGGATTACTAGTAAACCTTGAGAGAGAAGGGTATAACCGGAATTGAAGTAGGACAACGGAAGGCTTAGTTTACAAACACATTGTAAATAGGTTAATTGCAAACGCAAGAATAACCTTGGTTGAAATTTGGCTCACTAGGAACACAAAACAGGAACGTGGAACACGTATCCAGAAACTAAAGTTGAATAATATTGAATAGAATGAACTATGGAATTTAGTTTATATAGACCTAAGAATCCTAAACCGACTCAAACAAAGTTTCCTAATAGAATAACAATCATAATCAAACAAGTAAAGATAAACCTAAAATATAACTAGACTCAAGATAAATCCTAATTTACTTCCAACTAATCTGCCAGAATTATTCTTTACTCTTTTTCAGTTTTGGTCCTCCATCATTCTCCCCTTCTTGAAAAGAACTCGACCATGAGTTCTCAATAGAAGATAGCACCTCATCCGAGGGAATAGTTGTCACACATATCTTCTTTTCCTTATTCATCTGCAAGAACACTTTGGATCTTGTCTTCATTTGAACAAGGAAAAAGTGTGAACTTTTGACCATCTTTAGAAAAGGTGTAGGTATTCTCCTTTCCTTTGTGCACCACACTCAAGTCAGATTGCCAAGGTCTTCCTAGTAGAACATGACAATCATCCATGTCTACTATATCAAACAAAATCGAGTCTTTATACTTGCCCAAGGAAAAAGGTACTTTAAGCCTACAGGACGAGCATATGGATTATATGATTTTTTTTATGGCAGGTGTGGAGGAATTGGTAGTCGGTGTCTTCTTCTTTTCACTAGCAACTTCATTCGTAGGTTTGGAATGATCTACTTGGGCATCACCTCCTGATTGGCTACTATTACTGCTTTGGTTTGTATCAGTTATGGTTTTGTACATGGAGCTACCTTTTCCTTCCTTGTTGATTGTTTGTTAGGCTTTCAATGCTATGCGAACAGCTTCATCCAGGGTCCATGTTGTTTGAAGGGTATGGCTTGAATATCATATCTAAGGCCATTGCTGAACCTCGCAACTTGTTGTGCATCAGACTCGCTTGACTGATTTCGAGATGCAAGTCTCATGAATTCTTCAGCGTATTCTGATACAGTTCTAGAAGATTGACGAGAATTTTGATATAAAGAATATAGAGCTTGTTCGCAATCAACCGGAAGAAACTGCACGAACATTAATCTCTTCATCTTACGTCATGTGGCAATAGGTTGCTTTCCTTGGCGACGACGACTTGTTTGAAGGTTGTCCCACCAAGATGAGGCAGCTCCTCTCAGCTTGTAAGCAACATATCTGACTTGGGATCCTTCGGGAATGTCCATGAGTTCAAAATACTTTTCTGTTTCAGAAACCCAATCACAATCAAGAAAATCTTCAATGTTTAATGACCCCGAAAAAAGTTGGTATATCCGCCTTTATCCTAGGCATTCAATTTCTTTGATGATTCGGAGGATCAACCTGACCAGCTTCTTCGTCTTCGTCACTTGAAGACTTATAAAGGTGGTTGGTTTTTCGCGAATATTAAGATTTTGAAGAGCCTCGAGAATTTGAATATTTTGTTCCATTTGTTGTTGGGATTGTTGCTGCAATTGTTGTGATTGTTGCTGCAATTGTTGTTCAGTCGCTTGTAGGGTTTACACAAGTGTGGTATTATCATTCGTCATGATCGGTTAATTTTTTTGTGAACAGTACGATGATTTTTTTTTTCAACAAAATAAAACTGCTAAAAAGAAAAAGAAAAGGAAAGAATATATAGAACAATCGGGGAAAACCCGAATTGATGATAGAGATTAAAAGTGGTGACCTGATGTCAATGTGGGAGATACCCAAATTGAAAGTGGCTCTGATTACCACCTGAAGTAGGACAGCAGAAGGCTTAGTTTACAAACACGTCCTAAACCGACTCAAACAAAGTTTCCTCATAGAATAACAATCCTAATCAAACAAGTAAAGATAAACCTAAAATATAAGATAAATCTTAATTTACTTCCAACTAATCTACCATAATTATTCTTTACTCTTTTTCAGTTTTGGTCCTCCATCAGGAATTCATACTTACGATTCGATTACCTACATATAGAAGAGTTTGTGTGGTAAAGTGAGTAAATTTTGTGCCAGTTACGATAATGTAGTTAGAAGGAATGAGAGTAGGGAAAATGATGAGGTGGTCCTTCAAAAGGCAATAGATGAACATCCAGCTGAGTATCAAATGAAATTTACATATCTTCATGCGTGGAGAATTTTAAACATCATATAAAATGGATCGAGATAGAACTTCCAAAAATTCAAAAGTAAGGATGCTCCAAGAAGAAATCAAAGACATACGGAGTTCACCGTAATCAACACATTTGAGTCGGCATATGTGTTAGAAATTGGGGTTAGGATGTAATGATAATCTTGGATATCTTCTCAAATCATATATGTTCACTTTCCGTATAAAGTATTTCGACCCTATTGAGGCCTGGTATCACGAAATACTTATCGTGACAAATTAAGAAGACCACTTAGTTTTCTAGGCACAAGAATACTAAGCAGAAACAAAGAGAAAGTGTATATGTTTTTCGTTTGTTCAAATGAGACCAAAATGAACCTATTAAAGATAGATTTTGTTAACAGTTATGGCAGTTAAAAACGGTTGGATCCCAACAGTTGTGTCAATTGATTTTGGCGGGAAAAAACGGGTAACTCATTTGGAGCACCAAATACACTGTGTGGGGTCGGGGCGCATGGTTGCCCTCAGACCCCAAAGAGGGGTGTCCCCATGACCCTCGCTCGCTCACCTGGGAGCGGGACCCCAACAAGAGGCGCAGCCACTTGACCCCCTGCGTCTTTGTCGTGGTGAAACATATTAGCTCAAACGAGTGTGTACTCCACACTTTCCTAACTTGTATCCGAGCATAATATGAAATCCCATTGATCTATACTAAATCACAATTACCTAAAATAGTCGATGGCACTAAAATCACCAACATGTGGTTGTTTTAATCACAATAAATGAGAGAATTCGGATTATGATGATGATAAGGAAGAGAAGAATGTTGTGCAAGAAACTCCACCAATAGGCAGAGACAAAGCCAAGAAGAAAGCAATATCATGGGTCTTCAGTTTTTGGTGAACCACTCATCAATATGTTGATGGAAAGATAAAAAAACGTCGAGATGAATTTTTAGGAAAGAAATGAGGGAGACAGGGACATCTTTTCGGAAACGAAGAAGAATAATCTTGGGATCAAAGAGGGAAATTTCATTGCGAGAAAAGGGGTTCGAAATTCCACAATATAAACAACACCAAAAAGATGAATTATTCTATACAACACCCCATGATCATTTGAGTGGCAAACAACTCGAAAAGTGGTGGCGACGAAAACAAAAATTAAGACAAAATATAATTTAGATTATTATTGTGTTATATTTTTTATTTTTTAATGTAATGCTATCTAATTAATAACATTCTTGTTTTGGTATTCATTAATTTTGTTAAAAATATATAAATTTGGTGGTCAACTTTTAGGTTGTTTGATGGTGGAAAATTTGGTCACTACCACATGTAGTTTAAACACATCAATATCTATTTAGGAGGGAAATGCAGAAATGGTCATTAGTACTCATGTATATGTATACCCATACGTGCCTTAAGAGTTGTTTGTTATGTGGGTTTTGACTAAATGGTTTGAGTTAAGTTCTAAAGTTTTAGGTGCCATTTGTTATGAGGGTTTTGATTGGGTTTTGGTTTACGATCTAAAATTTTGTAGTTTGGTTGTAGATTTGCATTTCAAATAGTGCAATGTTCCCACTAAAACCTAAAGATAGATGGTATGGTGGGTTTTGATTATTTTCTTCTTTTACACACTCTATTTAATTTTTATCTCTGTCTCTCTCTTTATCTCTCTCACACATACACATATTTTTATTTTTAAATAATACTTTTACTTTTTAATTTATTATAAATTTTTTTAAATAAATATAATTTCTCTCTCCAAATCCTAAACCCGTCTGCAAACCAAACAGGCCTTTAAAGTCTGTAGTTTGATATGAGGGGTTCGGGATTAGAATAGTAAAATGACCCACAATATTAAATGGTGAGAAGTCTAATGAGTTTTTTTTTTTTTTTTTTTTTTTTTTTTTTTCTTTTTTTTTTTTTTTTTCTCACATCACATACTCTATTTAGTGTTCTCTTTCTCTCTTACACATATACACATACTTTAATACAAACTAATAAATAAATATAACTTAATATCCTAATAATTTTTACAAATCTATATTAAAAAAGGAAATCCAAATCCAACTCCAAACCAGACCAGACCAGACCAAACGCACCATTAATAAATACTCCCTCCGTTTCAAATTTATTGTCCATATTTCCCTTTTGGGATGTCCCAAAATAATTGTCCACCTTCCATTTTTAGTAATAAAAAGAGAATTTTATGAGAGAATATTCTCTTTGTGTGGTTAAAAATTGTAATGGCCCTACTTTTATTAAACTTTGTGTTTTTTTGTCTCCCGACAATAATTTTGAGACGGAGGGAGTAACAAATAACCAGGCCTTGTGTCATGAATAGATGCATGATTTCAGGTTGATTTTTAAGACACACGAGCATATAAATTAAATTTACATCATGCCTAAGAATAATATCCACCACTATTAGCTTGTGTCATTTATCTTCTTATGGCAATCAAAAATAGGAGATCGGGTACTTACAGATGTGAGGCTGATATGAAATGCGAATAAATCCAGCTTTTTGGAGATCAAATCAGGACACAAGGCAGATTCAAACCCATTTAAAGCCGAGGAGCTGAGACTAACATGTAGTGAATCTGTACCAGAATTTATAGACCCATAGAAACAACATGGAAAGCTCATGAACCTTGATTTGAACATGCAAACCAAATACCATTTTTCTCTCCGTTTTGAGAGAAAACGGAACCATATCTTCCCTCCATTTCAGACCAAGATCCGAGATCGAGACAGAATCCACACAAACCCATCTACTATAGAGATTTCGAACGGATAATGGAGGACTTGTAAGAAACGAAATGGAGACGAAACCCGTCATTCTTAGCTCTAGTAGACTGAATAACGGGTCCCACGGATGGCGCCAAATGTTGAAGCATATTTCCGTCGGGTAGGTCTTGACGGCTCTCACATGCTGTCCGTCTTTGTCCCGAACTTCAAAGTATACTACAAACATGAAAGAACCCGTTAAAAGGGGTCCCGAGGCCGAAGCCCCGGGAACCACCCTCCGACGGTCAAGTCAGAACCTCGATTATAGAGGATTTAGTATGCGTATGCCGTACGTTTAATATGCGAGGTGAGGGAGAAATATATTGTAGAGAGATAAGTAAAAATGTAGAGAGAGAGAGAATGGTATGACCTGTCTTATGAGGGAGGGAGGTTTGGCTATTTATAGCCAAACTTTTGTATAATGTTTGCTGGATAATAACCTACTTGGATAATAACCTGTTCATGTCTCGGGAAGGAACATGCCGACCTACACCTAGTCTAGGTGCCAGGTGTCAGACCACGTGGGAGACACAATCCCGTAAAATCGGGGTCGGGCGACGTAGTCCGGTTCTTGCATCGGACTGCTGGGTAAAAGGATGTACCTGCATAAAGAGGGGTGTATACCTTCATATGCCCTTCAGACAAGAGTAGCATCCGCCTTCCGGTAATTCCCTTTGGACCGATGGAGATTCTTCGGTCCGGCACGTGTCGTCCGGACATATACGTCAACCGCCTTCCGGTAAGTCCCTTTGGACCGATGGAGATTCTTCGGTCCGGCACGTGTCGTCCGGACACATACGTCAACAGGGACCGAGGTTTATGTACATGCAGAACCAATGTTTCATCCAACACTCGATAATTTCATAGATTGGTTGGTCTTGAATTCAAACTAGAAGTCGGGCTATATTGTTATGCCAAGCGAAAAAATACCGTCTTTATAAAAAGTTGTCATTCCATTCTAAAGAACTACATGTCTAACATTTGATTTAACATAAAAACGATAAACAATCAATAATTAAGTACATACATAACACTGTCTCTATAAATATAAGACCCTAAAAAACATTTACCTTAACACACACCAAGGTAGATCTACATGTCAATAACACCACCATCAACATTTCCTAAATCATTAAAACTTTCTTCCCTTAGCAAAACAAGCGTTTAAAAGAACTCGTGTTGCAGGACCCAACAAACGACATGGTCATCTTTGCCCTTGTTCTGATCCGGAACCTTGGGCAGGTGAAGTTGCTGCTACATTGCTCGTTGACCCGTTGTCAGTTGGTGGTGGTGGGACGCCCCATTTGCCTTCTGATTCAAGTGGCTCGAACACATGAACTATGCCATCTGAAAGGCCTAATGCAAACTGGTTCGGTTCTTGTGGGTGAGCTGCAATCACCATTGGGTGTACGTTCAAATTGCTGCAAAAAACATAAGATGTTAAATCGTCTGTGGAAAGTTGGTAAAACTGGTTAAAGATTGAACTTTATTAAACTACAAACCTACCTGAGAACGGATGGGGAAAGATAAACGGAAGGATTGATTCTACAGCGTAAGCGGAGATGAGAAGCAGTGAAAACGCAGACAGTTGCATCCAAGAAACATGCGTACACAAGTTGACTATCACATGAAAATGTGGCGTGTGATATTGGGGCAGAAGATTCACGTTGGACCCACTGAAGCAAATAACAATTTATACAGAAAAAAATCATGTCAGTTACAAGACAAACGTAACAAAATAACAAAGTCGTGATTTCGACCCATTTAAATAAAACCAGGACTTGGGTACGGGCAATTTGTAGGTACAAGTCAGGTTGGCCCGTAAACACTTTTTCTCGTCTAGTGTTTTTAATAAATCACTAAGCTATAAGTTTACAATAAATACATTAATTTAGAAGTTTACGGGGTCAAAATAGTCACTGTTACGTACTTAAGTTATTGTAATATAATAAAATTAGAAGTTCAAAAAAATGTTGGCTGGTCAACCGACCTACACGGTTTGACCCGTTACCCAAATAAAGATGATGTAGAATATAAGTCTCACCTGTTTTACACATTCTAGTTTTGAGGCTTCATATATAGCGAGTTGAGTCTCGTGGACAACAAGAAAGTGGATTTGATCGTGATGAAACTGAACCCGTGTGTCGGATTGTGCTGCTGTGGTCCTTCCCGCCGGGAGTTGCAAGTATTTGGCTTTTTGCTTTTCCCATCCATCAGAATTCCAGACACAAATCTAAAACAGAAAATATGTCACATAATAACAACAAAAAAAAAAAAGGGAAATATAGCAACATTTGTAGTGTTTCTTTATGTTACTAACCTGAGAATCTGCACCAGATGAGACAAGAACATTAAGCACATGAGAAAAGGCAAGACCTGTGATTTTTTTCGAGTGACCTTTAAGTTTGCTTTTGAACTGCATGCAGAAAACAGTAGTTACAATTTTAAGATTCGGATAGATTGATCAGAAGAATACAATTTGTCCAAATATTTGGAATTATATAAATTAAAGACTCATAGAAATCCATATATGATATATACCTCATCCACGCGAACGTTATAAATCTGAATTGTGGAATCATCCATTCCAATAGCAATAATGTTATTATCTTGAGGATGAAACGCAAGAAACGTTGCTGCTGGTGGCGGGGCCATGCACGTTTTCATTGGCTGCATTTCCCAAATTTCAAGAGTTATTTCAGGCGGAGCAAGAAAACCAAACTTCATGTCTCCCCACCACCCAAAAGTGTAAAAAGGTAAAGACCAGCATTACCAGGAATGTCATCATGTTGAATAACGAAATCTTTCCTCCTGATGCTGACACTAGATAAGTATCGTTTTTCGATAAAGCAAAGCAGGATACGGATTCTTCAGGGTTCATATCTCCCAGGTCGTTGGTAATGATACTGCTTGATGGTTGCCATAGTTGTGGTTGAATACCAGCTGTAGCCTGCAGAAGTGGTTGAAATTTTGAACTGATTACTACCAAACTTATAACCTGATTACTGCAACTAGAAGTAGTATTAATCAATTGTTATTATCTTCATGAATCAGTTTCGTACAAGTTAGGGTAAATTTATTTTACCAAAATGCCTTCTTTTGAACCAAAATCAACACATTTTGACTCATGATTCATTTAAACGCTGCCTTTTCCACATGAATGTCCCTTTTGGTCGTTTTTTTTTAAGTTATTACTTAGTTACATTTCCTTCACCGTAATTGAGCATTTCTACTAAAGTATTGGCACTTTATTTGTCTGTTTTAGTCATTATAATCTACTAAATTAAATTAGAAGATAAAAAAATGGTCAAATACGGTCCTTAATTATTTTGTTCTATTATTCAAACAAATAAGCAATAGTCTTACCTTGCCCCGGCGGGATTGGGTTTGTTGTTGTTGTTGTTGTTGTTGTTGTTGTTGTATTCAAACAAATAAGCAATAGTCTTACCTTGCCACTTGCGTTACGATCATTACGCTGCCACTTCCACAACGAGTGAATAGCATTTGACGCTAAAGCCAAAATGGCATTCCCGGAATTTGTATATATCAATCTTGAAATCTGAACAATAAAAAAATATACAATTATGAAATTTTCTAGTATAAGATCATTATAAAAAGAGAACTTTCACTCCCAATCTTTACCTTTGTTACTAGCAGGTATTTGGATAGCTTCAAAGACCGACACTGAGAAGATTCACTTATCTCCGTGAGCTTCCAAACCTTCGACTTGTCATTTAATTCTTCGGTGATTCTTGGTTTCACATCCACCGAGTTTCTGGTATCTCCATTCTGATAAAACCATATAACAAGTTAATCACAAATCGATTAAATTGTGCATATGAATAATCTTGGGATCAAAGAGGGAAATTTTATTGCGAGAAAAGGGGTTCGAAATTCCACAATATAAACAACACCAAAAAGATGAATTATTCTATACAACACCCCATGATCATTTGAGTGGCAAACAACTCGGAAAGTGATGGCGACGAAAACAAAAATTAACACAAAATATAATTTAGATTATTATTGTGTTATATTTTTTATTGTTTAATGTAATACTATCTAATTAATAACATTTTTGTACAAAACCACCTATGTCAATTTTGTTTAAAAAAACTAAATATGAGATTTAAAAAAAAATCGTCCCTAAAGTTTGGCCAAATTGCAAGTTTCGTCCCAAATGTTTGGAAAGTGCAAGGATCGTCCCTGTGGGAAACCTTTGGGGCAAAAATCGTCCATGACCAACTTTAAATGACTAAAATACCCTTGTCTTCTTCTTTTTCTATATTTCTTTTCAGTTTCTTAAACAAATGGTCCTTGTGTTTCCCTAGATTTACAAATTTAATCCCTTTTTTTTTTTAATTATTTATTTAACTATTAATATTAGTATTATTTTTTTATACATTTTCGTCCGCATTCCTTATGTTTTTGTCCGTTTTTCTTATGTTTTTTCCGTTTTCATATGTTTTTGTTCGTTTTTCTTATGTTTTTGTTGTTTTTGTCACGTTTTTGTCCGTTTTTCTTACGTTTTTATGTTTTCTTACGTTTTTTCCGTTTTCATACGTTTTTGTCCGTTTTTATACGTTTTCGCCCATTTTCATACGTTTTCCTTAAGTTTTTGTCGGTCTTTGTCCGTTTTTCTTACGTTTTTGTCCCTTTTTTTGTTTTCATACAATTCTATCCGTTTTTATACGTTTTCGCCCGTTTCTTACGCTTTCATCCATTTTTATCGTTTTCTGCCGTTTTTCTTACGTATTTGTCCGATTTATCCGTTTTTGTTCACTTTTCTTACGTTTTTGTACGTTTTCTTACCTTTTTTTTTTTCGATTTCACAACTTTTTGTCCGTTTTTATACATTTTCACCCATTTCCTTACGCTTTCATCCGTTTTTATACGTTTTCGCCTGTTTTCTTATGTTTTTGTAGTTTTTTTTACGTTTTTATCCCTTTTTCTTACGTTTTTGTCATCTTTTCTTACTTTTTTCTGTTTTCATACGTTTTTCTTCGTTTTTATACGTTTTCGCCCTGTTTTCTTACGTTTTCATCCGTTTTATTTCATTTTTCTTACGTTTGTCCGTTTTTATCCATTTTTCTTACATTTTTGTCCGTTTTTATTTGTTTTTATACGTTTTAGCCCATTTTTGTCCAATTTTATACGTTTTCGTCCGTTTTTCTTTCGTTTTTATACGTACCAAAACGGGTAAAATGGACAAGAAGTTTACAAACGGACAAATACGTATAAAAACGAATGAAAGCGTTAGAAAACGGGCGAAAACGTATAAAAACGGATAAAAACGCATGAAAACATATAAAAACGAACAAAAACATAAGAAAACAGACAGAAACGGATAAAAATGGACCAAAACCCAAGAAAACGGACAAAAATGTATAAAAACATATTAAAACGTAAAAAAAAAGTAAAAAACGTATAAAAACAGAGAAAAAGTATGAAAACGGAAAAAAAAGTAAGAATGACAAAAACGTAAGAAAACGGGTAAAACAGAAAAAACGTAAGAAAACGGAGCGAAAGCGTAAATAAACGGGCGAAAGCGTATAAAAACGGATGAAACGTATGAAAACGAAAAAAAACGTAAGAAAAACGGACAAAATAAAAGAAAAATGGGCAGAAATGGATAAAAACGGACAAAAACGTAAGAAAAACGAGCGAAAACGATAAAAACGGATAAAAGCGTAAGAAAAACGGATGAAAACGGAAAAAACGTAAGAAAAACCAACAAAAACCTAGGGGTTGCAATTTTCGATACGACACGTTAACCGACACGGACACGACACGAAGATAAACGGGTTTGGGTGGAAAACAAGTTAACCCGTATAAACCGTTTAATAAATGGGTCATGTATGGGTTTAGTAATTTTAAACAGGTCAACCCGTGAACCCGTTTAAATATATAAACTTTTAATCAATAAAATATATAACTACCTAATATGATATATGTACTTATTTAGGATGTGGATCTATGTTTTCTTAAGTGCTACTATAATATATATTAGTAACTATGTGTTATTATTTGAACACTTACACTCTTCAACACTCAAACTAATTAAACCTTTTAACTAGTTTATTTAAACGGGTTACACGGGTCATAAATGGGTTACACATGTTAGGTGTGTGCGGGTTAGGGTTGAGGTTTTTGACACGATTAATAAATGGGTCGTGTTTGGGTTGAGGCTTTACCAACCCGAGTGGGTCGACACGAACACGACTCGATTGCCACCCCTACAAAAACCCAAGTAAAACGGATGAAAACGTATAAAAACGAACAAAAAAGTATGAAAACGTAAAAAAAATGGACAAAACGTATGAAAAACGGATGAAAATGAAAAAAACATAAGAAAAACGAACAAAAACTTAAGAAATACAGACGAAAACGTATAAAAAAATAATACTAATATTAATAGTTAACTAAATAATTAAAAAAAAAAATAGGACTAAATTTGTAAAACCTTGTGAAACACAAGGACCATTTGTGTAAAAACTGAAAAGAAATATAGAAAGAGAAAAAGACAAGGGTATTTTAGTCATTTGATGTTGGTCAGGGACGATTTTTAACATTTGGGACGAAACTTGCAATTTGGCCAAACTTTAGAGATGATTTTTGCAATTTACTCTTAAATAAATTATAAAGAACTAATTAAACTTATCAGTTTCCATGTTTTTGAATAATCTTATAAATAACCTCTAGACTTTATACCCCCTAGACTTCAGAATTTTTTTTTTTTTTTTTTTTTTTTAATTTCTTTTAATAAAAAAGCATATATGTTGTTGTTATTTATAAATTTCAAAAGTAATAGTTACGTTGATATATAAATGATATATAAATGAATACACAGGATTGTACTTATGCAAACAACTCATGTAATTCCTCTTTATGGAATTAAGCAACAATGTCCGGAAAAGTATTTTTTTTACTATCAATGTTGAATAACGACATACTGTAATAGTTTTATGATCGCAAGCCGTAAAGTTGGCATTTTGTTATTTCATATAAAATTCCACTTGCATCAATAAATCAGGTATAGAACTCACCTGGTATTTCAGCGCTTCCTCAAAATCTTTCACAACAATGTCCATGGTAGGTCGTTGTGCAAGCGCGATTGCTGCAACTAACCAAGCACGTTAGCACAACATGTGATGTAACAGCAAGAATAACACCACATCGAGGAAGAAATACTACTCATATGAAGATGAAAATAAAAAAGGTTTTTCAAATCACAAATTCCAACCTTAAAATATTTATGAGAGTAACATATCTGTCATTGTACCAAAACTATATATTCGACCCAAAAATTGGGAAATTACACCAGACTTCCCATAAACATGTTCAAACCTTCAAAATCAAACCCTAAGGAGGAATGTTGTATAACATACGAGGCAAGTGAATTTGATTTTGAATGTCATTTTAATAATATCATTAATAGATTGAGGCAACCCAAAATAAAAGAAAAAGAAAAGAGTTGACTCGTATACGAGTTGACTCACACACGAGTGTGAATCGGTGTGTCTCACCTTCACAAGCTCGAAATCTACTCAGATCTAAAGTTTTGATGATGGTGGTGGTGTGTACGCGGCGGTGAAGATGGATACGTGGTGGTGGGGGCGACTTTTGGCGCTTGTGGCGACTTTTGGCTAAGAGTGACGGGGAGATCACAAGGTGAATGATGGTGGTTGCGGTGTGATATGGGAGTGAGCGGTGGTGGTGCTCGATGGTGGCCGGATTTTGGAGAGAGAGGGGGCGGCTATTAGTGCAAGAAAGAGGAGAAAAAAACCTTAAATGGGTATTAGTGGTGCTTATATAGGCCTTAGGACCTCATGTGAAACTCTAATGTCCTCCAAGGACCAAAATTGAAAATTAGTGTAGGGGTGGGATGGATTATTTCACTATACTTTTAGTAAAACGCTATCGGGGCTAATTTGAGTGCCGAAACATTATCCCTAGAAATTTTTATTTATTTCATTGATCTTAAAACTATTTTTCTAATAAAATTGATTATAAATACGCATATTTTTGTTCTCGAGAGGTTATAATTAATTAGATTCACACTATAGACTAACTATTGTGCCATGCCGTGACGTGCTACATTCTAGAGCTACAAAGACTCGATATAACTCAACCTCATAAAATTAGGAACGAAATTAACAATTCAGACTCGATACAAATAATGGTTATAACTTGCTTGAACAAAACGTATATTAAAAGTACGCGTTGTGTGTTATTTTCATGTTTTATGTAATTTAGCTTAAAACTAACTATAAAAACAAATCCTTAAACCTTGAAAAGTAAATTATTTTGGGTAAGGACGATGGAAAAATTGCGGGTTGTTATATATATATATCAAAAGAGCCAAAAGAGGATCAACCAAAACTCGTCCAATGAACAGAACATCTCAATAGTCGTCCGAAGGGCATTATTAATGTTTACAAAGTTATAATCATATTGAACGTATTTACTACTTAAAAAATTTTGCTGGCTAACTCGGCCAGTGCTAAAAACAACCCGTGTTAACGCATTGAACAACCCGCCCGATTTGCTACCTCTACAAGAAAACTTGGTAAAAAAAAGTACACATGATATAATAAAAATCAGATAAATGGAAGGGAGACCAATGTCACTTTGAAAGATGGAATATAAACAAGTTTACAGAAACTTTCTTTCTTATAATCAACAGAACTTGCATAAGGTTACTCACCCTTCAGATGCGTCGACAGGTTCATTGATTAGTTGAAGAAACTCATGGATCTGAATTAGTCCTAAAAGCTGAGGATTTTGCTTTCCCAGCTCCTGAAGCATGGGCTGCTGTAACCAACAAAGCTGCTTAGACAACGCACGGTTTATATAAAAAAAGACAGGCGTAAAAGAGTGTACCTGTAGTATTTGTGGGTTTGATTGTACCATAAATCGCAACTCTTGGAACTGAAATGCAGAATTGAGTTTAAAAATTAACAAATCTGAAAACCTTACACGTTTTCTCTTTTGAAAATAAAACATGTCAACCCTGCATCCGTCAATTTAATATTATAATGCATAGTAGTACACAAACTTGAGCTTCAGCATAAAAAATGATATGAATTTGGAAATTTGATCACATAAATCTACCCAAATATGAATACCACCTGCTGGTTGTTTCTCAGAAAGTCGAGAGATCCAAGATTCCCTCCTGCAGCACCTGAAGGTATTTCCTGCATAAAACTTAACCATTATATCATCTGCACTAAAAAACAACAATGTGGGATGTAGAGGTGGCAATTTCGACCCCTATAACTTAAAAATGGTCGATTTGGGTTGTCTCAGACGGACCTAATGAGTCAAATAAAAAGTGTAGTATTAATTAAAAGGGGAGAGGGTCAAATGGGTCATGCTGCTTTTTCTTTTAGAAAGGCGGATGGGGCAAATGGGCCATACTGCTCAAAGTGAGCTTTTAATGCATAGTAAAAAAATGACTCATTTCAACCCATTATCAGGCACGCCCATCTTGCCACCTATAAAAAACTCATCTCAATGTTTAGTAACCTGAGGAAACAAGTTCAAGGGAGAGGCATTACGTCCTCCAGAAAGAGGTGCAGCACCACCGGCACCGGCAGTAGCAGCTTGAACTGCAGGCAGTTGTGTCACGGGGACTGCAACTTCCACTGTATCAGGAATACCCTATAAAAAGTCGATTAGGACAAATTTCTAATGCTTCATAAAAATCACATAAATAACCGAGAAACATACCGAATACAAGTAATCGATTGCTCACTCTAGATTGTTGTAAGCAGCTTGAAGAGCATGAGTAACGGTTTCCTTGTACCAACTACCACCACCTATATCTAATGTACGCTGAATAGTCTGCTCAACACTATTATTGGCAACTACATTGGAAGCAGCTTGACCAAACGTATCAGAACTAGCACTGCAGTTACAACAAAAGTTTACATGTAACCACATGAGAACTGTCTATGACACTGCTTACAATTCTCATAATTATCAAGAAATCTTCTTTATATCAGATATGGCAGTTAATTGCTTATATTTCAGGGTTAACCTGAAACACCAAATTTGTCCAATTTCTAAAGTTGTTAACGAATAAATAATACATCAAGTATGATTAAATTTATTTATTTAAATACAATTTAGAAGGTAGTATACATCAAAAACACGTTTTGGCAAACTTTTGACTGGTTTATATTTGAGGTGAAAAAGATTAGCTTATCACTTTGACCTGTCTGAGATAAAGCATAACCAAAGACGACCGGATATACAAGGAAATGGGACCAAAAAAGTATAGACAGAGAGCTCATACGGTGCAGGTACAGTTGCAGTTGCCTGTGCTGTTGCCGTTGCTGGGCCAGAAGATGTACTGGTTTTAGGAGCCCTGAAATATATGCATAAGTGTAAATCATAAGTTCTTATAACACTAGTTTTTTTTCTGCTTATAATCAGTGATTGAAATGCACTAGTCATGGGAACTCACTGTGAAGGAGTATCAGTTGTGCTGGTAGGATTAGAAGTTGGTGCAGTCGTTGATGAGGTCTGCTAATAACAGCTAAATGAGATCCCCTTTTTCATAAACTATACATGGCCTAAGGCACAAAAGGAAAAAATTTACCTGAGCAGATGAAACTCCAGCTAAGCCAGAACTCTTACTCTGTTGAGGAAGCCAAATAAAAACATTATTATCATATGATGGTGGAAACTATGATCTTATACACATTTCAATCCTATAATCAGAAAATGAAACCATACCAACGAGAAGACACCTAAGAAAGTTACCTTGCTAAGCATGACAACAAGAGAACCTTCCTCCGAGACTTTGTTATCTGCCAATGTAGTTTCGTCTTTCAAAACCTTTCCATTGTGAATCAATAATTGCTGCCTACATGGGTAATTATCTTTTCCTTGTACATCTTCAATATTTTTCTTGACTGCCATAATCTATTTTTTTTTGGTAAAAGGGACGACACCCCGGTAAATTAAACTGCCATAATCTAGTACCATAAGAAGTTTCATATTGGTTATAAATATACACATGAAAAGAACTTTTATAAACTTCATAAACATATTGGCACGGCCTTCGTGGATGGAGGTTTTTTCTCGTGTCTTGGGTAACCGTAATTGGCGCAAGTTTTTTTCTAACCTCTCTTGCTATCCTCGCAGTTAAAGTTCTGAGTCGTTTCATTACGTGTATTAGATATCGTTGTTACTAGCTATCGTTTGTTTTGTAGCGTTGTAGTTTTGTGTTTCGTTGTTTTTCTCTTTTAGACTTGTTGTTTTTCGGTGATCTCTAGTTCCTTGCTAGTGGTTCCGTTTTTTATTAATATATTTTCTGCCGTTCTTAAAAAAAAAAAAAAAAAAAAAAAAAAAAAAAAAAAAAAAAAAAAACACACACACAATTTTTATTTATAACCAATGAAAACATACAATAAGATAGCAAACATAACACAACTGATCTGACATGGATTACTTCGGTTGCTCCTACTACACTTTTTTCACAATTAAAGTACAGGCAAGTAGGAGCCATGCACACAATAAGCAAACCCTTATGCAAATTTTGTTCTCTTTTTTATGGTTTCTAGAGATTAAAGTGTATATCAGATTAGCTATAGACTCACATGTAACAAATGTTAAGTTCCATCTTGCAAGATAAATACCACTATAATTTATCCATAAGTTGCACAAAACTTACCACAACCTAGTAACCTTTACAGCTTTATACCATACAAAATGATTGAGAAACTACAAGGTTGATCCTTAAATGTAAATAAGGTCCTTTGAGTCGCTGATACGCATAACACTACCATTGTAAAACAATATTTCCTACCTTGGCGTCAATCTTCCAACCAGGGCGAAACATGATAGAGGCTGGAAAGGGTTGTGGCCAGTGGTCCCCCAAAAAATTTAAGCCATTAATAGTATGTATTTATATTATTAGGAACTTTTACGAAAACAACAAAATATATATCAACAAAAGAAAGTCCAGTAGCTTTTTTATTTGTTTGACAAAACAGATATTTATACATAAAAATAGAATTCCAGCAAAGTCAAAACTGAAGAAAAGACAAGAAGTGACTTAAACAAGATACAAATGAAATATGAATGTATCCACAATGAACTAATAGAAATAATAAACTGAATGAGGCATCTTGATGTTAAGGCAAGACCATGTGAAGGAATTCATGCTGATGTGAATGAACTAAAGCTTGGATGGATATTCATCAGCAACCCTTTGTGGACCCATGCATCAGAAGACACTAAACACATGAGGGATGAACCTTGAATAGTTGAACTCATAATCAATTTTCTAAAGCAAGCTGAGGTTCAATTGAAAGAGGGATCCTCATAAGAAGCCAATACTTGAAGAAAAATGTCAAAAGTACTAAATTGGTTTTGTGAAAACGTAGGAGGGTGAATACGTTCCCGTTTTAATAACTTAAAACTTATTGTATCAAATGTCCGTTTAAGCTTGTTCTAATATGAAAGATGTTACATGTAGTTTATGACTAGCATAAACTTAAACCATGTTGTCACACAAGTATGATTAACAAATCACAACACAAGCAATCATATAATGCAAACATAAAAGTAAAGAGTAAGTAAAAGAAAGTGCAAACCGAACACGATGATTTATAGTGGTTCGGTCACGGATCTCCTCTCCGCCCTACTCCACTCCCTGAGTACCCAACTCGAGAGTTACTTCACTAGATCAACAAGCTCCCTTCTCGGCGGAGAAAACCTTACACACGTCGCTTACACTTTTCCGGTACAAAGCTAAATATCGGGTTCTAGTTCGAGGTAGAACCAACCTAACGTCGCCTATACAATTTCCGACACTAAGCTAGATGTCGAGTTCTTTACAAGGGTACAACCACTCCCGTCGTCGCTTAACCTTTTTCCGGTACTAAGCTAGATACCGAGTTCTTTACAAGGGTACAACCACTCCCACTATGTTTTATGGCCCAACATAGAAACCTTGTGTTTTATGGCACAAACACATAAACCACCTAATCTAGTATGAATAGATTACAATGATGATCCATGACATAAATGGGTCATGGATATGAATGGCTAATCTAAATGAACTTCCATTGATGGGAAGCCTTCAATGGATGAAGATCACAAGCTCCCTAAACTGGTGTTGTGATGGATCTTCATATATGCATATGGAATCTACATGAACTTCTTGAATAAGAAGTCTTCAATCATTGAGGATGTCAAGTGCTCTTGAATCTTCATATGTTGGAATGCTATGATGGATAATGACTTCAAGATCTTCTAACCTTCATGGTGGATCAGGAAGTATGCTATGGATGATGTCTCATGATATTGAACTTGCTTCACAGGATCATTAACAGTGTATACTTACAACATAATGAAAGTTAGTAACATTATGATCATTATGCAAAGGGTGATCAATGTATGATTCTACATGGTTTGCTACTTATCTAAATGTATGCAAAGGGTAGAGGGAATGTGTGTTCTAGTTGCTTGAAACTATGGGTAAACAATGGGCTTCTATTTATAGGGAAACTGTTTAAACAGTTGGCGGATTTGGCGGATCCCTAAATTTGGATCCGCCCTTGTATGGGTTTGGATCCGCCAGTGCTTGACAGCTAAGGATTTCATGAATCTTTCCATATCTTTCCATATCAAGCCAAGTCATGTCAAGATCTTTCAAAGTCAACTTAGTAGCTTGAAGATCTATACAAAATATATTACAAATCTTCCAAGATATGTAAGTGATGCATGCCATGATGTCATGTTAAATATTTCTAATTTAAGAAATAAACATAAACATGTAAATGTATATATGTATGTAACATGTATCCTAGTGATCATGTAGCATGTATATACTAGCTTAACTAATATGTGTTTACCAAGATGTATCATGTTAGTTTGACACCTCAAGTGTACTTATCCTACTAAACTTAGGAAACATGATGTACAAGTAAAAATACTTGTATATGCAAAATGTGAAATGAGGTTCTAAGTAGAATGGTTAGTCTTTTTAAAATACTTAATGACCTAGCCGTATTTTAAACATTCTAAATGGTTTGTTAAGAGTTTGATCATAATGCCACATAACAAACATGTACGAACCTGTGTTGTATCATACGAGGACTTGAGAAGTCGAGAGGTGTTGCATGTATGTTAAGACAGGATATGATTACAAGTAACTTGTACATTTTACGTTATGTATCAAGTTACATGTTTGTCATCAATCAAAACAAACGAGACTGCTTGCACTAACAGTCTCCCCAACGAGGCTGCTTGCACTAACAATCTCCCCCTTTTTGATGATGACAAAATATGTAAACGTGATAGAAAGTAAAATGTAAAAAGTTACTTGTGTCCGTACTACCTTTAATATTACCTTCTCCGTTTACACCTTTCTCAACTCTTCTAGCCTATTACTTTCTCCGTTTACACCTTTCTCCCCCTTTTGTCGAAGCAAAAAGGGTGTGTCCTTGGAAATGGCGAGCTTGCATCATCCCTAGTGAAGTTAAATAGACTACTCCAATCTCCTATGGTTGTTGCGTTCCCTAGGTTGTTTAGCGGATCCATGGATCAAATTAAGACTCTTAACCTACATCAAGATTAGTAGTGTGCAACATAAAAAGAATATATATGAAAAATGCATGATGAATGAAATGCATATATCCAACGATTCACGTGGGTAAGCTATATTGGACTATCTTGGCCTATCTCCTCCTTTTTGTCGAAACACAAAAGTGTGTCGAAGAATGAGAATTCTTAAGAATGCGAACATGCTCCCCCTTGACTGTAGCTCCCCCTTAATCAATACTCCCCGTTGCTAGGGTACCGACGTATATGATCCAAGGATGAAGAATCCTACAAAATAAAGGTTAGTATAAAACAATATTTGTCCTTGGACAAGTATGTGATATACACCAATGCGTGTATATGATGCATCCTAAAAAATGTTTGACGAAGGCTCCCCCTTGCTTTAGGGTGTCAAGATAAACCTACAAAACAAAAATTAGCACAATAGGGACTATGTCTTAAGACATATATGTCATATACGACCAATGTGTATAGACGATGCAATATGAGTGCTAGACTGATAATCCTCCTGGTTTGAGAGCGTCAAGAAGCACCTATAAAAGAAGAAAAATAATCGATGCAAACTTCATCCTATGATGAGTAAGCTATATACGATCGAGCGTATATGATGATGAACCTACAATGAAATGGTTAGTGCAATATATTTTATCTCAAAGAAAAATATTATGCAATATATCAATAATCTAATCATAAACAACTTACCAATTGTGATTGTCTAATCAAGGAAAAATATGATGCAGCATACCAATTGTGATATCAATCGTGATTATCTAGTAAACCATGTTATAAAGAGTGTAATCTTCTAATAAGAATTACATTTACAAGAATATATTCCTACAAAACAATGCCTATGATGAGGATATGAAGTGGAGTTAAAGTTAGTGATGCTAGTGTTAACTTAATTGATAACTAAAGGTTGATGCAAGTAGGTTTTTCGCTAATCCATGGGGTTGATGATTAGTGAAGGAGGTGATGGAAGGTGGTGGTTATACTGAATTCAGAAACTTTATAGCAAGTGCTATAAGAGTATTGAAGGCGGTTAAGGTTATGATATTATCATCTACCAAAGATGATAAATGCTCAAATGAAGGAAGTGAATATAATGATCACTTAGGAATAGAGATTCCATATACCTATATGAAAATGAAAATGACATCATATAATGAGAGTGTTGGTTGGACCAACGTGTTGAGAGTGATGGTTCTGTTTGCACTGACAATGACGTGCTTGATATGTATCAAGAATGAAAAGGATGAGATCCTTTGATGGTGTTCTAGAAGATGTTCTAGACAATGAATTTGTTCTAGAGAATGATGATGTGAAAATAAATCCTATAATTGTTGGTTGTGAGAAGGTTGTCTGTTATGAATGTTTAAATTCAGAACCGTCCTTCTTATCTAAGGGTACTGTGGGACCAAAAATTGATTTGGTCATGTTTTGTCATTTTTGATCAAACGAAGGTTCAAACTAAGGTCTATTCACTTATAACTATGGATTTGGTTTCACTAATCCTAGTCAAAGTCTAATGAGACTTGATGGTTCACATTTAAGAGATTTGTTAAACACATAATGTGTTTTTCTCTTGACGAGGTATTGGTATAAAACTGTGATATTGGGTTAATAAGGTTTGAATCACTTTGTGATTTTGTGAACTGATTTTAACTAAATGGTGTGAACCTAAGTGTTGGTACTTGAGGATGTAAGAAACATGAGTACATGTTATTTAATGTGAAGAGACAGTTATGTGAATGAATTTCTCTCCCCCTTAATCAGTGGACATCCATCATAATGTGTGATGTTAAGAATGATGAAGCAAGTTAATGAAAGCAATGAGCTTAGTAATGTTTTTGCGGATGTTGGTTAGCATACAAAGTACTTCATCCTCGAAGTTATGTAGCTCTTCTCTATCAATGCAAGATGATCGCACGACGAGGCATGTGGTTTTCTCATGGAAGGTGTATTGTTATAACTAAAGGATGATGGAGATGTTGTTAGGAAAGCGGAAGCAACAATACGATTTGGAGAGAGGTATGTTGAAAGATACCCAAACACAAATTTCAAACCTCTAAAATTTAATCCTATTAGCTTTTAAAGCTATATGCAAGAAAGTAGATCCCATAAACATATTATTAATCTAAGTAGCAATAATGGGACAACAATTATGCAAAATAAGCATAACAAAGAGAAATAACAAACAATTTGTTGTCAATCTACAAGACAAAAGTCTTAATGACAAAAGATGTGAATATCATAGAAATCATAACATCTTATGTAAACAAAAACAAATATTCATCTACTAGACAAAAAGCTACCACATAGCATAAAGACAAATAATCATATTGCAAGATAGCATGACATTGTTTTAGATACTACATTGTGAAATTGTTTTAAAGTTGGGCTTAGTCACTTAAGCATACTTACTTATTAATTAACACAATGATCTATGTGTAAAATAAAATGACTTCTAAATGTTCATCATACCAAAAAGTACTTAGACATATAAGTGCACACATGGCAAACAAATAGTGTGACATGATCACAAAAGTAATGAAACGACAGGTTCATACAAACAATTCTAACATTTTAGAAGCATGCATCATTTAGAATATACTACGAAAAAGCTCAATGAATGTCAACTAAAGACAAGAGCTATCTAACACCATGTATTAAGAATGACATATCGTGAGTTAACAAGAACCATGTTAATCTTGTGAAATATCATATAATAGGTATTATGCGAATCATGTTATCATCTAGTAGCATGAAACATAATATAAGCATGTAAACAAAACCTTTCAAAGGTTTACACATTTGATTATCAATCAAATAATTATCATGATAACGTCAAGACACTTAAACATATCAAACACATAACATGTAATCAACACATATGTAATGTAAGTGATTTTACTAAGAAAAATCACATCTACTACTGAATTGATTAATATTACTAAGACAAGATAAAATATCATCTTTTAATACTTACTTTAGGCAAGTATAGGAATAAAGATTTTTCAAGTTGGAGAATGAATATGAGACTATTACTAGCGGTGCTTAATTCAGGCTAAACACGACCATTTTTACGGGTGATTCCACATACCCAACTTCTCTGCTAGAAGCAATTTAACCGTTAGGTTAAATTGAGTTTCTAGTGCAATAAATTCTCCAGTAGTCATTCTCATGTCTGAAAGATAGGTATTCCTATTTTTGCCTATCAAAGTATATAAAATATGATAGTTTACCAATTACTTGGCTTAATGAGACTCAACTATTTCTATTAAAACTAATGTGATGAAGATGTCATGTTATACACGTAAATTTGACAAATATGTGTCAACATATTTTAGTCTTTGTATTTGGAATCTAAGGTTGAATGATCTAAAGGGTGACATCCTTTGAGTTGAGTTTAATTATGATTTATGCAAGTGATTTGATCATCTAAGATCAAGACATGTATTTGTGTGTTGATGAGTGTCTAAATACTCATCATTTTATTCCCATCTGAACTGCAAAAACATTTAAAAACACTCAGAAATGCTTCAAAATACAGAAAATATCTTTGAATTGTGGTTTTATCTGTTTCATGTGCAAAATGATTAAAAACGGGACGAAAACGAACATTTTTGGATTGACTCGGTAATAATTGTGCATTTGATCAAGTGAAGACGAAAGTCAAAGACGGAGTCAATGTCAACCCCCAAAATCCCAAAATAAAAAGAAAGGTCCCTGGGAATAATTTCTATTTTTGGCAGCAATGGTCCTTGGATTTTCAGCATTGTACAACATTGGTCCCTTAAAGTTTAACAAAATCCAATTCCAAATCCTAAACTCACTAAACCCAGCTGTAACTAAAACCCAATCCATTTCTATCCTATAAACTAAACCCAGCCCACCAAACTAATAAACCCAGCCCAATCCTATTAAAATAAAACCCGACCCACACCCTTAGCTAATACCCAGGGTCAAACCCAAGTCAAACACACCTTCTTCCCCACTTGCCCGCCAATACCACCATCACCTGTAGCAACCCGTGAAATTTCCTAGTCATTAGTGAACGCTAATCTATTATTAACATGTCGTTACTGTTCACTTAACCATTTTTACGAGCCAATTTGAACCTTTTGTTATTACATTCCTAAATAAACATTGTTATGTTATTATTATTCGATGGAACGAACCGCATGCGTACCGACACCGTGATAGTATGGGATAAGAATCACGAAGGTAAATACGAACTCGAAAGTAAACAAATAATTTATGACGACTCTAAAACTCTCAAGCTAGAGATATTTAAACGAAGCCAGATCCGACACAGCCTAGCAAGACCCGGGTATTTAAAAGCACAAAATATACTCTACTAAAATTTTCAAACAACACTACTACATTTAAATTACACACTATCTCTAATAAAATAAATCCTACACCTACTACTATATTTATTTATGTACTCTTCCTGCTTTGTCGGTATCCCCACAAACTCTAATACGAGTATTTTCTGCTGCTTCTCCCTTCTCTCTTCCTTTTGTCGAGACCCAAATCTAGCCATAAACACCATCATCTTTCTACTCCACCTTTCACCCTTATCATCTTTTCGGCAAACCACCATCCTCAAAAGCATCACCGCCTTCTTGACTTGTCGCTATGGCTGTCTGCCCCAAAGAAACCCAGGAACCGAACCCTCCCTATCACAAATTAATTAGGAGCTTTGTCCCATTCTTAAGTCACAAGACCACCTAGGATAAGAGACCATGGATGTAGAAGTATCACTTAAGAGGTATTATTGCTTCCCCAAACTCGAAAGGATCCATGAATCTACTCTCAAAAATCGGTTATTTAATCCGACTCTCCAAGTAAAAATCGAATCACATCTCAATACAACACTCAAAAAAAAATCTGAGTAACCACTCAAGGAAGGGATAAGAGTTGAAGAGGTGGTGATTCGGTTTGGAGTAGCTGGGTGCTCGGATTTCTGGGAAGGTTCATTCGAATTCATCCTTAAAAGGAAATCATTGTAAGGACCTTCAAAAATTCGATCTTGTAGTACTTGTTTGGTTTGTTGAAACTTCCGAATAATCTTATGTTCCTGGTAAATTAATGAAACTATCTCGGGATTTAAATCATAAGTATCGTAAATTTCATTGTCAATATTGTGTTTTGTCGAGAGTCATTGTGTGTTACAATAAGAAATTAATAGTTAATGTTTAAGTTATGGGTTAAGTTTATGATGTTAGTAACATGGATAAGAGACTGGGAATGATTTGCGTTAAGTAAAGTTTAAAAATAGTCGAATGTGGTTTAGTTATAAAACGGGTCAATTGGGGTTGACTTTTAAAGTCACGGTTTAGTTAAGTTTTGGTTGCGGATTAGAGATTATTAAGAATTTAAAAGGAATTGGGAATGTGATAGTCCAAGAGAAGTCGAATTGTACAATCATTGTAATGCCATTTCGAGGATAGAACGACCATTAGCGAGACCATAGCTCGACCGTAGTAACATACGACTTTTTCTGTCGAAGTCTTATTCGAGACAGCCCCTTTTAAGTTGTATTATAATATGGTGCGTTTGGTTTTAGAAGCTAAAAAGGAAATATTACACTTTTAAAATATGATGTCACCTAGTAATAAAACCCGAACTAACAACGTGTCGAATATTAATTATTAGAATTGTGACGAAGGCGAATAACCGAGACACTAAAAATTATTATACGCCGTCAATAATAATTACGTCATAAAACAAATAGTCAAAACGTGCAACAATAACATAATTGTTTTAAAAACTCTTAAACTATTTATACGTTCATCAAATTTTAATCAGAAATGAAAACTAAATTATGCCATACTAATCTAGGTCACGCGTTGGAGTTACTACACACCATTTGATTCTATTTCTACTACTATCAAGGTGAGATTCATAGCCCCTCTTTTTATACATTTAGTTTTATACTTTTTGGGGGATATACATGCTCAAAACTAATTGATTTTATTTATACAAATACTTTAGAAACTTTCACGGTTTACCGTGAGTTTCATAGCCCCTATTTTTATACTTTTGAAACTACTTTTGGGGGAGATACATGCTTAAATTATTTTGCTCATTTATCAAATACATGATTTATGCAATTACTCAAATATTTATACTTTTATACAATATGCTTTTATACTTGTCTTTGGGAAGTAGGCTCCCAGTAATCCTTTGGGAAAAGACACCCAGAAATCTTATGATGCATTGGTATGCAAGTCATCTTATATAGTTTGCATTGGTATGCAAGTAATCTATTATATTGTGCATTGGTATGCAAGACATTTATTCTATTCTTATTGTGATAGCAGTGGATTGTAAACACACAGGTTGCAAGTCTTGTATGGGCGGGACTTGGAACTGAGTGGATTTTCAAGGCCTTTGCTGTGAAATCTTTATTCAAATATACTTGATAGACATACTATGTTAGCAGTGGGTTGTAAACACACAGGTTGCAAGTCTTGTATGGGCGGGGCTTGGTACTGAGTGGATTTACAATGCCTTTGCTGGAAAAATCTATATTTAAACACTTTACCTTTAAACATCTTTATTGAAATGCTTTACTTTTAAACTAAACTCTATGAACTCACCAACCGTTGGTTGACACTTTTAGCATGTTTATCTCAGGTTGTTAAGACTATTATGGATGCGTGGATTGCTAGGGTCATTTGCATACTTGAAGACGCATATCTATCTTTATCATTCGATAAACTTTGAAAACTTTTATGTAATCTTTACTTTGGAACTTATTGTCATAACTCTGATTTTAATAATTCGAATGATAACTTTTCAAAACGTCTCATTTAGAGGTCGTTTTCTATACCTTGATCTGTATTATGAAGTAATACCCCCTTGATTCTACTGTTTCCGCTGCGGTAATTTGGGGGTGTTACAGATTGGTATCAGAGCCATGGTTATAGAGAACTAGGTTGCATTTAGGAGCCTAGACTATAACTGCTATATCCTTTGAGATCCTTATCCTAACCGCCTTGCTTACGTAGAACTATTCCCATTTATGTGCTCACTGTTAATTGTTTTAGTATCTGCACCGATGGAGGAATCTCAGCATTTGGTCGAGTCATCAGAGGTGCGGAGCTCAGTGATAACTAGCTATTTAACTTAATCTTGTGACAGTTCTTGTTTGATGAGACATGGGATTAAGTTTAATAAAAGGTTATCACTTAGCCGCAGAGAAATTTGATGATTTTGCTAAAAAGATGATTTCTCTTGAGGATACCTTATAGGGAAAAATCTCAGAATCTAAATCGAGACATCAAAAGCATAGAGCTCAGTGATAACTAGCTATTTAACTTAATCTTGTGACAGTTCTTGTTTGATGAGACATGGGATTAAGTTAACTAAAAGGTTATCACTAAGCCGCAAAAAGTTGATGAGTTCACTCGAGGATTTTTCTGGGAGATAATCACCCTACTCTTGTCGAAATATGTGTGCATGGTGATATGTACACGTGTGAAAGGAGGTAAGTATAATTATGGTGGCCAACATAATTATAAGTGCATCACAACACACGTGGACATATGTAATCATGTGTACGTTAATCGGTATTAACCTACTTAGGATAACAGCTAGTAGCGGGGTTTTTGTGAGAACGCTAAGTATAGATTGGATAGTCAATAGCTTTTCCCTTGTCTCTGACGCTCGCTAAATGTCCTTCATTGCATAGAGGCAATGGCAACAAGGAGATCAGCTCGCAATGCTAACCGAGGAAATGCCACACAAAGAGGTGGAAGGACTAGTGGACGTGGAGGTCGAGGAGGCGGCCGCGGCATTAGTAACAATGACAACAATGACGGTGGAAGTCCTGATTTTGCCGCCATCATCGCTCAACAGCTTCAAACCTTGCTACCTACTATTATCACGCAAGTCGGCAATCACATCAACAACTCGGGAAACCATGGAAGCATAAATAACGACACAAATGGTGTAGGTGTGAATGAGACTACCACCCGTACAACTGGATGCACATATAAGGAATTTATGGCATGCAAGCCAATGGAGTTTAATGGCAATGGAGGTGCGTTGGAGTATACCCGCTGGATTGAAAAGATGGAGTCAGTAATCGACATCAGTGGCTGTGAAACACATCAGAAGGTGAAGTATTCGGCATGCTCGCTATCAGGAAAGGCGTTAACATGGTGGAACACGCAGATTCAAGCTAGAGGCAGAGAAGCAGCTGTGGGGATGACATGGGACGACTTCAAGGCACTGCTAAAAGAGGAATATTGTCCGGATAATGAAATGCAGAAACTGGAAAATGAACTCTATCATCACTCTATGATAGGAGCTGGCCATGCAGCCTACACCGATCGGTTTCACGAACTAGCAAAATTAGTTCCTCATATGGTTACCCCTGAATCGAAGAGGATTGAGAGGTACATCTACGGTCTAGTCCCCGAAATTCGTGGAACTGTGAAAGCAACTGAACCATCTACGATTCAGAGTGAAATATTGAAGGCAGGGACTCTAACAGATGAGATGGTTAGGAATGGAGTATTAAGGAACGATGACAAGAGGAAGGGAACAAATGAGTCAGACAAGCAAGTGGTCCCCATGATGGACAACAAGAGAGCCAGAAGTTACGTGGCCACTGGGTCTGGTCAGAAAGGATACTCAGGACCACATCCTAAGTGCACTAAATGTGCTTATCATCACCCGGAGTCTGTACCTTGCCGAGAGTGTAAGAACTGTAATCAGTTGGGTCATTATACGAGTCACTGTAAAGCACCACGAAATGCAGGCCACACAAGGAATAATCAAAAGACGTGCTATGAATGTAACAGCCCGAATCATCTCAGGCATGCGTGTCCAAAGTTAAATGGAACACCTGGACAAGGACAAGGAAACCTAGCTCTAGCTGTTGAAGGAAATAACCCAAACCCTTTAGCCCAACTTGGTCCAGCTCATGGTCGGGCATTCTACTTGGGTGACTTGGAAGCAGCTAACAAGTAATGGGTACGTTTTCCTAGTCAAGTAGTATTCTACCTTAGATACTTAAGTTTTGCCTGATTTCTTTAAACTTTACACATCGATTTTACGCAAGCATCTTTTAAGAGATAACGCCGACTGAATCTCGGGACGAGATTCAAAGATTAGGGGTGGATACTGTAGCAACCCGTGAAATTTCCTAGTCATTAGTGAACGCTAATCTATTATTAACATGTCGTTACTGTTCACTTAACCATTTTTACGAGCCAATTTGAACCTTTTGTTATTACATTCCTAAATAAACATTGTTATGTTATTATTATTCGATGGAACGAACCGCATGCGTACCGACACCGTGATAGTATGGGATAAGAATCACGAAGGTAAATACGAACTCGAAAGTAAACAAATAATTTATGACGACTCTAAAACTCTCAAGCTAGAGATATTTAAACGAAGCCAGATCCGACACAGCCTAGCAAGACCCGGGTATTTAAAAGCACAAAATATACTCTACTAAAATTTTCAAACAACACTACTACATTTAAATTACACACTATCTCTAATAAAATAAATCCTACACCTACTACTATATTTATTTATGTACTCTTCCTGCTTTGTCGGTATCCCCACAAACTCTAATACGAGTATTTTCTGCTGCTTCTCCCTTCTCTCTTCCTTTTGTCGAGACCCAAATCTAGCCATAAACACCATCATCTTTCTACTCCACCTTTCACCCTTATCATCTTTTCGGCAAACCACCATCCTCAAAAGCATCACCGCCTTCTTGACTTGTCGCTATGGCTGTCTGCCCCAAAGAAACCCAGGAACCGAACCCTCCCTATCACAAATTAATTAGGAGCTTTGTCCCATTCTTAAGTCACAAGACCACCTAGGATAAGAGACCATGGATGTAGAAGTATCACTTAAGAGGTATTATTGCTTCCCCAAACTCGAAAGGATCCATGAATCTACTCTCAAAAATCGGTTATTTAATCCGACTCTCCAAGTAAAAATCGAATCACATCTCAATACAACACTCAAAAAAAAATCTGAGTAACCACTCAAGGAAGGGATAAGAGTTGAAGAGGTGGTGATTCGGTTTGGAGTAGCTGGGTGCTCGGATTTCTGGGAAGGTTCATTCGAATTCATCCTTAAAAGGAAATCATTGTAAGGACCTTCAAAAATTCGATCTTGTAGTACTTGTTTGGTTTGTTGAAACTTCCGAATAATCTTATGTTCCTGGTAAATTAATGAAACTATCTCGGGATTTAAATCATAAGTATCGTAAATTTCATTGTCAATATTGTGTTTTGTCGAGAGTCATTGTGTGTTACAATAAGAAATTAATAGTTAATGTTTAAGTTATGGGTTAAGTTTATGATGTTAGTAACATGGATAAGAGACTGGGAATGATTTGCGTTAAGTAAAGTTTAAAAATAGTCGAATGTGGTTTAGTTATAAAACGGGTCAATTGGGGTTGACTTTTAAAGTCACGGTTTAGTTAAGTTTTGGTTGCGGATTAGAGATTATTAAGAATTTAAAAGGAATTGGGAATGTGATAGTCCAAGAGAAGTCGAATTGTACAATCATTGTAATGCCATTTCGAGGATAGAACGACCATTAGCGAGACCATAGCTCGACCGTAGTAACATACGACTTTTTCTGTCGAAGTCTTATTCGAGACAGCCCCTTTTAAGTTGTATTATAATATGGTGCGTTTGGTTTTAGAAGCTAAAAAGGAAATATTACACTTTTAAAATATGATGTCACCTAGTAATAAAACCCGAACTAACAACGTGTCGAATATTAATTATTAGAATTGTGACGAAGGCGAATAACCGAGACACTAAAAATTATTATACGCCGTCAATAATAATTACGTCATAAAACAAATAGTCAAAACGTGCAACAATAACATAATTGTTTTAAAAACTCTTAAACTATTTATACGTTCATCAAATTTTAATCAGAAATGAAAACTAAATTATGCCATACTAATCTAGGTCACGCGTTGGAGTTACTACACACCATTTGATTCTATTTCTACTACTATCAAGGTGAGATTCATAGCCCCTCTTTTTATACATTTAGTTTTATACTTTTTGGGGGAGATACATGCTCAAAACTAATTGATTTTATTTATACAAATACTTTAGAAACTTTCACGGTTTACCGTGAGTTTCATAGCCCCTATTTTTATACTTTTGAAACTACTTTTGGGGGAGATACATGCTTAAATTATTTTGCTCATTTATCAAATACATGATTTATGCAATTACTCAAATATTTATACTTTTATACAATATGCTTTTATACTTGTCTTTGGGAAGTAGGCTCCCAGTAATCCTTTGGGAAAAGACACCCAGAAATCTTATGATGCATTGGTATGCAAGTCATCTTATATAGTTTGCATTGGTATGCAAGTAATCTATTATATTGTGCATTGGTATGCAAGACATTTATTCTATTCTTATTGTGATAGCAGTGGATTGTAAACACACAGGTTGCAAGTCTTGTATGGGCGGGACTTGGAACTGAGTGGATTTTCAAGGCCTTTGCTGTGAAATCTTTATTCAAATATACTTGATAGACATACTATGTTAGCAGTGGGTTGTAAACACACAGGTTGCAAGTCTTGTATGGGCGGGGCTTGGTACTGAGTGGATTTACAATGCCTTTGCTGGAAAAATCGATATTTAAACACTTTACCTTTAAACATCTTTATTGAAATGCTTTACTTTTAAACTAAACTCTATGAACTCACCAACCGTTGGTTGACACTTTTAGCATGTTTATCTCAGGTTGTTAAGACTATTATGGATGCGTGGATTGCTAGGGTCATTTGCATACTTGAAGACGCATATCTATCTTTATCATTCGATAAACTTGAAAACTTTTATGTAATCTTTACTTTGGAATTTATTGTCATAACTCTGATTTTAATAATTCGAATGATAACTTTTCAAAACGTCTCATTTAGAGGTCGTTTTCTATACCTTGATCTGTATTATGAAGTAATACCCCCTTGATTCTACTGTTTCCGCTGCGGTAATTTGGGGGTGTTACATCACCCACTGATTCTCTGCAAATACCACCTTATCCCTGACAATCCACCTTCCCCCTCCTCCTCTACACTCCACCTAACAAGCCAAGTGCATTTAATGCACTCTTCCCCCTCACAGGTTAAAAATCCCACTTGACCATTTTGGCGCCAAAATGCCAATTAACGACCAAGATTGATTCAAGGCCATTTTAATGGTGGGATTTGATCATGATGACTCAAAGATACTTTTGGGATTGCTATTTAAAGAGAAGAAGGCACACAGAGATAAATGTCACTAGTTTAGGACCATCAGTAGTGTAGAAAGTAGTTAAATGCTTATTTCAGTTTCAAGTTAAGGTTTAGTTGTTATTTCAAGTTTGTTTCATGTCACTTGTTCTTATTTACTTCTGTTCTGTACCAATTTTACCAAGTTAATGAAATTCAAGTTTTCAAAGTCTACTGTTAAATTCGAATCCAGTTAAGTATCAATTAAAAAGCATATTATCTGTTTATATAAGCTCATATAAGCTTAATATAGCTTAGTGTGAGCTTATCTAGTTCACTTAGTTCTGTTCCAAGAAAAACAAGAAAAGTCAACAAAAGTCAACCAATAAGCTGAGAATAAGCTGTTCAAGGGGATAAGCTGTTTTGGAAAGCTAATTTGGTTCCTAGCTTGTGTCCTGACAAGACCTAGTTCAGTTCTGATCAGTTCCTTTCTTTCATAGCTTAAATCAGTTGTAAGCTTATTTTCTTAGTTTTTGCATAATTCTCTATTTCTCTGTTAGATAGCTTATTTATAGCTTATTATTATAATTTCTTGCTTATAGATAGTTCTTAAGTATATTTAATCAGTTTCACTAGTATTTAATAGTTATTGTTTCATTTTGCTTAAAAACCTTTGAAAAAGCCAAAAATAGCTAAATAATAGAATACCTTATTAGACTGCTTAATTTTATCTCTTAGTCATTTTTTAGAGTTTAATATAGATAGTTGTTCAGCTGTTCTACCAAAACCTAGCTTAAAAGTACCTGTTGCATTTAAAAATCCAACACAAACCCTCATAAAGGGGTGTTTGGTTTAAGCTTATTTTTGGGTCAAAATAGCCAGTTACTGTACATTTGCCATTTGCTTAACTTTAATATTGCTTAATTTAACTAGTATAAGCTGTTTTTAAGATTTTTTAAGCCAAACTGATAGATTATATAGTTATATACCCACTGTTCTAGTTTTAAGACTTGAAATAATCAAATAAGCCAACAAGAGCCATAAGCTATTTTGGACCTTTTCTCTGGCTTCTTTGAGGTATTTTAAGTCCATTAAGTGTGTACTAAAGAGAGCAATAGGTCTCATTTGGTTTTGTGCATCTCTGCACACCTCTGCACAACTCTGCATTAGCAGACTTAGTATATACTGAGTAGATCTCAGCATACATAGCCCTTCTTCTCAGCTTATTTGTGGCTTATTTAGATAAGCTGAGACCCTGATTTTTGGTTTGCAAGTAGTTCACCTAGCTAGCTTTTAGTTTCTGTGCTTGGATTCCATTTCTGAGCTTATTTCATAGCTTAAAATAAGCCTGCAAATTCCCCCATTTCCCTGCCCTGAGCCTGCACAAAACTCAGTTGCTAACACCACCTGATCTAGTGCTTAATTGGAGTTCAATTAGCTTGTTAGATTTGGGGCTTTTTGGTTTTTAGAGTAGCCAGTAGTACTAGCAATCTTTTGCCCCCATATTATTCCACTTATCAGCTTATTTAGGTGCTTAAAATCTGTCTGCAAGTTGGCCATTTTCCTGATTTTTCTGCATAACTCTTGTAACTGCCAACTGCTTATCTTGCTTATTCCTTGTGCTTATTTGTGTTTTTAAGTTTTTTTGTGCTTATATAAGTTGTTTAAACTAGTCTTGAGCCTTTGATAAATTTTTGTGCTTTTTAGCTTATTTTTGGGCTTATTCCCAAACTGCTTTTCAGCCCAACTGCTTATTAGGGTTTAGTAAACTTTTGATTTTAATTTTCCTAGATTAAGAATATTATTTTAGACTTATCTTGAATTTTTCAGATTTTTCCTAAGTCATTTACTATTTTTAAACCTTTTAATTAGTTTAAATTAGTTATTAAATCATAATAAATAGAATAATAATCAGAAAAATATAATTTTAATTTTCAAAATTTTCTTTTATTAATTAGAATCTAAGAAAAATATAATCATCTCTGTAGACCTTAGAAAAAATAAAATATAAAATAAATGATAGTTTCTATTTAATAGATTTTATCTTTTTAAAATTTTTAATTAAGCACTTTTCATTTTTATAATTTTCTTAGCTTCTTTTCACCTCATAATATTTATAGAAAAAGTTTTAGATTTTTCTTTGTTCATTTAGTATTTATTATAAATTAAAATAGTTTAAAAAGTAATTAAATAATAAATAATTAATAATAATTAAAAATATAATTTTAATTTCTAAAATTTTCTTTTATTATTTAGGATTTAAGAAAAATAATTTTACACTTGTAGGATTAGTTTTCTAATATTTCAGTTTTTTTTCGTTTTAGATTTCCCGTTACGCATTTTTAGTTTAATTAATTCGCGTTTAATTTTCTTTTGTATATTTGTTTTTCATACATCAATTAGAATTAATTAAAAAGCAAAAATCCATATCCTAATCATCAGTCACTCTAATTCCAAAACTTAAACAATTTGCCCATTCACGCCTGGTTGGGAAACGATCCGGGTAATCACTTACCTGGTTTCACACTACACACACAAACGTGAGTTTTTGCAAGTATCCTTTTTCACAAAAGGAGTGATTTGTATTTATTCACGTGTATCCGTCATTGCATAATATTTATATATACATTTTAGCACGGATCAAATTTTGGCCCCGCTGCCGGGGAGGTTGTGTTGCGACAATATTGTGTAAAGTTTAAGCGATTAGTGATTTGAGATCCTTCCTTGTGAAGTTCCTATTTCCCATAAACCATATAAAATACAAAAATATTTTCCTTTTCTTTCTTATATATAATATCATATAAAAATTAAAAACCCCAAAAACAATTTCTGTTTTATTGTAAAATAAAAGATAAAAGCAAAATTAATATAATATTCCTCAACTTGGGTATTATCATAATAAGTTCCCAAACATCAGATTAAAACTTGCCTTTGTGTCGCTTGCGAATTCGGCTCACCTTTGATTGATAAACAAACTCTAACGGAGGTTTAAGGATAGTTTGACATTAAATTGTCGAACTGAAAGAAGCGGGTTTTTAAGGAGCATTAATTGCCCACCTTTGCTTCTCCGCCACTCTGTGCATTTTTCAGTCAGAGAGCTACCGTACGCTGGTTGATTTAAGGTTTTAAGTTCCTTGTGTTTTGCTTCGATCTTGATTTAATTAAATTAGTTTTTTCCAAAAATCCAGAAAAATAAAAAAAATTGAAAAACCAAAAACCCAAAAATATTTTTCCTCATCCTCTTAAACAGTTTGATTCTATCTTCTTAAACCCTCCTTAATATTTAATTCTCATGTCGTCACCCGGCTATCGCTGCTTTCGTTGTAGAGGTCCGGTGGGTGATAATCTTCGTTGTTCCAAGTGTTCGTGTGAGCAGTGTGGAAATGATGCACCAGAAGGATCTTGTTATTGGTGTGAAGTAGCCCTCGAAAGAGAGCTTAATTCCATCGATAATACTCAAAGTTCTTCCGACTACCCTTCACAGCCCGAGATACATGCTATTAATGGCAAACCGTCAAGAATCGATCCTAACCTTTCACGATTTACGGTTAAAAGTTTGTCAAGCAAACGTACTGAGCTTAAAGCGGTGACTAAAAGGAACAACTTGCCTAATCTTCACGTTTATCAAGAACAAGAACCAGAGACCATAACGGAAGTGGTGGAAATTCCTAGCTCTCAGAGCACACCACTTGTCCCACCTCCGGATTCTTTTTCCGAACACCCTCCACAACCCCAGCCATCTTCACTCACTCAGCTTAATTGTTGTATATGTGAAAATCCGTTGGGGGATGATTCACAGTGTAAACGATGTTTTTTGCACTTATCAATCCCCCACACTTGATTATCCAGATTTTCAAAACGATTTCAGTACCCCTTCTCAGGACTCATTTTGGCAAGAGCCGTCTAATCAAAACTTCAATGATATATCATTTCAAAATATGCCAAATGATCCTTGTGAGCATTGTGGAGGTCCACACCCAAGTTTTGATTGTCAAGCAGGAATTACGTCTGTCTATGAACAAGATCCATGTAATCAAAACTTCGGGTATGACCAATATCCATATGATTCACCGAATCAGTCACAACAAATGTATTGTTGTGAGTACTGTGGTGGTCCACATTATGAATCCGATTGTCAAACGAGGACCCCGCTTGTCTATGAGCATGTCCCTTGTAACAATTACGACTATTTTTGTCATGACCAACCTCCACAGTATCAAATAATTCAACCTCAGCCATCTCCTTTTGAAAAATCTTTTGAAAATGTATTCCAAAAACTCCAAAATGTGATGGATACACTTAATGATTTGGCTGTTAAAAATGCCCAAGAAGATCCTCACCAGAAAACCATTGGAGAGCTTCTAGCTGAAGAAGAACAAACAGCTAGAATGAGTTCCAAATATCGTCAAACTTTCATTTGCGATGACGATGATGAAGATTCTATGTGGGGAGTTTGCGAGAATTCATCAGCTGCAATCACACCTGTCCAGAAAAGGCAAGGAAGACAAGACTATTGCAGAATTGCTAGCCGACGAGCAAATGAAAGCCATTTATGCTAGCAATATTGATGAGGAGGACGACGAGGAGAGTATTATTCCTTTGAGTGGCATCATTTCTCAACTCCCTCAGTCTATTGCAATCCCATCATTCTTTCCAACTTTGGACCCCAAGGACTCTCTTATTATGGGGGATGAGCATATTAGCACTATTCCTGAAAAGGAATCGGACGAATTCATAAAGTCTAGTGCTGAGAACCTTGTCCCAATCCCAAGTAAGTCCGAGGGTATTTCTGATAATATGTGTGATTTGCCTCCTCTTGACAGTTCACATGATCATGTTGAGATGTTTTCCAATTCTGACGATGATTGTACTTCAAGTAATGATGATTCTTTATTTTGTGAGGACATCGATTATGTTGAGGAATTACCTTCTGAGCTTGTCAGCTTAGAAGAAGAGAATGATGAAGAAATAATCAAAGACGAAACTCTTCGTGAAACATTATTAAATGTTAATCTTCTCATTTCTAAAATCGAGGCTTTCAATGAAAAATCCATTTCATCTCCTATCCCCATAAAGGATAGTGACCTGTTTTCCGATGCCTTTATACCGGAATTTGAAGCCTTCCATTTTGATCATATAGGAGAGAAGACTAGTGGCAGAGCCGCTTCTCATTCTCATATTTCTCTCCCCGAATATGAATCATTTGCCTTCGAGGAGTTCTCCGATGAACTCACGCATATCATATCTCCGCCGGAGTATGATAACTTCTACTTTGATCTTGACAAAGATTATCTTTATGTCCCGGAGGGAAATATTCTCAACACTGAGAATTTGCTTGATATCAAAATCTCATCCCTCCCACCCAGCATATGTCTTGATCAGCCGAGCTTAAATGATGAGATTCATGATGTGGAAATCATGAATTCTCCTTTTAAGGATGAATATCTTGTCATGATTTTTATCATGACTTTCTTTCTTTTCTTCACCTACACGGTGACATCTCCTGTTCTTCACTCTTTAGGGAATGAAGACACTATCTTTGACCCCGGCATTTTCATTTATCATTTGTGAGCCGGGTCTGTGTATATCTCATCGGAGTGGAACTTTCAAGTACTTCAGTGTTTATCCAAACCACATTGAATGAAAGTCCGATGGAGATTGTTTCTTCCACTTGCTTCCCCATGAACCAATGAATGCGGGGTCGAGTCAAGCTAAGTGACTCGGTGAACAAAAACATTAGCAAAACATGGGTTTTCACCCATGTCTCTGTATTCTTTCTCTGTTCTACCACCTAAGTGTGGGGGAGTTGCCCCTGCTGATATATATAAAAAAATAATAATAATAAAAAATAAAAAATTGTTGTGTTCCTACTCTTGGCTAGTAGTATTACCTTTTTACGTTCTAAGTCTCGGCATAATAGCCGGTGCTTTGAATATTGAGGGCAATATTCAATTCTAAGTGTGGGGGGGGGGGGGGGTATTCTCTCGAATTTTGTCACATTGTACTTTCTAGTGCCCTAATACCCCCGTTTTGGCAAAATTTTAAATTTTTTTCATTTGGTGGAAGTGCTTTGCACTAACACAACAAATGGTTATCAGTCCACCATGTCTAACCCACATAAGGACTGGCTAATCCGAGAGTAAACGGCTCTTGGTAAAGATATCTCAAATCCGTTTATGGCTTACAATTTGCCAAAAATTGTATGGTATTCAACTCACCATATCTTTGATAGTGAAGAGTTGGCTAGTCCAGAAGCAAACGGCTTTTGGTAAAGACAAATCAAATCCGTTGACAGCTGATGATTTGCTCAAAATCATTTGGTTATCATTGTACCAAAGTATCACATACTAAAACATTGGCTACTCCAGAAGTAATGGCTATCTGGTAAAGAGTAAAATCCATTAAATTTTCATAAAAGATTGCTAGGGACTAGCAATAGTTTAGTGTGGGGGATTGATGAGTGTCTAAATACTCATCATTTTATTCCCATCTGAACTGCAAAAACATTTAAAAACACTCAGAAATGCTTCAAAATACAGAAAATATCTTTGAATTGTGGTTTTATCTGTTTCATGTGCAAAATGATTAAAAACGGGACGAAAACGAACATTTTTGGATTGACTCGGTAATAATTGTGCATTTGATCAAGTGAAGACGAAAGTCAAAGACGGAGTCAAAGTCAACCCCCAAAATCCCAAAATAACAAGAATGGTCCCTGGGAATAATTTCTATTTTTGGCAGCAATGGTCCTTGGATTTTCAGCATTGTACAACATTGGTCCCTTAAAGTTTAACAAAATCCAATTCCAAATCCTAAACTCACTAAACCCAGCTTTAACTAAAACCTAATCCATTTCTATCCTATAAACTAAACCCAGCCCACCAAACTAATAAACCCAGCCCAATCCTATTAAAATAAAACCCGACCCACACCCTTAGCTAATACCCAGGGTCAAACCCAAGTCAAACACACCTTCTTCCCCACTTGCCCGCCAATACCACCATCACCCACTGATTCTCTGCAAATACCACCTTATCCCTGACAATCCACCTTCCCCCTCCTCCTCTACACTCCACCTAACAAGCCAAGTGCATTTAATGCACTCTTCCCCCTCACAGGTTAAAAATCCCACTTGACCATTTTGGCGCCAAAATGCCAATTAACGACCAAGATTGATTCAAGGCCATTTTAATGGTGGGATTTGATCATGATGACTCAGAGATACTTTTGGGATTGCTATTTAAAGAGAAGAAGGCACACAGAGATAAATGTCACTAGTTTAGGACCATCAGTAGTGTAGAAAGTAGTTAAATGCTTATTTCAGTTTCAAGTTAAGGTTTAGTTGTTATTTCAAGTTTGTTTCATGTCACTTGTTCTTATTTACTTCTGTTCTGTACCAATTTTACCAAGTTAATGAAATTCAAGTTTTCAAAGTCTACTGTTAAATTCGAATCCAGTTAAGTATCAATTAAAAAGCATATTATCTGTTTATATAAGCTCATATAAGCTTAATATAGCTTAGTGTGAGCTTATCTAGTTCACTTAGTTCTGTTCCAAGAAAAACAAGAAAAGTCAACAAAAGTCAACCAATAAGCTGAGAATAAGCTGTTCAAGGGGATAAGCTGTTTTGGAAAGCTAATTTGGTTCCTAGCTTGTGTCCTGACAAGACCTAGTTCAGTTCTGATCAGTTCCTTTCTTTCATAGCTTAAATCAGTTGTAAGCTTATTTTCTTAGTTTTTGCATAATTCTCTATTTCTCTGTTAGATAGCTTATTTATAGCTTATTATTATAATTTCTTGCTTATAGATAGTTCTTAAGTATATTTAATCAGTTTCACTAGTATTTAATATTTATTGTTTCATTTTGCTTAAAAACCTTTGAAAAAACCAAAAATAACTAAATAATAGAATACCTTATTAGACTGCTTAATTTTATCTCTTAGTCATTTTTTAGAGTTTAATATAGATAGTTGTTCAGCTGTTCTACCAAAACCTAGATAAAAGTACCTGTTGCATTTAAAAATCCAACACAAACCCTCATAAAGGGGTGTTTGGTTTAAGCTTATTTTTTGGTCAAAATAGCCAGTTACTGTACATTTGCCATTTGCTTAACTTTAAACTTGCTTAATTTAACTAGTATAAGCTGTTTTTAAGATTTTTTTAAGCCAAACTGATAGATTATATAGTTATATACCCACTGTTCTAGTTTTAAGACTTGAAATAATCAAATAAGCCAACAAGAGCCATAAGCTATTTTGGACCTTTTCTCTGGCTTCTTTGAGGTATTTTAAGTCCATTAAATGTGTACTAAAGAGAGCAATAGGTCTCATTTGGTTTTGTGCATCTCTGCACACCTCTGCACAACTCTGCATTAGCAGACTCAGTATATACTGAGTAGATCTCAGCATACATAACCCTTCTTCTCAGCTTATTTGTGGCTTATTTAGATAAGCTGAGACCCTGATTTTTGGTTTGCAAGTAGTTCACCTAGCTAGCTTTTAGTTTCTGTGCTTGGATTCCATTTCTGAGCTTATTTCATAGCTTAAAATAAGCCTGCAAATTCCCCCATTTCCCTGCCCTGAGCCTGCACAAAACTCAGTTGCTAACACCACCTGATCTAGTGCTTAATTGGAGTTCAATTAGCTTGTTAGATTTGGGGCTTTTTGGTTTTTAGAGTAGCCAGTAGTACTAGCAATCTTTTGCCCCCATATTATTCCACTTATCAGCTTATTTATGTGCTTAAAATCTGTCTGCAAGTTGGCCATTTTCCTGATTTTTCTGCATAAGTCTTGTAACTGCCAACTGCTTATCTTGCTTATTCCTTGTGCTTATTTGTGTTTTTAATTTGTTTTGTGCTTATATAAGTTGTTTAAACTAGTCTTGAGCCTTTGATAAATTTTTGTGCTTATTAGCTTATTTTTGGGCTTATTCCCAAACTGCTTTTCAGCCCAACTGCTTATTAGGGTTTAGTAAACTTTTTATTTTAATTTTCCTAGATTAAGAATATTATTTTAGACTTATCTTGAATTTTTCAGATTTTTCCTAAGTCATTTACTATTTTTAAACCTTTTAATTAGTTTAAATTAGTAATTAAATCATAATAAATAGAATAATAATCAGAAAAATATAATTTTAATTTTTAAAATTTTATTTTATTAATTAGAATCTAGGAAAAATATAATCATCTCTGTAGACCTTAGAAAAAATAAAATATAAAATAAGTGATAGTTTCTATTTAATAGATTTTATCTTTTTAAAATTTTTAATTAAGCACTTTTCATTTTTATAATTTTCTTAGCTTCTTTTCACCTCATAATATTTATAGAAAAAGTTTTAGATTTTTCTTTGTTCATTTAGTATTTATTATAAATTAAAATAGTTTAAAAAGTAATTAAATAATAAATAATTAATAATAATTAAAAATAATTTTAATTTCTAAAATTTTCTTTTATTATTTAGGATTTAAGAAAAATAATTTTACACTTGTAGGATTAGTTTTCTAATATTTCAGTTTTTTTTCGTTTTAGATTTCCCGTTACGCATTTTTAGTTTAATTAATTTGCGTTTAATTTTCTTTTGTATATTTGTTTTTCATACGTTAATTAGAATTAATTAAAAAGCAAAAATCCATATCCTAATCATCAGTCACTCTAATTCCAAAACTTAAACAATTTGCCCATTCACGCCTCGTTGGGAAACGATCCGGGTAATCACTTACCTGGTTTCACACTACACACACAAACGTGAGTTTTTGCAAGTATCCTTTTTCACAAAAGGGGTGATTTGTATTTATTCACGTGTATCCGTCATTGCATAATATTTATATATACGTTTTAGCACGGATCAGTGTGGTAATGGGATATGTCAAGAACGTTCTCAAGAAATTTCTTTGAAACAAGAATCTAAATAGGTCTTGTGTATGCTCCAGAGATGTGGATATGCACAAGATTTGACCAAGGTTTGATGTACGCTTGAAAGGAAATAGATACGTATGGTATCTTTCAACAAGTAAGATATAACTCGTGCTCAATGAGGAAGATAGTTCATAGAACTAGTGGATGTTTGTTTTAAGATCATTTAGCCGATGAGGTGTAATGAAATCTCTTGTAACATAACCATTCATGTCGCAAAGAGAAAATGATGCATAGGATATATATTATCCTTTTAACAATATGAAAACTAAACATATGATATTTTAGGCATAATGTTTTCTGAAACATCATGTTTTCCTAAATGAAGATATACACTCAATGTGTTTGAATTGGATAGACCTGTTCTAAATAAACTTGGGGATGACAAGAAGAATTCACTTGAGTTTCTTATGTATACTCCTCAAGAGTCATTGTTACTTGTTGGCTTTACATTTTAACATATGTTGTTAAAATATTGATTTAAGGTTTAATGAAACTTATGCAGAGGTTTGATTACAAAGTATTACCAATACTTTGATGACTTGTGAAAGTTGTACTACTTAAACCTAGTGGACAATGATAAACATTGAATGTGAGCATCATGCTCATTTGATGGTGAAGGTTCTAATCCTATAGGTGGTAAAGTATGGTTGAATATGTTTAACGCATACTTGATTTGATACGAGTGTTTGGACAAAGGGATTTTTGAGTAATGCACTCAATGGATTCAAATGATGGTAAGGATTGAGGTGTTGTAGGGGTTTATTGTGCTATGGGTGTACTTAGGTTTCTTGGATGTTGAAGACAACAAGGATGGATACTAATTCTTATGGTTCACTAGTGGGTGATATGATTTGAGGTTTAGGGCCTGAGATAGATCACAGAGGTGAATGTGATGTGATGATGGTGAAAGTACAAGAGTACTTAGGTTACATGGATGTTGAAGATGACAAGAATAGATACTGATTCTTGTGGTTCACTAGTGGATGAAGTGCTTAGTTATGTTTGTGAAACCTAGGGGCTGAATGTGACGGGATGAAGAACAAATGTTCTAGTTATGATAGGATAAGTGTTTTAACATACGTTGTTAAAATACTTGGGAGTTGATTGTTTCGGATATGACTTTTAATGACTATAATCGTAAGTCAGATATACTTGAATATTTCGGACGAAATACTTAAGTTGTCAATCCTACTTTGAGAAAAGGATGACAAGACTTGATAATTACATCTATAACCTGAGTGTGAGACTCGATGTAGATTGTCTTGAAGGATGACATGTTAACTAAGTGAGGCAAAATTTGTGAATACAATATAATATCAACAATTATGAGTTGGACTTGTGATCTGTGATATCTTTGCAAATGAGGAGTTTGGATTTATTGTGAATTTTTCAATTAACAAATCAATCTAATAGATGAGTAAAGGACAGGAGGATGCAATGAGTGTGTGTAATGAACACAAATAATCAGTGGTTCACTAAAAAGATACTTTGGAGCATATTCATGAAATTTGAAACTGTGATTGGATATGATTATCCTATTTGGTGTAAGTGAGATGTCCTAATCCTAATTTGAGTGAATATCAGAGAACATAATTCTAGTGATACAAGTGAGTGATCTTAAGTAAAGGATTTAAACTAAAATTTGAAAAACTAGCAGTTAGTTCTGGCGGATCCAAATCACAACACCGGCGGAACCCTCTTTTTGGTTCCGCGGATCCGTGAGTTCAGGACTGGCGGATCCAAAGCATACACTAAGCGGATCCAAAATTTTGGATCCGCCATATCCGTCATATAGAGGTTCTAATTCTAAACAGAACATATGTCGAATTTTTCGTTACTTGTTCAAATTTTGAAAATTGTCCTCAAACATATGTAACTACTAATATGTAATAAACTAAAACTAAAAACACGGATTATAACACATGTTTACACATAGATTAATCTGATATAATAACTTACCATAAATGGATGTTAAGCCAAACAGTGGCTTAAACACGGAAACTTGATAACATCAAAGTGTTATCATCCATGCATTGTTATGTTAGTTCATATAAAAGTATAATACCAACATAATATCCTAATAACACAACAAGTCATCACATCATTGTTTGAAATTTTCTTATACCAAACACTCTTTCACAGATACTACATGTTTACACATTTTAACACTTGAAATTAAGTGAAGGTTTGTGCAAGACAATACATTTTAAGACACTAAACTAGTTTCACTTAGTTCACATTTCTAAGTAAGTTATGCAAGGTTCTCACATAACATATGCAAACAAAAATATCTAAGTCTATAAGTGAAACAAACACAGTTTATCAACTTAGTGCACAATATCTAGCAAATGTCCTATTATGCATAAAGCAAGCAATTGATAAACAAGCAAATAAGTATCATGGCAAGACACTTATGTATTACAAATAAACAAGTACAATCACACCTATCAACAAGCAAACAACATGTATGTAAACAACTAGAACAAGTAGTCACATAGCATAAAAAATATACTTTTCGTCATTTTGTGTTTAAATATGACGATGTATACCAAGCTTGATTTGTTTCCTTTATATAAACCAAATTCTTTAGTTTCAAAAGAAATCATATCAATGTTCAAAGGATACCAACTTACATTACCCGACTCAAAAGTTAAAGTTACTGTGTCAAAATGAAACTTAATATTTTGAACAGGTTGTAATATTTGATTTGTTTTACCTACTTCAATTTAGATTTAGGACATGCGATTATTTTTAAATGAAAGTAGACTTAATTTCGTTCAAAATGATAGGTGGCGCGACTTCTACGGACTTACGTTTAATTAGTTATGAATTTTTGAAGTTGGACAAAAACTGTATACTATAGTGATGGATTCCGCGGATCCTTTTTAAGGGTTCCGCCCTTTGTAACAAAGGGATCTGTGGGTGTCTGTGACAAATTCTCCTAAACTCGTATTTTGACATAGATAAAACATGTAGGACTTGCTAGACTTAATATTAAACATATATTTACACATATTTAACAACATTTCTACTTATGTGACTTATCTAAACATTACGGAGGTGATTTTTCAACTAAATTAATAGTTATCCCAAACGCTCCTTTAAAACCCGTGTTTTTCATAAATTAGCTTTACGCACACAATTTGACACTTAATCTTTTTAAGAAATCTTTTCTTTTGATTTTCTAAAGACATCTTCAAGCTTGTATACAAAGTAATATTTAACAACAAAATTTCTAAGTATACTTAGCGAAACATTTTTCATATTATATTCCGCTTCAAAGGTAATTTGATACATGGATCGTACTCTATCTTAAAAACCATTTGTTTTGAAAATGAGAGTCACGTGGCACTGATACCAATTGTGAAAACGTAGAGGGGGGGTGAATACGTTCCCGTTTTAATAACTTAAAACTTATTGTATCAAATGTCCATTTGAGCTTGTTCTAATATGAAAGATGTTACATGTAGTTTATGACTAGCATAAACTTAAACCATGTTGTCACACAAGTATGATTAACAAATCACAACACAAGCAATCATATAATGCAAACATAAAAGTAAAGAGTAAGTAAAAGAAAGTGCAAACAAACACGATGATTTATAGTGGTTCGGTCACGGAGCTCCTCTCCGCCCTACTCCACTCCCCGAGTACCCAACTCGAGAGTTACTTCACTAGATCAACAAGCTCCCTTCTCGGCGGAGAAAACCTTACACACGTCGCTTACACTTTTTCCAGTACAAAGCTAAATACCGGGTTCTAGTTCGAGGTAGAACCAACCTAACATTGCCTATACAATTTCCGACACTAAGCTAGATGTCGAGTTCTTTACAAGGGTACAACCACTCCCGTTGTCGATTAACCTTTTTCCGGTACTAAGCTAGATACCGAGTTTTTTACAAGGGTACAACCACTCCCACTATGTTTTATGGCCCAACATAGAAACCTTGTGTTTTATGGCACAAACACATAAACCACCTAATCTAGTATGAATAGATTACAATGATGATCCATGACATAAATGGGTCATGGATATGAATGGCTAATCTAAATGAACTTCCATTGATGGGAAGCCTTCAATGGATGAAGATCACAAGCTCCCTAAACTTGTTGTGATGGATCTTCATATATGCATATGGAATCTACATGAACTTCTTGAATAAGAAGTCTTCAATCATTGAGGATGTCAAGTGCTCTTGAATCTTCATATGTTGGAATGCTATGATGGATAATGACTTCAAGATCTTCTAACCTTCATGGTGGATCAGGAAGTATGCTATGGATGATGTCTCATGATCTTGAGCTTCCTTCACAGGATCATTAACAGTGTATGCTTACAACATAATGAAAGTTAGTAACATTATGATCATTATGCAAAGGTTGATCAATGTATGATTCTATATGGTTTGCTACTGATCTAAATGTATGCAAAGGGTAGAGGGAATGTGTGTTCTAGTTGCTTGAAACTATGGGTAAACAATGGGCTTCTATTTATAGGGAAACTGTTTAAACAGTTGGCGGATTTGGCGGATCCCTAAATTTGGATCCGCCCTTGTATGGGTTTGGATCAGCCAGTGCTTGACAGCTAAGGATTTCATGAATCTTTCCATATCTTTCCATATCAAGCCAAGTCATGTCAAGATCTTTCAAAGTCAACTTAGTAGCTTGAAGATCTATACAAAATATATTACAAATCTTCCAAGATATGTAAGTGATGCATGCCATGATGTTATGTTAAATATTTCTAATTTAAGAAATAAATATAAACATGTAAATGTATATATGTATGTAACATGTATCCTAGTGATCATATAGCATGTATATACTAGCTTAACTAATATGTGTTTACCAAGATGTATCATGTTAGTTTGACACCTAAAGTGTACTTATCCTACTAAACTTAGGAAACATGATGTACAAGTAAAAATACTTGTATATGCAAAATGTGAAATGAGGTTCTAAGTAGAATGGTTAGTCTTTTTAAAATACTTAATGACCTAGCCGTATTTTAAACATTCTAAATGGTTTGTTAAGAGTTTGATCATAATGCCACATAACAAACATGTACGAACCTGTGTTGTATCATACGAGGACTTGAGAAGTCGAGAGGTGTTGCATGTATGTTGAGACAGGATATGATTACAAGTAACTTGTATATTTTACGTTATGTATCAAGTTACATGTTTGTCATCAATCAAAACAAACGAGACTGCTTGCACTAACAGTCTCCCCAACGAGGCTGCTTTCACTAACAGGTTTGAAAGTTCTTTCCGGATAAGGAAATGCCTAGATGCCTAGATTTTTTCCTATCGATGCAAGACTAGGATATTCCTGATAATGTAATGTATCATCAATATCAATATCGTCTTCTAACCATGTAGGTCTTTCACTAATTAATAATGGCTGCTTCTAGGGTTTGAGTAGATTGATCCCTTTATTGAAATTGGAATACAGAATTTAGGGTTAGGGTTTAAACTTTGATTTTGATTTTAATTTTGGGTTTGATTTAGAGTAGGTGTAAAGGTAAGTGAAGAGGAAAGAGACTGAGTATATGTGTTTTGGGGAAATTTAATCGTGTGTGTGTTACGGGTTAATGTGGGTGTGTTTTTAAAAAAAGTCGCATAAAGAAAATATAGTCGTTCGAATCTTTTATTACGTCGCTCAAGAATTTGAAATAAAAAAGTGTTTATAAAGTATTTAAAAAATAATACTTTTTACAAAAGTACTAACGCAAGTACAAAAAGGTGAAAAGTAAAAAAAATCCCTCAAAGTACTAAGCCGTAAGTCGCTTAGGTTGCTCAACATTGGGAAGGGACAAAAAGAATAAAATAATGTTTTTCGAAGTTTGTCTTTTTTGGTGGAAAATGACAAAATAGAATGTCTCTTAAGGCATGAAAAGTCGCTGTAAAAAAATCGTTTAAAAAGTACACTTAGTGGGATATGACAAAAGTACGACTTTAATGATTGGGCGTGACTTTTTGGAGTGACATATGTCACCTTCATATTAAAACTTAAAAAGTCGCAAGTCGCTCGGGCTAGTTAAAGAAACTCACTAAAGTGAGTCCTCAAAAGACTACCATTTCGAGCACTGGGACAGTCTCAAAATTAGCCCATTATAATAAATCAGGTATAGAACTCACCTGGTAATTCAGTGCCTCCTCAAGTTCTTTCAAGACAACAACTATGGCAGGTCGTTCCTCCCGATCATCGTGCAAGCATCTGTATGCGATTGCTGCAAATTTGGTCATGGAGTTCGATCCAATATGTTCCCATAAACTATCATCCATAATCTTGTCCAAGCTGTTCTTTTTGTAGTGGTATTTGGCAGATTTGCTTGATAGCGAGAATCCATCATCATAGCCATCCACGCGGCACAACCTCCCACATAAAACTTCGAATAGAACAACACCGAAAGAATAGACATCAGATTTTTTGGTCACGACTCCCGTAGAGTAGTATTCTGGTTCAATATAACCTGGTGTCCCGCAACCATTTGTAGCAACAAGACTCGTAACGCTTAACTTGGACAATCCAAGGTCAGAAATTTTACCAACCCAGTTCTCATCGATCAAAATATTTGAACTTTTTATATCCCTATGGATAATCGTCCGATGCCCTCCAACATGATTATGCAGGTGATCCAAACCACGAGCTGCATCAACACAAATCTGGAGTCTTTGTAACCACGTAAGAGTAGTAGAAGTGGTTTTTCTAGTACGCCTTATATACTGATCCAAACTTCCACGCTCTGCGTATTCGTAAACAATAGACATTTCTCTTCCCTCGTCACAATAACCGACAAGAGAGACGAGGTTTGGATGTTGTTGACCAGACAACAACTGAATCTCTGTCAAAAACTCCTTTAAACCTTGTCCGGATTGCTCATTTAACCTCTTTACAGCAACCATGGTCTCTTTTCCAGACACAAGGAGTTTTCCTTTGAACACCCAACCATATCGACCTCGACCGATATTGCGAAATCCCGTGCAGGAGGCAGACCGGACGGCACCTGAAAGACACTTGGAAATTGCGAAACCAATGACTTCCATGGTAGGTTGTCGGGCGGTCCATCCGGGATATCGACCACCCTCGATTGATAATTCTTTTCGGGCTCCGTACTTGTCAATTGTAAACTGAATAATTGTAGGTTTCTAGCTTTGGAATGCTTGTTCAACAACTCCCCCAACTTCTCAACTGAGCATACTGAGAATATGTTATTTTGAAGGCCTTTTAACTCGTATTGTTTGTCTTCTACTTTAAAATTCATGGTCATTTTCTTAAAGTTCCATAGAATGTCATTCAAGGGTAGAAGCCATTGCACCCCCAAAATCATATCGTAACTCTCAAGTTGCAATAAAAGTACCTCAGTTGTGAACCAATTTCCCTGCATATTCCACTGGAATTCGCGGCATACCCGAGTGCACGTGAGGCGTTTACCATCGGCTACACCCACATTGAGTGGTGCAATTTCCTGGACAACACATTGCAACTTCTTTGCTAACCTTTCTTTAAGGAAATTGTGCGTTGATCCCGAATCGATAAGTATGTGGAGTTGACGATAACCCATAGACCCTTGCACCCGCATGGTGGAATAAGATGGAATACCTGTCAATGCATGAATCGAGATCTGGGGATCTTTCTCCTCCTCTTCCTCGGTTACGGGTCCTTCCTCCTCCCAAATATCCTCTTCGGCTTCGATGATGAATAATTGTTTTCGATGGCGTGCACACGTGTGGCCAGGTACAAACTTTTTCGTGCACCAAAAACACTTACCCTTCGCCCGTTTTTGTTCCAACTCCTTACTAGTGAGACGATGGGCGCCGATCCCCGGTTTGGAGTTTGGGGCAGTAGCTCGGTTAGGAGTAGGTAGAATTGGTAATTTTGTTGCATTTGTAGGAGGTGTAATTCTTGAGTGGGTATTAACCTTCGACCCTCCTGTATCTCCCCTCCCCATTCTCAATTTACCCTCCAGATTGTCATTGTTCAATTATTGAGTCTTAGCTAACCCATAGGCCTCGTGCAAGGTGCGCGGTTTAAACATCTTAACCGGTCCCCTGATGTGTGGCTTAAGAGCCTTAAGATAGAGACTCACAGCCTGTGTTTCACTTAATGTTACCTTATTCAATAATGAATCGAAAGCAGTGTTGAGCTCATGAAGCGAACCCGTTTGATTAAAGGAAGCTATCTCTTCCAAGGGATCCTCAAACATAGCGTTAGAAAATCGAGTCGAAATAGCTCGCACATAATCTTCCCACGAGATTTTAGCTACTGTTGCACCACGTGTGCGCATGAAAGCCCTAAGCCATTGGAGTGCATCCCCTTCTAAGTGAACAACAGCGCACCTTAGTTTCACCGCCTCGGGCGTCTCATCCATCGCGAAAAAGTGTTCGCAACGGTAGACCCAATCCTCCACGTCTTCACCCGAAAACCGTGGAAATTCGACCTTCCCAATCCGCAGGGCCCAGGTACCCCTCGAGTCTGCGCCGACAGAAGAAGACGACGAACCTGAGCTAAACCCGACGCCGCTTTCTTGTCCCAATTTATCCTGAACCGCCTTCAGGATTTCTTCTTGTTGTTTGGTTGATTGCTCCTGTTGTTTCATTAGCGCCGATAGCACTGCTTGGATCTCTGTGATTGCCTTGTCTGATTCTTGAGGGTGTTATCAACATCCTGGTTGCGAGTGTTTGTCATGATAACGAGAGTAATTCTGACCGGAGATCGAAACCTGTCTCTGATACCCTTGATAGGGTTAGAACCGTAAGGAAGAAGAAACACAAGTTTAGAAGGAGAATTTGTTAATTTTGCTGAATGATTCGATCAGCCTTATCATTCCAAATAAATAGCTATGCAAGTACAAATTTAGTCCCGATACTCAAACATAATGAAAAACAAACCCAAACAATAGAAAAAGATAAATACGAAACGTATCATTAACTTTGAATCCCAATACTCGTCAGTATCATCTTCTAGCACCACACTTCTCTTTAACCTTTTTTCCTTCTCAAACTCGTATTCCTCCTATAGGAAATACAATTTAAATCTCACATATGATATCTGCTAAATTATAATAACCGTGTGAGATCCATTAATAAATCAGGTATAGAACTCACCTGGTAATTCAAGCGCTTCCTCAAGTTCTTTCACAACAATGTCCATGGTAGGTCGTTGCTTTCGATCATCGTGCAAGCATGCGTATGCGATTGCTGCAAATTTGGTCATGGAGTATGAGCCAATATGTTCCGTTAAACTTTGATCAATAATCTTCTCCAAGATGTTATTTTTATAGTATTCTTTGGCTGATATGCCTGAAAGCCTGAATCCATCATCGCTATCAATGAGGCACAACCTCCCACATAAAACTTCAAATAGTACAACACCGAAAGAATAGACATCAGATTTTTTGGTCACGAATCCCGTAGTGTGGTATTCTGGTTCACAATAACCTTGTGTCCCACAACCATTTGAGATAATGACACTCATACCAAAACCTGTTACACTTAACTTGGACAATCCAAGGTCAGAAATTTTACCAACCCAATTCTCATCGATCAAAATATTTGAACTTTTTATATCCCTATGGATAATCGTCCGATGCCCTCCAACATGATTATGCAGGTGATCCAAACCACGAGCTGCATCAACACAAATCTGGAGTCTTTGTAACCACGTAAGAGTAGTAGAAGTGGTTTTTCTAGTACGCCTTATATACTGATCCAAACTTCCACGCTCCGCGTATTCGTAAACGATAGTCTTCTCCTTTCCCTCATCACAATAACCAACAAGAGAGACGAGGTTTGGATGTTGTTGACCAGACAACAACAGAATCTCTGTCAAAAACTCCTTTAAACCTTGTCCGAACTGCTCATTTAACCTCTTTACAGCAACCATGGTCTCTTTTCCAGACACAAGGAGTTTTCCTTTGAACACCGAACCGTATCCACCTCGTCCGATAAAAGTTTTGAAGTTTTCAGTTGCTACTTCTATCTCGTCAAAAGGTATTTTGAGGTGTTGCCACTTATTTACCATTGACATTGTACGTATATATATGTTGATACTTGATAGTACGTACTATCAACTTAATGAGACACAATTCACAAAGAGGGTAAGTGGGAACAAGAATTAAATCTTTTTTGTTTTTGTATTTGTGATTTGGCACTGATCACATAGCTACCCATGAACTCTATATACTTTTTAACAATTTAATAGAATATAGACTTTGTTTATAAAATTCACCGGTCAACACGCAACTAACCAAGCACGTTAGCACAACATGTGATGTAACAGCAAGAATAACACCACTTGGGTTCTAGTTATTTCCATCTTAATAATATCATATTATGTATATTGAAATCATCAATAGATCGAGGTGACGACACAAATCATTAAAAAAAGGATAAACGAAAGAGGTTTTCCTTATTCAGATTATTCATAGAGGGCGAAGCACACAATTAGATGCCCAAAGATATGTAACTAATGAGATTCAAACACGAGACATGTTGTGAAGATATCATGTCCGACACTCTGACTACTAGGCCACTTTCGTAGTCCCGCATCTTAATGTATGGTCTCAACAAGTACAAAACTATTGATCAAGTGTAACTTGAAACCAACTATATCAATGTTAGCAGCTAGCTATAGTTTATGCAGCATTGCATGGTACTATGATGAAAAAAACAAAAAACAAAGCTTCTACTCTACCTCTTCATGTGCTAAAAGGACAAGAACTTAAATAAATTGTAACGTGAACAATGAGGCGATGACTTTTTCAATTATTCACAAGTCAACTGCCTAATTTGATTCCAACCTTAAAACATGTATGAGAGTAATATGTCTATGTCATTGTACCAAAACTATAGATTCGAAAGAAAAAAAATGAATGATTTTACCCGGTTTGATCATTTGGTGGTAGTCTTAAACTCCATGGATTAATAAAATTATTGTTACCCAAAAGAAATGTAGATCATTTGGTGGTAGTCTTAAACTCCATGGATTAATAAAATGATTGTTACCCAAAAGAAATGTAAGGGACAAGTGAATTAGATTCACTATTATTCAGTGAGGTTTCCTAGATGTCGTATCCCGACTGAATGTTCGAAAAAAAAAAAAGCCTTAGGTCTCTAAATCATTTTCCTTTTAAATATACTAGTAGCAATTAATTGTTTAGATCTGTATAATAAAAAAATCCAAAACGGCTTTTTTGATATAATAATGTATTTTTTTTTTTATGAAACTATACAGTTTCTAATAAACAGCTTCTCATAACCTAACGCTCATTTGTAGATGAACCTAATTCTATGCCAATCACTAGTAGCTGCGTAATCACAGCAATGTACGAGTCAATGCCCTCTCCAGATTCACAATTTAAAACCTTTAACTGAGGACCAGATACATATATTTATTTTGTTTACGCCAGATTATGATAAAAATGAACGATAAACCATTTGTGAAAAGAAATCAGTGCGGAGGGAAATGGTAATGTGCACATCTCCATAATATAACAAAGACGTAAAACAATAATACCATTTTCATCATCATCATTGTAGCCAAATCCACAGATAGCAACTGAAAGTAAACAAAGTCTAGAAGATATAACAAACACAAAATGGACTCAAATCCAACACCTCACGAACAATTCTCAGGACAAGTTACAAAGCGCATATCAAAGACGAACTACTATGAGATTTCATACATATGAAAAACCCGAGAGCAACGATACCAGCAAAAAAACTTCAGCAACAAAAAAAACTTCAAACCGCAAATCCCAACATACCAGGATATTTTTTTGTTCACAAATTTCCAGAAGATCGCCAAAATTATGATATTACACTTTTTTGAGATGTCAAACCTGAAAGTAAAAAGACTATTACTATCATAATATCGGTATCAAACTATTAATAACTTGAATGGAGGTCAACATCATTCAGCAGCATTTATGTTTCAGCAATGTTTTACCTAGGTCACTCAAGTTTGAGGGTGTTTTCGATAAAACTTTATTTATAATAACACCCATCTCACAGACGCTATCCTCTAACAAAATCGTACTATATAAGTTGTTTGATACATGTGCAGACGCAATGAACTTTAAAAATGAAAATCTAACTAAGCGTTTAAGATTTACAAAAATACACCTTTTGCTTTATTGGAGGTAACATGGTTGTTTTTTGTATTATTGACCAAAAGGAGTCACGAGTGTAAACTTGGCTGACCACAGTGGAACATGAATGAAAATTGGTTTGCTACTTTAATATGATGACAACGTAAAAAGCTTCACTCCTTACCGGATAGTGAATAATGTGCTGCTATCTGTCATGCTGCAATGTAATGCTATGAAAGTGCAACATAAGCAGACGTTTCAAACATATACCTGAAAGAGGATGTGTAGATAGAATTGTTATGCTTCTCAATGCTAAAACTGAATTCAACCATTTATACCAGAACAAGGAAAGCAATACTTCGGTAACAAATATGGATTATATAGACTAGGGGTAAGCAAAACCAAGTCAAAAACCGACCCGACCCGACAAAACCGAACCGACCAAACTCGATTCTAACTCAGTTTTGGTTTGTTCAAATTTCGGTTTCGGGTCGGGTCGGTTCGGTCCGGTTCGAGCAAAAACCGACAAAACCCGGGTAATTTCGGTTTCGGTTTTTCGGGTCGGGTCGGTTTTGACCCGGTTTTGACCCCTAAGTGACTATTTCAGGTTCATATTCGACGGATTAAGTTGCCGGTAATAGTTTTCACAGGAGAAAAAAACACCTGACGTGTGCGACTGTTTAAGCAATTAGAACTAATACCATAAACGGATGATTCAGGTGAGTAAAAACCAGTAACAGGCTCAAGTTGGGTATTATGGTTGATTTTTTGGTCAATTTACTTTTTCTTTTTTTTTTAAATACAAATAGTTTGCAGCGACTAAGAGAGATACGGTTGTACACATTAACATATAAAATTCTGAGAGCTTTCAGCCCATTTTAAACCATTTCTGAACACAAACTGAACCATTCATAAACTGATTTGAAACTGGCATCACTATAAATGCTCGCAATACAGTGAGCAAGAGGACCGACAAACGAATATTCATTACTCTATTCAAGTCATCAGTAGCCTTGAACCAGCCAAAGTGAAGCATAAAGCACATAAAATAAGCCAAAAACATTGAAAGTAGTTTGTTTAGTTACCTTAATTAATTTGGGAATACTGTAGCTGCCTGAAGTGCTCAGTACAAAGACTGAATATCACAACGGGCCAAAGGATTGCAGCATGGAAGTACCACTCAGAATTTCAAACACGCGACTCATCAGACATTAGTTGGAAATAGATATTCATCAGAATCCAAATAAGTTTCACCAATATAATGCTTCACTGGTCAAACTTCATTTCAGTGTATCTGCATAGAGTACAAACGAGCAACAAAAAAATTGATTTCAAGGTACAAAGGTAAAATAGAGTGTAGGCCAGTATATAAGTTGATAGTAACATAATAACACATAATAAGAACCAAGAATGGCCAGGTATTTTTCAGAACTCTTTTAATATTGGAAGTTGGAAATCATTTTAAGTAAATTACATAAATGGTCCATGTGATTAGCTCAAAAGTACCATTGATGTATTTTACTCATCACTCATCATTTTATACTTACAATGTTCAAACATGAAGCATAACTTGATATTTATATCTTTCAAACTACAAAATCACAAACTGGTATTCAAATTACGGTACGGTTTGGGACCAAATTGCTTCTGAAAACAAACCGCGGGCAGGTTAAGATTGGTCTGTTCAAGGTTCCATACTACTGTCCAGTCTAGTTTTGTCCGATAAACCCAAGAAACAACTAATAAACAATATATGAACTTGCCTGCGAGCTTTGTTATGCCGTTGCCCCAACTCGTCACTTGCAAGCTCTGAAAATTTAACCAAATGATCTTTACAAGGTTAAGCTGAGAAATATAGAAGATGCAAGAATACAAGCAGTAACATGTGGCGATCGGAAACGAACAGTTTCGTTAGATCTGCAAAACATTGTCATGTCTACTATTTTTGGATTTGATAACCAGACAACGTGGTAAATATGATCACAGCAACCCTACTATTACATTTAAAATGTAAATTTTAGATGAAGTGGCTAGAAGGTATAATCACTTATGCATTTTAAATCAGCTTTGGACACATTTTCACATATTACCCCATCTACATCTACATCTAATCTATTTTTTACATATTTTTTTAAATTCACCAATTTGTCCTCTTTGAGATAGATACAACCCTAATCGGCAATTTAGATTAAAAATAAAAAAAAAAAGTCAAAATTGCCTCTACCTACAAACTACAAAAACCAGGGTTCAAAACCAGCACTAGGTCTTACCAGATCGCTGAAAAGGTTTCAGTTTGTTGCCCGGTTCATTCGTATCACCGTCGTTGCTGCAAAGAAAAGCCAATATAAATAAACTGAAACAAAGATCTTCCAAAAATACCCCAAAACAATGAGCAGCCAAATTATTAATGCATTTATGTGCACATAACACTGACCTTAAAGCAGGAGCCAAAGAAGATGCCTGCCCCGATGTCTGAGCATGATAAGAACCATCCATTGTGATATAAGGTGGATATGCAGCTCCCATGGCTCCAGTTGCACCTAGGCCTCTAGCAGCACCAGCCAGAACAGGTAACCTGGTTTGACCATGGTCAACAATGCGGGTAAGTTTAGAGACAAATATAAGTAACATGACTAGCCCTATGGATTCCATGGGTATGTTTAATGAATATACGCTCCTAAATCAAGTTATTCAGAAGATTAGTTGATTTGACACAATAATTTCATACCATGTCATCTCGGAGTTTCCCATCCCATTGGGTTGACCAACATAGCCAGGGAAAGCCATGCCAACAGCAGGAATACCACCACGATGTTGTTGGCCTGCAAATTGCATAACTGCACACCAATCCACACAAAGTTCAGTAAAGTCATCCAGAATTTAATTGCTAAATTAGATAATTATATAATCTCCAAAATAGAATAACGCAATCCATAGGGGTTAGGACATGGATATTTAGTATGCTTGATTCAATAATCAATGAGGGTTCATTAAGCCTCTTGAAAGCAGATCCGGAACTTATTTGTGTTCTCTTTTATTTTTACTGATAGTCATTAGTAATCCTATCACATCGACACCAATCTTATTTATGAATTTATATAAAATTTTAGATTCTAAAAGAAATAAAATTTTGAGGATTATATTTTACCTGGTAAAAATGTTGGAGCCCCGGGAAAGTTTTGATCGCCGTGATTACCACCAATATTTCCAGTATACGGAAACGGACTATTTCCATTGTTTTGATTACCACCCTTTCCTTTGCCAGCCAATGGCATCTTAGAATCATATGATTCCAGTTCTGTAGATTCAAGTGAATGTATGGGACCCGAAACCTTCGGCGTGGAAGATGCTTGAGATCCACTAGCAGAACGAGACCTCAAATGCTGACCAGCAGGATGAAAGCTAGGAGTTTGCTGAAACGCATGAGGTTGATTTTGTGAAGGAACCCGGTTTGTTTGGTTATGAGAAAGCACTGGTTGATAAACTCTTTGACCCGGCAGTGTTGGACCAGTTTGACCTCTTCCCTTGTTCCTAGCCTGATAAGACGAGCCTGAACTATCTATATTCAGTTTCTCCATGCCTAAAGTATCAGAAACACTCGATTCTCGCATATTGTTGGATCGAGAAACATGTCCAGTATGAGTACTTCCTTTTTGTGTGGAGTTGATTTCTTGATTGGAGGAAGCAGAAGGATAGAAAGGTGGAGAAGCGGAATTTAAGCTTGATGCAACAGTATTTCTTCTAGAAGAAACTTGATTAAATTCTGAAGTTGATGCGGCTGCAGATGCTCTTTCCGTGCTTGGATGGGAAGCTTTTTCCAGTGATTTCGAAGGTCTAAAAGAGTTGGCAGATATTATTAAATGACTGAAGACCACATTAAAAATATAAATAAATGGCACTTTAGACCTCCTCACTTATGAGCGAACAGATTAAGATTATTTATAGTCTCATATGAGTCATATAAAAGAAATTAGGCAGAAAAGAATGAGCCGTGGCTGAATGGATTCCCAAGTGCACTATCAATAGCATGCAATCTTCTAAATTGTTTTGTTCAATTATTTGGACTCTAGTTGCAGGTATATTGCTTTTAGTAATAATTATTCATTGATGATTTACAAGAAAAACTGAAAGCAAATTATTTTGGCTTATAATAAAAATGAACTGCCCATCTTCTAACCTCTCATCAATTTAATAATGTAACAGCAAAGTAAAAATATCTTTCTACTAACCTTCTGTTATTTGCAGGAGCCTCAGCATTATTCTTTGTAACAGGTCGATATCTTCTCGGGCCTCTGCCTCTCACAGATTTGGGTGCACCATTTTGATAGTTATTGTCCAATGCTTTAGTCCGGTTTTCATGTAAAAATTCACGATTGTCTCCTCTGCCTCTACCACGACCTCGGTTACGGCCCCTAGGCGCCCTCCTACCCTATAATAAAAACAGGATGTGTTGGAAAAACGCAAGTTACATAAGAAAAATAACCTTATGATATGCTTTGACCCCTTAAAGCACTAAAAAAGTTCACCTCGTTGTAAGGCCTTTCATGCATAGACATTTCCTCAAACTTGTCATGCCCCCATTTTCTCTCATCTCTCGTCTCCCACAACCGCCTTCCGTCAAGAGATCGCCTACACATCATATTAACCAAAGCGTTAATACAGGAAGTTGTTTTACATATCAGGTTGACCGGGAACTATTATTATGTCACTTAAATCTATAAATAAAATCTGTTTCAACTTACCATAGTAATATCTATTGCATTTGATGTGATTTAGGATGTTACTGAGAACTTAATACTAGTTTGTTCTGTTATATATAAAGTAAAGGATACCCATTCATATGTAAATGAGTCAAAATGCTACCTCTACAAAGAAATAATAGGCTCAGAAGCTATAACATAAACTAAGATTGTTAAACACATGTTCACACAACAGATTCTAAAGAAAACTATAATTGCAGAGGGCAACAAACCAGCAAAGACACCATAAAAGAATGACCCTTTGAGGTGCCATATTATGATAAGTAGAGAATTTAAGCTATAAAGAATACTTTTAAGTACTGACTTCATGTTAGAGCAACAGAATTTGTGGCAGCAATAACAGATAGAGCAACAGAATCTAGTGTCAGTACCATAGGGTTCGGGTCATCTAATAAAACTGATAATATACTTGCATAGAGTTGCGGTATCAGTATGGTTTTTCCTACTCAAGAGTCTCTTTTCAGTTTTATGACATCATAGACTAAAGAAGTTATAGAGTCAACCTTATATATTGAATATTGATTAGGGATACTGGTTACCCTGAATTGGTCTTACAAGCAACTAGAGCATCGTAATTAGCCAATCAAAATTCTGAGTAGGGTTGTGTAACACTTGTTATGTACCTACACACCTAACCCTCAAACTTCCATCCTATACTCTTATACAGTATAAACTTAAGTGATACAAGTTGTCACACATATTCATGGGGCATTTTTGAGAAAACCCAAAGCCCAACTAGAGCACGATAATAAGCTCGAAAAAAAAAAAAAAAAAAAAAAAAAAAAAAAAAAAAAAAAAACCAATCAAAAGATTTTATATGACTTCAAGTGCTCTAGAGCTTGACCCAGCCTAGATTTATCGGAGTATCAACATGCTTCTCTCACAGTTTTAACACTCTCCTACTGTTTCCCATCGCATTTATCAACAACTAGACAAATATCTAAGCAGGCAGATCACTAAACGCTTATCTTACAACTACTTACTTCAATTACAAACTAACAAAATATGCATGCAGCAAGTTATAGCAATTATCATAAAACACTATTTCTAGTATTCCAACATTATAATCCAGCATTTTCAATATAATACAAACAACAACAGCAACTAGAGTATCTTATAAGTACAGTAATCCACTATGAACAACATTTCAAACATTAAGGCTATGTTTGGCAAAACTAGTAGTAGCTGTAGTTGTGTGTTTTAGCGTTTGGCAACATAGTTGTATGTGCAATTAAAAAGCGTCAAATGACAGTAAAGCTAACCGGGTGTTTGTTTGAGCTTATTTGATAGGCTTATGAACTTATGAAAAAAATAAAAAGCCAATAAGCTCATTTTTGTGGCTTATAAACTTATCAAGCTGTGCTTAGAGCTTAGTGCCTTAGTTACCCATTAAAATATAAGCTTATTGGCTTATGAACTTAAACAAACACCCCCTAAACCCTTCTTTTATTTGGGAGCGTTTAAACAATATCCAAACGCTCATTGCTAAACAAGCATTATACTCTATTCTAAACACATGTAAAAACGTAAAAACTCGTCGCCAAAACAAATACATAATCCATTACTATAAAACTACCTATTTCTGCCGCCACCCCGACCACGTATTCCACCACCACCACCACCACCCCCACTCCCTCGAAACCGATCATCGTGCATATAAAAAGCCCCCGCAGTCGGTACCGCAAACGGCTCGTTCTCCTTCTTCTCCCCTCCCTCCCCTTCCCCTTCCCCTTCCCCTTCCCCTTCCGCCTCACCTCCCTCCACATTCTCCACCTCATCAACCACCGTCACGTCATCAACCACCTCCACCTCCTCACCTACATCATCAGCCACGTCATCATACTCAACAGCACCACCTTGACCTTCGTCATCATCCTCCTCCTCCTCCACGTCATCTCCAACATACTTTCCCGCCACGTCATCCTCCTCCTCCTCATCGTCACTTGCTAACGTGCGCCGTCGCATAACCTGCTCATCCTCATCTTCTTCGTCATCACTTGCTACCGTGCGCCGTGTGACGACCTGCTCATCCTCATCTTCTTCGTCGTCACTTGCTACCGTGCGCCGTCTCATGTTCTTCATCTCCTCTGGATCACTCTCGTAATCATCGTCTTTTTCATTCATTGTTCTTACAAAACCCTAATTGAATCAATTTGAGTTTAATTGTGATTTGGTTGATTAATTTGGGAATTAGGGTTAGGGTTTGCGTGTGTGTGTTAAGTGAGGTGAAATTTGGGGATGACTTGTGAAAGAAAGAAAGAATGTTTTATTTGTTTCTTGTTACGTGGAGGTGTTATGTGAGGATGTGCGTAACTGGTACCTCTAGTTTGCCATTTCTTTATCATCCCGTATGGATCAAACTTTTAATTTTACTAAGCAATGGTCTGAACTTACTAATTTTTGTTATGTTGTGTATTAACAGGGTGATTAAGGTTTTCTGTTAAAGTTATTTACATAAATCGTCCTTGTGGTTAGGACCAAGTTGCAACGTTAGTCCTTATTGCCAGTTAAGTTATTTACATAAATCGTCCTTGTGGTTAGGACCAAATTGCAACGTTAGTCCTTAACGTCAGTTAGAATTATTTACATAAATCGTCCTTGTTGGTCAACGGTCAACGGGTCGGGTCGGGTGCCACGTGGACCAATGAGAAGGTGCCACGTGGCGGGTCGGGTCAATGTGTCAGGTCGGGTCGGATCTATTATCGGTTCGGGTCGTCACGTGGACCGCTGAGGTGGTGCCACGTGGCAGGAACGAATAATAACCAGCTTTGGCTCAACCAATAATAACCAGCTGAGCAGGATTCGAACCCGGGGTGGAGCTGTGAGAGGTGAGGGTGCTGGCCATCTGAGCCAAGCATACCCTCAATTAGATATATGCAAAATTTAATATTAAACCCTTAATTGCTGACAGTCCATTTAATATAAAGAAAATGGTCAAATTAACGGAGTTTTGGACCAGTTCAAAAGTAAATAAAAATACCTCCGGACTCATTTTTTCGTGTTCTTTCCAATGGTGTGCTCGATGAATTTTTTTGACTTCGTCTGAATCTCGGTAAACGCGAAAACGTCGTCGAAACTCATCCAAAAATCACCGTTTCTGCTTTGTTTTCAAAACCTTGTATCTGCAAGACAAAATAAGACATAAAAAACATATTTGCAAATATGTGAAATTATATTTACAAAATATACTTGTGAACTCAGAAGATGTTTTTCAGACAACCAAATTGCAAAATAACACATAACACATAACAAATATGTGAACTCAGACGACGTTTGTTATGTGTTATTTTGAAAATACGTGAAATTATATTGCAAATATGTTTGTTATGTGTTATTTTGTCTTGCAGGTACAAGGGTTTGAAAGCAAAGCAAAAAAGGTGATTTTCGGATGAGTTTTGACGACGTTTTCGCGTTTAACGAGGTTCAGACGAAGTCAAAAAAATTCACCGAGCACACCATTGGAAAGAGCACGAAAAAACGAGTCCGGGGATACTTTCATTCATTTTTGAACCAGTCCATAACTCCTTTAAATGACAGGTCAAATTAACTACTAAATGGACTGGGCTAGTTACTACTTAAATAGAACCAAACGCATATGATAATTGAAGAGTTGTTCTAGCACAGCAGTAGCACCCTTCCCTCTCTTGCGAGAGGTCCCGGGTTCGATCCTACCCGAGCGCAAATCGAGTTTAATAACTCGTTGCCACGTGGCGCCTCCTCATTGGTCCACGTGGCACCAGACCCGACACGTGGTAGTTGACACATGGCACCTGACACGTCATTGACCCGACCCACCACGTGGCACCTTCTCATTGGTCTACGTGGCACCCGACCCGTTAACCGACAAGGACAATTTATGTAAATAATTCTAACTGACATTAAGGACTAACGTTGTAATTTGGTCTTAACCACAAGGACGATTTATGTAAATAACTTAACTGACAATAAGGACTAACGTTGCAACTTGGTCCTAACCACAAGGACGATTTATGTAAATAACTCTAACAGAAAACATTAATCACCCCATTAGTACACAACATAGCAAGGATTAGTAAGCTCAGACCATTACTTAGTAAAATTAAAAGTTTGATACACAACTCAGTAAAACATGGAAAGTTGGATACATTTAAAACTCATTATCCCAATATTATAAGCTCGAAGCTGTAGCTTATTTTTTTATAAAGTTGTTTGGCGAACTCGTTGAAGCTGAAGGTTATTAATGTAAAATCGCATAAAAATATATTAAATTAAATTCAGTTATATTTTCAGCTTTTGCATGATAATTCATTATACTTTGAAGTCATTTAAGTAATTTCACTAACTATAAGCCCGTTTCAATGGGCTTGGGCTGATGGAGAGTTTTGGCTTATAACAGCTTCCATAAGTCTTTGTGACAAACAAAGCTTATTTTATAAGCTGACTTATTTTAAAAGCTCAAGCCTTCATAAGCTCGGTGCCAAACATATATTCTAGTTGATTAAGAAAAACATCATGGAATATAAGTTAAGTTTATTTAGTTGAGATTGAGCTTCTTTTATCAAGTATCATCTAGCTATCGAGCTAATATTGAGTCGAGTTTATTATTGTCGAGTTGAGTTAAGACCTGACAAAATTCGGTATTCTGGAAGAAGGAAATGGACCTGCCCTAGCAATCTCTTCAGCTCCTTATTTGTTGTTTCGACTCAACTCGATTGTACCTGTAACATATCTATGTCGAAATTTGATGATACATCAATACCACAAAGGCCTAGCAGACAATCGAATCGTAAAATTGTGAAAACATACTTAAACTTTTGGACTGTGGTTCTAGCATTATTAGATTCTAAGCAACCTTAAGTCGTCGATATTATACCTGTTGGAGTAAATTTTGAAACTGGCGGCGTATTAATAATCCTCCTAATGTGTCGTCGATATTAGACCTGTTGGAATTTCCACCTCCTATCTCAAAGAATCATTGTAAATTCTGCCAAGCTTCGCTATATGTCTTTATTAGGGAGATTTGGTCATGGCGTAATATATTCATTCACGCGGATCTGGTGTCTCTAAGATGGGTCCTTACGGAAGACATCTTTACTCAAGTCTAGCTTCTTTCATTGCTTTGGATTTCCAACAGAGGAATTAAGAGTTCCATTGATTGGATCACTTGGAGGTCAAGCCGTTTTCTATCTTACTGCCATTGATATAGCTCAATAGTTTATTTTGGGTTGTATAGGTTATTTGTGTTTAGCTTGTAACCTAGAGCTGGCAATTTCTGACACGGAACTGTTAACATGACACGACACGACCTGTTCTTAACAGGTTTCGTGTCTTAACAGGTCCGGACCTGTTAAGACACGAATGAAATTAACAGGTTTCGTGTCTTAACAGGTCCGGACCTGTTAAGACATGAATGGACATGTTAACATGTTGGAGTATGCTCATATCATAATAAATAATTATATGACTAGACATATGTGAGCCTATGGGGTCACCCACTTATACACAGAGATACCATTTTATATATTGTAATTACCATATTTACACTATATATATGACTACGTAACTTGGGATTGATAATGGGCTACTAATAACTAAGCTAGTACTTAGTTTATTGGATTGGACCAACAAATGGGCAAGCCCATTTTTAAGCTCCATATGGTCAGCCATGGTAAGGAGAACAAGAGAGAAAGATCAAGGGGTTAAGTGTAACTTTTCCTTGATTATCTCCTAATTGATTTTGTCATTAAGGAGATTAAATGACATTAAACTAATTGCTACTTTTCTCTCCCCCTCTCCTCTTGAAAACCCACGGCTCAAAAACAAAACCCTCTTAGGGTTTGTGTTCTTTCATCCCTTCTTTGCTAAATCCATCATAGGTTGTTGTAAGAACAAGTGTTACGTGATCAAGACTAGCATCGGGTGGTTATCCGTGACGTGTAGCGTGTTTCATTCTTAGAGGAGATCAACATCATTGATCTCTTGGGTTTCTCCATCTCATATTGGTGATATTGGTGTTATTGGTGCATCCGTGATCACGCTTCAAAGGTATAATACTTGTATTCATTTATATGATTGATCATATGGCTATATGGATCCGTTGTTGGTGATGTTATCCGTTGCGTTTATGTGTTTAATATGTTATTATATATTCAACATCACCTATAGTGGTATCACGAGCCATCATATGTGCCATATGATTATCGGGTATGCATAAAAGTAGCTAAAACGGGTGTTTTTTGATGATTTATGAAACCACCAATTAAAACAGCCCCTAGGGCTCTATTTTCTCTCAAAAGTCGACCTTTTAGAGGTCATAAGATCTATGATTTTTTACCTCATAGCCATTTGTTATGCATATGCTTATTTGTTTACTTGTCGGGTACGCGTAAAATGGCCAAAAACGCATTATTTTGATCGATTTGTGAAACGATTTCAAATTAGCCCCTATGGCTTAATTTTCTGTGGTAAAATGATAACTAGAAGGTCCTAATATCAATGGGTTTTGAACCTAATGTTACACACCGTGAACGCTTTGACCAAAAACTTTGACTTTTACGCGAAAACGACCCGACTTTGACCTTCATTTCCAATACACTTTTGACCATTGAAAAAACCCTTAAACATATAGACCTTGATACCATTTTTAAATGAATCTAGACTCAAATACTTTTAAAACGACGGGAGGCACCCTAAAGTGCACTGTAACATGTACTGCGCACTAAGGACCCCTAAAGTGCACTATGGACCCCTAAAGTGCACTATAACACCTTCGGTGCACTATGGACCCCTAAAGTGCACTATAACGCCTTCGGTGCACTATGGACCCCTAAAGTGCACTATGACACCCTTTATGCACAACTTTCTCAAAATGACCCGTACGCCTTTAAACACAAAAAGTCAACACTTTAGACCTATAAATAAACACATTTAATACACATTGAACTAAAATATACCATATACATTGTTTCCCAAAATTCTTAACCCGTTTGACCCAAAACGGGTTAAAATGGACCTTGTCCCAAACACCCCTTTTTCTGCATAACCCCTTTTGTGCACTTTTGACCCATTTTCCGGAAAACTGCTTCTATAACATCACATAATACCAAAACTTCCAGAAATCATTAGGACATTATAAACATCAAATATATAAATAAACTTGGTCATAACTACCCGTGGAAACGTGCTTTACAAAGTAACGGGTATTATGCCAAAATACCCGTTTTGACCCATTTACACTACAAACCATCTTTACCAATTCATTTACCCACCAAACTTGACCATTATCATTACTTTAACATACAAGACATGTTTCATAAACACTTGACCCGTTCACAACCCAAAATGGGTACTTTTACACTTTTGCCAAACACCCCCTTAACTTTGACCCTAAACACATAAAGCATACTTGGACACATCGATTGACCACCAAATCGATAGGACAACCTTAACATACCATTTGCCACACGGCTACACTTTACTAACCAAGAAAAGACCAACGGGGGTACAAACTTTACACATGAGCTCGGTATTCTACCTAAGCTCCTAATCGCATACTACCTTTGATCTTGCATAACCAAAACCTTAAATCATTATATCCAAGCCATCCATACAAGCATGCCAACCTACAAAACGGTTAGACAACTAAACCGTAAGCACAAAGGCTTAGTAAGTAAAACGATCATAACATACAATTATACTTCATTCCACATAAATAACATATACATAAACACGTACTTTCCGGGCTTACTATCCAAGTCTCATCTATCACATAACCTCAACATATTCCATAACATCAACTCTTCACATAAGCTACAATCATGGCTTCATATAAGCATATTCCAAGTCCATAACACTTGTCATACAACATACATAACACATATATGTTAGAAATTCATATAACCCATGTCATCATCATTTTACTTACCTTAGCTCCAAGCTAAGCACATCAAGCCAATATCATCATGATCATCAACATCATCATCACTATCATCCATCATCACCATCAATCTTCATAATTAACCATTATCATCAATCTTCTACAATTTACCAAGCCCTAATAACATAATAATCAATAACATAATTATGGGTTAACATAACCTATCAAACAAACCCATCTTCCTTTCTATATCATCATATGATCATATCTTGACCATATGATGATTACCCATTTATAATCATATCTTTAACCTCATAATTACTATAACCTCTTAATTTAGCTTAAAACCCTCTTTTACCCAAATACCCAAATTAGGGTTCATAAACCCTAACTTCTCAATTCACCAATTAATTCAAGATAGGGATACTTACTTGTGTAGGATAACTATGATGATCATATTACTTGGATTGGAACCTTAATCCTTCATTAATTTATCATTAACTTGCACCTTGTTCTTCCCTCTCTTTTTCTTGAACCGTACCTCTACACACCTCTTGAATAAAATGGAAATGTCTAGATAATCCTGGACATTATAATTAGGTAGCAACTTTGGCCAATTGGCAAGATTGGTCCTTCTAGTCCTATTCCTTATACTTTGGCCACAACTAACTTTATAACTTATTTACTACAATGGCACTTAAGCCCTTGAAGTCTAATTCCTTTTATTTGAGCCACATAATATTTTCCTTAACTATACAATATATTCATTGACCATTAGTTTGACTATCGGGTTTGACCACAATGTTACATTCGTTGACTGGCCAATCACATAAGGTCTTTGGTCCACTTTCATCTAGGGTGGGGTACAAGTTCCCGGGGAACGGGTCTAACACCTAAGGCCATTTGACACGAGTACCATTCGGGGTTTTTAATTATAGTTAATTAATTTCTTCGTTTCGTTGGCTAATTATTGAATTCTTGTTATTAATTTTGTATCCATGGCAAATACATGCATGTTTGACTATGGAGTTAGCCAACACCTTGTTTTGTTCATAATATTATGGTATTATTATGTGTATATGCAAAGCCGATGAAAACCTAGACCACTTGTGCCTTGTGTTGTTGTGATTTGTCGTTGATTTCTTGTTTTTGGGGTTGCCATTGTTTCGGCACTTATGTAATATATTTCATTTTGGTTTTGCCATTGTTTGGGCATTTTTACAATAGATAGGAAGTAGATTAGTTGTATTTTACTTCATATATTATGTAATCAAAGCTTGTAATCGAATGACAAAAGAATGAAAGACTTTAGACCGAATAATGACTGCTGGACACACTGTAGAAAAACGCGATTTTCAGGAGCTTGGTAAGGTATTTTGGGCTAAATTTTTTGTGCATGTTCACAAGACATGGGCCTACAACTTTCTGGTTTGGGCCGAAGCAAGAGGAGGTCTCCTTCTAGGCGTTTTGGGCCTCCAAAGACAGAAAAACTGGTCGGACAGAATCAATATTCCATGTGCATAATGGGCTTTTACTTGCTCATGATCGTCTTGGAGCAAGTGGGAGCCCTCCGTGTGGTTGTGTATCATGTCCCTAGTTGACTCTTGGTTCTCGTGATGGCTCACGAGACCAAGCATAGGATTTTCATCGGTTGAGGCTTTGCATATTGTGGTTGTGTGTTTGTTTGGTTGCTTTTATATATGCTATGATTATATGTAAAATGCAAATTATTTTCTAAAAACCTGAAACGAAACACAAACCAATTTAAACTAAGTTTAAATTTGGATTTGAAACTTAAAATCATTGTTTTCCAAATAACACTTAAACTTGTTAAGCTTGTTTATGTATTTATTGTATTGTCCAAACTTAATTATAATCCACTTAGGATTTATATTAGTCTTGAAAATGGACAACTTGACACACATAAATTAAAACAATGATTAGACTTAAGTTAAGAAAAGTTTTTAACTTGTGCTACGAAGAATGAATGCATGCTTCTTTCGTACACTTTTTGATCCACATCAAATATTTTACCCGTCAAAATTTAAGTCATGTTGATGCGTGGTTTTGCGACCTTACAACAGGTTTTACCTCTCGAGGAATCTCAAGAGGCTTGCAATCCCCACCAGGCAGTGTACCTGACCGATGTAGTATAGTGTAGTGGCAAGTACCGGGGGATTGATCGTTCTCTAGGGGAATAGTGTCGTTAGGATTGAAAAACTACTCTAATAGGTCTAAGGGTGAGGGAAGATTCTTTTTGTATTTTTATATTTTTATAAAAGCAAGTAAAATCTCGGGTTTGAAGGAGTGGGCGGAATTAGTTGCTAGTCAACTAACCCAAATAACTACAATTGCAAATAAAATAAAATAACTGAAAATGAAAAGGTTGTGGAACTTATATGGAGAGAAATGTGTTTACTTAGATTTCCTTACTCCCTAACTATCTTTTACCGGTTGATTAGTGTGCATTAATTGCGTGGATGACGGTTGTATTCCTTAATACCAATCGTGGGGTGGCGTACGTACTTCCCCAACTCTACAAGCTCCTACTTCACTCCTATGTCGAGCCGGCTAAGAAGCTCCTAACATGGGATCACTAGAATTCGCTCATGCATTAAATACAACCATAATAACCTTAGTACGCATTGGTTCATGTTTCTTAAGACGTTCAAGCAAGTTACCGTATAGGAGGTTAGCCAGTTTTCTTAAGCCTAACATCGATAAACAATCATCCAATACAATTAATAACATACCAACAACCAATAATCAATAGTTAGGTTTCATTAGATCTAAGCAAACACAAGATAAATCTAGCCTAGCATGTTAATTAAAAGACAAGAACAAGATATAATCAAACAACACATAGACATATTGAATGATTAATTGATTACTTATCTTCAATTAAACATGGGAGATCCAAGGGTATAAAACCCTTAAAAATGGCAGAAAATTCGTCTTAGGGTTTCTCCTCACAAAGTTGCACACTAATGACTAAAAATTGCAAAACTATATATAGAATTTAGGGGCTGACGGCGTCACGTTGTAGGAGGTGACGCCGTCACCTCGCCGCGGCTAGGGTTCCCGGATGGTCTTCCTGACGCCGTCCCTCTTTAATCCTCCAAAATCCACTCTGGCGCGTCAAGGGTTGACGCCGTCACAATTGTGCTTGACGCCGTCTCTTTTTAACTTAAACCGTGACGGCCTTGATCACCTTAAAGGGTGACGCCGTCAGACTTCCTTTATAAAACTTTCTGGCGCGTCACGTGTATTTGTCATATCCACCTCTTTTGCCAAGCCGTGACGCCGTCAGGAGCAATACTTGACGCCGTCACGTGTACTTTTCCAGCAGCTTTGGAGACTTTGTCGTTTTCTTCACTTTTATGCTCCAAAAACGTCCAAAATGCTTCCTTTTCCAGATTTCTTCTCCAAAGTACCTAAAATGACAAAAGGAACGATTTAGGGCAATATTTGATCAAATAAATACGATTTAGGGCTTAAATGACCCCCTAAAAGCGGTACACTTTTCGCTTCATCAAATACCCTTACACTTGAGATTTGCTTGTCCTCAAGCAAATGCGTTTTTATTCTAATCAAAATACAAGTTAGGGGTCATTTAAAGCTAATATAAAAGTAATTACAACAAATAGTCGTTCCACTTTAATCATAATAAGCACGGAGATTACATACTAGCACCTCACAAGTAGTGTTTAGATACTCACATCTCTCAGGTGTCATAAAAGTATATCTCATAAATGAAAATGAATAATATCTCTCACTACCTGTCATAGCAAATAGATTACCATAGGCTTGGGAAAGGATCAAAAAACCTCCTCCACTAGGCGTAAGCACCTAAGATAAACTATCAAAGAGGGCTTTTAAACGGGTTATAACGTTAGGTGTAGGGATATGATAAACACGGATTTGTTGGATAAGGGATATTTTACTGGTGGCGAGTTAAAGATCTTGATTAATTACATGTACAATATGGCGTTGCTAAGCCAAGACTAGACTCGACTTAAGCTAAAAACAAAATAACAAAAACATAAAATAAACATAAAATGAAACGGGATGGTAGTCCGTATGTTTTTTTTCTACTTTTCTTTTTCTCATTTTTTTGTATTTTTCTTTTTTTTTCGATTTTTTTTTTTTTTTTTTTTCACATACACTCTTGCCCTACCATCCAAAATAATACATCGTAGGGGCGTCGCATTCCCCTTACACTTGAACTTTTACATAACTTCACAAATAACTATTCTAATGACTCGAATTAAGATAATCGAAACACTTGGAGTACTTTTAAAATATTTAGCACATATGGGGGTAATAATGTTGTTCTTCCCCATTACTCCATTACACTAGTACTTTACCCATGAGTCCCAATCGTCCCAAAACAATATGTACAAGGATATGACTCGACTTAGCAACCATATAATCAATTAGATAATTAACTTGGGGTTTAAACAAATGTTGTAACAATAATGCACTAAAGATGAGTACATACAAGGTAGGCTAAGGCGATTTGGGTGTGCATTTAAGTGGGGTGTAACAAATTCTTCCTTTAAGTAAAATGCTTAAAGTTAGAAACGAAAAGATAGGCTCTGAGGGGTGTACTAGGGGTATCGTGTACTAAAAATGAGTACAACGCAAAGGGTGTGGGAGAATTACTTGACCAATGTAGCCAATGTAATTATAACAAAAACACAGGTGTAAAACAATGGGTTAATTCTAATGCCTCTTATCATGTAGTAAATCTAACTACATGAATGTAGTCTCACTTGTGGCCTCGGAATGGTCCTAACGCAAGTTCTAGAATCTAAGTGCTACCGGTACACACATCATAGCATAAATGCTTTTCCTACCAATTCTAGGGGCGAACCTCACATATTTGGGGGTGGAAACTTTTTTTAGTGGTACGGTTTTGTGCTAGTCATATAACTCCTATCCATGAGACGCTCATTAAGATCAAAGTTTCACTCCTATATGTTGTAAAAAAAATTTAAATTTGGCACTAAAATTGCCTTAACAGGTATTTCTCTCAGTTTTATTACACATCTACCATTAAACAAACAAAAATCAAGCGTAATAGCATTCTCTAAGGTATCGTATTTTACCCCCCCTTACACTTAAGATGAACATTGTCCCCAATGTTCAAATAACAAGATGTAAAAGTAAATAAGGTAAAAGAATGAAATCAAATACTCCCCTGATTCGCTCGGTGGATAAAGAGGTAACATGGTTAGATCTTCTTCCAAGGGAAAGTAGAAGCTCCAAGACTAATGCATCGCCAAAAGCTAGATTCCACATACATCTCCTTGTCCAAAATAACCTGTTAAACCTGAGAAAACAAACACAAAAACCTGCATAACATCGGCGGGATAAATCTATATAAGGATATAATGCTTGTGGAATGATTATTTTGCAGATTCCTGGAGTTTATAAGTTAGAGATTTAAATAAAAACCTTTTTATGATTCCGGTAGAAAAACGAAACTTTCAAAAATTTCAGAAAATTAAAACCTGACGCCGTCAGGTTGTAATGCCTGACGCCGTCAGAAATGATCTGACAGAATTCTCATGTTAAGTTTCCGGAAAATTTCTGGAAAAAACCTATACCTTACTTCCTGGAATTCCTGCAAAACATCATTATGACTCGATACAAGCATTTGACTCAAACAATTACTAATATGTATGTTAATTTAATATTGTTATGATTCATGTTCATTTGTTCTAATAAACCGATTTGGATTTCCCTTACACTTATCTTTTGCAAAATACCTTTATATGTAGTTAAGACGAAGTTAAAAACAAGATAAAGCATTTTCACAATTTAGTTTTGAACATGAATCAATAATAATAAAAATTAAACATACATACGGAAGCAAATAAAATCAAACAAACAAATAAATAAACACACAAAGCAAATAAAGCTTGGGTTGCCTCCCAAGAAGCGCTTTTCTTTATTAACGAGTCTTGTAGCTAGACTCAAAGTCCTTCTACCCTATGTAAGTGAGTTCGTCATCGAGGACGTCTTTAGGGTTAAGCTTGGATTGAAGTTTCCTATTGGTCCGCTTAGTACAATATATCTTTTCAAACTTCTCACCATCCGGGTCATACAATGTCATCTTAATATGCCATGACCCATCTCCATCTTTGGGTGGTTTTTCCCAATCCCACTTATGATCATCGTCCTCACAAGTCCACTTATTCATCCCTAGGTTAATTGGCAAAACTCCTAGGAAATCAATCATCTTCCTAAAAACTAGAGGGTCTTCAAATGGATCCAATTCGGTGTCCCTAGCCAAGAGTTGCTCTACCGTATGTGTTCGGTTCAAAAAGTCCTCTTCTAGGTAAAATGGGCGTTGGGGTCCTATGAAGTCTCTATCGATCCAAGGTCCATATCTAGATGGTCTCTTATTTAATTCTAACCAATGGGGTGTTGGTTCATCACTAGTATCATAAGCATGTTTCTTCACATCATAGACTGACCAAGTATCACCTTCTCCTACCGCTATCTTAGATTCCTTACAATCAATCATAGCACTAGCGGTCGCCAAAAATCCTCTACCTATCAACAAGGGGCATGTAGGGTCGCTAACCATATCAAGGACGTGGAAATCGGCTAAAATGGTTAGTTTTCCTATGTGTACTAACACGTCCTTGACTACTCCAACTGGGTAAGCAACACTCCCATCCGCTAAGCCTATTATCACCTCGGTTTCCTCAAGTTTTCCTAGTTTTAGAGAGGTGTAGAGAGGTAACGGAAGTAGGTTAAGGCTTGATCCAAGATCGGCTAATGTGTCATAAGCCTTCGAATTACCGATCTTGCAAGGTAGAACAAATAAGCCAGGATCATCTAACTTCTTAGGTAGCTTGTTTTGAACAAAGGCGGTCCCATTTTCGCCTAACTTGAGCTTCTTCTCATCCAACACATCAATAACCGGACTTTCAAGGTGGAGCTCCTTGAATTCTTCGTCAAGGTTTTGAGTGGGAGGTGTTTCAACTATGTTGTTGACCAATTTAGTGTTGGATATCATAACTTCTTGGTCATTTTGAACGACTTGGGTTTGTTTGAAACATGTGCTCATAGAATTGACCGAATAATATTGTGGACAAGAACTAGGAGACGAAACCGATGAAATGGCGTTGACGTTTAGTTTCGGGTTCTTGACTGTGTTGCTAGGGAGTGCTCCCATTTCTCGGTCATTGAGGGCTTTCAACAAAGTGTCAATCTTATTGGTCATCTCGCTTTGTTTTTGTTTGAAATCGGCTTCAAACTTGGCCAAACGAGCTTCTTGAGATGCCATAAATTGGGATATCAATCCTTCAAAGTTATTAGTACTACCATTGCTGGAAGGATTGTTGTTGAAAGTACGGTTCGAGTTGGAACCGCTTGATTGGAAACGATTAGGTGGGTTGGAAGAATTGGTTTGTTGTGTGTTTTGGTTTTGTTTCCACCTAAGGTTTGGGTGATTTTTCCATGAGGGGTTGTATGAATCACCGTAGGGGTTTGGCTCGGGTTTGAAAGTGTACCACTTGTCTCCCGCTCCGTCGGTACGCGAGGATGCGTAGTCCGCAAAAGCTTGTTCGGGGAGTTCCACGCAATCACGAGTGTCGTGGGGACCACTACATAATTCACATGAAGAAGTGATTTTGTTCACTTGGCTTGAAGGTTTAGGAGCCTAGTAGGATTTCATAAGAAACTTGACTTGGTCTTCAAGTTCTATGATCCTACGGTCGGAAGTGCTTGAATTGTTCGAAGGCAAAGATATTGCCTTGACCGTTTTATTCAAATCACGGGGATCACTCCAACTTTCGTTGTCATAAAGAGCAAGATCTTCCAGGAGAGCCCATGATTGTTCCGCACTTAGATCACGTAGCTTACCACCGGCCGATTGGTCAATGGTTTGCCTCGTGGAGAGATTGATATGGTCATAGAAGATTTGGACTTGGAGCCAAAGTTCTATGCCATGGTGAGGGACTTTTTGGAGTAAGTCCTTGAATCGAGTCCATGCCTCGTAGAGGGTTTCGCCTTGACGTTGTTGGAACATCAAGATATCATTCCTTAGCTTGGTAGTTCTTCCTGGTGGGAAAAACTGAGCAAGGAAACGGGTGGTGAGATCATCCCAAGAGGTGATGGATCCTGCGGGTAGACGCTCTAGCCATTGACTAGCTTGGTCCCGCAGAGAGAATTGAAAGAGACGCAGTCGGGTCGTCTCTCGAGTGGCAACATCAAGGTCTATGGAATCAACGATTTTGAGAAAGTCCTTGAGATGTTGATTAGGATCTTCGGAACGAAGTCCATGGAATGCGCATCCGCTTTGCACCAACCGGATGGTGTCGGATCGCAAGGGAGTGACATTGGCTCCTTGAGTGAGCTCAATGGTGTTTCGATAGCCATGGTGGCTAGGACGGGAGTAGTCTCCTAAGGTACGGGCTCTAGGAGGTGGGTGTTGTTGTGGTGGTGGGTTGTTGGGATTGAGGATATTACCACCTTCCATGATGTCGGATGGTAATGGTTACGAACAAAGAAATGAAGAAAAAAGATAGACTAAAGAAAACCTAGAAAAATAAAATAAAAATCTCACTAGAAAGGAATCTAGTGAGTAGACCTAATAAAATAAAAATTCAACCTAAACAATAACTATTCCCCGGCAGCGGCGCCAAAAACTTGATGCGTGGTTTTGCGACCTTACAACAGGTTTTGCCTCTCGAGGGATCTCAAGAGGCTTGCAATCCCCACCAGGCAGTGTACCTGACCGATGTAGTATAGTGTAGTGGCAAGTACCGGGGGATTGATCGTTCTCTAGGGGAATAGTGTCGTTAGGATTGAAAAACTACTCTAATAGGTCTAAGGGTGAGGGAAGATTCTTTTAGTATTTTTATATTTTTATAAAAGCAAGTAAAATCTCGGGTTTGAAGGAGTGGGCGGAATTAGTTGCTAGTCAACTAACCCAAATAACTACAATTGCAAATAAAATAAAATAACTGAAAATGAAAAGGTTGTGGAACTTATATGGAGAGAAATGTGTTTACTTAGATTTCCTTACTCCCTAACTATCTTTTACCGATTGATTAGTGTGCATTAATTGCGTGGATGACGGGTGTATTCCTTAATACCAATCGTGGGGTGGCGTACGTACTTCCCCAACTCTACAAGCTCCTACTTCACTCCTATGTCGAGCCGGCTAAGAAGCTCCTAACATGGGATCACTAGAATTCGCTCATGCATTAAATACAACCATAATAACCTTAGTACGCATTGGTTCATGTTTCTTAAGACGTTCAAGCAAGTTACCGTATAGGAGGTTAGCCAGTTTTCTTAAGCCTAACATCGATAAACAATCATCCAATACAATTAATAACACACCAACAACCAATAATCAATAGTTAGGTTTCATTAGATCTAAGCAAACACAAGATAAATCTAGCCTAGCATGTTAATTAAAAGACAAGAACAAGATATAATCAAACAACACATAGACATATTGAATGATTAATTGATTACTTATCTTCAATTAAACATGGGAGATCCAAGGGTATAAAACCCTTAAAAATGGCAGAAAATTCGTCTTAGGGTTTCTCCTCACAAAGTTGCACACTAATGACTAAAAATTGCAAAACTATATATAGAATTTAGGGGCTGACGGCGTCACGTTGTAGGAGGTGACGCCGTCACCTCGCCGCGGCTAGGGTTCCCGGATGGTCTTCCTGACGCCGTCCCTCTTTAATCCTCCAAAATCCACTCTGGCGCGTCAAGGGTTGACGCCGTCACAATTGTGCTTGACGCCGTCTCTCTTTAACTTAAACCGTGACGGCCTTGATCACCTTAAAGGGTGACGCCGTCAGACTTCCTTTGTAAAACTTTCTGGCGCGTCACGTGTATTTGTCATATCCACCTCTTTTGCCAAGCCGTGACGCCGTCAGGAGCAATACTTGACGCCGTCACGTGTACTTTTCCAGCAGCTTTGGATACTTTGTCGTTTTCTTCACTTTTATGCTCCAAAAACGTCCAAAATGCTTTCTTTTCCAGATTTCTTCTCCAAAGTACCTAAAATGACAAAAGGAACGATTTAGGGCAATATTTGATCAAATAAATACGATTTAGGGCTTAAATGACCCCCTAAAAGCGGTACACTTTTCGCTTCATCACATGCCGTCCAATCATTGAGAACACTTGCAATTACCTTTTGCCTATGTGTGAGACCTAGGTTGAATTGTAACCCAAGGTGACTATTCTCTATGTGTGGGACCTAGATATATCCTCACACGTTCTCAAATTGGATGACTTAATCGAGTTAAGCGGTGAGATCTTGACACGAGGCAAAGATGGGACTAAACATGCCTACATGACACTAGTTGTTTGACACTAGAAGCCATGAGTCCCATAAGGATCTAAGAGTTTTACATGTAATACAATTGGTGATCGTCGCCTACCAATTGAATCTACTATTGCTAGCAGATCAACTGATGTGATAGTAGAAGCACAATGTGGATCTTAGCCCTTTTGCAAAATTAATTGTTTTAAATTATAAACATAGGGTAGTTAAATTACAAAAGGATAATTATCGAAAATACTAAAAATGAACCTTGTAAATTCAATTAATGAATTAATGCAACACAACCATAAACAATAGTTATTCTTTTCTTGTTAAAAGAACGAACTAAGTCGCTATTTCCTTGTAAGAAAAAGACTTATTCCTATCCTTTTTCTTTATGTGAAAAAGCCATAATAGGAATATTTGAATTTTCCTAATTCTAATAAAACTCAAAGAACACCTACTCTAGAAATCGTGATGTCTTGTAAAAGTCAAAACGGTTAAGTATGGTTACACATCTTACTCCTTCAAGGTTGTTTTATAACCCTAGTTTCGGTTTTGAAACCTTGAAGAAAAATAAGATATTTGGATAACTAGGGAACACGTTTTCTATAGCTACCAAACTAAAATGAGTTTAAATAATTAGAAGACGGAAATATCAATTAACCGCAAAAGTGTTAAAGGCAATTACTAGCATGATTACCTAGCAGTTTGTCTTAACCTACTAAGGTCCTACATACCCTTGTGGGGATATTCAAAGAAAGAAAGTGTTGGGTTCGTAAAACACCCAATTATCTTAAACAGGATTTGAACACAAATTAAGCTAAGTGTTTGCTAAACCGAGAACAATTCAAGTCACTGAGAGAACAGTCTCTCAGTGAGTCATCTTCAGGATGCTTAAGGCGAGTTCAATAAAGGACTCACTCTCAGGAAGACGGTACTCCCTGAGTAGGACTTAAGCCAAAGAAGAAGATGATGGTTCAGTGAGTGTTGGACAAGAACTCACTGAACCCCAGTCTCCTTAACAACAAAGTGATTGAAGACTGAGGAACCAATGCCTGAAGAAAAGGCGGGAACAAAAGGGAAAGATCTGAGAAGATAAAAGTGTCAGACCAAACACTCTTATCTTATCAGATACCAACCTTCCCTATTACGGCTAAAAGTCATGGAGTGTCAGCCAACAACTCCCAAAGTCTTGTTAGCCCTTTCCTATTGGTTCTTGGAAATGACAATTACTATTTGTAATTGTCAGACACGCTACCTCAACAACTTGTAATATTTTTAATCACTTATACTTAGATTACTTGTGTATAAATAGATCAGATGGAGAGAAGTTAAGTGTGCTTTGTATATTGAAAGCTTAGAACTTTTACAAAGTAACTTCTCTCCTACAAAGAGTATACAACTCACTGAGATAGCTCAGTGGGTATATTGTTACCACTCAAGCAAAACTTGAGTTTCGATAGGAGACACCACAAACCCTTGTCTATTCAATCCCAAGTGTTTGTTCCGCAAAACACTTGGGTAATAGATTCTTGGAATTATTTCTAATAAGAATTTAAACGTTGAAAAATATTGTGTTTTTTATATTCACGTTTTATAACTGTTAGATTTAATCATAAACATTGTATTAGTCATAAACACAAATAAATTAACTTTCTAGTTAACTCTAAGCGTGTAAAGGGAACAACAAGTGGTATCAGAGCCTCTGGTTTATAAAATCCTTTTAAACTAACCAAGAGTGCTCTAGGTTTTTAAAACCAAGATCCTACTATGGCTGATATCAATGTACCCCAGCTAGTCGACAAAAAGGGTGGTAGCTACTCCGCTGTTGCACCCAGACTTGAAGCTGGGAAATTTAGCAAATGGAAGAAGTGTATGATTTGCTATCTTACCGGTATGGAACCCTACTACATCACCTGTATCAGGGATGGCCCATTTGTCCCTAAGACAGCAGAAGGGCTAAACAAGCCTGAGGCCCAATGGACCATTGATGAGAGGAGGGTGGTCAATCAAGACCAACGCCTGAAAAGCATCCTTATATCATGTCTTCCTGACGATATAATGGAATCAGTCATCAACTGTCTAACAACCAAGCAAACTTGGGATGACTTGGTAAACAGCTTTGAGGGTCCCTCAGATACCAAGGAAAATAGGGTCATGGACCTTAAACTTGAGTATAATACTTTCAGGGCAAAAGACTCTGAAAGTCTCTCACAGACCTACACCAGATACAAGACTTTGATAAATGAATTATCAAATGATGGTGTTGTACTGTCTAAGCATGAGACAAATGTTGGCTTTGTCAACAGTCTCCCTGAGAAGTGGCTCAACTTCTCACAAGGCCTGAGGAATGCTAACCACATTCAGACCCTTGAGCTCCCTGAAATTTATGGGAAGTTTGTCTATGAAGACAACTTGATCTCAAGGAGATACCCTGACTCAAAAGCTCTTGAGTCCAAAAAGGCCTTAACCTCCACACCCATATCAACTGCTTTCTATTCTAATGATGATGTGCAGGATATTCAAGAGGATTCTGAAGAAGAAATTGATGAAAGGACTGGTGAGGAGTACCTGAACGAATTGAACTTGGAATTCCAAGAAAGGGCACTCCTTGCTAGTTCAAGACGTTTCATCAAAAGAAATCAGCCCAACTTTACAAAACCAAAAGCAAATGAGACCACTGAATGTTTTAAATGTGGTAAAAAGGGTCATTTTGCTAGGGACTGTTATTCTAAAACTATTTCAGAACCCTCTTACAAATTCTCAGGAAACAGTTCCTCAGGAACTAGCAAGTTTCAACCTAAAATGTTTCAGTCCACCCAACAATTTCAAAACAAGGGTCAAAAGGATTTTGAAACAAAATATAGGAAAATCAAAGCTAAACTTGCACTTCTTGAAACTAATCTCATATTGTCTCAGGATGCTCAAACATCTAAACCTATTCAAACAAAGAACAAGGTATTAGTAGCTGAAGCATATGACTGGGATGAATAAGAGGTTTCCTCAGATGAGGAAATAAGAGTTAGTGCACTGATGGCACTTTCTGAAGAGGATCAGGTGGCTGTGGAAAAAAGCCATGCTAGGAATGGAGAGTGGGTCAACATCACCATGAAGAAGGTAAATACTTTACTTTCTATGGATGATGATTCTGATTGGCAGTCTTACATGAGTTATATTTGTGTTGATCTAAAGTTTGTTGAGGAACAAAGGCTTAACCTGTTTTCAAAATATAACAAAATTGTGTCAGAATTGAATAAATGTAGAGATGAACTGCTTGCATTGAAACAAGCCAAACTAGAATCTATCACTCTACAAATTCAGAACACTAAAATTTTGAAACAAAACCAAGCCCTTCAAACTGAACTTAAGAAAGAAAAAGCTGTCATTGAAAGCTGGACCAAAAAGAACCCTAAGGTCTTTGATTCTGTGGGCTTAATTCCTAAGATAACTATAGGAATTGACCACCTCACTGAAACCTCCAGTGAGAGTCCCAGTGAAATGACCTTTGTTTCAGCTGGCATATCCTTTGAGCAAGAAATGGAACCCAAGTCAAATGACTGGATTGTCAGGGACAACCCAGTCAGTAAATTGCCAAACTTTGAGACTGGAAACATCTTGCTCCCTGAAAGTCAGGCTCTGAAAGGTATGCTTGAACTTTTTGACCAACTCAGTATTTCTGATCCAATCAGTGAGCCTGAATCAGAATCAACTCCTCCACTCCCTTCACTAAATACCCTTCAGGGTGCTGCACCAAGCTCAGACCTCCCACCATTGGTCTACTCCCCACACTCTCCAAAGGAGAGATCAGGAAAAGGTAGAATCCTCCTGAGAAGACCACCCCTTGAAGTCTCAGTAACTACTGATGACTCATCAACTTCAGTCCCCTCTGAAGTAGCAACCCAAAGTCCTGATCCAAGAATTGATCAGTTGACTGAAATGGTCAGGAAGCTAAGTGAGAAGATTGTATCTTCTGAAAAACCTTCTCAATTAAAGAAGGAACAAAAACTAGCCTCCTCAAAGACCAAACCCCTGAAAAAGTGTGAACTGTGCAACTATACAAATCATCTCACTGATGATTGCTACAGAGTCCTTTATTGCATGATTTGCAAAAAGGAAGATCACAGGACCTCTGATCATAAACAATGCTCAGTCATGTCAAACTTTTCAGGACTTAAGGCTCAGTGCCTGAACTATCCTTCTGATTCTAAGCAGAAACAGAAGCAAAAGGCCAAGCCTTTTCCACCTTGCCCATTGTGTGGATTCAATGACCATCATCCTGAGGATTGTCAAAATGACAAACACTGTGAATCTAGTGGAAGTACCACTCAGAAATCCTCAGGAAAAGAGAGGGTCATTCAGTCAAAAAGAGGAAAGAATAAACAATCCTCTCAGACTACTGAGGCTACCCCTGCAACTAAATGCAAAACATGTGGTAGCTCAGTCCACTCAACCACTGACCATGAATCAATTAATACTTTCATAAAGACCTACAAAACCAAACCCTCCATGAAATGGAGTCCTAGAAAGAACTGACCCAGTTTACTAATTGTGTAGAAGCATGCCAGGGATCCTATTTGGCATCTAGACAGTGGATGTTCAAGGAGCATGACTGGTGTTAAGGAGTGTCTGCACAAATATGTGGAAGAACCAGGACCCAAAGTGATATTTGCAGATAATTCAACATGTCTCACTGAGGGTTAAGGTTCAGTAAACTGCAATGGTATTGTCTTTACTAGGATAGCTTATGTAAATGGTCTTAAGTACAATCTGATCAGTGTCAGTCAACTATGTGATGCAAAATACATAGTTCAGTTTGATGATAAGCAAGGAACCATCTTCAATGCAAATAAGGAAATTGTCCTCATTGCACCAAGAAAACAAGATGTTTATGTACTAGACATGTCCAGTCTAACTCAGGATGGAACTTGTCTCTTTGCTAAGGCCACTGATACACTCAACTGGCTTTGGCATAAGAGACTCACCCACCTGAACTTTAAAAACATAAACAATCTTGTAAAACAAAACAAGGTCCTTGGCTTACCATCACTTATGTTTTCAAAGGATAAACCATGCTCAGCTTGTGAAAAAGGTAAACATCACAGAGCATCCTTTAAAACCAAAACCAACTTTTCCATCAGGAACTGCCTACATCTTCTCCATATGGATCTATTTGGACCTATCAGTCCAAGGTCTACTAACCATGAGAAGTATACTCTGGTCATAGTGGATGAATACTCTAGATACACCTGGGTATTCTTCCTGATCAAAAAGAGTCAGGCAGCTGAAACAATCATGTCCTTTGTCAGAAATATTGAAAATCAAAATGACATTAGGGTCAAACAGATTAGAACTGACAATGGGACTGAGTTCAAAAATTATGAACTTGAATGTTTCTGTGATGAGAAAGGTATTTCCCAAAACTTTTCCTCTCCATACACACCTGAACAAAATGGTGTTGCTGAAAGGAAAAATAGAACACTCATTGAAGCTGCTAGGACAATGCTATGTGGATCAGTTATTTCCAACCATTTTTGGACTGATGCAGCCAAAACTGCCTGTTATACACAAAACAGATCCATCATTGTCAAGAGACATGGAAAAACCCCATATGAGTTATTCAAAGGAAGGATCCCTGACATCAGCTACTTTCATGTCTTTGGGTGTCCTGTGTTTATTCATAATCACAAGGATCACTTAGGGAAATTTGATGCAAAAGCTGATGATGGATACTTCCTGGGATACTCACTTGTCTCAAAAGCCTTCAGAGTGTTAAACACAAGGAGAAAGCAGACTGAGGAAACATTTCATGTTACCTTTGATGAGAGCACTGATGCAATCAGGTTCTCAACTGCCTCAGTAGAAGAGATAGGAATTGATAATTCTTCAAGATATCCTCCTGATGAATATCTGATGAACTCAAATAAGTACATTTTATTACCATCATTTATCCTATTTATTTGACTTGTTTTATTATATTATCTGTGAGAATTGATACGTTAATGTTTACTTTTGTAATTCTCAGGTAAAAACAAGTATTATGTGAAACTTGGCGATTTTGGACTAATTATGGAGCAAAACAAGCAAGAAGTTAAGAGTCTAGTGAAATGTACAAGATCAAGATTATTCTGCTCCAGATACGCCGCATCTTACTTATTATATACGGCGCATCACTATCAAGATTTCACAAGCTACGATCCAAGACAGTAAGGACATGCGCCGCATCTATGAATGGAGTTACGCCGCATCTTCTGGCGGTGTACGAATATTCCTGAATATATTAATCTTGGACCCCACGCGAAGTTAAGTCGATGCGCCGCATCTACTTATCCTATGCGCCGCATCTAGCCCTCAGACAGAAACTATAAATACCCTAAGGTCAGACGAATTTCGGGAGCCTAACATATACGAAGGACGAGAAGAAGAAACCTAAGCCGAATTCAGACGAAGTAGCAGCACAAGACACACCTTGAACGAAGATACAGGAGCTGTAAGAAGGTCCTGCATGTATTTAATTCATTAAGTAGTTTTGTTTTATTGTATTAGTACACTTTAATTGGTCAGGATTGATGGGCTTGTGTCATTGATTTAATCATGCACTTCAACTCCCCTTAAAATTGCTTTCCCATTAATTAAAGTTTATATGTTGATGTCTTTGGTGACTTTTATTAGTGCATTGATAACCTCTGTGTCTAGCTGAGCATTGCTTGGGTCGCCATGCCCCTTCCTCGCCTATTTATTGTATCGCCTATGCATTCTATCGTCTGTAGAAAAATAGGAAGAAAGATAAATAGGATAGTCATAAGTAATCATTAAGGGTTTACTCACCGATAAGATTAGAACCAACGAGAAAGGACTTAATCTCGATGCGTTGCATTGAACTATACACTTCATATAAAACTAGCAATAAAACAAGTGACAAGCTACTTAACTATCAGGACAGGTCTTCTTATTGTCTCAAGTATTTATCTGTGTACGTGTGTGCTAATCGCTGATTCGTGCTTATTAGTTTAGTTTATATTTAATCATAATCAAACCGTGCCAGTCTCTCAGGCTGAACCCCCCTTGCGTTAGATTAGGTTGTATAGCTAACTTAAGATATTAAAATACTGATTAGGATAACTAGATAATACGTTCCACTCTTAGTGATCGACACTCTACTTACCATTATATTCATACTGACCGGGTACACTGCTCGTTAAAGTGTGTGTGTTATTGATAAGTTGGCTAAATATAAATTTAAAACTTGAATACTGCTAAAACCACAACGACATACCGTGGGTATAAATTAGAGCATACGCACACGCGCATCAAATTTTTGGCGCCGCTGCCGGGGAGTGAATTGTTATTATCTGTTAATTTGATTAGTATTTTAATTAGGTTTTTCTTTTTAATTTTTATTCTAACCGCTAACTCTGTTGTATATTAGTTAAATTGCATTCATTGTATTTTTTGCATATTTTCTGTTTTTGTGTGTTTTTATTTTTGTTTATTTCCGTTTGTTTTTATTTTTGTTTTTCTTTTCCGTATTTTTCTTGTATTCTGCTATCGTTGTACTGAGCTAATTCAAACGATACGGCGCATCTATTTTCATAGATACGGCGTATTGCGTTTACTTTTTATAAAATACAATGCGTTTAATAAATTCGATACGACGAATCTTTCCCCAAGATACGGCGTATCTGTTTTTAATAAAAAAAAAATTTCTATACGATAACGCCATACGACGCATCTGCTTTAGTAGATACGGCGTATCTATTATTTAAATTAAAAACAGTTTTCGAATTATTAAACAGATACGATGCATCGATTTTTATCGATACGGCGCTTCTTCTGAATCAAAAATCTAGTATTTTGAAACGTAACGAAAATACGGCGCATTAACTTTTGTTAATACGACACATTTAAAAAAATATACGTCGATTTTTGATAACTTAATACTGATACGGCGCATTCTAATTTCTAAGCGGCGTATCTATTTTCTGAATAAAAGTCTGATTTAATTTTAACGATTATAAGATACGGCGTATCCAACTTTTTGGATACGGCGCATCGTCTGCAGATATCAGTTATTTTTATTCTTATATCCGTTTCTAAATTCATTAATCTCTCTTCTAGCGAACAAATCCTACTTACGATTTTACCTATGATGACAGGTTTTGCTATGGAAGACATGTCAGTGAACGGATATCTTGCTAAGGAACTCTTGCTTTCGGATTCATTCGTAGTGGAAGTTTTTGATGATGTCAACTTCAATGTGCTCATGATTGATGCCGATTTATTCTCTTGGGAGACCCCTCTTGAAGCTACTTATAAGGAATTCAGGCGCTTATGCAATATTCAAGATGGGATATTCTCTTATGATCTACTAATGAGCTACACTGAAGATGAATTGTTACTCTTATGGCCCATCATTGAATCTAAGGGATTAACTTGGACTACTATCGAAGAAAAAGATGGGAAATTCCGAATTGAATACATGAACTCAGCAAATGTAGTCAACAAATCGAGCAACAAAAGCTATGAAGTCCAACCTTTACAAACTTCTTATATGCCTTATTCCGAACAGTATTGGGGCTTTGATGAAAACTATCTGGATAACGAAAAATGTATGCTGAATCGGAGATACTATTTCATGGAAAGTTGGTAAGGTTGATGGACATCTCTTTGGAAGAGTGGCTTGAACTTAAATACGGTGATCCGAAATTTGCTCCTAGAAATGAAGTCAGACGGATTATGACCTCATGGTTGACACGAAGTTTTAAAGGACAATTTAATGAGTTCATGAAGATAAGAAGGAACATGATTGGTAACACTAGCTTTGACGTTAACCACGATCCTAACAATGTTGATTTTTCAAATTGGTTAGCTAGTAAGTTCAATAACCATAAGAGCATGGACCGTGCTACTAATGATGTGTTATGGGTATATTGGACGAGAGGAGAAGATGAGGAAGTAGAAAGCGACAATGGATCGTCTGATGACAATTCAATAATCGAGGAAGGGATTGAAGAATAATTCAGGATAGACATTGATGTGTTCAATTATGAGACACCTTTGTGCAAACAGTTCAAAGAATTTAATTACCTTCTTCAAATCGACGCTGATGTGCTTACTGGAGATCTACCAGGATTCAAAACTTATGATGATTTCAAAAACACCTGGTACTACGAATGGAATGACCAAATACCATGGGTTTGGGATAGACCATGGGAATTTGAGCATATTAATCACACTTGTAAACCTTTCCGCTTCAAGGATGGATTTAGTGAATGGCCAACCTGTGATTATAAGAATGATGGAACCTGTAATGGGGGAAGTATAATTGGAATGAAACGGGTTGGAAACGATGCATACTTTGAGGACGACGATTGGTATGAAAAAGTTGAAGACTGCCCACGTAAAGCAGAGGCTTTGCAAGAAAAAGGTAGAATCAACTACTTAAAAGAACTTAAGGGAGCATCGGACACTACTTTCTGGGAATGGGTACATGGACAATTTGATGATTACACAAATCTTAGTCAACGCTTACAATGGGAATTGAAAAAAGAATGGGATGAGATTCAAGATTATTATCAATCCTTTAACGTGATTAATTATGATCCCTATAATAATAACGATGAGTCGCGAGAAGAATTGATTGATGAACTTGATGACTATTTGAATAAGGATCCTTATTTCGAGTTTGTTGATAAAGACGAAGAAGAATTCACCAAGAGAAAATGTCAACTACTTGGGATCCCTTATAATAAGCCACCCATGATTATTTCTGAAAAATTTTAAATCATCAAATATTCTTTGGGACCTGATGAAGAATATGTTGCGATAAAGACAAAAAAATTTATTAGAATAAGTCGTACGGAAGAAAATGTTGCGGAGCTATACGAGAACATCTTTCGGATGAAAGAAGAAGGATGGCGCGTAACAAGAACAAAATAAAGAGCTGAACGTGAGTCTAACTTGAAGACTCTGGAATAAAGACAAGTGCTGACCGGGAGACAACCCGGAGAATTTTTATATTCTGTTCTGTGTCGAGTCAATCAGGCCGCAGAAGATACGGCGCATCTCAATCCTGAGATGCGACGCATCTCCTGCACTGGTCATATCTTACTTTATTTTTTCTGCATTTTTATTTTTGACTTTAAAACTTTTTGTCAGTTTATTTTAATGCGGCGCATCCCTGGTTAAGGATGCGAAGCATCTTCTATTCTGATTCGTATTTATTCCAGGCTCGATACGGCGCATCTTCTTCCATAAGATACGGCGTATCGACTGACCTGATGATTTTCAGTTTAATTTTTATGTTTTATTTTTACTAACTACTAATGTATTATGCAAGTTTGAACCTTCTTAACTTAGGTGTGTTAAAGTCTTGGTGGTATTATAGATTCCTGCATTTCATGTGGATACATCAATTATGAAGCTTAAACGTTCTCATCCACAAGGAAGATGATTTTTGCTCTTATACAAATAATGGAGGATCATACCGAGCAAATCTCAGGGGAGTTTTTCTGTTTTAATTCTTTTATTTTCCAGTTTTTAATCCTTTGATACAAACAACGAGGACGTTGTTTAACTTAAGTGGGGGGATTGGAGAATTAGAACACTTACTTGTCCTAAACTTTTTCAAAATATGCTTAAAATGTGCTTAATATATTAAAATTTAAAATGTTTAGTATGTTTTTGTTTAAAGTCTAAATTACATAGCTGCACACATGACATTATTTCAAAAATTGTGAACTTTTCAAAATTCACAAATCTATGAGTGTGCCGGTGACTTGTAAACTTTAGAACTTGGCTTGTATACTATTCGAGACCACCATAATAAGTATTATTTACATAATTGGAATGACTTGTCTAAATTGGTAAATTTCTAGGATTACACCCAAATAGCCTTTATATGTTATGTGTTATTAGCTAACTACACTGGTTAGTTAACCCCCGTATAAACCCTTTTGTTACTCTCACTTTTAGAATAAGATACCCCTAGAAAAACACTCAGAGCCATTCCTTTTGTTTCTTACACCTTTGTTATAATGTTTCGTTACACCCTTACACCTTAGCCTACCCTATAGATTAAAATCCGTGGTTGGTAAATTACTTTAGGCAAAGTGTGTTTCCTTACATTACCTGTGTTCGCGTGCGTAATTGATTATCTTTGGTTGAGTCAGGAAATTGCACAATGCAATTGGAGTGAAAGTAAATATTGTATATCTTTGAGTTTATTTTTCGTGTGTTTACTACTTTCACTATTACCGTTATTTCTGAAGTTATGAAAAGTATGGAAAAATTATCCAGAGTTATCATCATAGTGATGTGGTGAAATTTTACACATCTATGTTTATGTTTCAAGTTCAAAAAAAAAAAAAAAAAAAAAAAAAAAAAAAAAAAAAAAAAAAAAAAAAAAAAAGGAAAAGTTGGAAGTTTGTTTAACCAACTTATGTAAAGTTTTGTATTAAGTGGTCAATATCACCACTAGTTGTTGTATATTATATTTATGGATTGAATGGGAGTTGGACGTTATGGGAACGCCAATTAAGGTTATTCTTTGATTGAGATCTTGTTGAGTATAATTCGTGTCTACCTAAAGCGTGTGTTTCAAGTGTTAAAGCGTGAGTTATTCTATGATATGAGTCTTATTCATGGGATGGTTGGGATAGCAATTTACCACACTTAGGATTTTAATTTATCTGTTTTGTTTATTTTTCATTTTACACCAATTTATATCCCAAATATTATCCATACCCTATATTATTCTTTATCCAAACCTTTGATTTATTGAGATTAGGGATTTGAGCAATCTTAAGTATCGTAGTCGTGGATTCGGCTATGTATTTATGATTTTGTCTCCCTTTTTGATATAATATTATTGGTGAAGATTACTTGGTCCTATCTTTAGCCTATTCGAGTTAAGGATTTGAGCAATTGCAAGTATCTTGTTCGTGGATTCGATCATGTATTTGTGATTTTGTCGCCTTTTCTGGAATTTGATATCGATAGAGATTAAGAAGAATGATTAACCCTTAACCAACAAACCCTTTTTACCGCTTTAGACTTGTTATTCCTTGGATTTAGTGGAGGAGATGCGTATACTTGCCAAGCTTATGATAGAATATTCGTCACGACTGGACAGTTAAACGATTAGATTTGCTTTTATCAAATTATTTTATTTTACTTCTAATTCGTTAAGTGTTTGGTTGTGTGATTATGACAAAAATGAATACATGCTTAAATATAAAAATAAATCCTAACATCTTTTAGGATACATTTTCATAAGATTAATTCTAAAGTTTACTTGGGGACAAGTAAAGTTCAAGTGGGGGGATATTTGATGAACTCAAATAAGTACATTTTATTACCATCATTTATCCTATTTATTTGACTTGTTTTATTATATTATCTGTGAGAATTGATACGTTAATGTTTACTTTTGTAATTCTCAGGTAAAAACAAGTATTATGTGAAACTTGGCGATTTTGGACTAATTATAGAGTAAAACAAGCAAGAAATTAAGAGTCTACTGAAATGTACAAGATCAAGATTATTCTGCTCCAGATACGCCGCATCTTACTTATTATATACGGCGCATCACTATCAAGATTTCACAAGCTACGATCCAAGACAGCAAGGACATGCGCCGCATCTATGAATGGAGTTACGCCGCATCTTCTGGCGGTGTACGAATATTCCTGAATATATTAATCTTGGACCCCACGCGAAGTTAAGTCGATGCGCCGCATCTACTTATCCTATGCGCCGCATCTAGCCTTCAGACAGAAACTATAAATACCCCAAGGTCAGACGAATTTCGGGAGCCTAACATATACGAAGGACGAGAAGAATAAACCCTAAGCCGAATTCAGACGAAGTAGCAGCACAAGACACACCTTGAACGAAGATACAAGAGCTGTAAGAAGGTCCTGCATGTATTCAATTCATTAAGTAGTTTTGTTTTATTGTATTAGTACACTTTAATTGGTCAGGATTGATGGGCTTGTGTCATTGATTTAATCATGCACTTCAACTCCCCTTAAAATTGCTTTCCCATTAATTAAAGTTTATATGTTGATGTCTTTGGTGACTTTTATTAGTGCATTGATAACCTCTGTGTCTAGCTGAGCATTGCTTGGGTCGCCATGCCCCTTCCTCGCCTATTTATTGTATCGCCTATGCATTCTATCGTCTGTAGAAAAGTAGGAAGAAAGATAAATAGGATAGTCATAAGTAATCATTAAGGGTTTACTCGCCGATAAGATTAGAACCAACGAGAAAGGACTTAATCTCGATGCGTTGCATTGAACTATACACTTCATATAAAACTAGCAATAAAACAAGTGACAAGCTACTTAACTATCAGGACAGGTCTTCTTATTGTCTCAAGTATTTATCTGTGTACGTGTGTGCTAATCGCTGATTCGTGCTTATTAGTTTAGTTTATATTTAATCATAATCAAACCGTGCCAGTCTCTCAGGCTGAACCCCCCTTGCGTTAGATTAGGTTGTATAGCTAACTTAAGATATTAAAATACTGATTAGGATAACTAGATAATACATTCCACTCTTAGTGATCGACACTCTACTTACCATTATATTCATACTGACCGGGTACACTGCTCGTTAAAGTGTGTGTGTTATTGATAAGTCGGCTAAATATAAATTTAAAACTTGAATACTGCTAAAACCACAACGACATACCGTGGGTATAAATTAGAGCATACGCACACGCGCATCAATATCTTTCTGAAAACAATCCTTCTACTCAGTATCAAGATGATGCTAATCTCTCCTATTACATAATCCCTCACAACCTACCTAACCCAACCATCACTGAGTTTGTTGAGGCACATGCAAACACTGATAAAATAAATCAGTCTGCTCAAAATACTCAAGAACCAAACCATCTCAGTGAGCTGGTAGACACTCAAGATCCAATCAATGATCATGTGTCTACTCCAGAACCAACCCCTCTACCCAATCAAGGCTCTACAAGTTCAAATCAGTATCCTGGACCTCAAGAAAGTTGGACTAGGTCTCAGGACATTGAACTTGTCAATATTATTGGAGAGCCTACTGAAGGCATGCTCACCAGGAGCATGTCTGCTAGTCTAAGAGCAGCCTCAGCCAATGAATGCCTATTTGTGGACTTCATTTCCACAATTGAACCCAAAAGTGTTAAAGAAGCACTTACACATCCAAGTTGGGTTCAGGCCATGCATGATGAACTGGAACAATTTGACATAAACAAGGTAATGACCTTGGTCAAATGTCCTGAGAATGTCTTAGTCATTGGCATGAAATGGGTATTCAAGAACAAAACTTATGAAAATGGCATAGTTATCAAAAACAAAGCCAGACTTGTAGCCAAAGGCTATAATCAACAAGAAGGCATTGACTATGAAGAAACATTTGCACCAGTAGCTAGGATGGAAGCCATCATGATCTTCCTTGCTTTTGCTACATACATGAACTTCAGAGTATACCAAATGGATGTTAAAAGTGCATTCTTAAATGGTTCACTGAAAGAAGAAGTTTATGTTCAGCAACCTCCTGGATTTGAAAGCCATGAGTCTCCTGATCATGTCTGTAAGCTTCACAAAGCCCTATATGGACTGAAGCAAGCTCCCAGGGCATGGTATGAGACTCTCTCAGCCTTCTTAATCCAAAACAAATTTGTCAGAGGCAAGATAGACAATACATTTTTTATCTATAAGACAAATAATGATGTCATACTAGTACAAGTGTATGTTGATGACATCATCTTTGGCTCAACAAGTTTCAAACTTTGCAAACAATTTGAAAAACTAATGGCAAAGAAGTTTGAAATGAGCATGATGGGAGAACTGACATACTTCCTTGGTCTACAGATCAAGCAGACTGATAGAGGAACCACTATCAGTCAAGAGAAGTATGTAAAGAATCTACTGAAGAAGTATGATCTCAGTGACTGTGCCTCAGTCAAAACTCCCATGGTTCCCCCAAACAACCTTGGTCCTGATCTCACTGGTAAACCAGTAAATCAAACTCTCTTTAGAGGAATGATAGGATCACTGATGTATCTACTTGCATCAAGGCCTGATATCCAATTCTCAGTATGTATGTGTGCCAGATATCAATCTGACCCAAGAGAATCACACATCACTGCTGTGAAAAGGATATTCAGGTACCTGAAAGGTACTCCAAACCTTGGATTATATTATCCAAAATGCTCAGGCCTTGATCTTAAAGGATACTCAGACTCTGACTATGCTGGATGCAACATGGACAGAAAAAGCACCTCAGGCTCTTGCCAAATTCTTGGTGGGAAACTAGTCTGTTGGAGTGCTAAGAAGCAACAATCAGTTGCCTTGTCCTCAGCTGAGGCTGAATATGTTACAGCAGCTAGTTGTTGTGCAAATGTACTCTGGATGAAAAGTCAACTCAGTGACTATGGAATTCAGTACAAGATGGTACCCATCTTTTGTGATAACACAAGTGCAATTGCAATCTCAAACAACCCTGTTCTTCATCAGAGAACAAAACACATTGATATTAGATATCATTTCATCAGGGACCATGTCATGAATGGTGACATTGAATTACACTTCATCCCTACTGAATATCAGTTAGCTGATATCTTCACCAAACCTTTGGATGAACCAACTTTCACAAGGCTGAAAGCTGAATTAGGAATGTTGGATATAGAGAATCAGTCCACTGATTAAATCCTTCCAACTGAAGTGTAAATTCTTAATACCTCAGGTCCCTGACTCAATGTGTACATCAGTGAAAACTAATCACTGAATCCTCAACCTCAGGAACTAAACCCAAGTTCCTGAAATCTTTAGGGTTCAGGAACTAAACCTAAGTTCCTGAATCCTTGTTGCTCAGGAATCATTCCATATTCCTGAATGATCAGTGACTAATCTCAAGTCCCTGAAAAACATCACTGAATGAAAAGTCATTCAGGGCCCTGAAAAGGACATTAAATACTGACTTAAATGCTCTAAGTATCTAGTTAGTAAATGTCCGAGGTTGGTAACTGAACTCTTAGTAAATATAAGAATATTTGTTCCTTTGCCTTTCTGGCATACACCTCATGGGCCCCCACTTCCCAACTTGGCATTCAATGCCCTCTCTCACACAATACACTGTGTGATGATGGAAACTCTGCAACTTCTCTTTTTGCAGAAACTGCTCAACTGTTCACTCTGCCAATTGTGAAAAAAGAGGAAAAGTGGAGTGGTGGCATTTAATGCGGATCTCAAACATTTTATTCAAAATAATTTCCAAAAATTATAGTTTGATTAAATAAGATCACTCAAATGCCAAAAATGCCCCCATCTCCACTATCCTATAAATACCCATCCAAAAGAAATCACACACACGTTTTTGAAAATTATAAGCAAACTCTGCCCTTTTTCTCTCTCAAAACAAATTGTGTGTGTGTTCTTAGCATTTAGAAACATCCGACCATTTTTTTTTGACCAAAACCAGATCATAAAATGGCTTCCTCTAATGCTATAACCACCGCCCCCAATGTGAACTTCACAATGGAGGGCGTGGACCTGACCAAAAACAATGTGGTTGGAAATTTCCACTATCCCCAACAATATGGGGGTTACAAGGATGTAGTTAAGTATTTACAAAACTGCTTCCTTGCCACAGCTTTTACAACCACCCCAGAAGTCGTTTATAATGACTATCTCAGGGAGTTTTGGTGTACCGCAACGGCTACTAGCCCTAAGGACACCAAAGAGTCGATCATCACTTTCACTGTGATGAATGGGACTAGGACTCTCTCCCTGAACTACAAGACCTTCATCATGGCCACAGGTCTTAACTTTGTTGAGAACTTTGAGGCAAACCCTACTGATCAGGAAATAAAAGCTGAAATGCTTTTCCTAGGGCCTCATGATGTTAGGCGTCCTACCGAGTCTCCTGAAGCCTTGCTGGCAAAGGCTCCAATAGTGAAGACATGGTTTCACCCTGTCTGGAGACTTATGATGACATTCGTCATTCAGGTACTCGGAGGAAACAAATCCTCCACTGAGCAGTTGAACTCATCACAACAATTGATGATGTTCAGTCTCTTGGAGGGTAGAAAAATTGATATCGGAGGAATAATCTTCCGTGACCTCGTGTCAAAGCTCTCAGGGAAACATAGGCAAAGACACATGTCTTATCCTAGGTTCATTTCCTGTGTGCTTCAGGATCTTCTTGGTTCTGACTACTTAAGGTCTGACGATCAAGGTACAAAACCTGACGTCTTGCATAAGACCAACTTTAGTAGTGACATTACTGAGGTATAACCAGTCGCCTTGACCACCTGCATGTTAATGGTGATTCAGGGTGAAAATATATGCTCACCAGTTCCTTCACCAACCAAGAAGGTGAAGAAGACCAAAGGGAAAGGGGGACAATCCAGTAAGGTGGTTAGACCTAAACCACTCGTCACTGAGACTGTTGCCTTAGGTACCAAGAAAGTTGTTGTGACCTTGACCTCTGAGACTCCCATAAAAGATACCACATTGGCCACAAAACAAACGCCACTGGAGGGTGCTGAGCAATCATCCTCAGTATCCTCGGGCAAACCCTTTCCTAATGTCCCTACTGACAAAAACAAGTCAGAAGGGTCAGGAGCATCCACCCACTCACATCCTAATGAAGGCACTGATAAATCACAATCAGAGCCTGAGGGAGTTCAGGGTTCTATATCCTCGGTGGAGCAGTACTACTCCACTGAGATGGGGACCCATACCCATTCACATCCCGTTAACGTCTCTAAGCAATCACACTTAGAGTCTCAGGGAGTTCAGGCCTCTAAATCCCCAAAAGGACAACACAATCGTGATGGGAAGGGAGGCCATCAACAATCACCAATAGTGCCTCATGATTCCACTGGAAAACACCCATCAGTGGATGAAGGCGCTCAGGGGGACAAAGACTCGGAGGGATATAAACCACCCGCCGATACGGAACCCAAACCCACCTCAGGCACTTTTGTTCTCTCAGGAACTGACCCTAAAAGTCAGGCTGGGCAAACCCCCCCCCCAGTTATTATGACTAGTCAGGCTGGTCAAACCCCACTAGTTATTATGACAAAAGAGTCAGGACCTGGCCACAACGAAGGTGAGCCCTCTTCTGAGGGGGAGCCGGATATCCTGAAGGCTCTTTCTCTGGCTGACTATGAAAATTTGTTGGCTGATGAGTCAGAGGAGGAGATTGATTTTGGTGATGATGATATCCCTGATGCTGAGGAGGAAATAGAAAGTCAATTAAGCCCTCCTCAGCCCTCTGAGAAACAACATTCTTCTCCTCATCCTGAGGATCAACCACCCAGTTCTCAATCAACCTCATCATCATCATCAGGTGCTTCAACCACTCCTAAGTGGTTGCAAAAGTATGACAATGCTCGTCCGGCTTCTGAAAGACAAATGGCAAAATTCTTTCGCAAAGCCAACGAAGGTCTTTACAACTCTCTTACGGATGAGCAATGGGATAAGCACACTGAAGTGGCAGCCTCCTATGCTGACTTCAGGGCTTCTGTAGAAGAATCTCAGGCAAAGATTCTTCAGGCCGCCACCCTCACTGATAAACAACTTGGCGACCTGAACAAATCTGTAGATGACATAGCCACTGGACAGCATCAGGAACTGTCCAACATCCTCAAGGCTATCGAATCAGTACAAGAACATCTTACAGATGATCCCACATTTGTCAACAGACTGGATGCATACTTGGCCTCTCAGGCGTCCACCTCCACCAGCATTACTGAGCTTCTAAAGCTCCTTCAAGGGGTAGATCTTCAAGGTTTAAGGACACAGCAAGAGTCCATTCATCAGGCTGTTATTGCATCCAAGGAGCACCTGATCAGAATCTCCTCAGCCTTTGAGCAGCTCTCAACAACACATAATGAGCTGGTCACCCACTACACCACCCAAGTCACTGAACTCACCACCCACCAGAAGGAAATGGATTCCGAATTAAGTGCCGTGAAGAATGAGACTTCTGAAACAAAGTCTATGATCTCAGACATCCTATCCATTCTTCAGGCCTCTCATACTCCTCCACCTCCTTAGTCAGCAGGTGTCTCCACTGAAGCTCCACCATCTGCTGAGGGGGAGAAAAATGATGATCCTCCAATCCCTGATCCTACTTCTGCTTTGGTAACTGTCCCTGAGACATCCACCAGTCAACCTCCTCCCATTGACAAAGGGAAGAAAATCATGGTGACTGAAACAAACCCTCCTCCTGAAGCACGCTTAGTCAAGGCTTCAACTGAAAGACGTGCAGATCCTGATGCACCGTTCTATGTTGATTTAGAGGATGGGAGAAGGGACTACGGGACTCCTGAACAACTTGCTGAAATTTTACACCAAGAAGAGCTCAGGAAGGAACAAGAGAAAGAGCTGGAACTCAACAGGTTTGAAATTTCTAAGGTTGCCAAAGAAGTGATCAAGGAGTCTGAGAAAAAGGACATCAAAGGGGATGAGTTTCTCAAGCTTCAGGTTGAACTCCTTAAGGAACACAACAAACAAGCCAAACTTAAGGAAGAAAAGAGGCAGAGGATATATGAGAGGTATGTATGGCACATGACCAAAACCAAGGATGAAGGCACTATCACTGACATCTCCATTCACAACACCAAACCCCTGAGCATAACGATACATAGAGGTCCAAGAAAGTCTGAACACCTTCCAACAATCAAAATTTTAGACTATGGGTTAAGAGAATGGGATATGATGATGCCCATCCTAAGGAAGAAAACCACAAGCAAGAATGCCCCAAACCTTATCAAGTCTTTGAGTGCCAAGTATGATGAACTCGCAAGAGTGGCCAAGAGTCTCGGAATTGACCATGATAGGGCACTTGCTTCTCAGGGACTGGCTATCCCTGAACTTACTCAGAAGACTGGGAAGAAAAGAAAAGCTGTGGATATTGAACCTGAACAATACATAGCTGCACTTCATTGCAACAGGACTACTCCTCATGGAGTCAAGTTCCGTCCCAACCTGGTCATCAAGGAACCTGAGTATGGTATCTTCTTTGTGGATGAATTTGGTCAGGAAGCCTTTCAAAGAGTCTCTGACATCGATAAAGTGGAAACGACAACACTCCTTGCTTACAAACTGATGGCGCTTAATATCAGGAGACCTGAAAATGAGGAGTTTGTCAGGCTGATGGATCAAATGATGAAGGATCGACCTGATAAAGAGGTGTTGATGTCAAAGAAGGCGAAACTTGAACTCATGGGTCTTGTTCAGGAACCTTGAGTATTTTGTACTTAGAATAATAGGACTTGTAATGATATGAATAAATTGATAAATGTTTTGCTATATCAATATCCTTATTTATTTTCTAGTACATTCAGTACGAGCAGAAGACTTTAGCTCACTCATACTGATCAAAACACTTAGGCATAATTTATATCCAAATAGGGGGAGATTGTTGGGTTCGTAAAACACCCAATTATCTTAAACAGGATTTGAACACAAATTAAGCTAAGTGTTTGCTAAACCGAGAACAATTCAAGTCACTGAGAGAATAGTCTCTCAGTGAGTCATCTTCAGGATGCTTAAGGCGAGTTCAATAAAGGACTCACTCTCAGGAAGGCGGTACTCCCTGAGTAGGACTTAAGCCAAAGAAGAAGATGATGGTTCAGTGAGTGTTGGACAAGAACTCACTGAACCCTAGTCTCCTCAACAACAAAGTGATTGAAGACTGAGGAACCAATGCCTGAAGAAAAAGCGGGAACAAAAGGGAAAGATCTGAGAAGATAAAAGTGTCAGACCAAACACTCTTATCTTATCAGATACCAACCTTCCCTATTACGGCTAAAAGTCATGGAGTGTCAGCCAACAACTCCCAAAGTCTTGTTAGCCCTTTCCTATTGGTTCTTGGAAATGACAATTACTATTTGTAATTGTCAAACACGCTACCTCAACAACTTGTAATATTTTTAATCACCTATACTTAGATTATGATGAAGCGAAAAGTGTACCGCTTTTAGGGGGTCCTTTTGTCATTTTAGGTACTTTGGAGAAGAAATCTGGAAAAGGAAGCATTTTGGACGTTTTTGGAGCATAAAAGTGAAGAAAACGACAAAGTCTCCAAAGCTTCTGGAAAAGTACACGTGACGGCGTCAAGGATTGCTCCTGACGGCGTCACGGCTTGGCAAAAGAGGTGGATATGACAAATACACGTGACGCGCCAGAAAGTTTTACAAAGGAAGTCTGACGGCGTCACCCTTTAAGGTGATCAAGGCCGTCACGGTTTAAGTTAAAGAGAGACGGCGTCAAGCACAATTGTGACGGCGTCAACCCTTGACGCGCCATAGTGGATTTTTGAGGATTAAAGAGGGACGGCGTCAGGAAGACCATCCGGGAACCCTAGCCGCGGCGAGGTGACGGCGTCACCTCCTACAACGTGACACCGTCAACCCCTAAATTCTATATATAGTTTTGCAATTTTTAGTCATTAGTGTGCAACTTTGTGAGGAAAACCCTAAGACGAATTTTCTGCCATTTTTAAGGGTTTTATACCCTTGGATCTCCCATGTTTAATTGAAGATAAGTAATCATTTAATCATTCAATATGTCTATGTGTTGTTTGATTATATCTTGTTTTTGTCTTTTAATTAACATGCTAGGCTAGATTTATCTTGTGTTTGCTTAGATCTAATGAAACCTAACTATTGATTATTGATTGTTGGTGTGTTATTAATTGTATTGGATGATGGTTTATCGATGTTAGGCTTAAGAAAACTGGCTAACCTCCTATACGGTAACTTGCTTGAACGTCTTAAGAAACATGAACCAATGCGTACTAAGGTTTTTATGGTTGTATTTAATGCATGAGCGAATTCTAGTGATCCCATGTTAGGAGCTTCTTAGCCGGCTCGACATAGGAGTGAAGTAGGAGCTTGTAGAGTTGGGGAAGTACGTACGCCACCCCACGATTGGTATTAAGGAATACACCCGTCATCCACGCAATTAATACACACTAATCAACCGGTAAAAGATAGTTAGGGAGTAAGGAAATCTAAGTAAACACATTTCTCTCCATATAAGTTTCACAACCTTTTTATTTTCAGTTATTTTATTTTATTTGCATTTGTAGTTATTTGGGTTAGTTGACTAGCAACTAATTCCGCCCACTCCTTCAAACCCGAGATTTTACTTGCTTTCATAAAAATACAAAAAGAATCTTCCCTCACCCTTAGACCTATTAGAGTAGTTTTTCAATCCTAACGACACTATTCCCCTAGAGAACGATCAATCCCCCGGTACTTGCCACTACACTATACTACATCGGTCAGGTACACTGCCTGGTGGGGATTGCAAGCCTCTTGAGATCCCTCGAGAGGTAAAACCTGTTGTAAGGTCGCAAACCACGCATCAGATTACTTGTGTATAAATAGATCAGATGGAGAGAAGTTAAGTGTGCTTTGTATATTGAAAGCTTAGAACTTTTACAAAGTAACTTCTCTCCTACAAAGAGTATACAACTCACTGAGATAGCTCAGTGGGTATATTGTTATCACTCAAGCAAAACTTGAGTTTCGATAGGAGACACCACAAACCCTTGTCTATTCAATCCCAAGTGTTTGTTCCGCAAAACACTTGGGTAATAGATTCTTGGAATTATTTCTAATAAGAATTTAAACGTTGAAAAATATTGTGTTTTTTATATTCACGTTTTATAACTGTTAGATTTAATCATAAACATTGTATTAGTCATAAACACAAATAGATTAACTTTCTAGTTAACTCTAAGCGTGTAAAGGGAACAACAGAAAGAAAGTATCCAATCGCCACTCACTCTCCACTGGTGATGTAACACTTATAAATGTTGTCTAATCCAGTGGGAGCTACGTGATTATATTACTGGTGACGAAACACATGTAATGTTGTCTAATCCAGTGGGAGCTGTAAGCTTTATTACCTTGCAAGTTGCCCATCTTATTTTCAGATTGTCTTGAAATAATACATTACTTTCCACATGTTAAGCATCATAGTTTATATAAGAACCATTGCATAAATTTTATAAGATAACTTGTCGCGTTCCTGAAATGTTATCTATAAAATTGTTATGCATGATTCATTATTAAAACGATAAAGTTCTACATATCTATATTTTGATTTTGACAAAAAATCATATGTTATCTTAGACATTGTCATATTGCTCATACAAACAAACGAGCGTAGTGTTGTCTGTATACTCTCATGATGTTGTGCCATGCACAAGTGGGAGAAATCTTAATTGTGTGCAAGGTACAACATATAACAATATGACTAATGGTTTTTCTTGACTGCAAGGTAAGAAACTAAGATTCTACTAGGACTTCTACACATAAAATGTATGTTGCCCTAATTAGAACAAATATCAAGATAACATGAAAAGCTACTTCAACATATTCACTGAATTGTTTAGTAAATATGATTATGTTTTCTTGTAAAGTCATAATCATGAAGTATGAAATTAACTTGAATTTACTATTGAGGCCAAGTGTCGGCGCTCGTAAATTACTTTAGTTGAATATGTTTAGGTCTCTTGTAAAGACACAAACATCAATTCCGTTAATTGTTGAAAGACTTATAACATAAAGTAAGACGTTAATTTGTTATGTCTTCTTGTTAAGACATGTACACTTACGACGCATAATGTTAAATGTTTATGTTTTCTAGTCAAAACATACACATGAAGTAAAGTATGCAGTAGGCTAAAATTACTATTGATGCCATCTGGTTTGACTTGGTTGGCAGATATGTAAGCCAAAAAGTATAAGTTCATCTAATGAGTTGTGTGATAGTCTCACAACATCAGTCCTCATGGAATACCACAACTTTATGGTATGTCCATCATGGAAAATCAAACACTATTGATATTGTTTGATCTTTGATGACTTAAACTGTTTTACCTCCAAAGCTATCAAGGTTAGAAAATTGGATGTGCCATGTGTACACTCAATATGGTTCCAACCCAGAAGGAATTTAAGACACCATTGTATTATGGCATGGGATGAATCTCATTATGTCTTGATTGAAGTTCTGAATTTGTTAACTACCTAAGAGTAAGTAATTAACAAACTAGAGTCAAGAACTAACGATGTATTTTGGATGTCCTACTTGAAAACAATTTATTGTTACTCAAGATGCTGAGTATCTAGAGATTAGTCTCTACATACAAAAGCAAGTGGGAGCACCTCTAGATCTTGAAGTTATTCAAGAGCAACCTTCTGAGTACACTTGCTAATGTCATACTAAGGTTGAACATACATATGTTAAACCATAGATTGATATCTCTCATTCATAAATCCGCAAGGATACCTCTTGCACCTGAATGATATAGTTTTTATATCAATGCTAAGGGATATAAGTTGGAGGATCATAGTGAACATGCTAACTACAGAAATGCATTATTAGATATTGTATCTGATGAATAGCTCAAAACTATGAATGTTAAGATGCAGTCCTTGAAAGACAATCACTCATGGAGCTTGATTGATCTCTTACCAATTAGTTAGACTGTGAGGTTAAGAATGAATTTCTTGATGAGAAGACTCAAAAGTACAAACTTGTACACACATTTAATACACGCGTAGTAAAAGGAGTTTACTCGTACTCAAGAAATTGACTATGATTAAATCTTCCTACCTACAAACATTAAATGCATAAAGATGATTAATTGTCATACCTGTTTTCATGTAAATGAAATATGACAATAGGATATCAAAACACTTTTCTTGTTGATTACCTTTGCGAGGACGATGAGTAATCAAAAGGGTTTATGAATCCATGTAATCTTTATTATGTATACAAGATAAAAGAATCCATGTGTGAATTAGATCATGCATCTAGGAGCAGAGATCTTAAGTTAATTATAAAATCATTAATTTGATTTTCATTAATAAGATTACTCCTAAGTACACTGAGAGCAAGTTGGAGCACTATATTTATTTTCTTAAATCTCATATGTCATTAACATATTAGAAACAATATTTCATCTAAGCTAGACTTTAATCCTTAGCTTGGAATGAAGTTTCTCTTAAGGGATTTATAAAATAAGACATACAACCTTGTTACATATATGTTTATTAGAATAAACCTAAGCGGTTATTAAGTCTAAACACAATATGACACGTTATTGAGGGGAGTCTCAATGATTGATCACACTTGATGAGATTGAACACATGAATGGAAATCTTAAGTTCGACTAAAGGATTCATTATGCAAGTCGTATTATGCATTGGACTATATATATCATTTGCATGAATGCAAGATGAGTTGATAACAACAAATATCTAAGTGAAAGTCATTAGATAATTGTTAAACGAACATTGTAATGGACCTACAATGTACCAAAGATATGTTCAAACGTTTACAGATATTTGAGGAGCTTTGTTTTGTTTGCATACACTGATGCTTATTTAACAGAGATGATGCTCAACCCTAGTCGTTGTAGGATGTCATCATGAATGATGAAATTGGTGACTAGATATGCTCGACTGAGAGCATTAATGCGTTATACATTAAAAGAATAAGAATACTTTACAGTTTGAGAAACTGTTGAGATGATTGTCTAATGTAGGTGTTTTGCTAGCTTCAAACACCCTATGGAATGTATTGTTGCAATACTCGTCTTGTACTTGAATGCACACATACAAAGGACAATCATCATTCAAACCTTTCATGAGTTTTGAAACAAGTATTCTCAAAGTTTACTCAGATGACTACTTGTTGTCTTGTACAACATGATTCGATCATGGTGGGAACATCGGATTCCGACCTATGAGTAGTCTTATGCATATCTGTTTTTAGTATTTGGATAATGGAACTGTAAGCAGTCGTATTATATAATGAATTGATATACCTGGTATGATCGTCTTCATGTATACTACTGTGTTCTATATTTGCATGTTTAATCCATGAATAATTTATTTATTCTAAAATTGTCCATTGCCAGTTAACGATACGGGAGTATCATCAAATTAAGGCAAATGTGAGCGTGTTGGTGATTATTTACCAAACTCACATATTGTTCATTGTGATGAACATTGGACTGACCCAACCTACGGGCATTCACTACATGGATCATCGTCAATAGTGAATCTCGCAAATGGTTATGTCTCTTATCCTTAGACTTGAGATGCAAGTAGGTCTTGCATGTGTGGAATTTCATTCCTTGATATGGTTAAACGCTGTCCTGAATAAGGTAGTTATAAAAACTATCTTCAGGAGTGATATGAAACACATGAATGACACGTGCAGTCAAAATAGGATTTGTTCCTCCACTTGTTATGGAGTTAGATACTATTGGGCCCCTCGATGAATTGGACAGATGTTTGTATGGCCGTACCCAAATGAGATTAAGATGAATCTTGATCCACTTGGTAATCTTGTTCAATATCTATATCGAGAAACATAATAACTAATAACTAATAACTAAGCTAGTACTTAGTTTATTGGATTGGATTGGACCAACAAATGGGCAAGCCCATTTGAAGCTCCATATGGCCGGCCATGGTAAGGAGAACAAGAGAGAAAGATCAAGGTGGTTAAGTGTAACTTTTCCTTGATTACCTCCTAATTGATTTTGTCATTAAGGAGATTAAATGACATTAAACTAATTGCCACTTTTCTCTCCCCTCTCCTCTTGAAAACCCACGGCTCAAAAACAAAACCCTCTTAGGGTTTGTGTTCTTTATCCCTTCTTTGCTAAATCCATCATAGGTTGTTGTAAGAACAAGTGTTACGTGATCAAGACTAGCATCGGGTGGTTATCCGTGACGTGTAGCGTGTTTCATTCTTAGAGGAGATCAACATCATTGATCTCTTGGGTTTCTCCATCTCATATTGGTGATATTGGTGTTATTGGTGCATCCGTGATCACGCTTCAAAGGTATAATACTTGTATTCATTTATATGATTGATCATATGGCTATATGGATCCGTTGTTGGTGATGTTATCCGCTGCGTTTATGTGTTTAATATGTGATTATATATTCAACATCACCTATATAACAGACTTGATATATGAGAACAGGTTTTTTAAAAGGTCCCTTAACAGGTCCGGACTTGATATATGAGAACATGTTCTTTAACAGGTCCCTTAACTGGTTTGCTTATGTTTTTTTGGTTTGAGTTTAGTATTTTTGTTAACAGGTCCCTTATCAGGTTCCTTATTGTATAACCTGTTAATTTTCGTGTCGTGTTCGTGTTCGAAAAAAGTGACACGATTTGTTATCGTGTCGTGTTCGTGTCTTATCATGTTCGTGTCTTATCGTGTCGTGTCGGACACGATATGCCAGCTCTATTGTAACCTATATTTTTGCAGATTTTCTTCTTGTAAATCTGCCTTTTTATGGTTTTCTTCCTCTTTTGTGAGGCTGTTATTTATAAAGATTGGCTGTTCAAAAAAAAATTCTAAGCAACCTTGTTTTATTAACATAAAAGAAAGCAAACATGATTTTGAGAACATACATAACTAATCTCAACAATTAGCTAGTTTTTTTTATTAAAGTGTCAGACTTTTTTTTTTTTTTTTTTTTTTTTTTTTTTTTTTTGAACGGCAATTTTATTAGAAACTAGCAAGGAGCTAGAAGAGATTACAAAGAAAAGTATCTAGGACATTTCATCCAAGCGTTCCAATCATAATTAGATTTACATCTATTAGAACACCAAGAATAAGACAAACGAACAATGTCATCAAAAAGAAGCTCCAAACGCAGCTGATTAGGACCGAACAAAACTTGGTTACGAAACTTCCAAATAATCCACCAAGTGACATAACAAGTACCTTCCAAAATCTCCTTAATCTTCGAAGGTAATCGGATATTGTTAAGCCAAACAATCCAATCACCATACGAATTAAAGTCATGAATATCCAACTCCCACCAACGAGCTACCTTTAGCATCAAGGAGCGAGCTAACTGACAAGAGAAAAGGAGGTGTGAGGAAGATTCCACGGCAATACTACATAGCGGACAAAGGATAGTGGGAATGTCAACACCTCGCAAAGAAAGATTAAGCCTTGTTGGCAACTTATCCAAGCAAACTCTCCAAAGTGTCGGACTTGGTTTTGCATATCCCTTCCAAAGTCACTAAAAAATTTGTCACTTGTTTATAAAGAAACTTAACTATAAATCACATTTTGACCAACTATAAAAAAAGTACTTGTACTACAAATTGTTTATTTAAATTTCAAGGCACGATATGACTATCGATGCGCACATTAACTTCGTCAAAAAGAAGTTTGATTTAGTTTCACGAGGCCGTTTGCAATTTTGCATTGTTTCGGGGAAAATTTTGTGAAAAATAAAGATGACATATGCATATAGTGAAGTAACAATATAATACTTTATATATAGTTGACTTTCAGTTTTCAACTTTTAAGTAGTACATTCACGTCGGCCGTTGGTTGTTAACGAGTCAAGCTTTTAATGAGCTACTCGAGTTCAAGCTCGTCTATTTTGAGTTGAGCTTGAAAATTATTGAGCTCGAGTCGAGTTCGAACAAAAATTTGTTCTCGATTAGTTTCACGAGTCAAGCTTATAAATCCAATACTTGGCTCGGCTCACTCAAAAGCTCGTTTAGTTATTCGAGTCAAAATGAATTAAACGAGATAGTCGAGTTTAACGAATCAAACGAGCTAATCAAGCCAAAAAGAAAACTACTCCCTCCATTCCAAGCGTTGTTTGCCTCGTTTGTAAGGGTGCTTTGCAATTCTTCTCTCTTTCGACGACTAGTTTCTTGCTAGTGCCTTGATATACTTTCTCTTAGCACGGTTCGAAAATATATCATGACCACAGGACATTTTGGCGGATATCAAGCTAGAGCATACAGATTTTCGTCTAGAAAGTCATCATCTTACCTATACGGTGTTAAACTTCGAATATTGAGGAAGAACGTACTAGTTGAAACATATGAACCTTGGAGAAGGATCTTCAGTTTTTTTGTGTGTGTGGATTATGGCTTAATTAAAGGAGGTGTAGAATGTATAAAACAAGGATCTCAAGTAATGCATTTAAGTTCGTTGCCGAATCCTCCATTCATTGTATATATATAGCATGTCTATGCTAAGAAAGCCACAGCTAGACCATGCATACCACTTTTGCTACACCCACTGACCCACATACTCAGAGCCATATTTGAGGGTGTGCGAGGTGTGTAACTGCGCACACGTACGGTCTCAAAGTTGTAGGGGCCTCATATTTTATATCCGTTATATATTTTAGGTCCTCAAAATTTACTTCCAACACCAAAATGTTAACGATAAAATGGAATTATGTTCTAGACATTTGTTAAACTCGTATTCAAGTGGTCGAGAGTGACGAAGAACTTGTAAAAAATTAAGGCTAGATGGTTAAAATATCATCATGTTTAGGTATCATATAAACTTTGCACAGGGAATCCGTTAACTCACCTACGACACTGCACGTACGTACTCTATATAAAACAGCAGGATTTTCAAAATAAGGACTCATACAATTCAATAGATGAACTTAGTTAACATCATTTCGCGACCATTGAGGTAGCGATCAGTTAGTTCCTGCTATATTTCAACTTGAGCAACTGAAAACTATGCAACTCTAATACCTATATATACAACCATTTGAAGAGAACTATATATAGAAACCAAAAGTGTGAGATAACATAAAAACCAATGCTCAAATTAGAGCTTTATTAACATACATATATAAGACATTACATCAGTTTGCAAGTGCTTATCAATACATTATACATGCATGGCATTATGGTACCATTGCAGCTTAAACAGAAATATTATGAAGACCGAATAATCTTTTATCTTATGCTTCATTTGTAATAGTTAGAACTTGAAGGACTAAACTCGTTAGATAGAAACTTTGCAACCGAATAGCAGTTATAGAAAGTAGTTATTTCGGTTAGGGCATGAAAGGTTGTGTCGGTTCATGATACCGATCCAAAAAACCTATATATATGTTTGTATATGTATCGATACAATGGTTACAAGATTAGAACAATAAAACATAATTTACTTATTCAATTGATTTGCAACTTTATATATATATCGATCTAGTTTTGGGACAACAATTGGCATCAAGAGCAAAGGGTTTACACACATCGAATACAATCAGTAAAAACATCAAAAAAAAACCTTAACAAAAGAAGCCATTGATACGCTTAGAAGAAGATACTCGCTGGTCTTTTTCGTTAAGCAAGGGGACGTTTGTTTTCTTAATTCTTCCAAGGAAATAAACAAGTGTGAATAAGGAACGCGTAGAAGAGATAGTGCACGATCTGTTTTGCGTAGAAGTTGCAAGTGTACAACATCCAAAGTGAATTGGTGTTGAGGAAGAACGGTGAAGACTTTGTGTAGGAACCGGTTAAGAAAAAAAAAACACAAAGCATAGTGGAACGCGAATTCTAGAAGCGCGAAGAGACATTGTTGTTAGATTAAAACGTATACGTTGGAAAGAGGAGTGTGTGGAGTTTTGTGTCGCAAGAACACAGGGACAACAACAATGCGGGGAAGAAACAAGACAAGTGACTGTCGTTGTTTCATTGGAACGAACCAGGAACGCAGCAAACTTTATTTTGGGTTCGGTGTTGTTACCAGGGTGTGGTAACACAAGGTTGTGTGTGGGAGACTGCGTGATCTCAATACCGAGATCAAATTTAACACACAAAGAAGATAACGTGCGGTGTGGTATTTGGTTATTTGTGTGTTGAATTCAAAAGAAGCCGAGTGAAGGCAGCAGTAACAACAATTTCGACAACAGCAGTAACAAAGGAAAGCCGAGTGAAGGCAACGGAAGCCGAGTGAAGGCAGCGCAAGATTGGAATATAGACTCGTTGGCAAAAGGAAACACAAGCAGATTCGACAAGTGATTAGAAGGGGTTGTGCAGTTTTTTGTTTGGCTTGAAAACAAGGACAGCGACAACAACAAAATAAACCGAGAAGAGTTGATTGAATTTTGGGGTCGAATAGCAATTTGGAAAAGCAACGAGGCACTAGAATTTGAAAGGGAATTAGGCGCGTGAAAATAAGAACAAGTTGGTGACCGATTACAATATACGGAACAACGAATACATCTCGTATTCAATACAAATTTAACAAGGTCACAAGTTTCAATTTTCTGGATTTCATTTTATATTAAAATAGTATAGATCATATTAGTTTATACTATTAGGAAAATCCCGAAAACTATTAATTGATCCCGTAGTATTTAGGAATTTCGGAAACTATATATATATATTCCATATTAGGAGATACCATACTAAGAAAATCATTCTCATACGATTTAGAAAGTGAAAATAATAAGGAACACTTTTAACATGGCCGGTGATGATACTAGCACATCTAACACACCAAAAACCGTAATACCGATTGCACAATACCAATGTCCAAAATTGAAAAACACAAATTACACGGTATGGGCTATACAAATTAAGGCAATATTAGGTGCACAAGGTTTATGGGAAACTATTGAATATAAGGATAAGGCGGACGTAGATGATAAGAAGGATAAAGCAACAATTGCTTTCTTATACCAAGCGTTAACCGAAGATGTGATCTTACAAGTAGCGAGTTGTAAGACGGCTAAGGAATTATGGGAATCATTAAGGAAGAGACACGTTGGAGAAGAGAAAGTGCAACAAGCACGACTACAATCATTGATGATTGGGTTTAACTCACTTCAGATGAAGGAAGATGAGACGGTGGATGCATTTGCAGACAAGTTAAACGGCTATGTCACGAAGGCAAGAGAACTAGGGAAAACTATAGATGAATCACTTTTAGTTAGAAAACTATTAGACTCCACACCAGATAGATTCATTCAGATAGTAGCATCCATAGAACAAACAAATGATCTAGACGACATAACCCTAGATGAGATCATTGGAAAACTCAAGGCGTTTGAGGAAAGGATAAAACTTCGAAAGGGAGGACAAGTTGAAGGCCCGGATAACTTATTTTTCGCACATGGCGAACACTCAGATAAAGGAAAGAGTTTTAACAAGCGTGGAGGTAGATCGAACTTTTCACGAAGAAACTGGCACAAAAATAAGAATAGGAACAACTCGAATCATAAGGAAAACCAAAATAGGAATTCGAGTAAGTTTGATTATAGCAACGTAAGGTGTTATAATTGCAATAAACTTGGACACTTTCAGAATAAATGTAGATTAAAACCAACAACTCAGGAACAATCAAACCTTATCTTAGAAGACGATGAACCATCACTGTTAATGACTATGCACGAAACCGAACACGAGGGAGTGTTGTTGAATGAAGGCCAAATTCAACCAGGGAAATATGCTTCAAAGGATGCAAGCATATGGTATTTAGATAACGGTGCAAGTAACCATATGACGGGAACTAAGAGTCATTTTAAGGATATAGATGAAAGCGTAACAGGACGAGTACGTTTTGGAGATGGATCGTATGTACAGATAAAGGGAAAAGGCTCTATATTATTAGGTTGTAAGAACCAAGAACATAAGGTAGTGACAGATGTATATTATATACCAAACCTTAAGAGCAACATACTAAGTCTAGGACAACTTACGGAGATAGGTTGTAAGGTGATAATGGACGGAGATAAATTGACTTTGTATGATAAAAGCATGAAGTTGTTGATGAAAGTAGAAAGATCTAAGAATAGACTTTACAGTATTAGATTACAAATAGACACACCTATTTGTCTCTTAGCAAATGTAGATAACCAAGAATGGTTATGGCATGCTAGATTAGGTCATCTAAATTTTCATGTTATGGACAAGATTACTAGGAAGGGTCTAGTGGATGGAGTACCTAGAATAAACCATGCAGGACAAATCTGTGATGCATGTTTATTAGGAAAACAAAGTAGAACACCATTTCCAAACCAAGCTAAATTCAGATCTAAGAACCCGTTGGACTTGATATATGGAGACCTCTGTGGTCCTATAAGTCCAGCAACACACTCAGGCAAGAAACTAATATTCTTGTTAGTAGATGATTGTACACATTTTATGTGGGCTTACTTTCTACAATCAAAGGATCAAGCATTTAGTACATTTAAGGAATTTAAACAGAAAATAGAAATGGAGTTAAGATTGAAAGTGAGGATGCTAAGAACAGATAGAGGAGGTGAATTTACATCAAATGAATTAACACAGTACTGTAAGGAAAATGGAATAGCACGTCAGTTGACAGCACCTTACTCACCACAACAGAATGGAGTAGTGGAGAGAAGAAATAGGACAGTGTTATCAACGACTAGGAGTATGATGAAAGCTATGAAGCTACCCTTAATTTTTTGGGCGGAAGCAGTTAGACATGCTATTTACATATTGAATAGGGTACCTACAAGAGCCCTGATAGATAAAACTCCATATGAAGCACTCTACAGTAGAAAACCAAACTTAGAGAACCTAAGAATATTTGGATGCACAGCTTATGCAAAGATAACAATACCTCATTTGAAGAAGCTGGATGATAGAAGCATACCATTGGTTTACTTAGGAGTAGAGGAAGGATCAAAAGCATGTAGGTTATATGATCCAATGACACGGAAGAAACACGTTAGTAGGGATGTTAAGTTTATGGAAATGAAGCCGTGGGATTGGAATAAGATTGGAGAAGATACAAGTACACAAGACACATTTTGGGCTAGTTTTGTGGAACAGGGAGTTGACACTGAGAATGTTACACCAGTCAACACAGTAATCAATGATGATATTGATTTTACGTATCTAGAACCGGATGCAATACCAGATCCAGGTTCACCACATACCCCACCAACATATACCTACGAACCTAACTCAGAAGAGGATGAACGAGCAGCTACTTTTAGTTCATTAGAAAGCTCAGATCAGAGATTTGATGATACACCAGTACGAGGATTAAAGGAAGTAACTGAAATTTATAAGGATGCACGTGTAGTAGAAGCACCAAGCCTATTTTTCACAGAAGAAGAACCTCGTAACTATAAAGAAGCATCAGTAGACAAGAAATGGATTGAGGCCATGGAGATTGAATTGGATTCAATCAACAAGAGCAACACATGGTTTCTTACTGAATTGCCAGAAAACCAAAAGGCAATAGGACTTAAATGGGTTTTTAAAACCAAAAGGGATGCAGAAGGAAAGATCATCAAGTATAAGGCACGGTTAGTAGCAAAAGGATATGTACAAGAGCAAGGAATAGACTTCGATGAAGTATTTGCACCAGTTGCTAGGATAGAAACAGTACGATTGATATTAGCATTAGCAGCATATCATGGATGGCAAGTACACCATTTAGATGTAAAATCGGCATTTTTACATGGAGATTTGAAGGAGGAAGTCTACGTTTCACAACCTGAAGGTTTTGTACAGCCAGAAAATTCAAGAAAAGTCTATAAGCTTATTAAAGCTTTATACGGCTTAAGACAAGCACCGAGAGCTTGGAACATGAAGCTTGATCAAACGTTAAAGTCATTAGATTTTAAGAAGTGTAATCTCGAGCAAGCAGTCTATACAAGGAGAAACAAGAATTCTACGATTATAGTTGGAGTTTATGTAGATGATTTGATAATCACGGGCACTCCAAAGAAAGAATTAGATTTATTTAAATCACAGATGGAAGAAAAGTTTGAAATGAGCGACTTAGGATTGTTAGCTTATTACCTTAGGATATAAGTTACACAGACAGGAGGAGAGATTACAATCAAGCAAACAGGATATATTAACAAGATCTTAAAGGAGACAAGTATGACGGATAGTAATGATACGAAGATACCCATGGATCCAGGTACTAAGTTGGTCAAGGCGGAAGATGGAAACTCAGTTGACGCAACTTACTACAGAAGCTTAATAGGAAGTATCAGATATTTACTACATACAAGACCAGATCTTAGTTATTCAGTCGGGTTACTCAGCAGATTTATGCAAGATCCAAAGGATCACCACCTGAAGGCGGTAAAGTAAGTAATTCGATATATCAAAGGAACAAAGGAGCATGGCATAATTTACAAGAGAGAAGGCGGCTGCAAGATTACAGGTTACAGCGACAGTAGTTATGGAATCAACACTGATCAAGGAAAAGGAACTACTGGAATAGTATTTTATTTTGGAGAGTCACCCATTACCTGGTATACTCAGAAGCAACCGACAGTGGCGCTATCATCATGTGAATCAGAATTCATGGCGGCTACTGCAGCAGCATGTCAAGCCTTATGGTTGAAAAGATTACTTAGTGAATTAACTGGAAGTGAAGAAAAGAAGATAACGCTGAAGGTAGACAACGTTTCAGCAATAGCACTAGTGAAGAACCCAGTTTTTCATGGAAGAAGTAAACACATCGACATTCGCTATCATTTCATTCGAGAATGCGTAGAGAATGGGCACATCAATGTGGAACATGTCAGCGGAGAACTACAAAGAGCAGATATTCTAAGAAAGGCTCTACCAAGATTGAAGTTCACGACAATGCGACAGATGCTCGGGGTTCAAGATTTAAAGAGAAGCAACGATCAAGATTAAGGAGGAGAATGAAGACCGAATAATCTTTTATCTTATGCTTCATTTGTAATAGTTAGAACTTGAAGGACTAAACTCGTTAGATAGAAACTTGCAACCGAATAGCAGTTATAGAAAGTAGTTATTTCGGTTAGGGCATGAAAGGTTGTGTCGGTTCATGATACCGATCCAAAAAACCTATATATATGTTTGTATATGTATCGATACAATGGTTACAAGATTAGAACAATAAAACATAATTTACTTATTCAATTGATTTGCAACTTTATATATATATCGATCTAGTTTTGGGACAACATATTACACGGTTGCAAGCTTTATAGTATCAGACTATCAGGGGTTCGATCAGTAACATTCGTACATTTTGACATCCATTTTAAACCGAAAATAATAATTACCTTGTTGAGTGTCAGGGGTAACAGAAACAATTCCTCGGGTCATCCAGAAATCGCCAGTGCCACCAACAATCGAAAACTCCCTAATCTTTTCTGGAAATATATCTGCACCCATAATATTTATGGTACCTTTATATTTAAGTAGAATTAAAAACCATAGTGAAAGCAAACCAAGCATTGAGCTCGTCCTTCTTATCATAAAAGAAAAACCCTTGAGCGCGAGCAACAGGACGTGATAAGAGATGTTTGTCTTTCGTCAGCGGATCATCGAAGACAACCATCATCCCATGGTTGAAATTTCCGAGGTTGGTTTGGTTCACGGCTACAACTGATGTGGCGTTAGCGGCATCAGTGCCATTGAAGAGGATGTCATGATAGTAGACCACGAATCTCTTGCATGGTTTCTTCTGGTCTAGTTGTTTCGAATGAACAAACAAGATCAGTAGCGAAAAGAGAATGCAAAGAATGTATGTGTGAGTAATTTGCGCCATTGCATGCAAGTCAAGGTGCATTCAAATGAATATTTGTGTCCCATATATATAGTTGCAAAATGAATTTGTTTCTGGGAGGCAAACTTGTGAATAAAACTAAAATATTAGAAGAAAAAAAGAAAATAAATAAATAAATAAAAAAGGAGAGAACATCTCACCGGCCTAAAAATTACACCAGGATCAACTCTTTGCCAAATATTACTTTTAATTGTAAATATTTTGTAGTAATAGATTTGTTTTAGGGCAAAAAGGGTGAAGTGTGTTATAAACTTATAATAGTACACTTCAAGTTGCCATCGAGCATTGTGCAGAAGGTAGGTACAGGTGGAATTAGTGCCGGTAGGTACATGCAGGTGGAATTAGTGCCGGACCTAACGCTTATAGGAGTCGAGTTTGTAAAAGTTGTAATTAGAGTTAAAAGTTTTTTATTTTTTCTTGAACGAATCTGTGTAAAAGTTGTAATGCAAAAGTTATTAAAAGTATGTTCAAAAAGTTATACATAATAAATCGACATCTCAATTGAAAAACAAAAACATTCGACCTGACAATCCATGTATGCACAGCTTAAGTGATCAAAACTTGAGTCCCAAGTACAAAACTATTGATGTAACATTTAGAGACTCGAACTCGGCCAATCCTAGACAAAACTATTCATAACGTTTGTAGTACGTACCTGAGTACAAATGGATATGATATGATCGATTTTACATCAAGACTCTACGTACTACAATGGGGGACTACAAGACTCGATAATAGATATGATTCTTTTAACTTTTGCAACCTGAGTGTGAGGCTACTCATCCGATGCTTTTGGAGAATTTTCAGGTGTCTTCAAAGATGGTGCAGCAGTGTTGCCTTTATGTGCCATGACAACTGATCGAAACTCGTCAACAACTGATGCATCTCTGAACTTGAAAGCAAACGTCGAGAGACCATCTTTCCCGTCACTTGTACTGCTTAAACATGCAAATGTGATCCCTTTTTTGTCCATCTTTGTCAGCTTCATGTTGGGGAAGATGCTCGCGTTTAGAATCAGTCTGTAATTCCCTCTTGCTCTCATCACAAGCCTAGCTTTTTTACTTCCGGATGTTAAACGTTAACTTTTAATTCTCCTTTGCCACGCTCTTTCCACCCGCCATCAATAAACTCGAAAAGTGCAGAATCGGATGTAAATACAGTTCTATCATTTTCTTCACCAGTCTCGACTTGAACCTCATGCATAGAAGGTATTTTGCTTCTTTCAGTTTTATCAGGTTTGCTGAATAATAATGTGTTTCCGTTGGTACCAAAACTGATTGAAGGGAAAGTAGGCAGGTTGTTCGTTTTTGGGAATGAACCAAACGAAAAAGTTGAACTAGAAAATCCTGTCCCGACAAGTCCTGTAAATGCATTTTGGCTACTGGAAAGCTGTTGGAATGAGTTAACAGATGCTGGTGCAGTTGTACTTTTGTCATTTCCCACTGAGGTGTCCTTGTTTCCATCTTTCTCTTTATCGGCTACGGAATCAGTTGGTTCGGGTTTTCTTACCTCATCTGAAGTTTGCGCAGGCTCGGTTTCAGCAACCTTGTTTTCTGGTTGTTTACTGTCATCTTCTTCCTTTTCATTTTTCTTATTATTTACGCTACTTGGTGATTCCACCTCCTTTTCAGAAGCGGTTTTCTCAGTTTCTTGTACATTATTAACAGGTGCATGAGCGGGAGTGGAATCTGTGGGAGGTACCAAATGAATCGCTGCAAAAGGATTAGATGAAGGGGTTGAAGATGGTTGACTGCGTTTGACTTTCACGATTCTTCTGTTTGCTATTACTTCCTCACTTGCCCTTTTAAATGTGCTGGTTTCTTGTCCTGGAACCTCTTCTTCATCATCAAGACCGGGGTTGTTGTCTCGTGATAACTCCCTCCCCGCAGCTCTTTTTGTAGAGGGTTGAAACATGTTATCTGCATCCCCCATTACAAGTTTTGATGATGGGCGTCTCGACTGAAGCAAAAAGGTGATTCTGCAAGAAATACATAAAAAAAGAAGGTTAAAAACAAGCGTCTGTAAGAAAAAACGAAGAAAATAAACTGAACATAAAGCCAATAAAATCGACAGGCGCGCCGTTTAATTAGCTTGTACAGGATCTACATTTCCTAGCGTTATTTGCTCTACTACCCTTATGCAGCACCTGTATCGTCAATGTGAAAGATATATCCGTCGACTAACAAACCATCACAATCAACGTTACATTACTTTCGACACGTACACTACAGCTTAATAAAAAATAACCTTAACCCTTGACTCGTTTAGCCACGTTCATATAAAACACATTTGAATTCCTTCAACAAAATCATGCATAATCGCATTCATATCTAGAGAGTTATATTATCTAATACACTGTATCTACAATTCTACATGCATATGAGCTTAGCAGCTAAAAACTATCATTTTGTTTGTTGGACGGAACGATATGAACAAGGTAACGTATAGAGCACTAAATGCCTATTTGGTTAAGCAAATGGTGCTAATATAAACGGGTAAATAGACAAGGTCTTCCCTGTTACTCGATGTATGCTGCCTGACCGAAGTATCCGTGTAACCATTTCCAAACCCTTTCCCTTGAAGATGTTTACATAGTGAGGTTGGAATCCATTTTCCGAATATCATATACTTAATAAAAAGTGCAAATTAAACCCAAAAGCCCTATCCAAACCTATAGAATCCGAGACACACAACTATGCGCCTATTCCGGTACCTGTTGATCGTGTTACGCACACTATTTTTCCAAATGCCATAAGGCTCTCCATGTTGATCTACGAACAATATGAATGGAAATCCTCAAACAACATCTGAACCGGCCTTAACGAAATCTAGTTTCTCTAGACTAAATATTTAGACATGTTTTACGTTAACTAATCAAACAACAACATCAAAAAGCACCAAATTATATAAAAACTAGTATAACAAAATAATAAAGGTTAACATGATTACCTGTAAAGTAATAACATAAAGAAACTAACCTAGCTAATTCATAGGAAAAGTATAAACATGCATGCATGGAATCATTGTCTATACGAATAAGAGAGTATCAATAAAATGAAAGGATAATAATACCTTGAAAATATTTCGCCGTTAATTTAGGTCGATGTTTGTGTCAATATGATTTACCATAGTGTTTTGTGACGGTTATCAAGTGGTTAACACCCTTGGAGACAGAGGTCAAGGGTTCGATCCTCACCCCTTGCAAGGCCGGAGGTCCTTTTCTACCTTTGGTAGAACTGGAAGTAGGTTCTCTACCTTAGGTAGGGGTAAGTCTGTCTACATCTCAACCTCCCCCATACACCGTGGAAGACGGTATTGGGACCCATAACCCGTGAAAGACGGTATTGGGAGTTACTTTACTTTACTTTGTTTTTAGCGAATAATTTTTTTTATTACTTCATGTATTAAACTTTCAAATTTGATCACTTTCATGTATTTTGTGACTTTTTTTGCCCTTCCTCGTTAATAAGAGTGTTAATAATTGAAGAGTAAAATGGTAACAAAATTTACCAAAATGACAAAATTTGAAAATTTGTTACTTTAATTTGCAAAAGGAATTATTTGATACATAAAACGGAAAAGATAGCAAGTTAGATACACTTATTGTAGCATTTCCCCAAATAAAAAACTTTATAGAGATACAAGTGCATTTTAACACCCAATTATTACTACTACCTCCGTCCCAAAATAAGTGTCCAGTTTGACTTTTCAGAATTAAACTGGTTCAACTTTGACCTTAATTATTTTTGTGGGTGTTATATAATATTTGATGCAAAATATATAAATAGATTGGGTTTTAAGTGTATTTTTCAATGGTATAATTTTTCGTTGAGTAGTATATCACACAAAAAAAATGTTTAAAGTAAAAGTTGAACCAATTTAACTCTGAAAAGTTAAATTGAACACTTATTTTAAAACGGAGGGAGAAGAAAATAATACTTGTGAGTTATGATAACATTTCAGCAGCAAAGCAACCTTGATGGTCACATATCCAAATGAAAGCCCATTGCCCAATACTACTACTCATTGGGCCGATGATATATTTCCACTGTCAGTTCTTCTTTTCTTACCATTATGAAACATAGAGTGTTTTTTTTTTTTTTTTTTTTTTTTTTTTTTTTTTTTTTTTTTTTTTTTTTACTGGGTTTCTTCAAAGATTTATCATTTAGGGGGCGTTTGGGTTAGCTTATTTACCCGGCTTATGGGCTTATTTGATTTTGGAAAACCCGATAACCTCACTTTTTACAGCTTATTAACTTTTGCTTATTGGCTTAAGCCAATAAGGTCATAAGCTTCAATAAGTGAGCTTATCGGCTTTTCCAAAGTCATATAAGCCCATAAGCCTGTTAAATAAGCTGATCCAAACACCCCTATTAGTTATTTAGAAAATGTAAGTAGCGAAGAAAAGTTAAACCAAGTTTAAGTGTTTTTTAGAAAATGGGGTATTTGGGAAGTACTTTACACAGCAAAAAGTTAAATGAAACTTGTATATAAGACAATAGATATTTTGTTAAGTTGATAGTTAGAAACCGGTGGCCACGTGGTTTAACTGGCGAGTAATCGTTGATTTTCTAGAAGAGAGACGATTTGGTGCGAGTAATCGTTAATTGGTGCAACGTTTATCATTGTTAGGTCATTAAACTGCATGCTATGTTCACCTCTGATTTTAGAATTTGTTAGTGCATAACATTGTTATGATAGGTGGTACTGTAATATTTGTTATTTGTTAACAGTTTAAGAGGCATATTCTGATTATTAGCTTTTGTGCTTTGAATCACAGGGTATGTCAATAATTTTGAAGTGCATGATCCACACAGAGTGGGAGAGATACAAGTTGAACTTTTGGGAAGGATAAAATATTGTCGAGCTATATCATACAGGCAAGACATAAAAGCTCATGAGATTGAGAATTATAGATTTATAGACTGCGTACCCTTCCGACACAGCAGGTTAATTTACCATCCATAAATTCTCATTATACCTTTTAAACTGTTGCTTGAGTATGAGTTTATTTGCCTCTGATAAACACCTGCATTGAAGTATATGCATTTTATTAGCTTGTAGTCTTACTACCTGAAGCTAACCTGCCATATTGTTGACTAAGGTGTCGTTTGTTTTTTCAGAGCTTTTACCTTTTCATCTGCAAACTATGTCTGCAGAAGAAGAGGTACATCTTAAGCTCTTCATCTGCAAGAATAAGACCGTTTGTTTTTTGTGCTATTGAAGTACTTCTTTCCTTTTTCTTCATTTTTTTTTTTCTTTTTCACTAGTATCTTTTTTTGCTATTGAAGTACTTTTTTTTTCTTTTTTTCTTTTTTTTTTTTTTTTTTGTTATTGAAGTACTTTTTTTTTGGCACATCTAAAGTTTTCATCTGCATGGTAGAAGAATGTTTGTTTTTTGTGCTATTGAAGTACTTTTTTCATAAGAAAACAGACGAAAACGTAAAAAACAGACAAAAACATAAAAACGGTCGAAAAAGTAAAAAAACAGACGAAAACGAAAAAAAAGGTTAAGAAAAGACGAAAACGTAAAAAAAAGTCGAAAACGTAAAAAAAACAGGCGAAAACTTTAAAAACGGATGAAAACGTTAAAAAAGACGAAAACGTGAAAAAACGGACGAAAACGTAAAAAACGGACGAAAACATAAAAAAAAACAGACGAAAACGTAAAAAAAGGGTCGAAAACGTAAAAAAAAGACAAAAACGTAAAAAAACAGACGAAAACGGAAAAAACGTAAGGAAACGAACGAAAACGTAAAAAAACGGACGTAAATGGAAGAAAACGGACTAAAACGTAAAAAACAGACGAAAACGTAAAAAAACCGTCGAAAATGTATAAAACCGTACGAAAACGTAAAAAAACATATGAAAACGTATAAAAATGAATATTAAGAAAGAGATGTAGGGTTTGTGAAAGAAGAGGTAAGAAGTGAAAGATAATGTCTGAAATTTAGAAGAGGAAAGAAGTGAAAAGAAGCACTTATGTCTGCAAAAAAACAAACATAAACCTCTGCCTTTCCGCAGACAAAAGAAGTGAAAAGATGGAAAAAGTGTTTATTGGGAAAAAAACAAACGACACCAACTCAGTAATCATGCGTATAGAACTTGAAAGATTGGCTTGTGACCATTAAGATATAACCAAAAAATGCCGATATGTAAACACACGTAACCTTGCGTAACATACAAAAGACAGTCTATATATGGTTATTAATCTCTGGGCAACAATTCTTTTCACCTAATTACGTACAACTCCACTTGTTTGCCTTGGTACCCACTACCCATAGGTGATGTATCCTTAAATTTTGTGACACAGTATGTATGACACGAGTGGCGGATCTAGAAATTCACGTTAGGGTATGCACTATTTTACAAGTTTTGTGGGTTCAGATTTTTTTGCGGGTCGGGTATTTTCGAGGATTAAATTGGTTGTTCGGATTCGACTATCTTAATCAAAATTGGTTTGGTTTTGATGTTCATTAAGTATGATCAAAAGTGTTCATCTGTTTTTTTTTTCACAAATAATTTTTTATGTTTCAATTAGTGCGATCTATTCAAACATAAATCAACGACAACAAGTATACTTGGTACTAAATTAGCGATCCTAACTTTTCAATCGTAAATAAAAAAAATGAAAAAAATTTCTTCGTCTTCAACATACTGCCTCAACCTCTTCAAGTTTACCAGTGGTACTTTTTTTCTCTTCTTTGAAATCTATGGGTATGCATCGATAATTTTCGAGTATTTTAGAGGGTGTGCGCTCGTAATTTATAGTGTATTTTGTACTAACTATTGGGAGAAAAAATAAAAATAAACACACTACTAAGATTTTACACAGGCATACCCTGGGCTTATGCTAGATCCGCCCCTGTATGACACTACCTTGCAATCCTGGTTAACCATGTGACAAATGCTTGTGACTTTTCCGTCCTAATACTTGCCTCCTATTTTAATGTTAGCATTAGCTAAGCAATATCACTATTCACCATCGAGGCACACTCCAATTTCAATGGTCCTTCATTTAAATGTTGTATACAAAACAAATCCACGTGTCAACATAACCCGAACACTTTTTTACCCGAAATACAAGTATAATTTAATCATAGTGAACAAAGCCCGTGCATGGACGGGCCATGATGCCTCGTCAAAACAAAAATATAGCGTTGTGTTTTTATTTTTGTTTTTATTTACAAAAATTATTATGAAAACAAACAATATAAAATCAGAAAATAGAATCAAGAAGCTTCTATCATAGAATTGAAAGACGTAAATTATACATCAAGAAGGTTCTCTCTATTAACGAGCAATCTTGAAATTTCTAGATGACGCCTAATCAAAGTATAAATACCCGAACCTTATTCTCCTAAATCAGCATCACAACAATCAAATCATCAACAATCAAGCTATTTGAATTCTTCTTGCAACAACACTTACAATTTATAAAACATGTCCATCATTCCAAGCTTTTTCGGTAACCGAAGAAACAGCATTTTCGACCCATTTTCACTCGACGTTTGGGACCCATTCAAAGACTTGCCACTATCATCACCATCTGATCTTTCAAACGAAACATCTGCATTGGTGAACGTGTAGGAAAACTGAACTTAACCAATTAGATTAATAAAGAAAATGGTTTACAATCTCAAACTGTTCTCCAACAGCCAATACAAAAGCTTGATCTCAATCAAGTATATCAAATGAAAGTACAAAGAAGTGAAATGATATTTTGTGGTGGTCATTATAGTGAGAGGAGAGCTGATATATATAGAACATCAGCAGAAGTCGTTGTCTATGGTAGAGACAAGAAAAACGGCTTCTTCACACATACTAACAAAGCAATCTCACGGGTGTGTATTTAAGTGACTTCAGCCCTAGAGTATATCTTCTATCATTAGCACAAAGCACCCTTCATCTTTTTCTTCTTATCTTTCAGCCACACAACATTTCACCAGGCTTAACCTGAAAATATAAACAAGTCAACATTAGTCCCTTAACTTTATTCCAGGCCAAAGTTATATTTTAACATCCCCCCTTAATTTTGGCCTGGAAGATATCAAGTAAACCCAGTTTAGAAACCATTTTGAAATGTTGAGTTTTATCAAGCCCTTTTGTAAAAATGTCTGCTGTTTGATCAACAGTATGAATTTTAGCAGTTTCAATAACACCAGTTAAAATCTTTTCTCTAACAAAATGGAGGTCAATCTCCAAATGTTTTGTCCTCTCATGGAAGACTGGATTAGCAGCAATTTTAATTGCTGCTTGACTGTCACAAAAAACTTTTACCGGCATAAACTGTTCCCAGTTAAGATCCTTAAGAATTTTGAGGATCCAAACAATCTCAGAAGTTACAAAAGCTAAGGCTCTGTACTCAGCTTCTGCAGAAGACTTTGAGAGGGTGTTTTGCTTTTTGCTTTTCCAAGATATCATAGAACCATTGAGACTAATACAGAATCCAGTGACTGATTTTCTAGTAACTACACACTTGGCCCAATCTGCATCTACAAAAGCATTCATAAAGTTCTCAGAGTTCTTAACTATATGCACACCCATACCTGGAGAACCTTTCAAATACCTCAGCACCTTCAAGGCAATTTTCACATGGGACCTTAAAGGGGAATGCATAAATTGGCTCAGGCAGTGTACAGCATAAGATATATCGGGCCTAGTGTGAGTTAAATAAATCAGTTTTCCAATAAGCTTTTGATACTCAGTGATATTATCAAGTAATGGATCTGTATCAGTGGGTTCAGAGGTGATATGCACACTCTGCTCTAGAGGGATAGCAGAGGGTTTACAAGCCAGAAGACCAAACTCAGATAATAAATCAAGGCAGTATTTTCTTTGAGATAAACAAACTCCATTCTTAGTTTCAATAACTTCAATGCCCAGAAAATATTTGAGCTTGCCTAAATCTTTTATCTGAAACTTGGTTTTAAGATACATTTTGACATCATCAATAGCATCAAGATTGTTACCAGTAATGATTATATCATCAACATAAACAAGTAAGGCAATAAACACACCAGACTCATTTTTAGTAAATAGAGAATAATCACTTTTACTTTGCACAAATCCATTTTCAAGTAAAGTGCTGGACAGTTTGGCATTCCACTGTCTAGGAGCCTGTTTTAAACCATATAAAGACTTTTTAAGCCTGCACACTCTATTATCATTTTCATCAAAGTATCCTGGAGGAAGTTTCATGTACACAGTTTCCTCAAGGTCACCATATAAGAATGCATTGTTAACATCTAATTGAAAAATGGGCCAGGATTGTTGAACAGCCAAGTTAACAACACATCTAATAGTAACAATTTTAACCACAGGAGAAAAAGTCTCATCAAAGTCAACACCTTCCTTTTGATTAAAACCTTGGACAACAAGTCTAGCTTTAAATCTATCAATGTCACCACTAGACTTGTATTTAATCTTAAACACCCATTTAGAACCAACGGCTTTTCTGTCACTAGGTAATTCAACAATCTCAAAAGTATCATTTTCATATAAAGCTTTCATTTCATTATTCATTGCTTCTCTCCAGTGCTGAGATTTGCTGGCTTCCCAATGATTTTTAGGTTCTGAAAGTTTATTTAACTTAGTTATAAAACAAAAGTTTTCAGAGCTAAGATTGGCATAGCTAACAAATTTTTCAAGACCATACTTGACTTTTGAATCAACCACAAACTCATTATATTTATTTGGAAAAACAGAGGATCTTTCAGATCTTCTAATGGGTTGAGTTTGTAAGTTTATTTGATGGTCTGTGATTGGACTATCATGAGATGTACCCTCAGATAATGCATTTACATTCTCAAGTGTAGCAGACATCTCATTTTCAGGGGCAAAACCATTGGAACCCTGAGGATGCCCCAATTCATCCTCAATTGGGTCAATTGTTGGACTGCCATCAAGAAAAGAGTTCCTGCCTTCACTAGGAGTGTTTGCATACTTGTTTCCATCATTAGATGGTATATTGTTTATGTTTTTCTCATCATAGGGTATGTCAAGATCCTCATACACAACTTTGTCGAAAAAGTTTGTATGATCCAGATCTTGACAAGTCTTAATCACAGAATTTTCCTTAAAGGGAAAACACTTCTCATAGAATTCAACATCTCTTGAGTACAAGAATTGTTTCCTTTCAAGACTAAAGAGTTTATAACCTTTTTTAAAAGAAGCATAGCCAACCAACACACATTTTTCAGATCTGCTACTGAACTTATCATCATTATTAAGTACAGTAGCAAAACACAAACATCCAAAAGCTCTTAGGTGATTTAAAGAACATTTATTGTTGAAAACCATGTTGTAAGGAGAATTCCCATTTAGCACTGAAGAGGGCAACCTGTTAATGAGGTAACAAGCAGTAAGAACACATTCGGACCACAAATTTAAGGGAATTCCCCCCTGAAACAGAAGGGATCTGGCAACATTAAGCAGATGCCTATGTTTCCGTTCCACAATCCATTCTGCTGGGGGGTATAAGCACAAGAGGTTTGATGTATTATCCCATGAGTAACACAAAACTCATTGAACCGATTATTCACAAATTCAGTACCATTATCACTTCTAAAGATTTTAACAGTTTGCTGGAATTGATTTTTGATCAGATTAAAGAAGGTATAAACACAATCAAACACTTCAGTTTTAGTTTTAAGCAAGTATACCCAAACAACCCTGGTATAATCATCAACGATAGTCAAAAAATACTTATATCCTTCTCTACTGGTGACCCGATAGGGTCCCCAAACATCAAGATGGACAAGATCAGCAAGCTTAGAGGTTTTATGTTCACTCAAGGGAAAGGGTTCTCTGGTTTGTTTAGCCTTTTGACAAACTTCACAAAACTCTACATTATCATTACTATCAAATTTAAGATCTTTGTTTAAAACTCTTAGGACTTGGTCAGAAGGGTGACCAAGCCTGCAATGCCACAAGTGTTTAGACAAACCAGAGAAAGGACAAGGTTGGTTTCTAGATGGCAAATTACCTTCAGTTTTATCAAAAAAATATAATCCATCAGACTGTCTACCAGTCCCCAGAAGTTTCACATCCCTCAAACCCTGAGATAACACATAGCATTTAGATTCATCAAAGGCCACAACAAATTTGTTGTCTCTAGCAATCTTATGAACAGACATGAGACTCACACAATATTCTGGAACAACAAGCACATCATAGAGAGTTAAGTTGTTGGTTAGGACCATATTTCCAACTTTTGTAATTAAAGCCTCTGTCCCATTAGGATGAGAGACTTTAATTCCAAGTTTGGAAATATCGACAACATTAACCAAGAACTTATCAGTATATGTTAAGTGTTGATTTGCCCCAGAATCAACTATAATGCCAGCTGCAATAAGTGCAGCCCTGGCCTTACTATTGTTGCAAAAAAATCTTTGAAAATTTTGGTTAAAAAACTTGCTGTTGTTAAAAACTATACCTACCATATTGGCATGAACACCTTTGCCTTTTCCATCATCATTGACAGATGTGTCTTTGATAAGAGATAAAAGTTTAGAGATCTGTTCATCGGAAAGGTTTGAAAGAGAGCTAGAACCAACAGAATTATTGTTCTTTATAAATCTTTTGTTAAAGTTTTGAGCACCCTGGTTAGAGTTAGATCCAGTATAACCATTTCGTTTTCCAAAGTTAGGTGGGTACCCAATCAACTTAAAACATCTATCCTCAGTGTGCCCATTAAAACCACAATTCTCACAGACAAGAGTAGAACCTCCAGCAGTCCTATTAATCCCATTATTGGTACCCCTAAAGACATTATTGGGTCTAGAAGAATTCCCAGAGGTTTGGGGCCTCTGAGAATTTCCACGATTAGGCACATTAGAGTGAAATACAGAAGACTGAGATCTTTGAGAGACCCCAGTTCCAGAAGAACCAGAGACCACAGCTCTATGAGATTCCTCACTAGAGATAATGGCAAAGGCCCCTTTAACATCAGGCAAGGGGTCTCTAGACAGAATGTTGCTTCTAATTTGCATATAAGAATCATCAAGCCCCATTAAGAATTGCATTAACTTCATTAATTGATTATGTTTCTTAAAATCATCAGCAGCATGACAAGTACATCTAGGCAGTTTAACAAGAGCATCAAATTGTTTCCACAAGGTACTTAGCTTGTTAAAATATTCAGCAATGGATGTGCCATTTTGAGACAATGAATTGATTTTATGATGCAAATTGAAAGTGACAGATCCATCAACTCTATCAAAAGTTTCTTTTAGTTCAGTCCAAACATCAGAAGCCTTTTTAGAAAAAATTTGCCCAAGAAACAATTCCTCAGATATAGAATTTAAGATCCAACCCAAAACAATAGCATTAACTCTGTCCCATTGTCTGCCTAACACATCATCAGTATTAGACCTCCTACAAGAACCATCTATAAAACCAGTTTTATTTTTACCTTCAAGAGCTAAAAGCATAGCACAAGACCACACATTATAGTTTTCAGTACCTTTTAATTTTATAGATATAACAGTTAATGTAGCAGAGTCATTAGGATGCAAGTGTAGAGGGTGACTGATATCAAGTTTGCTAATAAGGGTAACAGGTAAAGCATCATCTTCCTCTGCATCAGAACCCTGAGCAGAGGCAGGTGGACTACTATTATGCAAAGACATAGAGAAGCAAGCAGGCACACAGCATAAATAAGACAGAAAGCAGGTAAAGCAGGCACACAGCAACAATAAGAGCAGATAAATAAGAAAGGAAGAAAGAAGTTCCCAGGTTTCCGTACCACTCAAGGTGGCAGGTCAAGGGCTTTATCTACTAGCAAAAAAAAAAAAACACAATAAGAACAATATAATCAACACCAATCAATCAGCTTCAACAATCTCTCATATCCTACTCCCCATCAATCTAAACAAGATAAAATAAATTGCAAGAAAATTAAAGGTTCGAGAGGTGTTACAGTGAACGCAAAGCAGCAGCGGAATCAAACCTACTACACCCTAGATTCACTTAGTCTAGGGATATAGCAGATATACACAGCGAGCCCAGATCCACCAATCACAATCCACCAAACCCTAATTTTTAAATTAGGGCAAATTACCAGAACCACTTGCAATCGAAGCAAATATCCCCAAATCAACCGATTGAGGTACTTAATCGACCTCAGGAACCTTTAAATCGTAAAAGCCCCAAATTATCCAAACCCTAATTTTCTCAAGCAAATTTTTCAGAGCAACCTGGCTCTGATACCATGTAGGAAAACTGAACTTAACCAATTAGATTAATAAAGAAAATGGTTTACAATCTCAAACTGTTCTCCAACAGCCAATACAAAAGCTTGATCTCAATCAAGTATATCAAATGAAAGTACAAAGAAGTGAAATGATATTTTGTGGTGGTCATTATAGTGAGAGGAGAGCTGATATATATAGAACATCAGCAGGAGTCGTTGTCTATGGTAGAGACAAGAAAAACGGCTTCTTCACACATACTAACAAAGCAATCTCACGGGTGTGTATTTAAGTGACTTCAGCCCTAGAGTATATCTTCTATCATTAGCACAAAGCACCCTTCATCTTTTTCTTCTTATCTTTCAGCCACACAACATTTCACCAGGCTTAACCTGAAAATATAAACAAGTCAACATTAGTCCCTTAACTTTATTCCAGGCCAAAGTTATATTTTAAACGAAACATCTGCAGAACGCTCGTGTGGATTGGAAAGAAACACCAGAAGCTCATGTGTTTAAGGCCGATCTCCCGGGAATTAAGAAAGAAGAGGTAAAGGTGGAAGTTGAAGAAGACAGGGTGTTACAGATTACAGGTGAGAGGAATGTGGAGAAAGAAGATAAGAATGATAAATGGCATCGTGTCGAACGAAGCAGTGGCAAGTTTACGAGGAGGTTTAGGTTGCCAGATAATGCGAAAATGGATCAGATTAAGGCGGGAATGGAGAATGGTGTGTTGACGATTACTGTGCCGAAGGAGGAAGTCAAGAAGCCTGATATCCAGTCTGTTGAGATCTCTGGTTAGAAAAATTTGTGTTTGGTCTATCCACATTATTTTAGAATAATGTGCTAACTTGTTATGCAATATTTTGTATCTCGGATAAATATGAATAAATTGTTGGTTTAGCTTTTTAAAGATTAATGTTTGTGTAATGATATGTAACTGAATCGAGTTCAGTTTAACATAACTCGAAATTGCTTTGCCTACTTCTACAAAATTAACACACATCAACCAAATATTTGTGATGCAAGACCCAACACGGTAGTTCTGAGTTTTATACACATATCGCCACCACAATCACAATGAGAAAATGAACTGTACTAAATCATTACTATATGAATTGTGTGAAGAACCACCATGTGCCATTGCAACTTTGACCTTCTCATGAATCTGCATAGCGTTGCCTGAGTTCTTCACCTTCTTTACAGACCAAAATCTGTCTGATTGTGCGCTTAGCCTATGCTCTCCCTACAACAACTTCAACACCAATCTTCCACACGTAATTCAAATATCCATCATTCAAGTATCCAACAATTGATTTACACTAGACGGTTAGCATAACACTGGAACCCCTTCGAATAAGCTTTCCAAACTCCAAAGTTGAGCTCCAACCACAATGGCCTAGAATCCTCCAAACCATCTGGTGTACTCGGTCCATTTGAACCCCCAAACAGAACCTGGTCAAACCATCCGTAGGAATGGCTTGGTACTGTTGACTAGACCCCATGTCATTTCAGTTGCCAGTTTTATGCCATAGATGTGTAGAATTTTGTTTAGTTGTTCGCACTTACAAACATGTACAAGATTATTATGTTTATAAGCACCAAATAATATAGAAAATCATGACAATTTCCACATTTAATATTGTAGAAATTTTTTTTTTTTTAAATGTTGACTAAGAGCATATACAAATATTGACTTTTTGGTTGACTTTTATCAGTCAACATTGACTTCCTCATTTATACATTTTACAACATTGGTTCGACTCTACATTTCTTACATTGTTTCAATCAGTGGGTAGAGGAACATTAAGAAAGAAGATTACAGTGATATTTGGCATCCTGTTAAAGGGAGCAGTGGGGAATTCAAAAGGGGATTCAGGTTGGTCAAGAATGCTATGATAGATTAATATTAGGCTGCGCTGGAAAACGAAGTGCTCACAATTAGTTACTGTCCGTTTAGAAAAGTTTGCGTTTGGTCCGTCCACAAGGCGTTTCACGAAATAGCGTAACCTGTTTACGTTTTTGTAACTTCCATAAACATTACAGTATGTAATAGAATGTCTAGCCTTTAACTATTCTTGGTTGTGTAAATAATATGCAGCTAAATCGGAATCATTTTAAAATCACTTAAACTCAAAATAACAATAGTACATACCAACACATTTCTTAGTCTAAGATGCCTAAAGAAACACTGACCAACCAAACCTTTGTGGGTGCTGGGTAAAGTCACAACATGGGAGTTATGGGTTCAAATTTCAACGGGCAAGTGTATAAATACTTGCTGATGAAAGAAACTATGCAAGAACATACAAAACCACAATTACAATGACAAAATGAAACCTACTAAATCGTTGAGAGTGTTATTTGAAGAACCACTATCGCAGAGTGCAAATTTAATCTTGTCTTGGATCTCCATAGCCCTCTGCCTCATTTCTACAGCTTCTTTTCCCACCAAAACCTGTCTGATTGCGCTCTCAATCTCTGCACTCTTTACAACAATTTCAACACCTATCTTCCACACGTGACTCAGATACCTAGCATTCAACTTTTGGTCTACATCAAATGGTTGGCACAACATTGGAACCCCTTCTGATATACTTTCCAAAGTTGAGTTCCAACCACAATGGCTCCAAAATCCTCCAACCGCTTTATGTGCCAATACTTCCTTTTGGGGTGCCCATTTCACGATCAGACCTCTGTCTTTCATCTGAGCCACTAAACCATCTGGCAAAAACTCAGTCCATTTGAACCTAGGCACGGAACCTGGCCGAACCACCCATAGGAATAGCTGATTGCTATTAACTAAACCCCATGCCATTTCAATTGCCACTTTTTCATTCGCGTTTTCTAAGCTTCCTATGCTCACATAAATCACGGATTTGGGTGCTTGTTTATCTAGCCATGAGATACAACTCATATCCTCTTCAAGAAAGCTAGTGGAAGGAGTTGGGATTATTTTGTGGAGCGGGCCAACAGTAAAAATTGGAACTTGGAAGTGATCGCGGATATGGGTCAGTGTTGATTGCTCTAAAAACTCAATGGTGTTCCAAACCATGGCAGAAGGTGTTTTGGAGATGATCATTGTAATCGATTGAAGTGTTTCTTCTATTGGACGGCCAATAAAGGGTAAATCTTTGTATCTGAATGGATCAAGTTCTGGAACTATTTCCTGCAATAAAGAATCTACAGGACATGTTAAGAGTTGCTTGTTAGTACCTATTTTTATTAATGAGTTAATTGACTCAGATAGTTCTTTGATTTCATGCTTTTGTTGTTTTGTTGCTCAGAGCTCTGTTAATTTTATAAGTAAACAGATCGTTCGCCCTTAAGGTTAAGTACTAATCATTTGCCAAGTGACCCATTTAACAAGTGTTTAAATTTAAAAACTGAGTGCATGTAAAGTAATAGAGCATGAAAACTGTAAACAAAATACTAAAAGTAGAGAAACAATAATACCTTACAATTGACAAATTTAATTGATGAAACTACCTTGCGTAGGAAATCGGCCTTCTTGATGGAGCTGAGGGATGATCATCATAGCAAGAGTAAAAGCTGCACTACTACTACGCAAGATGATCGAAGGTAAATCTAGCTCACGGGCAACAGCCGCTGCAAAAAACATGAGGTTATCATGAATGATAACAATCGATTCCTTATGATCAGATCTATCTTTTTGCGCGTTTATGATCTGAGAAAGATGCTCCTTAAAATGAGGCTTGCAGTTATCATTAAGAGTTTGCATAAACGGGATAAAGCCAGCAGATATGCCAGGACCAGATAACTTGTCGGGCAAAGGGTGAAAAATGAAATCAGGATGTTTAGAAGGATCTGGTCGATTGAATTCGGTGTGAGCAATGGTTATTGAGAACCCTTTGGAATGAAGGTATGTCCCAAGCTGAAGCATGGGTGTCATGTGGCCTTGAAGTGGACTTGCTGTTAACACCAGCCGCCATCGTTTACTGCCGTGATCCGCCATGTCTCTATAACTATCTCTTGCGTAAGATATTTTGCTTTACTAGAATTTAAGCAACTTTATATTTTATACAATGGTTCCAAGAAATTACAATGTATTTTATGTTAACAAATGATGGATACAAAACGCTTTATTTGTGGGGTCAGTTTTTTACTCCCTCCGTCTCAATTTATTTGTCAGGAGAGAGAAAACACAAAGTTTAATAAAAGTGGGGCCACTTTAATTTTCAACCACTAAAATGAAATATTCCTCCACTAGATTCTCTAGTTTTTACTAAATAAGGAAAGTGGACAATTAATTTGAGACATCCATAAAAGGAAATATGGACAATTAAATTGAGACGGAGGGAGTTTTTTAGCATTTAGCCTGTCCTTTAACGGACATGTTATCACATGAGGGACAATTTTTTACTGCCCATAATATATCAACGCTGGCTATTTTTTTAATAGCACGGTGGCTAGTGGTACTTTTTTTTTAATTTTTTATTGTTTTGTCGTTTTGTTTTTTTTTTTTTTTTAAATAGAAAGGTATAATAATGTATTTTATATGTATAATGTTTTGTATATTTGTGTTTAATAATGTTTTGTATATGTATAATTATTTTGTTTGTATAATAGCACGTTAAATATTGCTACATTAAATAACTACAACAACAACTGTTATTATTAAATTGAACGACAACGTCAACACATTATTTAAAAACAACAACATCTACGACATATGAAGATTATTCATTTCATTTAAAAGATCATGAAGCCTTGCACTCGACTGACAAGCGTGATCCTCAGGATTCCTTGCCAATTCTAACTCCATCGCCCGTAACTATGTTCTTTACGGGATATCCTCTCTATAATGAATCCGTTCTTACAGCGACACATGTAAGGATTATTTTGTTCCACCTGGCCAAATAATTAATTCAAATGATACAAACAGTTATTTACAACATAAACATAAATAAGTAATGTATTGTTAATTTAAACAATACAAGAATAAAGTCAACCACAGAGGAAAACGAATAATCGGATAGGAAGACTAAGCTTGTTATATATATATATATATATATATATATATATATATATAATATATATATATATATATAATATATATATATATATATATATATATATATATATATATATATATATCAAAAGATAGAGTGTTCACAAAATTATAAGCTCGTCAATAGTTAGTTCTAAGATACTACAATGATTTATTTAGTCGATCGTAATATAATGTTTCCCATTGGGATGCATCTTGGGTTCTGTGCCTCCTCCATTGTGGGTGGAGATGCGGAAGTGGAGAATCTCCGTCTAGCGTCAGACAAATGTAGTGACCACATTCGTCTGACCCCACACGGGCTATCACAAGGGGGTCAGTTCTTCGTGAGAAGTTTGGACCGAAAAAAAGCGGAAAACACGTATTCCAACCCTGCCAAGATATAAATACAACAGGTCGGTTAATCAGTGATGCAATAACCAACCCCGTGTCTGACATAATCATATAGCGATCTAACGGTGCAGCTCCATTTCCGAACCAGTTTACTGAATACCAAATTCTGTTAAAGCCAGCTTGCAACCACATGTTTGTGTAAACCTCCCTATGTAGGGCTAACTCTTGCAATAACATCTCTCTAACTTCGCGCCACCTATTTTGGTCTTCACAAATACCGTAGGCAACACACCGAAACCCACAATTTCCATCACCTACCACATTATATATACTTATTATGTATGGATGTCATCTCTCTGGAATCTGCTCCATAAAATATTCTCTATCTACATCTCCAACGTACAACTGGTGTTTTATTCTTTGTTGAACACTAGGACCCGTGTAAGAACTATGTCTTGCATGTTCTTTGTTGAAGTTCGGGACTTTTGTAGATCTTGAAGTTGTGCTTCTTCGGTGATCTACGGTTGGTACTTCATTCAAGTCCGGGACTTCATTCAAGTCCGGGACTTTTGTAGCCTTGCCCTTTTTGTCCTTTGCGCTTACATCGGACGTCCACGGGTATTTTTCTAAATAACAGGTTCACGTGTGTCAACAGATTCAGGTTGGTATATCGCTCTCATCCTCGCTCTCAACCAACGCTAAATCTCTGTCAGTGACGATAACACGTGGGTAATATCTTTCGTCTATCACATCCTTCACACGTTGCAATACCCATTGAAAATTATGCCCTTTTTCACCGTTTAAAATGCTATACGCCATTGAAAATGTTTTATTTGTTGAAGTTACTCCAACAATTTCCAACAGTGGCAATTTAAACATCGTGGTATTGTATGTGGAGTCCATCAGCATGATTTCAGGGAATGTACACCATAAAGCATACGACGTGGGGTGCAAAAAAAATAGCTCCTCAAGCTCGTTATGCTCATTTACCCTCGGGTAATACGTATACCCTGAATGCATCAAATGCGAGTAAAGGACCTGAATTGGAGTTCTATCACCTACTCTGGCTCTCCGGATCTTATTTTGTGCGTTATATATAGTTCTAACGCTAGACACGTTATCCGGATTACGACCCTGTATTGTCGAAAGTATATTACGTGGTCGTACGTTATAATCTGTCAATTCTTTGACCAAACCGACCTCATCTTCCTTTAATCGCATTGCATATGCCACACCATGCAACGACTCTAGCATATCATGATTATGCGTATCATCCTTCACCCACTCAGTTACTTCCTCGTGAGAACCGAAAACCTGAAAATACATAACAAATTTTATAACATATATTTTTTTAACTAATACTTTTATAACTAATTTTTTTTAACAAAATATATTTAACATTTTACAAAAATTACAACTTTTACATTTTTACATTTTTAAAACTTACACATTTAGTTTTTATTACAACTACATTTTTACATTTTTAAAACTTTTTTTTAACTTTTACTACAACTTTTGTAATTTTTTTACAACATATACATTTTTTAACATTTACAGCAAATAAAAAAATATATATATATATATATATATATATATATATATATATATATATATATATATATATATATATATATATATATATATATATATATATATATATATATAATAAGAGAGAAAACGCGTAGTTACGTACGCTTATCTCTCTCTCTCTCTCTCTTATCACAATCTCACACACACACACACACAACATCAACTCTCTCTCTCTCTCTCTCTCTCTCTCTCTCTCTCTCTCTCTCTCTCTCTCTCTCTCTCTCTATTTTAGATCTAAAAACTTTTTTAGATCTAAAATCACTCAGATTTTACGGTGAGTGGTGATCTGGTATGTGATATGTGATGGATTTTGGTGAGTGCTACGTGATTATCTGATTCTGGGTTGGAAAAATTAGGGGGTTTTGTGATTATTTGTAAGCTGTGTTGTTTAATTTACCAGATCTATAAAAAAATTGTGGTTCGCCTAATTTTTAAAAATTAGGGTTTCTAAAAAATTTGGGGGTTTTGGGTTTTTTGGTTCTGTGGTGGGTGATTATGTGATTATTTGTAACCTGTGTTGTTTAATTTACCAGATCTATAAAAAAAATTGTGGTTCGCCTAATTTTAAAAAATTAGGGTTTCTAAAAAATTTGGGGGTTTTGGGGTTTTTGGTTCTGTGGTGGGTGATTATGTGATTATTTGTAACATGTGTTGTTTAATTTACCAGATCTATAAAAAAATTGTGGTTCGCCTAATTTTTAAAAATTAGGGTTTCTAAAAAATTTGGGGGTTTTGGGTTTTTTGGTTCTGTGGTGGGTGATTATGTGATTATTTGTAAGCTGTGTTGTTTAATTTACCAGATCTATAAAAAAACTGTGGTTCGCCTAATTTTTATAAATTAGGGTTTCTAAAAAATTTGGGGGTTTTGGGTTTTTTGGTTCTGTGGTGGGTGATTATGTGATTATTTATAAGCTGTGTTCTGTGGTGGGTGATTATATGATTAATACACATATCATGTGCTTTAGCAGTTTTTGTGGTTTCTTGAAACTGCTTGTGTTTATGTGAAACTGCTTTAGCAATTGTGCTTATGTGAAACTGATTGAGTTGTGTGGGTGCAAACTGATATGTGTCGTTTTACACATATCTTTTCGTCCAATTTTCGAGTCAAAACAACCAAAAACACTTTAAAAACGATCAAATAATGTTAAAAATATCTTTGAGATGTGTTTTTGTGTATTCCATATGCAAAATGATTGAAAACGATTGAAAAACAAACAAAATTTGCAAATGGCAAGTCTAGTCCCTCAAGCTTGAAAAAAGAAAATCAAAAAAAAAAAATATATAATAAAATATAAATTTTTGGTCCTTGGATTATTTTTACTTGGCAAAAATTACCCTTGGATGAAATTTGAAGAAATGGCAATTACGGTCCTTGGAGTTTCAAGATTATCAAAGTTGGTCCCTAAACTAATTTTATCCTAAACCTACAAAAACCCCACCGGCCCAACCATTTAACCCCAAAACAGCCCACTACAACTAAACTTAAACCCAAACCCATCTAAAAACCAAAACCGACCCACCCATTTTAGTTAAATACTTATACGGGGTAAAGGTCTGGTCAAAATCCCCAATTCATCTTTGGTCAAAATCCCTAACACCTTTGTCTTCTTCCCCTCACATGCTTTCCCGCCCAAGAACAACCAGACAATCCCCCATCACTTTCCCCCACCTCTCCCCAAAACTTTCATCTTTTTACCACCTTCCCCATTCCCCAACACTGCTACCCTTCCCCTTATACCTTCCCCATCATCCACCTCATCAATCCGTGTGAGTTAGTGGGCGCCAAGACCAAAATCAAGAGCTGAGATCATTTCTTTTTAATCCTACGGTTGGAAATTGCTTCCAAGTAGCACAAAGATGAAGCCAAAGCTGTTTTCTCACAGAGAAGAAACACAACCAAGTGAAGACCCCTAGTTTAGCACTTAGTATAAATAGGGTAGGATAGTCTCATTTGGAGGCAGGATTATTTTAGCTTCTTTCGGTATGTTTTTATATTTTTTAGTTGTAATTTATTTTCATGAATGTAGTTTTAATTTTAGTCGGATGTAATTTAGTTTAGTTAATGAAAGTCAATTTAGTCGATTGTTTGTTCAGAATTTATTCGTGAAATCTGCTTAGTTAGTTCTTGTTACTGCGTATTTTTTATTGTTTAGTTATTTAGTGCGTTTGAGGTGAATGTTTTAGTGCGAGTTGGATTTGGATCGGTTTAAGATTATTGTTTGTGGTTATTGTGGTGAATCGTTTAGTACACTCTTTTAGTTTGTGGTTTGTGTTTGTTAAAGTAAGATTTGGATTTTGAATTTCAGTTTTCATCTGTCTTAGCTTATCTGTTTTTTAGCTTATCTGTTATAGAGAACTTTAGTTTGAGCCTTTGCAAAAAGATAATCAAGAAAAGGAAAAAAAAAAATAGTTTGGATCGGATTTAGTGGTTTATTGTTTGTGTTTTTGGTGTTTATTGTTTTGGTGTTTATCAAATTAGTTGTTAGTCTGATTCTAATTCAAAGTTAAGAAAAAAAAAAAAGTAGCAAAACTTTGACAGTCCTGGGGTTCGAACCCAGGACATTTAGCATACACAACCAAAGCACTCAACCGCTGCACTCTTAACTCTTTTATTGTTAAACTTTGCAAAATTTTATTTAAAGCCCTTTTATTTTAATTTTTTTTAATTTAGCTTATAAGAACTGTTGGCTTAACTTTAGCTTATTTCGAAAAGCTTTTTCACTTTTTTAAATTTTTCTTAGCTTTCTAGTAGTATAAAGTATTTTAAGGAAAATTTTCAGATTTTTGAAATTAGTTTTAGTATTTTTAGAAATTTATTTTAGTTTAAATAGTTTTTAATTTATAAAAAATTATTAAAAAGTCAAAAAAATATTTTTCTTTTTTTTTTCCAAAATTTTCTTTTATAATTTAGAGTGTAGGGAAATTAATTTGATACCCGTAGGATTTATATTTCGTAGATTTCATGTTTTAGTTTATCACGTTTACGTTTTTAATTACGTTAATTGTTTTTAGTTGTATTTTATTTCCTAGCATATTTATTGTTTTACGTAGTTGTAATCCAAATCCAAAAAAATCTCTCAAATTTTTATATCTCAAACACGATTCACAAACCCGATCTCACAAATTCCATTCAACTCTCATCGGGGATAACGAACCGGGTCACACATACTTCACTTGTGTTTCCTTGGAAATAAATATGACTTGATTTTAACCGATCAAATTTTGGCGCCGCTGCCGGGGAGGGCTGTAGCGAATTTTTAAAATCTCGTTTGTCAAATCGTGTTTTATAAACTTTCTTTGTGAAGGTTTATAGTATATTTGTGTATATTTTCTATAAAAAAAAAAAAAAAAAAAAAAAAAAAAAAAAAAAAAAAAAAAAAAAAAAAAAAACACTTTGTCTAAGGTGTTTACAAAAACAAAAGAAAATAAAATAAATATCCTCACTTCTTTGAAGTGTTGTAAACCATTCCGAATTTCCAATAAAACGAATCGTGAGTTAATTGTTTTTCGGATTATCTTGAAATTACAACCTATACAAGTGGTTTAAGGATGGTTTGACATTAAATTGACAAACCGAAAGAGGCGGGTTTTTAAGGAGCATTTATTGCCCACCTTTGCTTCTCCGCCACTCTGCGAGTAATTTTGTGAGAAACGAGTTTCGATTAACGAATCGATCACAAAAAATATATATTGTGTAATTATCCTTAAAATACAAAAAAGATTTTCATTTTCAAAAATTTGTTTTTAAACTTTTGTTGTTTTATTGGTGCATGAGCACCCGTTCTTTCACACCCAATCTTTGTTCACCCGTTTCTAATCCCGAAAGAATTATTCGCCGAAATCGACGTCTTGATTTTCAAGACGTTGAGAATATGGCTGCTGATAATAACGCGGGTAATAATGGGCCAGCTCCCGATCTCCGAACGATGGAGGAGTTGTGCCAACCGACCATGCAAGGACGGGGCGGACCTATTGCTCCCGTCAATATCCAAGCCGCGGATTTTGGACTTAAACATCATATGATCCAACAAGTCCAAACTTCGTGCCAATTTCACGGTTTACCGGGTGAAGATGCAAACAAGCATCTCGATAAATTCATCACGGTAACCCAAAGTATGAAACAACAAGGGGTCACCGATGACGCCCTTCGCTTGTATCTTTTTCCTTATTCATTGGCGCATCATGCCACCGCTTGGTTTGATCGTCTTCCCAAGAATTCAATTCATAGTTTCGATGAAATGACTTCAAAATTCTTGGCAAAATATTTCCCACCATCAATGGTGACGAAATTGAGGAATGATATAAGCAACTTTCGCCAGCTTCCCGATGAATCTTTATTCGAAGCTTGGGAACGTTATAAGCTATCTATTGATCGATGTCCTAATCATAATATGTTGCTTGTTACCATAATAGACACATTCTATAATGGTTTAACATTACGACATCGTGAAACGATCAATGCTGCAGCCGGTGGTACCTTTATGAAAAGGCGACCCGAAGAGTGCTATGATTTAATTGAAAACATGACCGCCCACCACAATTATTGGGATTCCTCCGCCGAGAGGAGTGAGTCATCTAAATCTATCACTACGGACTCTTCATCCGAGATAGCTTCACTCACTAAAAGAATGGATGATTTATCCACTGCTGTTTTGAGGCTACATCAAAATAACCTTCAAAACAATAATCAACAAGCAAATGTGGTGAATCAAAGCTGTGTAACATGTGGTGGTCCACACCCATATTTCGAGTGTCCAGCCACCAATGGCAACACTCAAGAGAGCGTTTATGCTGCTTCGGGATCCTACAATTCGGGAGGTAATTCTTACCAACCCCAAGGAGACCGTAATCTTCTAAGCTATCGCTCCAACAATTATCTTGGACCACCCGGTTTCAACCCCCAAAATCCAAATGGGCAAAACCGAAATGCCCAATTTAACCAAAACCAAGGTCGGGTGAACCAAAATTTCCAAAACCAAGGTTTCCAAAATCAAGGTTTTCAAAACCAAGGTAATCACCAAGGTTTTCAAGGAAATCAAAACCGTGGTCAAAATTTCAATCAAAATTTGGGAAATGTTCAAAACCGTGGACAAAATTTTAATCAAGACCAAGTTTTAAACCAAAATCAAACGTCCACGGAGGAATTATTAAAACAATTCATGATATCCCAAAATGAAACCAATCGGTTGATGGCCACTCAAATAAATGAAATCAGAAAGTCTTTAAATGATCGACCCTCGGGCTCAGGAACTCTTCCTAGCACCACGATCGCTAACCCGAGGGGCGATGTGAAGGCGATCACAACAAGGAGTGGTGTCCAATATAATGGACCCAAAATTCCAACTACCTCTTCTTCTCTTCCTCCAAAGGTAGTTGAAATTGAGACCAAGGAGACAACGGACAAGGTGCATTCCACAAGCTCACGAAGTACCGCACACGTCCAACCTTCGGTAATCCCAACCCCAATTCCGGAACCCGATGTTCCGAAGACAAATCCAAAGCCTTCAATTCCATATCCTTCAAGGCTTAATGATCAAAAGCTTAAAGAGAAAAACAATGTGCAAATGGAAAAGTTCTTCCAAATCTTCAATGAGATGCACTTCGACATAAGCTTTGCTGATGCTCTCGTTCTCATGCCAAAGTTTGCAACTACACTCAAAGGGTTGTTAAGCAACAAGGATAAGTTAGTCGATATGGCAAAAACCCCATTAAACGAGCAATGCTCGGCGGTCATCCTCAAGAAGCTTCCTGATATGTGTCGTTTTACACATATCTTTTCGTCCAATTTTCGAGTCAAAACAACCAAAAACACTTTAAAACGATCAAATTATGTTAAAAATATCTTTGAGATGTGTTTTTGTGTATTCCATATGCAAAATGATTGAAAACGTTTGAAAAACAAATAAAATTTGCAAATGGCAAGTCTAGTCCCTCAAGCTTTAAAAAAAAATATAAAAAAATAGTAAAAAATAAATTTTTGGTCCTCGGAATAATAAGCTTGGCATTTTTGGTCACTTGGAATATTTTGGTGAAATGTCAACTCAGGTCCCTGCAGTTTCAAGATTTACAAGAATGGTCCTTTTGTCCTTGGTTTAAACTTAAAATTACTCTAAACATACTACAACCGGATCCACACTAACCCCATTTAATCCTCACCAGCCACTTCACCCTTTCGCCCCAAGTCCAATCCACCCCAACATAAGCCCACTTCCCCATTTAAACTAACCGACCCACACCCCATTTAAACTAACCGACCCACCTCTTTGTTAAATAACCAAAAACCGGATATAGATAGTCAACATCCCCAATTCACAAGTCAAAATCCCTAATTTCCTCTTCTTCCCTGATCCCGCCAAACAAGCTAACACAGCCAAAAAAAACATCACTATCCACTCTCCTCTTCCCAAACTTTCACTCTTTTTCCACCTTCTCCACTCCCCACCTCTGTTACCCTTCCCCTTATACCTCCCCACTCACGGGTTTCACCTCCACCTCACCTATCCGAGGGAAGTTTTGAGCGCCAAAAGATAAATTGAGGGCTGGGATCACTTATCTTTCATCCAACGATTGGAATCGAGTCCAAGAAAGCACAAGTAACTTTTGCTGAAGATTCCTCTCACAAGAGAAACACAACAAGAGGAACCGAAGTATTTTATTGTTTTTTTTCTTAGTAGTATAAATAGAGTAGGAGGTTACTTTGGTAACCAGGATTATTTTTAGCAAAAGAATTCGGTATGTTCTTGTTTAGTTAAGTCGTAGGTTTTATTTAGAATTTTCGGTATGCTTTTATTTTAGTTGTAATTGTAACTTTACTCTTTAATTTAATTCAAATCGAAGTTTATTGTTCTTAGTTTATATTGTTCTTGTTACTTATTTTATATTGTTCTTGTTGTATTGCTGCTTGGTTTACATTTATTGTTAATGTTTGTGTTTATCTGTTTTTTTAGCGTATCTTGTTTTAGTGTTTAGCTTGCTACCGATATAGTTAGTTTTTGCCTGATATTGAATCTTGTGGTTAGTTTAAAGTGTGTTATTGATTTCTTGTTTATGTTTCAGTAAGCGAAAAAGAAAAAAAAATATATAGTTTAAGTGTTGCTTAGTTTGAGTTGGATTTAGATCGATTCTGGTTTATTGTTTATGCTAGGATTTGGATCAGTTATTGTTTATTGCCTAAGTGTGCTATAGTAAGGTTTGTGTTTGTGTTTTTTTTAGTTTATTGTTTGTGTTTGAGTCTTATTTAGTATGGATTGATTCATGTTTGTATGTTGAACCTGTGTTTAGATCTGGTACTAGTATGATTGTTTGAGTCATTTTGTTATGCTGTGTCGCTTTGAGTTTTTTTGCAAAAGATAATCAAGAAGTAGAAAAAAAATAGTTTTAACAAAGTTTAGCTGCCCAGGTTCGAACCTGGGCAGTTTGTTGTTCAAAAATTGTTTTTAATTTTTAAAGTTTTACAAGTCAGTCCACTAAGTTTCAGTTTAATCCATTTTGGTCCTTGTCTTTGTCTTAAAATCATTTTTAGTTTAAAGTAAGTTTTAGAAAATTACTTTTGGTCCCTGTTTTTGTTTTTAGTATTTTCAAAGTTTTAATTTTTGCACTTTGGTACCTAAACTTTTGTAGAATTTTATTTTCTGTTATAAAATTAGTTTTTATTGCATTTGCACCCCTAGGTTTTGTATTTCATTATTTCACGTTTTTATTCGTGTATTTTATTCACGTTTTATTTATTTACGTTAATTGTTTCTAGTTGTAATTGTTTTTTATTTCCTAGCCTACTTATTGTTTTACGTAGTTGTAATCCAAATTCAAAATCTCTCAAATTTTTATATCTCAAACACGATTCACAAACCCGATCTCACAAATTCCATTCAACTCTCATCGGGGATAACGAACCGGGTCACACATACTTCACTTGTGTTTCCTTGGAAATAAATATGACTTGATTTTAACCGATCAAATTTTGGCGCCGCTGCCGGGGAGGGCTGTAGCGAATTTTTAAAATCTCGTTTGTCAAATCGTGTTTTATAAACTTTCTTTGTGAAGGTTTATAGTATATTTGTGTATATTTTCTAAAAAAAAAAAAAAAAAAAAAAAAAACCTCTTTGTTTAATAATAACAACAATAAAAATTTACCGTCGAGAATCAAGACAGAGTACTACCTAACTGGGGGTACGGACATAATAAGTTCCCAAACTAAAGATTAAAACTTGCCTTTGTATCCTTGTGAGTGGTGTACCTTTTTCAAAGAAGCCATTCATCTTGCGATTATTGGTTTAAGTTCATTGTCTAAGGTGTTTTACAAAAACAAAAAAAAAAAAAATAAAATAACATCCTCACTTCTTTGAAGTGTTGTAAACCATTCCGAACTTCCAACAAAACGAATCGTGAGTTAATTGTTTTTCGGATTATCTTGAAATTACAACCTATACAAGTGGTTTAAGGATGGTTTGACATTAAATTGACAAACCGAAAGAGGCGGGTTTTTAAGGAGCATTTATTGCCCACCTTTGCTTCTCCGCCACTCTGCGAGTAATTTTGTGAGAAACGAGTTTCGATTGACGAATCGATCACAAAAAAAATATTGTGTAACTATCCTTAAAAAAAAAAAAAAAAAAAAAAAAAAAAAAAAGATTTTCATTTTCAAAAATTTGTTTTTAAACTTTTGTTGTTTTATTGGTGCATGAGCACCCGTTCTTCCACACCCAATCTTTGTTCACCCGTTTCTAATCCCGAAAGAATTATTCGCCGAAATCGACGTCTTGATTTTCAAGACGTTGAGAATATGGCTGCTGAAAATAACACGGGTAATAATGGGCCAGCTCCCGATCTCCGAACGATGGAGGAGTTGTGCCAACCGACCATGCAAGGACGGGGCGGACCTATTGCTCCCGTCAATATCCAAGCCGCGGATTTTGGACTTAAACATCATATGATCCAACAAGTCCAAACTTCGTGCCAATTTCACGGTTTACCGGGTGAAGATGCAAACAAGCATCTCGATAAATTCATCACGGTAACCCAAAGCATGAAACAACAAGGTGTCACCGATGACGCCCTTCGCTTGTATCTTTTTCCTTATTCATTGACGCATCATGCCACCGCTTGGTTTGATCGTCTTCCCAAGAATTCAATTCATAGTTTCGATGAAATGACTTCAAAATTCTTGGCAAAATATTTCCCACCATCAATGGTGACGAAATTGAGGAATGATATAAGCAACTTTCGCCAGCTTCCCGATGAATCTTTATTCGAAGCTTGGGAACGTTATAAGCTATCTATTGATCGATGTCCTAATCATAATATGTTGCTTGTTACCATAATAGATACATTCTATAATGGTTTAACATTACGACATCGTGAAACGATCAATGCTGCGGCCGGTGGTACCTTTATGAAAAGGCGACCCGAAGAGTGCTATGATTTAATCGAAAACATGACCGCCCACCACAATTATTGGGATTCCTCCGCTGAGAGGAATGAGTCATCTAAATCTATCACTACCGACTCTTCATCCGAGATAGCTTCACTCACAAAAAGAATGGATGATTTATCCACTGCTGTTTTGAGGCTACATCAAAATAACCTTCAAAACAATAATCATCAAGCAAATGTGGTGAATCAAAGCTGTGTAACATGTGGTGGTCCACACCCATATTTCGAGTGTCCAGCCACCAATGGCAACACTCAAGAGAGCGTTTATGCTGCTTCGGGGTCCTACAATTCGGGAGGTAATTCTTACCAACCCCAAGGAGACCGTAATCTTCTAAGCTATCGCTCCAACAATTATCTTGGACCACCCGGTTTCAACCCCCAAAATCCAAATGGGCAAAACCGAAATGCCCAATTTAACCAAAACCAAGGTCGGGTGAACCAAAATTTCCAAAACCAAGGTAATCACCAAGGTTTTCAAGGAAATCAAAACCGTGGTCAAAATTTCAATCAAAATTTGGGAAATGTTCAAAACCGTGGACAAAATTTTAATCAAGACCAAGTTTTAAACCAAAATCAAACGTCCACGGAGGAATTATTGAAACAATTCATGATATCCCAAAATGAAACCAATCGGTTGATGGCCACTCAAATAAATGAAATCAGAAAGTCTTTAAATGATCGACCCTCGGGCTCAGGAACTCTTCCTAGCACCACGATCGCTAACCCGAGGGGCGATGTGAAGGCGATCACAACAAGGAGTGGTGTCCAATATAATGGACCCAAAATTCCAACTACCTCTTCTTCTCTTCCTCCAAAGGTAGTTGAAATTGAGACCGAGGAGACAACGGACAAGGTGCATTCCACAAGCTCACGAAGTACCGCACACGTCCAACCTTCGGTAATCCCAACCCCAATTCCGGAACCCGATGTTCCGAAGACAAATCCAAAGCCTTCAATACCATATCCTTCAAGGCTTAATGATCAAAAGCTTAAAGAGAAAAACAATGCACAAATGGAAAAGTTCTTCCAAATCTTCAATGAGATGCACTTCGACATAAGCTTTGCTGATGCTCTCGTTCTCATGCCAAAGTTTGCAACTACACTCAAAGGGTTGTTAAGCAACAAGGATAAGTTAGTCGATATGGCAAAAACCCCATTAAACGAGCAATGCTCGGCGGTCATCCTCAAGAAGCTTCCCGAAAAGCTTGGAGACCCCGGCAAGTTCTTAATCCCGTGTGATTTCTCGGGGATGGTGAAATGCTCCGCCTTGGCCGATCTTGGCGCAAGTATTAACCTCATGCCACTCTCGATATGGAAAAAACTATCTCTTCCAAAGCTTACATCCACGTGCATGACACTCGAGCTAGCGGATCGTACCACTACTTATCCGCTTGGAATAGCCGAGGATGTTGTCGTGAAAGTGGGAAAGTTCCAATTTCCCACAGATTTTGTTGTTGTAGACTTTGATGCCGATCCACGAGTTCCACTCATTTTGGGTAGAGCTTTTCTAAGAACGAGTCGTGCTCTTATTGATGTGTACGCCGAAGAATTAACCATTCGTGTTGAAAATGAAGAGATCACGTTCAACATTAATCAGGGGTCAAATTGCAACGTTGCTACTATTGATAAAAAATCTGAAAAAATTGATTCAAAACTTTCAAGATTCACGGTCAAAAGTGTTGCACAAAAACGTTCTGAGCTCAAAGCAATGAACATAGCCCCTGGTTCAAGTGAATGGTTCAAAAGTTGTAATGCAGAAGTTAAGAGTGTTTTTGATTACGATGAACACGAATCTGAGGATACAACGGAAGTGGTAAAAACTGCTAGCTCTAAGAGCACACCACTTGCCCCACCTTCAGAATCGGTTTGTCGTATTGATATTGCCAAAAATCCCACTCTTACTTCCACATCACTCATTTCCGACTCTTCTCCTCCGTTTGAGGAAAGTGATATTTCTAAAGAAGAGTTCGAGGTCTTCTTGTTTGATGCTCAAATTGTTGAGCCCGATGTTGATCCGGGGGGAGATGGCCCGATTTTAGAAAAAATGATTTTTGATGAACCATTGTTTGCTCTCCCCCCAAAGGATGATGTTGTTGTGGAAAAGCCGTCTTATCCTTCCGAGCTCGAGCTCGAGGATGCTTTTCCCGAATTTGAGAGTTTTGTGTTTAATGATCAAGAGGAGAGAAGTGGCAATCCCACTCCTCATCCGGATTATTCACTCTCGGTTTATGAAGCCTTTCGTTTTGATATCGATCATTTGGAAGAGACGGGAAGTGTAAATACCACTCCCCATTCTTATATGTCTCTTCCCGAGTATGATGTATTTCATTTTGATGAAAATGATCGATATCATGAGGAGTTCTCAGTTGAACTCCCTCATGTGATATCTCCTCCTGAATACGATCATTTTTGTTTTGATCTGGAGGATGATTCTAGTGTGGGGGGAGGTGTGTTCAAAGATTTACTTCTTGAAGATTGTATCCCAACCCTCCCTCCCGTTGAAGCCGATGATGCTTCTGATGATGAAGAGTTTTACATGATAATAATAAAAATCTTGCTTCTCTTCATCACATATGGTGTGATTGCTCTTTCCCTTTTCTCCTACGGGAATGAGGACACCATATTTGACCCCGGTATCACCCTTAATAGTTTCTTCTATTGAAATACCGCGGGTTTTATCTCATCGGTGTGGAACTTTCTCATGTTCAAATGTTTATCCAAACAATTTGAATGAAAGTCCGATTGAGATTGGTTTCCACTTGATTCCCCATGGACAAATGAATTCGGGGTCGAGTCAAGCTAGCGACTCGGTTAACAAAAACAGTAGCACACCATATGGGTTTTCACCCATATTTCTGACTTCTTTCTACTTTCTACCACCTTAGTGTGGGGGAGATGCCCCCGATGTTGTACATAAATTTCAAAAAAAAAAAAAAAAACAAAAAAAAAAAAAAAAAAAAAAAAAAAAAAAAAAAAAATTTGCAAACACAAAAATAAAATAAATGGCCCGTAATATTTTCCTTTTACGTTCTCAGTTTCGGCATAACAGCCGGTACTTTGAATATTGAGGACAATATTCATTTCTAGTGTGGGGGGGAATTCTCACGAATTTAATCACGTATATAAACCATCTAATTCCCCCGTTTTTGGCCAAAAATTTTTTTTTTTTTTGGTGTAAGTGTTTTGCACTTACACAACAAATGGTAATCAGTCCACCATGTCTAACCCACAAAAGGATTGGCTAATCCAAGAGCAAACGGTTCTTGGTAAAGATATATCAAATCCGTTTACGGCTTACAATTTGCCAAAAATTGTATGGTATTCGACTCACCATATCCTAAAAAGATGAAGAGTTGGCTAGCCCGCAAGATTATGGCTTGTGGTAAAGGCAGTTGGAAAACCATAATTGGTCATCAGCTCACCAAAGATAAGAAGTGGTTTTATCTAAGAGTTGGCTAGTCCAGAAGCAAACGGCTTCTGGTAAAGACAAACCAAATCCGTTGGCAGCTGGTGATTTGCTCAAAATCATATGGTTATCAGTGTACCATAGTTCTTACTTGAACTGAAACATTTGGCTACTCCAGAGGTGATGGCTTCTGGTAAAGAGATACATCCATCAACTTTTCATAAAAAATTGCTAGGGACTAGCAATTGCTCAGTGTGGGGGATTTGATATGTGTCGTTTTACACATATCTTTTCGTCCAATTTTCGAGTCAAAACAACCAAAAACACTTTAAAACGATCAAATTATGTTAAAAATATCTTTGAGATGTGTTTTTGTGTATTCCATATGCAAAATGATTGAAAACGTTTGAAAAACAAATAAAATTTGCAAATGGCAAGTCTAGTCCCTCAAGCTTTAAAAAAAAATATAAAAAAATAGTAAAAAATAAATTTTTGGTCCTCGGAATAATAAGCTTGGCATTTTTGGTCACTTGGAATATTTTGGTGAAATGTCAACTCAGGTCCCTGCAGTTTCAAGATTTACAAGAATGGTCCTTTTGTCCTTGGTTTAAACTTAAAATTACTCTAAACATACTACAACCGGATCCACACTAACCCCATTTAATCCTCACCAGCCACTTCACCCTTTCGCCCCAAGCCCAATCCACCCCAACATAAGCCCACTTCCCCATTTAAACTAACCGACCCACACCCCATTTAAACTAACCGACCCACCTCTTTGTTAAATAACCAAAAACCGGATAAAGATAGTCAACATCCCCAATTCACAAGTCAAAATCCCTAATTTCCTCTTCTTCCCTGATCCCGCCAAACAAGCTAACACAGCCAAAAAAAACATCACTATCCACTCTCCTCTTCCCAAACTTTCACTCTTTTTCCACCTTCTCCACTCCCCACCTCTGTTACCCTTCCCCTTATACCTCCCCACTCACGGGTTTCACCTCCACCTCACCTATCCGAGGGAAGTTTTGAGCGCCAAAAGATAAATTGAGGGCTGGGATCACTTATCTTTCATCCAACGATTGGAATCGAGTCCAAGAAAGCACAAGTAACTTTTGCTGAAGATTCCTCTCACAAGAGAAACACAACAAGAGGAACCGAAGTATTTTATTGTTTTTTTTCTTAGTAGTATAAATAGAGTAGGAGGTTACTTTGGTAACCAGGATTATTTTTAGCAAAAGAATTCGGTATGTTCTTGTTTAGTTAAGTCGTAGGTTTTATTTAGAATTTTCGGTATGCTTTTATTTTAGTTGTAATTGTAACTTTACTCTTTAATTTAATTCAAATCGAAGTTTATTGTTCTTAGTTTATATTGTTCTTGTTACTTATTTTATATTGTTCTTGTTGTATTGCTGCTTGGTTTACATTTATTGTTAATGTTTGTGTTTATCTGTTTTTTTAGCGTATCTTGTTTTAGTGTTTAGCTTGCTACCGATATAGTTAGTTTTTGCCTGATATTGAATCTTGTGGTTAGTTTAAAGTGTGTTATTGATTTCTTGTTTATGTTTCAGTAAGCGAAAAAGAAAAAAAAATATATAGTTTAAGTGTTGCTTAGTTTGAGTTGGATTTAGATCGATTCTGGTTTATTGTTTATGCTAGGATTTGGATCAGTTATTGTTTATTGCCTAAGTGTGCTATAGTAAGGTTTGTGTTTGTGTTTTTTTTAGTTTATTGTTTGTGTTTGAGTCTTATTTAGTATGGATTGATTCATGTTTGTATGTTGAACCTGTGTTTAGATCTGGTACTAGTATGATTGTTTGAGTCATTTTGTTATGCTGTGTCGCTTTGAGTTTTTTTGCAAAAGATAATCAAGAAGTAGAAAAAAAATAGTTTTAACAAAGTTTAGCTGCCCAGGTTCGAACCTGGGCAGTTTGTTGTTCAAAAATTGTTTTTAATTTTTAAAGTTTTACAAGTCAGTCCACTAAGTTTCAGTTTAATCCATTTTGGTCCTTGTCTTTGTCTTAAAATCATTTTTAGTTTAAAGTAAGTTTTAGAAAATTACTTTTGGTCCCTGTTTTTGTTTTTAGTATTTTCAAAGTTTTAATTTTTGCACTTTGGTACCTAAACTTTTGTAGAATTTTATTTTCTGTTATAAAATTAGTTTTTATTGCATTTGCACCCCTAGGTTTTGTATTTCATTATTTCACGTTTTTATTCGTGTATTTTATTCACGTTTTATTTATTTACGTTAATTGTTTCTAGTTGTAATTGTTTTTTATTTCCTAGCCTACTTATTGTTTTACGTAGTTGTAATCCAAATTCAAAATCTCTCAAATTTTTATATCTCAAACACGATTCACAAACCCGATCTCACAAATTCCATTCAACTCTCATCGGGGATAACGAACCGGGTCACACATACTTCACTTGTGTTTCCTTGGAAATAAATATGACTTGATTTTTACCGATCAATGCTCGGCGGTCATCCTCAAGAAGCTTCCCGAAAAGCTTGGAGACCCCGGCAAGTTCTTAATCCCGTGTGATTTCTCGGGGATGGTGAAATGCTCCGCCTTGGCCGATCTTGGCGCAAGTATTAACCTCATGCCACTCTCGATATGGAAAAAACTATCTCTTCCAAAGCTTACATCCACGTGCATGACACTCGAGCTAGCGGATCGTACCACTACTTATCCGCTTGGAATAGCCGAGGATGTTGTCGTGAAAGTGGGAAAGTTCCAATTTCCCACAGATTTTGTTGTTGTAGACTTTGATGCCGATCCACGAGTTCCACTCATTTTGGGTAGAGCTTTTCTAAGAACGAGTCGTGCTCTTATTGATGTGTACGCCGAAGAATTAACCATTCGTGTTGAAAATGAAGAGATCACGTTCAACATTAATCAGGGGTCAAATTGCAACGTTGCTACTATTGATAAAAAATCTGAAAAAATTGATTCAAAACTTTCAAGATTCACGGTCAAAAGTGTTGCACAAAAACGTTCTGAGCTCAAAGCAACGAACATAGCCCCTGGTTCAAGTGAATGGTTCAAAAGTTGTAATGCAGAAGTTAAGAGTGTTTTTGATTACGATGAACACGAATCTGAGGATACAACGGAAGTGGTAAAAACTGCTAGCTCTAAGAGCACACCACTTGCCCCACCTTCAGAATCGGTTTGTCGTATTGATATTGCCAAAAATCCCACTCTTACTTCCACATCACTCATTTCCGACTCTTCTCCTCCGTTTGAGGAAAGTGATATTTCTAAAGAAGAGTTCGAGGTCTTCTTGTTTGATGCACAAATTGTTGAGCCCGATGTTGATCCGGGGGGAGATGGCCCGATTTTAGAAAAAATGATTTTTGATGAACCATTGTTTGCTCTCCCCCCAAAGGATGATGTTGTTGTGGAAAAGCCGTCTTATCCTTCCGAGCTCGAGCTCAAGGATGCTTTTCCCGAATTAGAGAGTTTTGTGTTTAATGATCAAGAGGAGAGAAGTGGCAATCCCACTCCTCATCCGGATTATTCACTCTCGGCTTATGAAGCCTTTCGTTTTGATATCGATCATTTGGAAGAGACGGGAAGTGTAAATACCACTCCCCATTCTTATATGTCTCTTCCCGAGTATGATGTATTTCATTTTGATGAAAATGATCGATATCATGAGGAGTTCTCGATTGAACTCCCTTATGTGATATCTCCTCCTGAATATGATCATTTCTACTTTGATCTGGAGGATGATTCTAGTGTGGGGGGAGGTGTGTTCAAAGATTTACTTCTTGAAGATTTTATCCCAACCCTCCCTCCCGTTGAAGCTGATGACGCTTCTGATGATGAAGAGTTTTACATGATAATAATAAAAATCTTGCTTCTCTTCATCACATATGGTGTGATTGCTCTTTCCCTTTTCTCCTACGGGAATGAGGACACCATATTTGACCCCGGTATCGCCCTTAATAGTTTCTTCTATTGAAATACCGCGGGTTTTATCTCATCGGTGTGGAACTTTCTCATGTTCAAGTGTTTATCCAAACAATTTGAATGAAAGTCCGATTGAGATTGGTTTCCACTTGCTTCCCCATGGACAAATGAATTCGGGGTCGAGTCAAGCTAGCGACTCGGTTAACAAAAACAGTAGCACACCATATGGGTTTTCACCCATATTTCTGACTTCTTTCTACTTTCTACCACCCTAGTGTGGGGGAGATGCCCCCCGCTGTTGTACATAAATTTCAAAAAAAAAAAAAAAAAAAAAAAAAAAAAAAAAATATTGCAAACACAAAAATAAAATAAATGGCCTGTAATATTTCTCTTTTACGTTCTCAGTTTCGGCATAACAGCCGGTACTTTGAATATTGAGGACAATATTCATTTCTAGTGTGGGGGGAATTCTCACGAATTTAATCACGTATATATACCATCTAATTCCCCCGTTTTTGGCCAAATTTTTTTTTTTTTTTTTTTTTTTTTGGTGTAAGTGTTTTGCACTTACACAACAAATGGTTATCAGTCCACCATGTCTAACACACAAAAGGATTGGCTAATCCAAGAGCAAACGGTTCTTGGTAAAGATATATCAAATCCGTTTACGGCTTACAATTTGCCAAAAATTGTATGGTATTCGACTCACCATATCCTAAAAAGATGAAGAGTTGGCTAGCCCGCAAGATTATGGCTTGTGGTAAAGGCAGTTGGAAAACCATAATTGGTCATCAGCTCACCAAAGATAATAAGTTGTTTTATCTAAGAGTTGGCTAGTCCAGAAGCAAACGGCTTCTGGTAAAGACAAATCAAATCCGTTGGCAGCTGATGATTTGCTCAAAATCATATGGTTATCAGTGTACCATAGTTCTTACTTGAACTGAAACATTTGGCTACTCCAGAGGTGATGGCTTCTGGTAAAGAGATACATCCATCAACTTTTCATAAAAAAATTGCTAGGGACTAGCAATTGCTCAGTGTGGGGGATTTGATATGTGTCGTTTTACACATATCTTTTCGTCCAATTTTCGAGTCAAAACAACCAAAAACACTTTAAAACGATCAAATAATGTTAAAAATATCTTTGAGATGTGTTTTTGTGTATTCCATATGCAAAATGATTGAAAACGATTGAAAAACAAACAAAATTTGCAAATGGCAAGTCTAGTCCCTCAAGCTTGAAAAAAGAAAATCAAAAAATATATATATAATAAAATATAAATTTTTGGTCCTTGGATTATTTTTACTTGGCAAAAATTACCCTTGGATGAAATTTGAAGAAATGGCAATTACGGTCCTTGGAGTTTCAAGATTATCAAAGTTGGTCCCTAAACTAATTTTATCCTAAACCTACAAAAACCCCACCGGCCCAACCATTTAACCCCAAAACAGCCCACTACAACTAAACTTAAACCCAAACCCATCTAAAAACCAAAACCGACCCACCCATTTTAGTTAAATACTTATACGGGGTAAAGGTCTGGTCAAAATCCCCAATTCATCTTTGGTCAAAATCCCTAACACCTTTGTCTTCTTCCCCTCACATGCTTTCCCGCCCAAGAACAACCAGACAATCCCCCATCACTTTCCCCCACCTCTCCCCAAAACTTTCATCTTTTTACCACCTTCCCCATTCCCCAACACTGCTACCCTTCCCCTTATACCTTCCCCATCATCCACCTCATCAATCCGTGTGAGTTAGTGGGCGCCAAGACCAAAATCAAGAGCTGAGATCATTTCTTTTTAATCCTACGGTTGGAAATTGCTTCCAAGTAGCACAAAGATGAAGCCAAAGCTGTTTTCTCACAGAGAAGAAACACAACCAAGTGAAGACCCCTAGTTTAGCACTTAGTATAAATAGGGTAGGATAGTCTCATTTGGAGGCAGGATTATTTTAGCTTCTTTCGGTATGTTTTTATATTTTTTAGTTGTAATTTATTTTCATGAATGTAGTTTTAATTTTAGTCGGATGTAATTTAGTTTAGTTAATGAAAGTCAATTTAGTCGATTGTTTGTTCAGAATTTATTCGTGAAATCTGCTTAGTTAGTTCTTGTTACTGCGTATTTTTTATTGTTTAGTTATTTAGTGCGTTTGAGGTGAATGTTTTAGTGCGAGTTGGATTTGGATCGGTTTAAGATTATTGTTTGTGGTTATTGTGGTGAATCGTTTAGTACACTCTTTTAGTTTGTGGTTTGTGTTTGTTAAAGTAAGATTTGGATTTTGAATTTCAGTTTTCATCTGTCTTAGCTTATCTGTTTTTTAGCTTATCTGTTATAGAGAACTTTAGTTTGAGCCTTTGCAAAAAGATAATCAAGAAAAGGAAAAAAAAAAATAGTTTGGATCGGATTTAGTGGTTTATTGTTTGTGTTTTTGGTGTTTATTGTTTTGGTGTTTATCAAATTAGTTGTTAGTCTGATTCTAATTCAAAGTTAAGAAAAAAAAAAAAAGTAGCAAAACTTTGACAGTCCTGGGGTTCGAACCCAGGACATTTAGCATACACAACCAAAGCACTCAACCGCTGCACTCTTAACTCTTTTATTGTTAAACTTTGCAAAATTTTATTTAAAGCCCTTTTATTTTAATTTTTTTTAATTTAGCTTATAAGAACTGTTGGCTTAACTTTAGCTTATTTCGAAAAGCTTTTTCACTTTTTTAAATTTTTCTTAGCTTTCTAGTAGTATAAAGTATTTTAAGGAAAATTTTCAGATTTTTGAAATTAGTTTTAGTATTTTTAGAAATTTATTTTAGTTTAAATAGTTTTTAATTTATAAAAAATTATTAAAAAGTCAAAAAAAATATTTTTCTTTTTTTTTTCCAAAATTTTCTTTTATAATTTAGAGTGTAGGGAAATTAATTTGATACCCGTAGGATTTATATTTCGTAGATTTCATGTTTTAGTTTATCACGTTTACGTTTTTAATTACGTTAATTGTTTTTAGTTGTATTTTATTTCCTAGCATATTTATTGTTTTACGTAGTTGTAATCCAAATCCAAAAAATTTCTCAAATTTTTATATCTCAAACACGATTCACAAACCCGATCTCACAAATTCCATTCAACTCTCATCGGGGATAACGAACCGGGTCACACATACTTCACTTGTGTTTCCTTGGAAATAAATATGACTTGATTTTAACCGATCACAAACGGGTAGGTTAACACCTTGATCTGCCACCTTTGAGTGGTATGAATACCTGCTCTGGCCTACCCCAGTCCACAGGCTCTGTGTGGTTTCTTGGCAAACTGCTTATGTGCTTATGATAAAAAAGTGCTTATGTGCTTATTGCACACAAGCAAACCATTTGCACACAGGCTCAGATTAGACCCACTTTACGGGTTGGGTTATATTGACTGTGGCTAGTTTTTTAGTTTAACCCCCTTTATTATGTAGAGGGTTTGGTGATGAAACTGCTTATGAAACTGAAAATAACAAACTGCTTATATGCTTGATAAGCAGTTTGTTATTTTAAGCTGATTTGACACTTGTTTCTTTTTTAAAAAGAAAACTGAGATAAGGCAATGATGATTTAAAAAAAACATGATTTTGGCATGGCATTTCCGAATGGACGGCAAAAAAAACTTAATTTTGCAACCTTTGATGTTGCAGCCATATATGATAATATGTGAAACAGCTTATAATCTGAGCCTAATGTTATCTCTGTCTTATTAATGTGTAAAATGGTGATTACCTGTGGTGAGTAAAATGGTGATTGAGACATATCGGCAGCCTAAGATATTTGTTGTTTCTTTGTGGTTTGTTACTTGCGGCTTTCACTTGCGGCTTGTGTTTCACTTGGCTTGTGTTATAACCCAACCCTAGGTTGTGAAGGTACCAAAATGGTGATTGAGACTTGCTTTGTGTTTCACTTGGCTTGTGTGATACTGCCTTGTGGTGAGGCTCAATATATCACGAGAGGTTTTGTTGTACCTAACACTTTGAGATTCCCCTTGTGAGTTCCTGCAGTTTGGGAATCTTTACTTTTGCTTTTGGTACCTTCACAGCCTGAGCTTGTGAACCTTGTGAGAATTGTGAAACATGTGTTTCACTTGTGTAATGTGGAATCTGCAATCTGTGAGAAATGTGAAACATGTGTAACTTGGGTGCAATCTGTGCACTTGGGCAATCTAACTTGGTTGCAATCTGCTTGTGTGCAATCTGATCTGTGCACTTGGGTGCAATCTGCACTTTGGACAAAAAAAATTTCAAAAAAGGCGATGACGAATGGTTTTATAACCGAAAGGATGGCAAAGTGATATTTTTATCACTTTGCAACCTTCATATCCGAGCCTAACACTTTTTTATCACTTGTGCAAATGGTTTTCTAAATCGGCGATGATGATTACGTGATAATCTGAGCCTTTGTGCAATCTGCTTGTGTGCTAAATGCTTGTGTGCAATCTGCTTGTGTTCTGCTTGTGTGCAATCTGCTTGTGTGCTTATGCACTTGGAAATAAAAAAACTTGGACTGCTTTTGTGCTAATGCAATCTGCTTGTGTTCTAAATCGGCGATGATGATTACGATCTGAGCCTATGTGCAATCTGCTTGTGTGCTTATGCACTTGGACAAAAATAAAACTTGGACTGCTTTGCTTGGACAAAAATAATACTTAGGACAAAAAAAAGTTAATGTGGGACAAAAAAAAAAGACAAAATCTGCAAAAGTGAAAAAGTACCCCTACCCACTAGGTAGGGTTTGCAGAAATGGGGGTAGACCCCGTTTATATAGTACATCCCTAACATTATTACCTAAAACAGAAAATCCTAAGTATGTACTATGGAAATAACAGAAATGACATAGCTGACACGCTTCAGGTTAAATTTATGAGAAGTGACTGACACACTTATAAATTTGATTGAGACACTCAATGTACAAATTGTTAAAGCAGTTTATATTTACAGTACAACTGTTTAATGCACGTTTTGAAATGTCCAAATCAAATATGAGTGTGCAAATCACCTCCCTAAATGTAAAAATTTAAGGGCCCATTTGGTTGCCTCTTTTTACTTTCAAGTAATACTTTGAATGTCAACATCAATTGTTTGGTTACACGGGAAAGGAATTAAAGTGGGCCAACCACTAAAAACCCATTCCACTCTAATTTGGTCGGTATGGGTCGGTATGGTCTGACAGCAGGCTTTTTAAATTTTCTCAGCCACACACTTTCTTTGACTATTGACTTTTTCTTTTTTTTTTAATTATGACAGCAGGTTTTTTATATTTAATAATCAAATATAATTATATATAATAATATATTTTATCTCTCTTACTTTTTTCTCAAACCTTTCCCAAATCTTTCAAACCATTCCCAAATCCTAATACCATTTGCAAACCAAACGCACCCTAAAGAATCTATGAGAGCACAAGGTGCAGTGAGCACCCATACCTCTTTATTTGGGGCTCATCGGGTGCCACATCACTTTAACAAACCTACACAACTAACACCCCCCCCCCCCCACTAGCAACTAACTACGACTTACTTATTTAGGGCCCACCACTTACAACTTTATTTTTTTATTCAAATTTTCAAATAAATTAAATTCATTTTATTCAAAATTAAAATACAATACAACACAATAAAAAACATACGAAACGTAAAATAACGATACGCTAAAAGACACCATACGAAAAAAACACGATACGAAAATAACGATACGTTAAGCATTTATTTATCCCATTTGAGGTGGTTTCTCAAAACCTCTCACACGTGAACATATTGGAAGCTTCTCCCCCCAAATCATTGTTCAAAAATAGTCTTTGCATTCTTGAGAATCTCACCGTCAGTTTCCCCGCTTGTACGCTACAAATGTTTGTAAATAACGTTGAATTTTTTAAATTCACTGCTAAGTCTTGTCCATTTACCCGTGACCATATTTTTGTTACGATTGTCACCGTTAGACTGATTGTTGAACATGTCTACAACCTGGTTCCAAAAGGAGTTTTCATTGTTGAATCTTGGGTCTTGGGAAACTGCAACCCAAACATCAGCTAGCAAGTTTTCTTCTTCTTTTGACCAACGAGTATTCATTTCAAATGTTTGAACTTTGATATACAAATGTGTGAAAAATAGCCTATTATGGTATGTTATTTATAAACGTTTGAACTTTCAAATTCAAAATTCGAATTAAAAAACGAGAGGGATATATTTAAATTTTAAAATTCAAATTCAAATCTAAAACGGGCGGGATATATTTAAAATTTAAAATTCAAATTCAAATCTAAAATGGGCGGGATATATTTAAAATTTAAAATTCAAACTCAAATTAAAAAAGGGGCAAATGTCTAGCCTATAAATACCCTAGACTTCTCACAGTTTTCTCACACACAAACACATTCAAACTTTAGATATTCAAGATCGAAACTCAACATTTAAAATTGCAAATGTCTCGCAAAGATTTCTCCCAACAATTCCACAGTCCTCCTCGCCAAGATTTCTCCCAACAATTCCCCAGTCCTCGTCGAGATTTCTCCCAACAATTCCCCAGTCCTCCAAATGAAGTTTATCACACTCCACCAGAAGATATCTTTCCGGTTTTCCGACCGGAAAATGAACCAGTGAACACTCCACCGGTTGTCGAACAACAACCAAATCCATTTGGACTAACTGAAGATGAACTCAGACTTCTAGAGCAAGATGAGGAAGTTCGGCGAGAAACAGAACAACGTGAACTAAAAGAGGAAGCTGCTCGTTTTCCTAAAAAAGCTACACAAGTATTTTATACACCACTGACATGCATCTTTGAGATACACTGACCTTTTTTCTTACTATTGATGCAGCGGGGATATGTGGTGATAACAAACCCCAAATGGTGTATTGGACCATGAAGAGGCAATTAGACAAAATGTTTCTGGGTTACTTTTATTGAGCTTCAGTCAATAACATGTCTGCATGTAGAACCAATAACATTTCGGGATTAGTAAAAGAACCAATGAAACCACCCCAGCTATTGTGATTCCATTTTAAGTGAAGTGTGAATGAAGAACCATAAGTTACCGATTTCAATAATATGCTAATCAGTATATGTTATTTGAAACAAAAAAGCAGTTTAGTAAAAGAACGGATGAAACCACCCCAGCTATTGTGATAGCAGTGTTCATGTTCTCACCCTGCAAAAAGAAAGTCCAAATTACATTGCGTATTTTAGCTCATTCACTTCATTGGTATATTCATTTGATGGATGTAAAACGATCCAATTAGATGTGACCGATAGGATTTTTGGTTGCAAATATGACTATTGTCCTTCCAAGTTGACTCAACTCTCCAACCAAACAAGTATTCGGCTGATTCGGTTTATATAATCTGTTTTTTACGTAAAAGGAACATTATTTTTCTTTCACTTCCTACTAAGGCTTTTTACGTAAAAGGAACATTATTTTTCTTTCACTTCCTACTAAGGCTGTAAACGAACCGGACGAACACGAACGGGGCCTTGTTCATGTTCGTTCATTTAATTTTAACCGGACAAATAAACGAACATGAACTCTTAAACGGACGAATTTTCTTGTTCATATTCGTTTATTAAGGAAATGAGTTGTTCATGTTCGTTTATGTTCGTTCATTAAGACACTAAACGAACATAAACGATCGAACATAAATGAACATAGACAAACAAACATAAACTTTATTAAATTGTGCATCTAATATTGTTTTATAAGTGTTGTTTTGTTTAAACAAACTAATTTTAAAATTGTACAATTAAAAGATATTATATACGAACATAAATAAATAAACGAACATATAACGAAAGTTAACGAATGCATAATCGGACGTTCACGAACATAAATAAACGGACGTGACTTTTGTTCATGTTCGTTCATTTAACTAAACGATCGTAAAATTTTGTTCATGTTCGTTAATTTAATAAATAAACGAACATAAACAAACTTTTTGCCGAACGGTTTATGAAATGTTCACTGAACGTTCAGTTCATTTACAGCCCTACTTCCTACGAACTTCTACAGTAACAAAATACCCTAGTTAGGTTATGTTGCATAAGCAGAGAGTTTAGTGGCTAAATCGAAATCAAAACCTAAGGTATATTTGTTGTTGAAAAATGCATTAGGTTTAAATATCGTTATAAGTGTATGTACTGAAAAATCATGAACCTTAATGATCAAATAGTACATACCATGGTTATTAGGATTAGAGTGTTTCACAATTTAAAGCGCGTCTTAAGTTAAAGTTGCAATATGTTCTTTGGTAGAGTATTTCACAAATCAACGGATAAGCAATTAACGAAACGTGGTATGATTACATAAATAAGGCAATCTTTATAGATGCATCTGCGGAAAAATTGCACCATATTAATAGAGAATAACTTGCATAGAAACAACACTCGAACACCAGAAGAAAAAAAAGAAAACATTCATCATACCAAGAATCTGAACACAGCGCAAATCAACATTACAATTAGATGAAAGCAGCTATATAATTGTAGTCACCTCGCACCCCTACTGAGACTATAGTCGTTTTATACATTCACAATAACACGTAAAATGATTTGAAGGATAAAAATCATTCCCTCAAAAAAGAATATATCGATATATGGAGTGCCTAGAGAGTAACTAAACTCGAGTACTAAACTTAAGGTATATCATATCATATGTTTCCAAAATACAAAATGGAAGCCCTTACAAAATTACACCACGAACAAGTACCTGAAAAAGATACAACAAAGATAGTATCAAAGTATGTATTACAGTGCTTAATAAGCAACGGAAAATATTATATAACTATAAGGCAGATGGTCTACAACAAAGGCATGGGTTTTTACGAGGTAAACTGAACGCACAAGGGCAAAGCTCGACCCTACATAATGAAAGCAGGTTTTATTACGTGGTAAAACAAATGACTAAAAAGTTTAACTCCCTCTGAACCAGATTTACATAAATTTCCTAAATTTGACAAGATTTTTGATACATTCATTATATATAAGAAACGAGTTAAAAAAAAAAAGGCAACCCAACCAGAAACGTCCTCGTGGACAGAACCACTTAGGTGCCTGGTGTGACCCTCACGAAGATTTTTTTTTTTTTTTTTAAAGTGTCGATTCTTGGTACGTGCAACTCCCGATAATATTTTTAGGCTACTCTTTTCCTTTATGGTGCAACTTTTTCAAACTCAAAAAACTTTATGGAGCAAATTTAGTTTATCCCAAAAATTTATATAATGTGGTGTCTTTTTAGTACTTGTGATAAAAACAAAATTTGCAACACCCTCTTTAATATCTTAGGTCCGTCTGTCCTTTGTCACCCATACTGCCATACTTATTATTTAACATGACATATCGTACATATATAAAACCAGTAGAAGAGGTTTACACATGGATTGGGTTGAGTTGCGGTGACTTTCTTATTATATTACAGGTTGAAAAAGGACGGGTCAGGTCAGGTTGAGTTGGGGGGAATGACTGTCTAACTCTACCTTCATTTTCTAATCCTATTTGCCATAAAACCCATGAAAAACTTTTCATGTTAGAACAGAAGATGACAAGTAATATTCAATGTTATCAAATTTTCTTAAAACAAGCTCTAAAGCTAAGTGCCTAAGTAGATTAAAGATGATACCAAAAAGTCTGTTCAAAAGAGCTAAAAAGTACTTCCTACGAAACCAATGCATTGGAGGGGAACAAATATCTTACCTGAAGGAATTACGTAAAGCTAGAAGCGTCTTCGTCAACTTGATGACGTGGTGTAAGCACTGCCATTAAAAAAAATAAGATGGTCAGATGATATCAGACAAGAGAATATATAAAACAATTAACACTAACTAGCCCTTCAAATTTTCTACGAGAAAAGATATTATAATCCCTAACATAATTCTATGCACATTCAAGTCAAGGAAACGCATTTCATATAAAGCAGCATGTGATGGTACACCTAGTTGTAACCTGAATCTGATTTGTGTCATAACAACATGATTTATTGTGCATAGCGTTTCTGTATTATTGTCATTTGTAGTTGCTAAGAGAGTGGTGGCAATTATGAATCCGCAAAAATTACCTGAATTTGTTTTGACCATTACCCAACCCGTCCGACCACACATCTTGCCACAGCAAGTGCCAACCAAAATTCAGATTTGTATAGTTCACTCGATGGAAACTAACCCTAAACATTTAGACAGCAGCCAATATATGCAGTATATGTTATTTAATAAAAGGGGCAAAGGTTGGATTTGCATGGGAGTCAAACATGTCTTTTAAGAGAAATTCAATTAATCACCAGCAATAAAATTAGGAATCACACTGCCCCAACCAATTGCTTTTAGGCTGACGGATTTCCTGCATTATTCGTACCCCACTCTTCTTCTTCAGCCTCACTACCGTTGACGAGTACAGCACCTTCTGAAGAATCATTATCCATTGTAGCAGCATCTTCTTCTGGGCTTTCTTCGTGAGTCACTTCTTGTTCATCAACAAACTCCCCTTCATTTCCGTTTTCTTCAACATCCTGTAATTACCAGAAAATATGAGAACATGTCAAAAGAAAAAAGTAACAGGAAAAGGTAAGTATTAAGAGACACGACTGTTTGATTACAGAAACATCCCTTTTTTTGTAGAGATTGCAATTTTTACTCGTGTACTTAAATAATAGTGCTTACAAGGAAACAGTGAAAATGAGTCAAATGGGTAAAAAAAGGGTTGACAGTCACCAAAAGTGTAATTTTAATGCATAAAACCTCAAAAGTTACTTTATTACAGTATAAAGATTATAACAGAAAATCGTACAAAATTTGGACAATCCACACATACTAGTTTTTAGATTCAAACCCAAATGTTTAGTTATCACAGCTTCACTAGTGAAAGTGACCCGTTTGTCACACCAACACCCACCAACCAAAAAAAGCAGGGAAGACTAATAAGAACTTTTTGAATAAAAAACAGCTAGATAAATTAATAAAGAAATGAACTTGATCATACATTGCATCAAGCATAGAAGAAAGAAAGAAACTTACCTCATGATCCAACTCTCCATTTTCATGTGGCTCCTCATCGTCTAATTGCATGTTTTTGAAAACCTCTACTAGGTTGACGTGTGATCGATCAACATAGTTTACATACTCTGTCGCCGGAGGATAATTATCCCTACATTATTCAAAGGACCCGTTAATACCATATCTAGTTTCAAAAGGTCCATACAACAGTACAAAGTTAAACTAGTCTTCAACCAAGCTAAAACATGAAACCCATGAATCATTAATATGTACTAGATGTGAGTATGTGACAATTATGACCAGTTAACTTATGAAGGGGGCAATTCGGGTTATGATTGATATCTAACGTCAAATGGGTATAAACAAAAAATAGCTTAAAAGAAAATGGGCTGAACGGAAGCCATAATGTATTTTAAATACATAAACCCTCGTAAATCAATTTCAAGAATTAGATGATCATTTGAAACATACAACTTTGTAATCAAATTCACACTAATTATTTATAAGTTAATAGTTTTGAGAGCAAATATGTATTGGATTAACCCAAGTACCCAACCCAACCAGCTTTGACATGTACCCAACATTACTCAAACAATCAAATCGCCCAACTCACTCATTTGCATCCCCTTATATGTACTATCGAAGTAGTTGACAGCTATGCTAACAAAGTCATTTACGAGTGTCAAACAATTTTAAAAGTCTGTAAGTTCAAAAGCCACAACATCAATAGGAAATCAGAAGAGTATTGAGATATAGATAAGCAAGAGAACCTGGTCTCTGCAGCTCTTGCTTCCACTTCAAGTGCGATTTGCCAGTCCTCAAACATATTTGAGTACTCTTCAGGATCAGCTAAAGATTCTGCTGCTTTTTGGTTAATCTGCATTCCAAACACGTCAGCCCAGTTACAGAATTATCGTATCCTGTCATGCACATACTCTGGTAATATACAAGCACTGTATCAAATTTTAAGATGCAGATCTTTTAGGCCTTTGTTTACCTTTGCTGACCATAGAACAAAAAGTAGCTGAGCGTACTGAAAGGCACACTCAAATGTTCAAGTATAAAATCCTTTTCAGAAATTTGATATTTTCCACTAGTAAACTATAAAACGATTTCCAAGTGGAACACGAACTTAAGTAATGTGATAAACTCCAAACCCCAGCAACCCAAAGAAGAATAGTGATTTTTGGCCAAAAAGAAGGATGTTTGAGAGACATGTCATGTGTACCATCTAACTTGGGTTCGATTTATATGCAAAGCACCAGTAATTAAACACTAAAAGAGTAGTAAAGAATTAACCTTGTTAAGGTCTTTTCTCCAAAGAGCAACAATTTCTGAAACCTTGCTTGGAAGATAAGACCGTGCCATCAGAGCAGCCTCAGGTATCCGATTGCTGAGACAGAGAATAAGAGAAATTGCATATCAAGCCCAACTTCAATTTCAAGTTGGATTGATGTATAGAATATATAGACTAACCTATCAACCAACAACTGCAGACAATCTTCCAATTTACCGAGCATAAACAGACAAGCAAAAGCAACATTGTTTTTTCCATTCTCTTTTGCAAGAGATGCAAGCTTTGTTATGCCTTCAGCATCTCCCAAAGAAGAATAAAGCAGCAGCAGACCACTTAAATCGTTTGCATGCTTCAAACAATCTTCAGCCATGTCCAACTGCAACGTGTTAATATCGTCATCAGTGGTTATATAAAAGAGTTGTAAGATCCTCAATTTCATCTATATTTCACTAGAGGTGCCAAACCAAGAATGAATTTGCATTCTTGAACATAATATACTGCACTAATCTGAAGTTATTTGTCTAAATTGCAAAATTATAACTGTGCGTCTTTCTGTGAAAGGGGAACAATAAATAGTAAAAACCAAACATACCAGTCCAGTCGACATAGCTAATTCACCCAGCTGCTTCCACTTAGACTCGCTTTGTGCTACTAGGGCAATATCCTATATATCCAAAAACATGATTCATAAGAAAGGTTGCTTAGATTCTCTCTTTGAGCAGTCAAAAATAGTTAATGTGTCTTGCTTATTCAAGGTTTGTGCAATTACCTTTGCAATCTCTAGTTTACCAAGCTGGATGGCAAGATCAAATCTATAATCGGGATCTGTAGCAACTTCTAAGGCCTCCTCAATCATTCCTCGTGATTCCAAAAAGTGAGCAACACTATCAAAGAAGTCATACATCAGATTAAGATAACAAAGAAGTACTAAAAAATCAACTAAGGTCAACCTCTTAAATAATAATATAGAATAAGATAATATCGTATATGAACTATACCTATTATGGTGGTCCTTTGGAATCGAAGGCAATATAGCACTAGCTCGTTCTAGGTCTCCACGCATCACAAGCGTCTTATACTCGATCAACGTGAGCAGCAAAGTGTATCCAATGACACTAAAGTATAAGACACCAAAAGAATGTTAGAACATATATATATAAAAGTTACAGATATCCAAAAATATGAGCACTAAGGCCTACTCACTTGAATTCCTTGTCAATGAGATAAACCTTGCTTTGATTTGCTAGATATCCTAGAAGATACATTGGTCGGTCCAAATGAAACATTGTGGTTACCTAAAAAGATACCAGATCGATTACGGACATATGACACTGAACAAAAAGCTGAACATATCTTAAGGTATTCTGACAAATTTTACCTCACCACCAACACAGTAATTGAGTCGCCATGAAGAATTATTGTAAATGAAACAGTCTCCAACCCACAATCCAGTTCTGACTCTTTCACTGACTTCAGAGAGAATTTGAAATGAGTCTTCAATACCGTCCTCGTCTACAGACTTTCCACTGTCTAAATGTGCTGACACTACATCACGCTGCAACATGACCAATATAATCAATTATTTTGTAAAACCATACTTAGAAAAGGAAAGCCTAATAATAAACCGTTATAATTGTAAGACTAAAGTGTGTAAATGAGTGTGTGTGTGTTTTGTGTGTATAAATTAGGATCTTATGTTGTGTGTGTAAGGATCTTACGTTGTACTGTAGTATGTGGAATGAAGAATCACTGGCAATTGCCACCATATCACCACCATCTGCCCAGTAAATGTTCTGAATACAAAGGAGCGAAAGAAACATGAATTAGACTCGATACTTCCATGCTATATATGTAAAACCCAAAGATTAAATATATTTACATGACATCTACTTAGAGAAGAGGTAAGAGTGTTTACCTTGACAGTAACATCAATCCGTTGAATTAATCTGCACTCAGCCCAATCATAGAAACATATAAAATCGTTTGAGCATATGGCCAGCAAAGAACCTCCATATATGCGCTCGGCAGAAAAAGTTGGTCGGATACTCTTCTTTTCCTGTTTAAAAAAGAACGCCCAAATAAGCAATAGTGGATTCAAATTAACAAATAGCAGTTACTTTCTGCAGGAAATATACAAATCTGTTATACGAATAATCATATAGGAATCTAACACTAGAGAAAGTAGTTGTGAAAAATGGAGAATCGGGAATGTCGAGTAATGAGTAATTTTTCTATGGGTCGAGAGGACAAACAAGAGCCACTGAAGCAGAAAACAGATGGCACTAGCTAGTTTATTTTTTTAGCTAATTAGCATTGTCTGAAAGAAACGTATAATATGTAGATAAGTAACAGATACATTGCTTCTTGATCTAACTACAGGGTTAAAGAAAGTTCACGGACCTGAAAAGATTTGTTAAAAATCTTAATCTTAGTTGTGCTCTCCCGGACAGCATATTCACCTTCAGTAGACCAAACAATCTCTAACGCAGAGCCAAAGGATCTATTTCTCCATGCCAAAGCTGTATATATGATGTATTCACCATCACCGCAAACAACAACAAACCTTCCATTCGGGTTGTGTTTCAAGCTCTGAAAAAAAAGATCATAAAAACCAAAGCCATGAGAATCGGAACCAACAAGCCAAAAAGGTTTGAAGAAATTAAAGCAGCTTTTGTTTGTTTTGCAGGTAAATCAAACTTGTGTAACTTTAGAAAAAGGAACTTTTATATTTTTTGTGATGCAAAGTGCAAACGTCATCATGATTAAGTAAATTATTTTGAATTTAAAGCTTTCATCATAAAGCGATGGCAATGCGTTGTTAGACTTGCACTAAATATAGACAAAAATATTGTTCAGTACACTCGAGACCATGTTAAATTTGTATTTCACGTTTTCATTATTTCTAATAAAAATTTCCTTCAGGATCTATCATGTATCTCAATGTCAGTAGATAGGAAGTTACAGCTTAAAACAAGCACAACTCACTTGAGGGTAGAGATCACATGTTCCCAACTCTTTAACTGCTAAAGGCAACCTCTCTCCATCAGAGACCTGAAAAGCAAATAAGTAAACCAGTTATAGTCACCTAAACAAAAAATTAGAACAAACACAGTTTTCACTATTTTATCTTTGAAAAGGAAAAAACGTATGGACCCAAACCTCATAATCAGCTCCCACACTCCTGATGTTAACGGTCTGGATTTCATTATGCTTAGCCCATATAATCTTCCCACTGTTGTCCATGCTAGCTACTGGCTCTTCCCTACCAACTTTAACCATTATCATCCCTTCATCGTATCCAATAGCAATCCTGTACAGAAAGAAATGCGTGAGCAATGAACAGTTTTCTAATGAATGTTATAATGTGTATTATTGATTGTGAACATCGTTCTCCAAATATTCCACTAGAGAGAATAAGAAGAGAGTCTTCATGATATAATAAGAAATTGCCAGCATATGTAAAACTAGTCACAACTCACAATACAAACTTACCTTCGTGAACTTTTCATGTATCCAATAGCCCAAACCCTTTCAAGTCCATAGTTCAAAGTGTTCTCAAGTCTGCGAAAAAAGGGAATTAGTGAGGAACCTGATAAAAATTACATAAAAAACCTCAATGTGGAAACTATTCTATTTTGAAACTACAGAAATTCAAATCGGACACGGGTGAGTTACCAGCAACCACAAATTCTATATCAGTATATGGTTTTATAATTTGACGTTTATGTGGTACACGTAAAACAAACACCGAAACAATAATTTCTCCTAAATCCTAATATTCAGCCAACATAACCTTTAGATGAATTCCCATCAATGTTAAGAACAGACATGATTATACACTACATAAACGCAAAAATCACATGCATACCTATAAGTAGTTGCATGCCATATACGTACAGTACCATCCTCAGAACCCGTCAATATTATGGGCAGCTCGGGGTGAAAGCATACAGCTGAAACATTGTGTGTGTGACCTTCTAAAGTCTGGACACATGTTTTGGTTTGATAATCCCACACCTGTTTCAAATTTTCAATAATTTAAGTCTACATTACAGATATTCATAGATATAAGTATATAACAATCGACAAAAGCAGAATAAATAAACACCTTAGCAGTGTGATCATCGGAACCGGTAATTAGATAAGGTTTATCACCACCTGTGAAATAATCCACACAATTCACTCCTTTAAGATGGGCATCAAGTGTGAAGTTAGGATCAGGTGAGCCCAGATTCCAGATCTGAAATAGGAAAACAAATTATTTATAAACGTTCCTTATATTATGTCACACTGATCAATGCTGGTTACAAGTACCTTTATGGTGCGATCAAGCGATGCACTAGCAAAAGTATTGGTGTCTTTCGGATTGATAGTGACTTGCATGACGTAATGAGAATGTCCCTCGAAGATTTGAGTACAATACCAACTCTTCTCCCAGTCCCAAAGCTTGATAAGCATATCATCAGAAGATGATAATATATAAGGGAGGGTCGGGTGGACAGCCACACACCGAATGTAGTCGGTATGTGCCTCAAATACTTTGACCTTGTCCATTGTATTGTAATTGTACACACGGATATGCATGTCATCTGCACCAGCAACAACCCACTGCTTGCGGGCTACAAACTTTGCTGACCTGACTGTAATATATAGCGTAAGCATTAGAAACCAAGTTTAAATTGCAAAAACTAGGTATCAAAATATGTATCAGGCAAAAGAAAGAATGATCTCTGACCTGGTAACTCGGTAACCTCAAATGATTTTGTCATAGTCTGCAATATATAATATGAGACTTCCATCAGATATTGGTATTAAATTTCTATTAGAAAAGAGCAATGGTACAGCAATTTATAAAAATATTTAAAAAGTTTGATCAGTTTATAATCATCCAGCACTAAAACTATGAACCTAAGACCAGTGTGCTCGTGCCCAAAACCAGACCGGACAAGACAGGAGACCGAACCACACTTTCACTTTGAACCAGAGACCGGACATAATAGTCCTGGTTTAGTTTGGTTTGTTTTCTCGGGTTTGGACCGGTTTAGTTGTCTGATGTCACCGGACCGGACCAAGACCAAAAAAAGAAACTCAAGAGACCAAGAACCAGAAGGTCCGCTTTCGTCGGCTCGTTTTGGTTGGGTTTTCTCCGTCAGGTTCTATCCTAGGGGTCGAAATGCTCAACGCATGAAAAGATCCTCAAAAATATAATTAACTAAATACCATGAAAGCGTTGAAAACCACAGCAAAGTCGTAGCTAAAATAAGCTTCTCAAGAATTGCATGACTACCGTCTATCAGGTTAAAATGACATAGGGCTCGGTGACATGAATAGAAGCGTTGTATCACAACACAAAAAGGTTTTGTTCTCAACTAAGACATACCAACAGAAAATTTCTATTATCATTGCGACTTTTGACTTGTTTGATTGCGTGATATACCCTTATAATCATAGTCGTGATGTTCCAACACAAAATCCTAAAAGTGCAACGGGATCTAACGTAGATATTTGGTTAACTAGCTACCTAACAACGGCATTTATGTTTGAGCACTACTAGAAACAATCTAAGACTAGTAACTAATCACACATGTAATTTCACTACTCTATTACAATCAATCCCACTATAAATCGTTGTAATAATTCCATACCTGAGACTGGTAATCCCAGATGCAAACGGTTCCGGAATACAAACTCGTAAGAATCCTATAAAAATACACACATAATCGTAAACCATCAGCAAACTAATAAACTTCTTATTATTCACGCGATTACGATAATGCATATATTATTACCATGGCTCAGAGGGATGCAGATCGACAGATTTAACTCTTTCAGATCTTTGCGCAAGTTTTCTCTACACACACACACATATTTAATTAAATCAGCATAATTATAAAATAACCTAACAATAAAATAATAATAACCGAAACCGCGTATCGAAACGTACCTTGATCTCGAGTCTGAGAGGCTGTTAACAAATCAAAACTTGAGTTAGTAAATCAGATCCGATCATACTTAAACATAAATAAATAAATAACTAGATCTAATTATAAACAAACAGAATGCAACAGATCTAACAAACTCGCAAACAGAATTTGAACAGAATGTTGAATGTATAAACAGCTCACCATTGTAACAGATCACGAAAATTAGGTTTATATGATTTGATGATCCGAGTGGTGGATCCGAATGTGAGATCCGGTTAATGCAGCTGGAATTGATTTGTTGGGGTTTGAGATTTGGGATTTGGGATTTGAGCGAGAGTGAGTGTGGGTTTGAAGATGTGAAGAAATGCTTTGATCTTACGATTTCATCTTCTTGAGTTTTTATTTATGTGTTGATTTGATGATGGAGTTTTACACTAGTCGGTTCGGTTGATTTGGTTTTGGGATGGGTGCTACTAACTTTTCACTTTGACTTAGTCATTTTTGTTAGAGCCCATTACGTCCAAATTCCACCTATAACATTTAGCCAACTCATCATACCTCCCAACCTAAATTACTAGGCGCATAAATTCGCATATCTCCCAAACTTTTTATTTTTTTAATAATTAAACTAAAATCAATTTAATTAAAAACACAAACATTTTATTAAAAACATAACATTTCACTACAAACTAAAAAAATAAACTACATTGCAACATTATTTAAAAATTAAAAAAAAAAAAAAAAAAAAAAAAAAAACTACATAACACTAAATTAAGTCATCAATCGGTGGTGGTTAAGCCGTTGGGTCATCGAGATATGCCAAGTCTAGACCCGCTACGTGCTCCGTAAGATCATATTGGAGACGATGATGGACGTTTTCGTCATGTAACTCCGGTAGTACACTTGGGTCATAAGATACCGGCACCGGTTGGTCCATTATATGAACCGGTGATATTGCCTTGTTGTCGTCCTTTATGATCATGTTGTGCAATATACAACACGTTTCGACGACTTTTCCAATCTTTTCTTTCTCGAAAAACCGGAGAGAACGATCCAAAATCCTCCATTTTCCCTTAAGCACACCAAAAGTTCGTTCGACATCTTTTCTTGCCGCCTCTTGTAGTCGCTTGAATTTCTTTTCTTTCGGGTCAACTGGATGCCGATACGCTTTAACAAACGTAGACCAATTTGGATAAATCCCATCGGTAAGGTAATAGCCACGTTTGTAATAGCGCCCGCGTAAAACAAATGAAGTATCTGGAGCCGTTCCATTTCGGGCAGTAAGATACAACGGAGACTGATTCAACACATTGATATCGTTGTTTGACCCGGGAGGACCAAAAAATGAATGCCAAATCCACAGATCCTGCGAAGCAACACATTCAATCATAATAGTCGGCAATTTATGATCACCTCGCGTATATTGGCCTCGCAAATGCCTAGGACAATTCCTCTATTCAATATGTGAACAATCTAGGCTACCAAGCATCCCCAGAATGTGATGTCTTTCTTCATGCGCCATTTGGATCATTGCGACGTCATGGGAAGTCGGCTTACGTAAGAACTCTCGACGATATAAATGAATGACCGCATCACAAAAATATGTAAGGCACTCGCGTGATGTTCTATCGGCCATTCCTAAATATTCATCAAAGTTATCCGGGGGATCACCCGTTGAGAGTTGTTTAATTGCCGAAGTGCATTTTTGTATCGCCGTGAAGCTTTTTTTACCCCGCCCGTCGAAGCTTTCTTGAAAATACGGAAAAGACGCTTCAATGTCACCAACAATCTTCAAAAACAACCTTTGACTCATACGATACTGATGCCTAAAAAATTGTTCGCTGAACTTCGGGTCTTCGACGAAGTAGTCACGCATTAGTATTTCATTAGCTTTTTCCCGGTGTCGCTCAATATAAGTGCGTGAATCATTAGAGCTACCCGAGTCTTCAAGGGCTTCAATCTCTTGCATCGCGTCTAAAATAAAGGGCCATTTACTACCCGTGGATAAATCGGGTAGCGTAGGTGGGATGATGATTTCGTCGGAAGATGAAGATATTATTTTTTTGGTGGAGTGTATATGAAAATGGGTGTGTTTTGATTGAATTGGTTAGTTGATGTATTTGAAATGGAAGTGAAAATGGGTAGGTTTATTATTTTATTTTATTTTGAATTGCCCAACGTCTATATTTTGTCCCCAACGTGTTAGACCCGTTTCCCGGGTACTTGGACCCCACCCTAGATGAAAGTGGACGAAAGACCTTATGTGATTGGCAAGTCAACAAATGTTGCGTTTTAGTCAAACCCGATAGTCAAACTAATAGTCGAAGTATGACTAATGTAGTAATATAAAGTATGATGCATAAGCTAAAGGGACCTAGGTTGCCAAGTGTTAATTATGTGATAAAGTGTGTAGTGGCTAAATAAGAAGGAATGAGACTTGAGGGGCCATTCTTGCCATTAGTCCAAAGATACCACCTAACTAATATATCTAGGGAGTTCTAGACTCCTCCATCATTATTTAGATGAGATGAGGCCGGTTTTTAGAAAAAGAAAAAAAGAGGGAAAGTTAGATGATGATCCAAGAAGAAGAAGGTGATCAAGTCTTAATGTTTATGGCTATCCTTAGCTATGATCCTCCACAAGTAAGTATCACTATCTTAATGATTAATGAGGTTAAGGTTTATGGGTTAAGTGGGTTTTCATCATATGATCATGGTATGATCATGGTATGAAAGTATGGAAAGAATGATGGTTAAGTTTAGATGGGTTTTATAACTCTTGATCATGATTTGTTATGTTAATGAGTCTTGATGTTATGATTATGGTTAGGAAGTAAGAATGGTGATGATGGTGGTGATAAAAGATGAGGATGATGATGATGATGTTATTGATAGCATTAGCTTGGAATCAAGGTAAGTAAACCGGTATAATGTAAAGTTATAATGATTTCTATACATTATGTGTTATGTGGCTAATGTGTTAAGATTTTGGTTGTTTAGTATAATGGTAGTCTTGTGTAAGAGGTTATAGGGTTAGTGGATGTGTTAGTTAAGAGTGGCCTAAGGAAAAAGGGAAGGTTAAGGCTTAAGTGATTAAGGTATGTAGTTATGTTCAATGTTGTTGGATTGATGGTTGTATAATGTGTAATGTGTTGAATGAGGTATAATGATATATTATGTCCGCTTTACTTACTAAGCATTCGTGCTTACGGTTTAAGTGTTTAATGTTTTGTAGGCTCATGTGTGACGCTATGGCTTGGATTAAGGTCAAAGGTTGGGATATGCAATGGTATATGTAATTGGTAAGGATGTAGAGCTAGGTAGAATACCGAGCTCATGACAAGGTTGTACCCCCCGAGAGTCCTTTTATGATTTGTAATGCAAAGTCAAGTGTCAAAATGTATGTTAATGGAGTCATAACGATTTGGTGGTCTAACTATGAGTCAAAGTGTGTTTAATGTGTTATGAACATTGTTTAAGGGGGTGTTTGGCAAATGTATGAATATACCCATTTTGGGTTGTAAACGGGTCAAGTGCTTATGGATCATGTTTTATATGTTAAAGTAATGTTAGTGGTCAAGTTTGGTGAGAAAATGAAAGGGGATAAGTGGTTTTGTAGTGAATTTGGTCAAAATGGGTTTAATGTGTCTAATATGAGAAGTGCTATCTCGGGAGGTCAAACGGTAAATGTTTTTTATATGAAAATGAGCCAAATAGTGTACCAAGTAAATCTGGAAAGTTTGGTGAAGTTTCGAGGTCTGGTTTGCAAGTTACGGACGTTTTCGTGTTTTTGGTGGATCAGCAGGCTCCATCCGATTCGGATGGCTGGCGATCCGATCGGATGGAGGTGTCTGTCAGATTTTTTGTAAACTTTGAAAAATCATATCTTTTAATCCGTAAGTCGTCACGGGTCGTGCCACCTGTCGTTTCGAAGGTAATTGAGTGTAGTTTCATTTAAAAATAGCCTCAAGGTTTGAAAGTTTATATATTTTTGTCAATGGTCAAAAGAGTAACCAGATGTCCGTAAAAGTCAAGCGTTTCCGCGTAAAAAGTTTTAATTTTTGGTCTAAGCAGGCACGGGGTGTAACAACTTGGTATCAGAGCTTCGGTTTAAGTGAATTAGGTATCCACTATAGGTTTCCTAGACTTAAACCACTCATAGAAGCCTTGAACGTAAGTGTTAGTAATGCGGAAAGTAATAGTTAAGTATGAGATGGATAATGTGTTATGCTAGATGAGCTTAAGAATGATAAGTGATGAATGTGTGTTATGTGTTATTGTGTATGTGATAGAAGTCCGTGGAGGACTTGAAGTGTTTGAATAGTTGGTTAGCCTGGCACCTCGTTTGGTGCCGGTGTTTATTTGTGATTATGTGAATGTATGATAGAGAAATAGTAATGGAATGCGAGTAGAAATGCTAAGTGGTATTGGAGATGGGATTTATGAGTAGATTAAAGTTATATGATGTCTTAGTTATAAGGTAGGCTATTGCTTGCGGCTAATTAAAGTGTTGATACTTAGACATAGAGTGATTATGGGATGTGATATATGAACCATAGACTATGTGAGTTGACTATGATTATAAATGTTAGAACACTTTTGGACAAGCGTTAAATGTTAAGTGTTATCGTTTGTACAATGTTAAGTCTACGGTAGTTGGTTACATGTCTAAGTAGAATGAGATTGTGCTTTATAGCATGAATGCATAAAAGTGTATGAGGTATGATAGATGCACTAGAATGCATATTATGTGAGACTTGAACGTTATGTGTGAATAATGATTTTTTAGCTAATGTGGTTGATAATAGGAGTTGTGTGAAGCATGGATTAGATCTACTATAAGGTATAATTGCCATATACATGTGTTGACCTAGTCGTGGTCGAAAAAGTTAAAAAGAACACATTGGATTTATAAAATAAGATAAGTATGAAAAGTGTTTAATTGAAGCATAGATGCTTTGAAAGCTTGAAATAAAGTAAGAAATGAATAATAAAGTATGTTTGTAGTTTGATGATTAGAAGGACACGAATAATATAATAACGATTAGATGCTTGAAGGCACGAATTCTTATAAGAAAAACTAAAATGAGAAAGTTAAAGTGCGAAGTTAAGACGTGATGAGATCATGTTGCATATAAAACATGAAAAGTAAAATGTGTTATTAATAAAGGGTTAAGCGATGAGTGGAAGTAATAAATGAGATATAGATTGCGCTTGAAGTCATAAGTGATATGAAGTGTGCTAGAAAGAATTGTAAAACATGAATATAATCATGTTAAAATATTTGAAATGTGTATGATAAGATTAATGAGAATGTTATAGAATAAATCTATGTAAGGTTTATATGCGTAAAAGTCGAATAGACTAAAAGGAAGTGATAGTATAAGTTGAGAATATGGTCAACATAGGGTTGACGGGTAATAGTAAAAGTGCGTTGTAAGAACACATAGAAAATGTGTAAATTGTAATGGACAAGCATTATATAGAACTTGTCTAAAATAAAGATGACACGTAGTGAGTTGTTGACGAACGTAAGAATAAGTTTATAGTTGGGTTGTAGATGTGTAAGTAAGTGGATCAACGTAATGGTAAACAACACGAGATTGTGTGTTATAGAAGAATAGCAATAGCAAGATGTGAAGAGAGATACTAAATGGTATTAGAGATGGGGTTAATAAGTCACTTAAGGTATTAACGCATAAATAATGGATCATGATGACGAAAAGTGTACTAAATTATAATGTGTAATGATAAGATGGAATTGACACGCTAATTGTTAAGGGTTTGTTGACATAACACTACAAGAAAAGTGGCTTTTTAGTACCCCCGTAAGCGTCCTAAATGGTACTTTTTAGGACCTTTCATTTAATAGGACCAACGATGAAAGCGTTTCATGTAAGGCGGTTGTAATAGGTCCAAAGCGTCCTAATATCTCAAATACCTTATGAAACCAATTTTATGGTCGTATTATATGTCTATGAATAACATAGATAGCGTCCTAATAAAACCATATGAGGACACTTTTACAATGTTTTGACATGTGCTTACCTACTTTTAATCTTTTGACACACATAAAAAGGTCCTTAAAAGTTTGTTAGGACGCATATGATGCAACATCATAGCTATTTTAGCAACCAAGAACAGGGTCCTAATAACTCAAATAAGATTATGATACCAATTTTATGGTCGTATAATAGGTCTATAAACAACCAAATAACGTCCTAATAAAACCATATTAGGACACTTTTACAATGTTCTAACATGTGGTAACCTACTTTTAATCTTTTGATACACATACAAGCGTCCTTAAATGTTGATTCTTAGGACGGTTATCACATAACATTATAGTTACTTTAACACCAAGAAAAGGGTCCTAATATCCCAAATACGATTATGAAACCAAATTTATGGTCGCATAATATGTCCATGAACAACCAAATAACGTCCTAATAACAACATATTAGGACACTTTTACAATGTTCTAACATGTGGTTACCTAATTTTAATCTTTTGATACACATACAAGCGTACTTAAAAGATAATTGTTAGGACGCTTATCATGTAACATTATAGCTACTTTAGCACCAAGAAAAGGGTTCTAATATCTCAAAGAAGATTATGAAACCAATTTTTTGGTCGTATAAAATGTCTATTAACAACCTAAATAACGTCCTAATAACAACATATTATGACACTTTTACAATGTTAAGCGTCCTTAAAAGTTTATTGTTAGGACGATTAATAAGTTTAATAGGACAATTTCAAAGTCCTGACAAATCATATGATAGGACGCTATTTTCAGCATGCACACTCTATTATTACGATATGAATAAAAGATCAACTAATTAAATGAATAAAACGAAATTGTATTTCAAATAAACAATTTTCATAACAAAAGCACTAAACATAAATAAGGTATAAACATTATCCAACATAAAGTCTTGTAACATTAAACAAGAAATTAAAGCAACAAGAAGCTTAGTCCGGGGTCATCATGCATCCTTTCTCAATCCTTCACGGACCACCTACAAATAAACATCCATGTATAAGCATTATGTTCCATCATCAGTGGGTGAACCATCATCTTCCTTGTCAGCGACAAAATCGTTGTCCTTTCAGCAACATTTACAAATGGAGATCAGGGGACAGAAAAGGATGAACCAGAGCAAACAACTAGAGAAACATCCAGTGTTAGAGGTGGCATTAACAACCAGTGGGTTATCCTGGGTAATTATATCAAGTATTTACATGGGCCAAGCAGATATTAAACTCTGGTTATGAAGAAAATGGGTCAAATAAGTCAAACAGCCTGTAAGTCTCTTAAAGTGTAGTCAAATGCTTACCTCCCAGATTGTTGCAATTAACAAGTAAATTTTACTACTTCGATAAACAATTTTTACCATCATATTTTAGACCAAAGTAATTATATAATTCAAAAGAAGTTGGGCATAAGGTGTTGGCGGGTCAACCAAATACAGCTTGATCTATATTCTGTGTTAACACCTTATCCAAACCGCCAGCTTTGCCACCGCTACACATTAGAAAATATTGAAAATCTAACCTCCTCATCATTTTCTTCACCAGCTGCATTCCCAGGCCTAGTGGTCTTTGTACCAGATAACCCACGCAAGATCATTGTGAAGACTTCATGAATAAGACCCTATTGTAAAAAAAAAAAAAAAAAAAAAAAAAAAAAAAAAAAAAAAAAAAAAAAAAAAAAAATTGTATCAGATTTATAAGTGAGAGCCAATGACTATAACTGTATACCTGGTTACCATCATTTAGAAAGAAAGTTGATCATAGAGCTGTGGCTATAGCATGAGACATGTTAGAATCATTACCTTATATGTAGGCTCTAACTTGTCTTTGTACTTGGTAGCATACAAGTTCGCGTTCATCACCAAAGTGCTCTCCACCACATAATCAGTTTCAAACTGCACCAACATGAAACGATTCAGCACCAGATAGAAGTTTAATGCCGGGCTAAGCATGCGAGAGAACAAATCTAAAAAGCATGGTAGGAATAGTACCTGCATCACAATATGTGGGTACATCGTTTGACCTTTGCGGATAGGAGGGTCCAGGGTAACAACAACAAAGGTATGAGGTTGGTTGGACTGCATAAGCAAAGATGATATCAGATCCATTTTCAGTATGTTTAACTCCCATATGCAAGTAGTGAAAGATCCAATGACCAATGACCAATGACCAATGACCAATGACAAACATAATCAAGAAACTGAAAGAATCAAGTGACGTTGTGACGTGTAAATATTTGTTGTTTTGTGCAGTGGAAGAAAGAAAATACCTTTGGTAAGACAAAAAAACGAACGATACTGCTGTACTGTATTTTAAAATCTGTGGCTTGCCCTTGAAGTGGCAAAAATGACAGATGAAGCTCAACATTGTATCGTCCCCTACAATAAGTACATGATTTGTCATAAAACATTAATATTCCTTAAACTGAGTGTTAGGGGAAAATGTGACCCCTAACTGGAGATATAGCAGTGAGTATTTTAAGGCAGCTTACTTGTGCAGGAGGACGATTTTCATCCCCAACAAACTGAGTGTTAGAAGTTGGAATGTGAAAACTCATTTCCATCAAAGAGTCTTTCTGCATTAAGTCATTAACAATAACAAGCCTAAAATATTAACAACTCAACAGGCACCTTACGCTTAAGAAAATATAATACTTCAAAGATAAGCGATGTAAACACAGACATTGCTTAATCGCATACTGCAGTACGATAAAAACAAAATATATAACCGACCTCATTTGCACTAGTTGTGTCATCCACATGGAACTCCAAGATAACATCATTTTTTCCTTGAAGCTGTGTCTGGGACACGTCTGCTAAAGATACTTCGAATGCTTGCTTCGAACCAACAAGAAAAGAAAGCATATTACCTGCTCAATATCCAATAGAAAACCATGTCAAACTTTCAGTAAGCTCAGAAGCCTATCAAATAAGCTAAGACAGACACCCCCTTACTTATAATCCATCTTAGTTCCTAGTAAACTCACACTTTCTAACAATCAGAATTGAGGTAGTTATAATTAACATCTAAAATACGTGCATATTCTACACCAATTTCTAACTGAATACCTGCAACTGCTTTAAAACTAACATCCTGTTTCTATTACAAAAATGTTCACAGGTAAAAAAGTTAGAAACGTCAATGTCAATTTCACATTTAAACGGACTGCACTTATACTAGTAGCATCATAACATGAACTATGAACAATTCAGTATGGAGAGACAAAACGATCACTTATAATCCATCTTTTTCGGGTAACAGTCAGGCGTTGTATTGTGAGTTTTAAATAAATTTTCGTTTTATAAATGTTAATATAAATGTTTACTGGTTAGGGTTTTATATAAAAAAAAAATGAATAAATGACGAAGATGGTGGCGTGTGGCTTACCAATCGAGGGGGAAAGGAGGAGAGGGTGGCGGCGAGTGGTGGTGATTGTGGTTGTCGGCTGTGGTGGCTTCAAAACACGATCAAACGAGCTCCCTTTGGCTCCAAATATTCCAGAACCGAACCCCGTGTCTTGATCTACGTGGCGGCATCAAAAGGATGGTGGCCGGAAGTTGGCCGGAACTCCGATGACGGCGCCGGAATAGGACAATCCGGCGAGGTGTGTTATAGTCAAAAGAGAAAACCCTAAAATTGCCCTATTTATACCCATGAGGGGCCAAACCTGGACAAAATAAACTGGAGGGGCGGCGGAGAAAATTTAAGCACGGGGTAGATTTTGTAATTTTGCAATTCTTTTAGTAAAAACCTTGTGGGCCCCATTAGACATACCAAACGGACTCGAAAAATTATGAAACTTGCGTCATTGTGTCCGAAATAATTTTTCTAATAAAAACGAGTATAAATATGCATAACTTTCTTGAAATTAATTTATTTGTCAAATTTGATTCGTTTCACGTGTTTTAGGCCGTGCCGGCTCGATAAATGAACAATGCTCACGTTTTAACTAGATATCCACTGTTTTTCAATCTCAAACAAGTTCAAAGAGATTTAAAAGCTAAGGGAAATAAAAATAATTATTTTGGCTCGTAAAATAAGTTTTGGAAAATTGTCGGTTGTTACACCTTTGATGATGAAGGCATTTACACAGGATGTCATAGTCCATTTAAACCTCCTTCAGATCAAAGGTACTTGAGATTCTTGACCCACAACGTCTTGGAGTACGTGTGTTGTTTAAAATCCCGTGAAGACTAGTGATGATGGAAGTGGCTTGCATGGTGGATGGAGGGTGGTTAGATCAAGCATCACTTTGCACAAGAACGGTTTGAAAGTAGTCCTTGAATTTGAAAGGATGCTTGATAAAGTTTTGGTGGGGGATTTAGATGGTGGGGATTTGTAGAGGATGGTGGTTGAATGTTATTAGCCGTCATTTAAGAACGGCTAAAAGTTATTAGTAGTCATTTAAGAACGGATCTAGATGATAGGTATGATTGATAACATCAAATAGTTTTGATATTTTAGTGTCAATTTTTCCCTGATATGCTCACCATTTATATCATTTTACTTGAATATACACTCGTATTCGTTAATATTTCATTTTCTGGTAAATTATGAGCATAGGAACGAAGATACGCGAGGTTTATTAATGAAAATACACAAGAAGTATGCTGACCAGACAAAAGTTACGGCGTAGATCCACTCTCTACTTACGCCGTAACAAAGATTTACACTAGAAGACCCAAGTCAATACTGACCAAGGTTACGGCGTAACTAAATATATTAATTTGACGAAATGTGGAGAAATGTGTTAGAATATATTAGTTTTGTCATTTTTATTAAAAGTTATAAAAATGTACTAAATGGGGTCAAAAAATGATAGTCAAAACGATATATAAATATTAGCAACAAGTGGCATCACCTTTGTGACAAATGACAGATGTACTAAATCTGGCCTACCTGCATTTATCTATACTACCTTATAATGTATTTAGGACATCTATATTTAGAAGTCTTAAAATGTTTAAGACCAAAAACATTTCTTTAATAGGAAAGATGCATACACATATAATTAAAAGCCTAGAAATTTAAGTGTCATTAAAAAGTCTAGGTTGTTACAAGTATAGCTTTCAATGCTTGTAATCTTTTAAGACTTACAAGAAAAAAAACATAGTGTACACCACTTTAATACATATAATTTTCAGACTTACAAAATAAGAAGCATAATGTACACTACTTTAATGCACATATTAAAAAAAAAAAAAAAAAAAAAAAAAAAAAAAAAAAAACATTAATGCTTTTTAATGTAGTCAATTAATTAACTGGTCAATAAATACAATTAATACAGTTATTAAAACACCCCTTACATAAGAAATACAAATTATCAAGCATATTGTACAACCAACTTAAACACAATTTCTACATTAAATGTTACTAATACAAATAATAAAGCACATTATACAAATATTCAAGCACGAACGGGCAACAGGCCAAACGGGCTAGAGCCCGAACGGGCACGGGCTAGAACCCGAACGGACACGGGTCAAACGGGCAACGGCTAAACGGGCGCGGGCCAAACGGGCTAGAACCCGAACGGACACGGGCCAAACGGGTACGGGCTAAACGGGCACTGGCCAAACGGGCTCATGTTATACGAATGACTTTAAAAAAGACCCAAAAAGACGACATAAATTCCTTAGTTAAAGAGTTGAAATACGTCACATGAAATTCTTGATATCCGTAAATTTATTATTAAAAAGAACACCATAAACTAAAAGGTTTGGGACTTGCTAAAAAAAGTAGTCTTAAAATTTGTAAGACAAAAAACATTTCTTTATTAATAAATAACAATCCATTTACTCATTTTTTTTTGAACATTCCATTTACTCATTTAGTCAATAGCAATACGTGAAATAACAAATGGTCAATGCGTTAAAAGCCTGTACTAAAAAAAAATGCTTTATGACCAAAAACATGACTTTATGGCTGTGGAAAAATAGACTTTATGATGTTATATAAAAGCCATGTAAATGTCAATAAAAGACTTGAATATCACCATTTCAAAAACTTGTAACAACCATTTTATATTAATAGCGCCCATTTCAAAACTTGTAACAGCCCGTTTAAGATTTAACAGCCCAAACCTCCTAGATATAAAAACATATCACATACAGAAAAATAACACAAACTAACCTACCACAATCCTCTTTTCTCTAAAGAAACAAAAACACACAAACTCACCATCCCCTCCATCCTATTATTTTCTCTCTATATTTCAAAAACTCAAACACCAGTTGATTCGGACGTCACGACTCACCAGCACTACTAACATCGCCACCACCATCAACTACTTTCGCCCCCAACACCACCGGTTCTTGCTAAAACAAGTGGTGTTTGAGTTTGTTGGTTTAGTTGATGTTTTAGTGGTTCCGGTGGTGTTTTAGTGGTATCGGTGCAATTTTTGTGGCTTGGTCGTGTTTTGAGTCTTTATGTGTTCTATCTTTGACGATCTGTCCAGATATAACCGGATGTTTCAGGATCTAACTGGTTTGGTGTGTGTTTAGTTTTGAGGTTTGGTGGTGTTTTCTCGTTCAGGATCTATTAAGATCGTATAAAGTTTCGCTGTGCTTTGTGGTTCAGGATCTTCAAGCCCTCCAGACCCTTTACACCCTAACAACCCTTTAGCACCTACCTGGGTTCGAAATACAACAAAGACGAAATCCAATTTCATGGTTCTTTAATCCGAAACCATCAACAACAACAAGATTCAAATGAGCTGTGATTTTTTCTTGGTTTAGCTTCGGTATAAAAAAAGTAATAAAAGGGTGATTTTGGCTTGTGTTTCGTTTGTAACGAAAGATAACAAGAAAAAGGATGAGGTGATATGAATGTTGACTGCATTTGTGTGTAGTCGTGGTTTTTTGTGTGAGTGATATTAGGGTAATAAGCCTTATATCTCCTTAGGTTAGAGTTTGAGGTTGTGGGCCAAGTTTGGTAATAAGCCTTGTATCTTTTGGATTAAGTTTACTTTAGGGCTCAATTTGATGATAATTTTTTTTTTTTTTGTTAATTTCGGGCTAAATTATTTGTGTTTGTTCGATGTAACTGTACCACGTTTGTAGACAAGCGTGAATCGAAACCATACGTTCATGAATTTTAAGATTGAATTTTCTTTTCAAATATTCATCTTCAAATATACGTTCAATATTTTGTTTCTGATGATGTTTTAAATGAATAGCTTGCATTATACTCACAAATAAAAGTAACCCATTAAACTTGTAACCACCATTTTATTAATTTGCTAAAAAATTGAACATTGAACGGCTATTAACTTGTAACATTCGTGTATATTAATGATAGAAATTGAAAAACTATACATCCTGTTGCTATGCAAGTATGCCCTTTAGAGAAATGGTTCTTTGAAAAGGAGTCCTTAATGTTAACAAATACAATTTGTTCAAAGCAAATTATTTCCAAATCTTTTTAAAAAACTAGATACCGGTTGCCGCTAGGCTATTTGTATCTAACTACACACAAAGATATTTTATCTATCATGTTTCAAGATTATTTATCTCGATCAATCTTCCCTCTAAAATTATAAATAAGAGAAAAAAACTCTCACACGCAAATATTACACTAGGATTCATGATAAAGCGGCCCCTAACAAATATCATCGCAAGCAGAAAATTATAAATACCATAAACGATTGTCACTAGGCACATGTACTCGGCTATCTTATTCTTTTATAATGCATGAATAAAAAAAGTTTTTAAATTTTGAGATTACAATTATACATGCTATTTGTACAATAATGTTAAGCTAATATTAAAATTGTAATCATTTTTTTAAAAGTGTAGAAGAAAAACGTCAATGAATTAATATTAATTGTTTCTATCTCTTAAGTTATTTAATAAAAGATTTACAATAAGTAACTACGATTACAAACTTTTCTTAACTCTTTGTATCCCTTAGGTTCGTGGTTGTTGATTTAGGCTCGGGTTTCTATAAGGGCGTCAGAATGTTAAAAACCATAAGCTTGGTTTCGGTTTATTAATGATCGTTTTTTGTTGTTTCAGATTGAGTAGGTCGGCTCGATTTTTCTGTTTCACATATTTTTTGAACACCCCTATCCATAAAGCTTAACTTTATATAAATTATGTAGTCCTTTTAAAAAAAAAAAAAAAAAAAAAAAAAAAAAAAAAAAAAAAAAAAAAAACGTTGATTACTAATGTTACAGTTAGAAAAAAAAAATATAAATGAAAAATATTTGCTCGCCACAAATTTAGTCACAGGGTACCCGCCGCCGCATTGCGCGGGTACCCTGCTAGTTTCACATAACTGTTTAAGGTCTCTCGGAATACCCTATACTTACTCTCACGCCGGAGGTCGGTCCTGGGATAGCACCCGGGGCGAGCCTAACGCGTGTTGTTGTGCGCAGGTTTCCGAAGGACGTCAGAAAGTCGAAGAGGCCCACATCCTATCCTTTCGGAAGAACCCCAGCTCAGTTCGTCCGAAGGGATCTCCCTTACTTGCCCGAATTGATTTCAGAAAATTGCTTCAACAAATTGGCGCCATCCGCGGGACCTTCCTTTCGATCTACTTGAAGTTCAGAATGACTAGCCCCACACCTATTACTCCCATCCAGAACACAAGAGGGGCCGAAGGATCCGGAGGCGGGGGACAAAACCCTCCGGATGTTCGGGCCGTAATTGAGGGTTACCTATCGGCCCTCAAAGAATTGTTTAAGCAACCAAGCAACCGCGACTTGATAAGCCCCATAGCGTTGAGATTTGGTGATGATGACACCGATGAAGAATCGGGCGAGGGGCCGCCGAACGGTAAAGGGAAGGCAGTGGTGGATGATGACTTGAGTAAGCCGTTCAAAGAGGTAATAAAGTGCCCTTCCTCGTTATAGATATAATATAAGGTACTTTTTAAAAAGAATAATAAGGACTAAAATTTATTAAAAATCATTATTTTGGGACCAAATCATCAAATCAAAATCACTTTGTCCATCTCCAAATACACGATCATTCCACCATCCAAAATTTCCAGCGGAACTTGTAACACCCCCAAATTTTTAAACATAGCAGCGGAAGATTAATCTGGGTGTTACGGTGAGGATCGAAAACAAAATCATATGAAAACAGCCTAAGATGGCATTTTTAATTTACATAGGTCCATAATACAAATTCAGTTATAAAACATTACATCAGAGTGCTAAGGTTTCTTCAAGGAAACATTATTTTAACTGAATTACAACTTATTTTACACCATTTATTGAAGATAGGGTATGCCTGCTCCATGCCTTGCCATGCTCCTCTAGTTCCCTGAGATACATGTTTAAAAGTCAACATAATGTTGAGTGAAATCATGGAGTTTATAATTTAAATATCAGTTCGATTCACAAGTAAGATTGTATTTGGAGATACAATCAGTTTAAAAAATTTGATATCGCAGTTCATATATTGCCCTAAGTCTCATGACACGCAAACGTTAACAAAGTACCGCATAAACGGAGGTGATCATCAAATTAATGATGAAGATTTTGCCCTCGTGTAATAGGTGATTTGCCAATTCCTATTTTTCTCAAATATAATGCATCGCGACTAATACGACTAGCAAAAAGCATTCCGTCCTAGTATTAGTGGGATAGGTTGTCAGTCCTCTAATAGATCTATTCATTATATTCGCGTTCACCGCAGTGATTAATGGCTCATGATAAAAGGGTCTTGTGGCAATATGGTAACTTAGGCATATATCAAGTCAGGTAGCATACAGAAAAATACTTGTGATCAGTTTATAGCATGTATCCCCCTCACGGAGTTTAAAAAATATAAAGAGTTTAAAAAATGAGGCCATGACTCACCTTAAGCGTTACTGGTGATGATGAAAATAAATTCAGAGATGATTATAATAACTTCGATATAGAACCTGGTAAATATATAAATAACTGAGAATCTGACTAATTTCTAGTGGTGTGTGTGTATGAATGGTGGATGATGATTAACTAATGATATACAACGATCTAATCGTTGAGAATGAAGATGTTATATGATTATGGTGCTTGCACATCTCGTAAGATCATATCTTCAACGAGTAAATAAGATATTAATATGAAATATTTCTATCGCTAATACTAATATGCAAATATAATGCAAATATGTTCATAAAGTTATGGTGTAAAAATGAAAAAGAAGATAAGAATGACAAGTTATAACAGTTGGTCCTCGTTCTTTCCAGATTTTACATTTTCTACCCTAACCGTGGTTTGCGTTACGTCGTTAGTCCTTGTCCAGTCCATAGTCCAATAATAGTCCAATAATTGTCCAGATGTCCATATAAGGTTTGAAGTTCAATGGTATGTCAAATTCAGTCCTTTACAACTGTTTTCACAGCTTCAGTCCCTTAGTTTCCAGGTTTGGCAGTTTTAGTCCTTTTCGGTTAAGTCGCGTTACATTTTTAGTCCTTTTTGCATAAAAATGACGGGAAAAATATTCTGAAAATTTCTATAACTTTATTAAGTTTATTTTAACTCATTTCAAGTGTTTATTCCAAAAATAAGATTATTTTTACCTTATTGGGCCGATTAACGAATTTATTTAAGGTCCGTTAACAAATTTAGAAGCGAGGGCGTGAAAACTGTTTTGGGCTTAGATTTGGGCTATTTTTAGGATTCTAAAAATATATCATATGGGCCTGTTGGACCTTGTTATCGAAAATCCTTGTTGGGCTTGATTTTTGGCCCAACCGAATGTTTATAAAATTTTCTGAAATCGTTTGCTAGATACTAGTGATGGTCGATTCAAAATGAAATGTTTTGAGCGTGTTAACAAGTTTATGAAGTCGAACTTAAAACATGAAAAATATAGTTTGCTAGGTTGTCTATCGAGTGATGTAAAAATCTAGATATATTATATACGAGATTTAAAAATAAAGTGGTAGTTTTTGGCTTGGTCGAATGAAGTAGGTTTGTGAAATATCCCATGAAATTTTCTAAGTGTTTGCACTAGTCGAGTAGCTTTAGAAAGGGTTTATTTTAAGTGTCGATGTGACATTGTGAGTGGGATCTTAGAATACGAAATATTTAGTTCGCCATGTGAACTATCAAGAAGTGCAATAATATTTATGTTTTGCATGAAATGTTTCGCATTAAATTAAACGTGAAATGGTTAGTTCGAGTGGATTTTAACTAGTAACATTTTGGATATTTTTCTGTCTCTTTTCAACTGGTTTGGCGTGGGAGTTATTATTCGAGTTCAAGTTGAATTAGGGTGACATTCAGGAGGTGGTCATATGTTAAACGTGACATGGGTGGTTCGATCAAGTTAAGGTTTGACATGTTTCCTCTATCTTTTGTTAACCGGTTGAGCTCGAGTAGTTTGAGTAAAATATGCATGCAACTAATGAGGTGTCAATATATACGACTTAAACATAATGATGCATGGTGTGCTTATATGTTAAATGTGAGACAAGTTTATAATGGTATCGTATGCATGAAATCAAATAAATATGTTCGACTGTACATGAGATATGCATGCGTGAGTACGTGAGGTATATCTTTAAGAGGGAATGAGGAGACTTACTACACCTTTTGGAAAGGTGGTAGAGAGAATATTGGTTGTTCGAATGAGGCACAAGGAAAGCAGTGAGCTTCGAAATGACTTTATACGATCTTGTTCTTATTAACTTTGCTTCCAAAGTCTTCGACAGAAAGTTTTACTTGTGGTGTTTAAGGAATGTATTGATGTTGATAGAAGGTGATGGGTGATAGAGACTAAAAAGGATTGAAGGAAGTGGTTTATATAGGAGAAATATCTCACTTGCATTGACTATTTGACTAAATGATTGATGTCACTGTTATCTATGGGACACTTGTGTGATGATATGCTAGTTTTAAGTGTGAAACGTGTGTGGTTGGTTGTGATTTTGGCTGCTAGTCTTTGTATGCTTCTTGTTCCATTCGGTTCTCATATTATCACAAGTTTGAGTTTATTGAGCTACAAGTCATGTTTCTTGTTTATTTGGCATATGGCGTATCATATTTACTTGGTAATATAATTAGTAGGTTGTGTGAAATTGTTGTAGTATGATAATATCCTGAGTCGAGGTCTTTAATGATATGTTTGGTTCGAATTGGGACAATCAAAACAAGTTTCATTATGGTGTTAATAATTGGTATTTCTAGTTGGGTTTTTGTGTCACAACAGTTAGTCAAGTAGTGCTTTTGAAAGTGTAATCATGAACAAAAGTCGTGCTCGATATTAATAATAATGTCGGGTTTTTGGAAGTGAGATAACGATCGGTGTTAGAAGCAAGGGAAGGAAAATGTAACGAGATAAGTATTGTGGGGATTGGGCATGTGAAGTTTGAGTTGGTTTTTATTGGTTAAAATGTATAATGGTTATGTTCGATCTTTAAGTTTTGCATGGGGGTTTTTGAAGAAGTATTGTATCGATCGGGCGAAAGGAAGAAAACAAAGAAATGCAACAATTCAAATAGGTGGGTTAAGTGGGCTGTGATGTTCCCTTGGTTTGGCTAGCTCGATGGGCCATTGATAATAAGGTTGAGAGGTTGTTGTTGGGCCGAGCAATTAAGGGTCCGGTTGGTCTTAGTTTAGGATAGAATTAGATTAAGTGTTGTGCTTAGATTTTGGTTAAATATTGTTGGTGAGAAATGGTTTTGTATTGAATGTGTTATAGACATGTTAATTCTTGTTGTGATTATTGTCTCGTGGTATTGATCGTAAAAATGTGTTGTTGCGTCGGAGAGATTATCTCTAGTGTCGGTGTGTTTAATATATATATATATATATATATATATATATATATATATATATATATATATATTATATATATATATATATATATATATATATATATATATATAGGGGAGCTTTATTTTCAGAACCCTGTTAAGTGCGGGAACTGCGAGAACTCCAAATTTGCATTAGAAAACGTGCATGTTCATATAAAACATGTATGTTTTCTTACATACACCTTAATACACATACCTGCGTATTAAGGTGTATGTAAGAAAATATACATGTTTTATATGAACATGCATGTTTTCTAATGCAAAATTGGAGTTCTCGCAGTTCCCGCACTTAACAAGGTTCTGAAAATAAAAACCATTTTGCATTGATCTGTTGCACTTAACAGGTTTTATATGAACATGTGTGTTACTCAAGTATGTGTATTAAGGTGTATGTAAGAAAACATACATGTTTTATATGAACATGCATGTTTTCTAATGCAAAATTGGAGTTCTCGCAGTTCCCGCACTTAACAGGGTTCTCAAAATAAAGATACACTATATATATATATATATATATATATATATATATATATATATATATATATATATATATATATAATGCATGGCTATTAACAATAATAATGGAAAGTTTAAATTTCTAGCAAAAATAGGCGTTAGGAAACAGTAATACGAGATTGTCATTAATCGTTAAGATTGATTACAAGGGTTTTTCACAGGATCTTACAGAACTCACCACCATTATCTGCGTCAATTAATCGACCCGGTCGAGTCACCGGGTTACCGGTTCAACTGGTTCGACCGCCGGACCAACCCCATTTTTTATTTAAAAAAAACTATTTTTACCAACCTGTTCGACCACCGGATCGATGCGGTTCGACCACCGGATCAACCCGGTTTTCTATTAAAAGAAATGGAAAAAACCAAACCTGGTGGGGGTTCGAGAACCGGGAAATTTAAAACTCGGCGGGTCTAACTGGTTAACTCATTTTTAAATAGAGTAATTATCTTATTTCATCTCTTGTTACAGTAAGAAACAAGTAACTTTTTTTTATAAACAAAACAAAACAAGATACCAATGCAAATACATTCTTTGTCCGCCCAATTTCATTTCTTGTTACCACATAGAAAAAATTAATTTATCCAGATAATTTTGCAATTGTCCGCCCAAATTTAGATTGATGGCGCCATTTTTTTCACCAAAACTTTTTAACATCCCTTAAAAAAAAATTTACATCCCTCCAAAACCTTGTTTTTCTTTTTCACCAAAACCTATTAACCAACATAGTACATCACTCACCCCTTAATCTCTGCTCGAATGTTCTTCCACCTTATCTAGTTCATACGACAAGCAACAGGTAATTCTTTCATCTTTAATTATCATGAAATATATTATATTAGAAATTGCATATGAAGTACCAATTCTTTTGGGGATGAAATATTTTATAGTAGAAGTTGAATTGCGAAGTCTGTGTTTCTTAGCTCATTTCAGTCTTATTTATTTCTCCACATTGATTATATGTCCAATTTTCTTTTATGAATAGTTTCATTTCATAAGGCTCGTTGTTTCACCGATTAAATCTCCGGCGAAGGCTCGTGTCGCAGTTCCTCCGGTGCCGGCGATTCTCCGGCGGTATATTCCGTTTACTTTTTCTTATGGTTGTTTATGATGCTTTTGTTATGATTCTATACTTTTTCTTATGGTTAACTGTTGTCATTCCATGAGGTATACACTTAGTACACGCCAAGTGTTTGATAAATTGAACTAAATAAAAATAGAAAGATACATGTTTAGATAATGGTATGTGTTAAATTGTTGATAAAATCGAACATGAATACATTTACTGCATATTTATGTTTAGGGTGAGTTTGAATGCCATATGGAAACTGTAAGGTGATTTGAGCTGAATTGTTGATAATTTTAAATACGAAAACATTTATCGATGTTAAGCCATACTAATAGAACTGAGTAGTTCTCGTTCCATCATATGGAGTATCAATGTCACAGTACACAGCTTGGTTATTGGCTTGACGGATGATTTCAGGATGCCTAATGATTCTTATAGTGCCTATAAGGTTAATTTTATTTGTTTGCAAGATGCGATTTTGACCAAAAACCTAGCCCTCTCGTTCATGCATACTCTCTTTCTATGTCAAGTAGATTAAACTTTGTTTCCCACATTGTGTAGGTCACAAACTCGCAATGGTTATGCAAGTTTAAGTTAGATCTAGAGTATTTGGATAGGTTTTGGGTGTTTGGTTAAGGACTTGAAATTGATGTAAATCGAAATGAATGAATGAAAATGCTGTGTTTCTAGGTTTATTTTGTTGTTTTATTTTTATCATGATGAAGCGCTATGGGTTTGTTTATAGTTGGTATTATCTGATTACTGTACTCATTCGTTTATTTGAGTATTGTGATTACTTATTTCCGAGTTTGTTCTTATAAACCTACTTGGTTGATGTTGTACTTCTATGCTTGTTCATTCTTGAAATTCTTGGGTATTGATCTTTGTGCTTTGTGAATTGTGATTGAGTCTGTCTGTATATATGAAGTCAAGTGCCATAGTCCAAAGATCAGTACCCTTTTTGAGTAGCATCTGCCAACGCCATTGCCTTACTTTTTGTGGAGCCTTACTCTAATCCCTGGCTGCTATTGGTTGGTTGTCATCCCTCCATACAGCTCCTGTGAAACTCCTATATGTAGCTTTTTCTTCCTCTTCATGAATTTAATTGGCTATATATACTTGTATTTATAATGATCATGTTTATTGTTGTTACTCAGATGTAATGATTGGCGGACATTTGCGGTTATTAGATGCGGCCGCAAATGCTCATTCTGTTTGGATGGGTAGAATGTACACACCTATTCTTTTCAAGGATTGTCTTTTTTGCTGGAGGGTATGTATGCTTATGTTAATTTACTAATGCAACTTTTCAATCTTAATTTTATATCTCCGTTTGGCTTTCAGTCCTCTATATTGTCCACTGGATAAGGGACGGATGTTAGCAACAGCGATGAAGGACCTCAATGTAGCTTGTGATGTCATCAGCTTTGGTAACCCGTACATGGATAAGAGGAAATTTTTCGACACCTTTGCAAATAATAATGGCAACTGCAACGTTTGCCATGTTCCACCTGAATCTTCTGTCTGTGAGGCCCTATCCAGGTTTAATTATAATCTCTTTGCTTAATTAGACTTATTTTATTACAGCTTTTTTCTTTAGATATTGGCTTATCATATATCTTGTATACTTTTTCTATCAGGTCTCAAATCATCATTCCTCGTGTTGGAGGAGGAAGCAGTTTACCACCATCTTCTAGTCGTTCCGTGCACATCTATGTGAAAGCTCCTAGTGATTCCGCTGATGATAAGACAGACTGTAACTATTATTATTTCACACATTTCTTAAAGATTTTATTTTTATCAAGATTTATCAATCTTTTAACAATTTTTTTTTTCTGCATTTTTAGGTCCATTTTGCCAAAGGGTACTTTTAACTCTTAAGGAAAAGAAGATTTCCTACGAAACCACTTTTATAAATTTGGACAACAAGCCTGAATGGTGATAATTTTATATATAAATTTTGAGTTTTCAGTATAAAGGATTGGTTTTTATATGGGTTTTTGAAAGTTGAGTGCTTGTTTGTGTTTTTATAGGTTTGATGAAACGATGACACTGCCTTTGATTGGCTTTGATAATGTCACATGGGTTTCCAATTCTGATGTTATCGTGGAGATGATTGAAAAGAAGTATCCGGAACCCCGTCTTGTAACTCCGCCTTATCTTGCCTATTTGTAAGTTATATTCGCCCCGTGTGTGCCTTTATATATAGCATATATGTAATTATACAAATACATACAACAACTATGTTACCAAACGTTTTATAAAAGCTACCGTTAGTTTTGCCAAATATACAAAGACCCTTTGTATTGTAGTGATAGAGTTTGCAATAGCGGGTCATTGAGTTTTTTTATTGAAACTGTAGCAATAAGCCGTTTTAAGTAAGCAATTTCTTATTTTAATTGAGGAAACTCAGTTTAGATTAGCAATCCCGAACACCCTCAACATTGCTATAATAACACAGTAAGTAGTTTTAATAAACAAATTCCAAATGTGCATTTGAAGTCAAATTTTTGGCATCACAATTCTGAAAGTGAATATTAATTATTGTTTACAAGTCAAGGATGATTATCTTTTACGTCGCCTTAGGTGTAGACCAATGCTATACTTGAATCTAGAAGTTTGAGGATGAAGTTTGTTTTGTGTTTACTGAGCTTTATTGTGTATTACTGTGTTCAGGTGCCTTAGATGTTGGTAGATGTTGCTGTTTGCTTTTGAATGTTACTGTGTTAAGGTGCGTTAGATGATTTGTAAAATATATTTAGAATATTTTAGATTTGATATTGTGATATTTTTGTTTGTTTGAAATACTTATTGTGATTTGAAGCTGTTTAAGTCTGGTAAAAAGTTTTGGATTATGTTAGTCATCTGTTTTATTGGTTGTTAGGGCTCAAATACTCATGTTTGGATAATTAGGAGTCATAGTAAATGTTTTGTTTGCATCTGAATGATGATTGTTTAGTTTGTCGTATGGAGATGGAATTTAGTGACTCATTAGTATAGAGTTTACCGTGTACTGATTTTTGTGTAAACTGATGTTTTGGGATAAAATTGCGCTAGCTATAGGCTAATTTTTTTTTTTATTTTTTTTTTTTTTTTTTTTTTTTTTTTTTTTATGGAGGGTCATAGTAATTAGATACGAGATTAGTGAGAAAGTGCTGTTTGTTATTGTCTTTTGAATGTCATCGTAAATTGTCCAGGTGAGAATGTCAGATCAATCGGATATTTGTCAGTTCTCTATTGTAATCATGTTATCTCAATCAAAATTTATCACTTAAAAAAGTTGCATGATGATTTACATGAATTTGGTGAATGTTGTGGTTGGTCATTGTTTATTTGGAAGCCAAATAAATTCCTGGGAATTGTTTATTGGGCAAATGCTAAAAAAATGCATCGAAGTTAGACATTTTTTTTGATTGTATGGTGCCACCTTTTTTTTCCGTAAATGTATGACTAAAGTATTGAATTCGGGTCATTGTGGGTATATTGACAATATTGTACACCAATGGCCTATGCCAGCGTGGCATATTTGACACGTCATCTGCCAGCGTGTCAAGTCCAACTATTTTTTTTTTCCATTGTATGCATCGAACTTGACACTTTTTGTTATTGTATGTATCCACGTCAGCTAAACGTCACATCGTTAGTCCTTTATACTAGCGGCCGTTAGTAAATAACTTACAATTCCGTTTTCTTACTTTTTTATACATTTTCATACGTTTTTATACATTTATCACTTAAAAAAGTTGCATGATGATTTACATGAATTTGGTGAATGTTGTGGTTGGTCATTGTTTATTTGGAAGCCAAATAAATTCCTGGGAATTGTTTATTTGACATCCTTCAAGTTAAGTAGGTATTATCTTGTTTATTTTTTTAGTGCTTATTTGCAAAGTGCAACAGTTTTTAACAGTGTAGAAGCTGCTTATTTGCTTAAGAACAGTATCCCAAGCAAATCCGCATTTAAATATGCTTTCCCAAAAACTCGGTAACTGTTTTTCCATGTTTAGGGTATACACAAGTAATGTTGTCTCATATATTTTTTTGGTGGGTTTGATTCTATAGGTTATTCAAACTAGCAGGGTACCCGCGCGTTGCGGCGGCGGGTACCCTGAAATAAAATTTTCTGGTGAATCATGTATTTTAGTTTATTATGTTTTTTTTTACAATACATTTACGGATATCAAGAATTTCGTTTAGCTCGTGCCCGTTTGGCCCATGCCCGTTCGGGCTCGAGCCCGTTTGGCCCGTGCCCGTTCGGGCTCGAACCCATTTGGCCCGTTGCCCGTTCGGGCTTGAATATTTGTATCATGTGCTTTATTATTTGTATTAGTGACATTTAATGCAAGAATTGTGTTTAAGTTGGTTGTACAAAATGCTTGATAATTTGTATTTCTTATGTAAGGGGTGTTTTAATTATTTAATAACTGCATTAATTGTATTTATTGACCCGTTAATTAATTGTATTTAATGTACATAATGATTTATTTATTGTATTTAATGTTAGTATTTCTATTTTAATTAGTTGTACTTTGAGCTTAAGAACTTGTAAATGTTAGAAAAGGTGTTTTACCAGTCACATAATGTAAGAAAATCTAATTTTATTCTTTGCTTATATATTTACCAGGTTGGTTTATTATGGCATATGGCTGAAATCAAGATTTGCAACTATTAAATGGAAGTCTTTTGAGAATACATGACGAGGAAGATTTTAGTATTATCCATTATTTTAGTGTGCAGACTTTTGTGTTTATGAACTTTATGGTAGCTTGACTTTTGACAAATTTGTATTTAGAATATGATATCATTGATGATATTATATCATTGCTATGATGGAAACAAGTTATGTATCCACGTATAATTAAAACATTGCCTATATTTGTAGCTTTTGAATATTGTTGAGCAAATATTCGGTATGAAATTAAAAGCTAAAGTTAGTGTTGCCTCTATTGGAAAAAGTGTTGCACTAGTATTGTTAAAACGAAAAAGAAGTGTTGTAATAGATGATGGAAAGTGTTGCACTATAAAGGTTAATGTTAAAAGACACAGGTGTCAAGGGTCCTATTAAGTTTTGTTAAAATAAAATTTTTACAAGTAAGCGTTCTATAAAACTGATACTTTATGACTCAAATTTCAAGTGTCCTATTATGGTGGATGAATTTATGAGACCCAAGTGTGAAGTGTCATATCAAGTTATGTTTTAATAAAACTTAATACTCCGATAAGCATTATAAAAAGCGGATGTTTTATGACTCTAAAAAGAAGTGTCATATTATGGTGTATCATAAAAAAGCCATTATGAATAAGCGTTTTATAAAGGTTAACGTTATAAGACCCTATTGTCAAGGGTCCTATTAACTTATGTTATAATAAAAAACGTTTGCGAATAAGCGTTCCATAAAACTGATGTTTTATGACTCAAATATCAAGTGTCCTATAATGGTGTATCAATCTATGGGACCCAAGTGTCAAGTGTCATATTAAGTTATGTTTTAATAATACGTTTGCGAATAAGCGTTCTAAATAATTAATGTTTTATGACTTATGTATCAAGTGTCCTATTATGGTGTATTGTAATAAAACCATAATGAATATGCGTCCTTTAAGGGTCCTATTAAGTTTTGTTATAATAAAACTTTTGCGAATAAACGTTCTAAAATACTGATATTTTATGACTCAAAAATAAAATGTCCTATTATGGTGTATGATAATAAAGCCATTATGCATAAGCGTCCTATAAAGGTTTACGTTATAATACCCACGTGTCAAAGGTCCTATTAAATTTTGTTATAATAAAACTTTTGTGAATAAGCGTTTTAACTAACTGATGTCTTATGACTCAAAACTCAAGTGTCCTATTATGGTGTATTATAATAAAACCATAATGAATAAACGTCCTATAAAGGTTAAAGTTATAAGACCCAAGTGTCAAGGGTCTTATTAGGTTATGTCATAACAGGACATCTAGTGATCAAGTGTCGTATTACACTATCACATAATGGGACACCAACAACTAAATGCCTTATAAAGTAATTTATTAGGATCCATATTTTAAGTGTCCTATTAAGTTATATGATAATAGGACCCCAAATAATCAACCATCATATTATATAACTTTTTAGGACACCGCCTAAGTAGCAAATATTTAAAAAGGACCCTAAACGCTCATATGTCCTATTAAACAGTTTTTTAGGACTCCATTATCATACCGTCCCAGACAAAGGGTCCTAAAAAGCCACTTTTCTTGTAGTGTAAGAAAAACGAATGAGATTAAGTAATGACGCTTAAAGTATGGATCGTAATGATATTGAATGTACTAATGTATAGTGTGAAAAGACAAGATGAAACTAACGAGTTAATAATAAGGTGTTTGATGACTTGAGGGTTAAAGAATGAAGATAGGAAAGGATGGCATGAATTGTGACCAACATATGACCTCATTAAATTTAGTGACTAAAGACTAATGTTAAAGTGGTATAGGGACGGGGTAACGGTAAGGTAAAGTACGTGATGCTAAGTTTAAACGTGAGGTTGCGATAAAGTGTGGGTATATAAAGGATGGAAACTAAACGAAAAAGTTTGAATACTAAGAGTTAATTGCCATAAATTAAGAATGTAAACGAGAATGAGATGAGTAGGTAGGAGGATTATGTACATGAATGTGTAGCAAAGATAACGATGTTATGATGACAAGTAAGGAAAGCGAAAATGACTTGACGTATTAATTTATAAATGTCTAATAAAAATAAAGGTTATAAAATGAGATATAAGCAAAATGATATGTAAATGATGACCAAGAGCGGTATTGTTCTAAATGCTTAGATAAGTAATGAGATGAGTTAAGTGCGAAAGCCAAAATGTAATGAAATATTGTGTGGTAAACGTAATGAACATATGTAATGGAATGTGTACGAAGAAAAGGTGACGCTAATGAGCGTGTTATAGTTAATGATCCATGAAGGGTAGAGATGTAAAAGGCGAGATAGAATAATATCTCTTAAATACATAAATAATTTAAGAAATGAGGTAATACCAGTATGAGAATAAGAATGCGATGAGCTAAAATTGTAAGAGAGAATGAGATGAGTATGTATGAGGTTAAAGTGTTGTTTGGAAATTATTATATCACGGCTAATGTGCTCCATTAGCGGTGATTATTATGATGAAAGTGTTGAATAGCAAAACGTGATGAGCTAAGTGAGAGGATGTGATGTGAGAATTAAGCAAGATAAGATTGTGGAAACAACTTAAGAAGTGTTAGAAGAATGAATGATGTTAACGAAGGAATGAAATTAACCTATGTAGGGTCTAAATACGGAGAAGGTCGAATAGGCTAAAGGGTAAAGTAAAGATGTGAAAATGACTAATGCGGATTTATAATGCAAGATGATAAACACATAGAAATGTGTAATTTTAATAAGCAGGTTCATATGCTCTATGAGCTTGTATTCACTAGATAAAATAGATGAGATAATGTGATGAAGCGAAAAGTGTACCGCTTTTAAGGGGTCATTTAAGCCCTAAATCGTATTTATTTGATCAAATATTGCCCTAAATCGTTCCTTTTGTCATTTTAGGTACTTTTGAGGAGAAATCTGGAAAAGGAAGCATTTTGGACGTTTTTGGAGCATAAAAGTGAAGAAAACGACAAAGTCTCAAAATCTTGCTGAAAGTTACCTTTGACGGCGTCAGGATTATCTCCAGACGGCGTCATGGCTTGGCAAAAGTGGTGGATGTGAAATTTACTCATGATAAGCCAGTGAAAATTGCATGGGAATTCTGACGGCGTCACGCTTTAATATGATCAAGGTCGTCACGGCTTAATTTAGAGAGGGACGGCGTCACGTTCATAATCTGACGGCGTCAAGCCTTGATAAGCCAGAACGGATTTTGGAGAGCTAAAGAGGGACGGCGTCAAGAAGGTCATCCGAGAACCCTAAAAGCGGCGAGGTGACGGCGTCACACTCCATAACGTGACGCCGTCAGATCTAAAAATCTATATATAGTTTTGCAATTCTTTGTCATTAGTGTGGAACTTATTGGGGAACTTTGTGTGTGAAAACCCTAGGACGAATTTGGCAGCTCTTTCAAGGCTTTTTGCCTTGAGATCTTCCATGTTACATTGAAGATAAGTTATCAATTAATCATTCAATATGTCTATGTGTTGTTTGATTCTATCTTGTTCTTGTCTTTTGTTTAACATGCTAGGCTAGATTTATCTTGTGTTTGCTTAGATATAATGAAACCTAGCTATTGATTATTGGTTATTAGTATGTTATTAGTTGTATTGGATGATTGTTCATCTATGTTAGGCTTAAGAAAACTGGCTAACTTCCTATTCGGTAACTTGCTTGAACGTCTTAAGAAACATGAACCAATGCGTACTAAAGGTTTTTATGGTTGTATTTAATGCACAAGCGAATTCTAGTGATCCCATGTTAGGAGCTTCCTAGCCGGCTCGACATAGGAGTGAAGTAGGAGCTTGTAGAGTTGGGGAAGTACGTACGCCACCCCACGAATGGTATTAAGGAATACACCCGTCACCCACGCAACTAATACACACTAATCAACCGGTAAAAGATAGTTAGGGAGTAAGGAAATCTAAGTAAACACATTTTCCTCCACATAAGTTTCCACCACATTTTCATTTTCTGTTATTTTATTTTACTTGCATTCGTAGTAATCTGGGTTAGTTGACTAGCAACTAATTCCGCCCACTCTTTCAAACCCGAGATTTTACTTGCTTTCATAAAAATTATAAAAATACAAAAAGAATCTTCTCTCACCCTTAGACCTATTAGAGTAATTTTTCATACTTAACGAACACTATTCCCTGTGGAGAACGATCAATCCCCCGTACTTACCACTACACTATACTACATCGGTCAGGTACACTGCCTGGTGGGGGTTGTAAGCCTCTTGAGATCCCTCGAGAGGTAAAACCTGTTGTAAGGTTGCAAAACCACGCATCATAATGTATGTAGGGTAAAATGTTAATGGCTTGGATCCGATGTTAAAATGTGAAAGTGGTAAAGTGGTGAATGTTAATGATCATTCGGGATGAATGTTAATGATCCTTCGGGATGAATGTTAAATATGGTATCCCTCGGGATGACCAAGTAAAGGAATGTTAAGGAATCCTTCGGGATGAGTGTTAAAGATCCTTTTTGGGATGAAAAGTATTGTCTTCACCGGCAAGGGGTTGCCTACGTCCATGGCATATAAAAATATCCCCATAATGAATGTGATAATGTTATGGATCCAAGTCTAAGAAGGGTAAAAGTAACGTAATAAGAAGAATGAGAGAATAAAAGTTAAATTGGGAAATAGGAGTACTTGTGTTGTGTTGGAAATATATATAACCATGAGTTTATGTTTCTTGATTTACATCGATTGGGACGCCTTTCCATGTAAATGAGGAAGCATGAATGAGTGGGCTTATGTGTTGCCGACATGACACGAGTAGGCTTAGAGAAGTAGGAAGTGGAGGTCTAGAATTAGTTAGAAATTATAAAGATTAAGATAAGAGGGTTTAAATTAGAGTACGACTTTTAGTAAGACTTAAGAGAAACCTATGTTTGAGTATAAGTTGAAGAAATTATAGAATTGTAATGATGCTTAGAAATGTTATAATACGTATTGTGGCGTGGTATAAAAGGTGAGTAATGGAAATAATGGATGATAAGTAACATGTGTAATGTGATGCAAACCTTAAAGTATGATGTTATAAAGTCAATTCATGTAATATTTCTATAAGACCTATACAGGTAAGCGAAAATGACAGGAAGAAAGAAGTAAAAGAATGAGGTAATTGTAGAGACATAAAAGAAATGGATAAGTGATGTTGATAAAATGTAAAAGTATTAGCTAAGTGTAATTATGCAAATTTAATGGCTTGAATTTCTTAAGTATCAAGTAGTCAAAGAATGAGAATGGAGGATAAAGCAGGCGAGAATGTGATGAAATGGTAATAGAACGGATTAGAATGATGACCAGTCATAGTAAGTATGTCTCGTATTAGGTAATAATCTAAGCAAGAGTTGTAAGGTTATGGAAGCAAGCGGGAAGTAATGTGGGTTAAGGTATATGATGTGTTATAGTATGCATAGAGTTGCAAGATCACTTAGATCGCTACAACTAAATAAACTAGGAATCGAATGTACTAGGAACAAGTTGTATTATGTGACTAAGTTTTGTTAGTATTAGACGAGAGATTTTGGGGACGAAATCTAAATAAGGAGGGTAGAATTGTTAGACCCGTTTCCCGGGTACTTGGACCCTACCCTAGATGAAAGTGGACGAAAGACCTTATGTGATTGGCAAGTCAACAAATGTTGCATTTTAGTCAAACCCGATAGTCAAACTAATAGTCGAAGTATGACTAATGTAGTAATATAAAGTATGATGCATAAGCTAAAGGGACCTAGGTTGCCAAGTGTTAATTATGTGATAAAGTGTGTAGTGGCTAAATAAGAAGGAATGAGACTTGAGGGGCCATTCTTGTCATTAGTCCAAATATACCACCTAACTAATATATCTAGGGAGTTCTAGACTCCTCCATCATTAATTAGATGAGATGAGGCCGGTTTTTAGAGAAAGAAAAAGAGAGGGAAAGTTAGATGATGATCCAAGAAGAAAAAGGTGATCAAGTCTTAATGCTTATGGCTATCCTTAGCTATGATCCTCCACAAGTAAGTATCACTATCTTAATGATTAATGAGGTTAAGGTTTATGGGTTAAGTGTGTTTTCATCATATGATCATGGTATGATCATATGAAGGTATGGAAATAATGATGGTTAAGTTTAGATGGGTTTTATAACCCTTGATCATGATTTGTTATGTTAATGAGTCTTGATGTTATGACTATGGTTAGGAAGTAAGAATGATGATGATGGTGGTGATAAAAGATGAGGATGATGATGATGATGTTATTGATAACATTAGCTTGGAATCAAGGTAAGTAAACCGGTATAATGTAAAGTTATAATGATTTCTATACATTATGTGTTATGTGGCTAATGTGTTAAGATTTTGGTTGTTTAGTATAATGGTAGTCTTGTGTAAGAGGTTATAGGGTTAGTGGATGTGTTAGTTAAGAGTGGCCTAAGGAAAAAGGGAAGGTTAAAGCTTAAGTGATTAAGGTATGTAGTTATGTTCAATGTTGTTGGATTGATGGTTGTATAATGTGTAATGTGTTGAATGAGGTATAATGATATATTATGTCCGCTTTACTTACTAAGCATTCGTGCTTACGGTTTAAGTGTTTAATGTTTTGTAGGCTCATGTGTGATGCTATGGCTTGGATTAAGGTCAAAGGTTGGGATATGCAATGGTAGATGTAATTGGTAAGGATGTAGAGCTAGGTAGAATACCGAGCTCATGACAAGGTTGTACCCCCGAGAGTCCTTTTATGATTTGTAATGCAAAGTCAAGTGTCAAAATGTATGTTAATGGAGTCATAACGATTTGGTGGTCTAACTATGAGTCAAAGTGTGTTTAATGTGTTATGAACATTGTTTAAGGGGGTGTTTGGCAAATGTATGAATATACCCATTTTGGGTTGTAAACGGGTCAAGTGCTTATGGATCATGTTTTATATGTTAAAGAAAATGTTAGTGGTCAAGTTTGGTGAGAAAATGAAAGGGGATAAGTGGTTTTGTAGTGAGTTTGGTCAAAATGGGTTTAATGTGTCTAATATGAGAAGTACTATATCGGGAGGTCAAACGGTGAATGTTTTTATATGAAAATGAGCCAAATAGTGTACCAAGTAAATCTGGAAAGTTTGGTGAAGTTTCGAGGTCTGGTTTGCAAGTTACGGACGTTTTCGTGTTTTTGGTGGATCAGCAGGCTCAATCCGATTCGGATGGCTGGCGATCCGATCGGATGGAGGTGTTTGTCAGATTTTTTTTAAACTTTGAAAAATCATATCTTTTAATTCGTTAGTCGTCACGGGTCGTGCCACCTGTCGTTTCAAAGGTAATTGAGTTTTTTTTTCATTTAAAAATAGCCTCAAGGTTTGAAAGATTATAGATTTTTGTCGATGGTCAAAAGAGTAACCAGATGTCCGTAAAAGTCAAGCGTTTCCAAGTAAAAAGTTTTAATTTTTGGTCTAAGCGGGCACAGGGTGTAACACAACGTCTCTTTTTTTTGCCCACATGCATTGCTATGAATTTATCACCAACGGGTTTGCAAATCGTGTATCAAAAAAAAATTTCATAAATTTGGAACCGGCGGCGGTGTTACCGCCGGTTTCCACCAACCCGCCAGCTCTCACTAACAACTAACTAGGCCACCACTTTCAACTTTATTTTTTTATTCAAATATCCAAATAAACTAAATTCATTTCATTAAAAAGAATACAATACAACATTTTAAAAAACATACGAAACAACGATACAAAAAAAATGATACGGAAAATAATGATACGGAAAAAAACAATACGGGAAATAACGATACGGAAACAAAAAAAAACCAAACTTAATCCTCGTAGTCGTCGTTGAGTTGATATTTTCTTATAATTTTTTCTTGTCTCCGGCGAATGATAGCGGCTTTTTTCGGTGTCGTCTGGTCGGGATCAATCACGAGAAACTTCATCTCCTCCATCTCTAAGGTCTTCAGTTCCTTCTGTCTCCTCGCCTCGTACGCCGCCATTTGAACGTCGACTTTTTGTGAATATTTTTTAGACAAGTGTCCCCAAAAACCACTTGTTTGACTCCCACTGGAGCTCGCCGCGCTTGACGTATCCGTCGAATTTTGTTTCTTTCCAGCTCGACTCTTTCTGGCGCCATCTCTTTCGGGACGAGGTCGTTTGTCAGGGCCGAATATATCCTTAAGGCATGTAATGTCTATCGGGTCCTCGGCATCCCATTTTGGGTAATTTCTCAAGACCTCCCAAACGTGAGCATACAAGAAACTCTTCGAACCAAAACGTTGTTCAAAGTTCGTCTTCCCATTTTCGAGGTGATCAGCCTCATTTTCACCACTTCGACTCTGCAAATGCTTATAAACAGCGTTGAATTTTTGACAATTACCATTAATCCTCGATCATTTACCCGTGCATATATTTTTGGTACGAGGGTCACGGTCAGTCTGAAGGTTGAACACCTCCACAATTTGGTTCCAAAAGTACTCTTCGGAACGGTCATTTCCCATATCTTTGTCTTGGGAAATTTCTATCCAAATTTCCGCAAGTAACCTTTCTTCATCCTTGGACCACTTCCTATTCACACGCGTACCTACTGCTTCAACGTCATCGTCATCGTCCGCGTCCAAATCCACGACTTTTTTTTATTTTCTTGCCATCGTTTTTTTCCCTCGGGATTTGGGCGGTTCACATGCTTTTGGTACTTTGAATTGTGAACCTGATGGTTGTGATTCAAATTGTGGTTGTGGTTGAGATTGAGGAAACGATGAAGGTTGTGACGGGTTAAAAAACTGTGGTGCCGTAAATCGTTGGGGTTGATTTGCGAATCCTTGTTGAAACGCATATTGTTGATTAAGGTAAATTGCCTTTGGGGTCAATTGTGTACCATATGGTGACGACGAGTTTGAATTTTGCGACGAGGGGGTAGACGGGTTTGACGAACCCCCGTATTATTGTGAATATTATCGTGGGTTTGACGCGAGGAGGTTCGAGAAATAGCCGCCTTCATTTGGGTTTTGAGACATTGTTTTTTTTTTTTTGGATTTGAGATATAGAATGTTATTTTTGGTTGTGAGAAAAACATATGTGTAGTGGTTTGGTATTTATAGGGTGTTTAAGTTGTTTTCGTTTTTTTTTTTTTTTTTTTTTTTTTTTTTTTTTTTTTTTTTTTTTTTTTTTTTAATAGCCGTTGTATTTTAAACGGTAATATATTCGTTTAATTCATTGCTTGGACCACACAAACGTACACATTGTCAGTAACCTTGCTTCGTCGTGCAGACGGCGAAGCTATGTATGGTTTTGAAGATGTGAAGAAATGCTTTGTGTTAATACAAATATCGTCCTAAAAATGTTATTTATATTTTACGATATTTGCTTAATTTTGTTAATGACAATTATAAGGTTTATCTTTAGCAAAGCATAGGTATAAGTTAAAGTCTTTTACATTTATAGTAACAAGCCTTAAAAACACATTTACATATTACATAATCACTAGGAATGATATTACATACATTTTACATTTACATGTTTTATTTATTTCTTAAAATAGAAATAAACACATGACATCATAGCATACCTCATTAGGAAATCTTTAGAAGATTTACATTATATTTTGGTAAGATCTCTAAGTAACAAAGTTGACTTTGTAAGATCTTGACATGACTTGGCTTGATATGGAAAGATATGGAAAGATTCATGAAGATCTTAGCTGTCAAGCACTGGCGGATCCAAAGTGCATAACTGGCGGAACCCATATTTTGGATCCGCCAAATCCGCCACCTGTTTGATCAGTTTGCCTATAAATAGCAAGCTGATCATTCAAGCACACTCATCACTCATATAGCCTAAATTGTATATTCATTCATTTGTACATCATTAACCCATATCATTCATTTCATTCTTATTGATCTTACTTTTGTAGCAAAGAATATCAAGCATACAAGCTTCAACATACTTACTGTTGCAAGTCTTATTAGTTAGATACTGTGTGATTTGTTAGTGTTCACACATCATTGTTATACCTTTCATTCAGTAGAGTTTGGTTGGTGTTTTAGTCCTTAAAACACAAAGAGTGTCGGGAGTGGTTGTACCCTTGTTAAAGAACCAACGGGAGTGGTTGTACCCTTGTTAAAGAACCAACGGGAGTGGTTGTACCCTTGTAAAGAACTCGGTGTTTAGCTTAGTACCAGATAAAGAATAAGCGACGTGTAAAGGTTTTCTCCGCCTAGAAGGGAGCTTGTTTCTTAGTGAAGAAAAACTCTCGAGTTAGAGGCTCGAGGAGTAGAGTATGGCAAGGAAGAGAGTCCTTGTAGCCGAACCACTATAAACATCTGTGTTGTGTGGTTTGATAATTTCTTTCCTTACTTACCTTATATATTGCTTGATTGTTTGATTTACTTTGAAATCACGTTAAGTATACAAAGCGAATTAATTTTAAAAACGGTAAAAACTATTCAACCCCCTTCTAGTTTTCCACAATTGGTATCAGAGCTACGTTACTCAAGATTTTCAAATATATTGTATTTTAAAACTTGAAACGATCAATGGATTTTGAAAACTTTAAAGAAGGGCAATCTATGCAAAGACCACCACTATTTGAACCAAATTGTTTCATTTATTGGAAAAATCGCTTTGAAACTTATGTGAAGTCAAATGATATAGATCTATGGTATATTATCGTAGAAGGTGATTATAAACCTATATCAAATGTATTAAGTGGTCGGGATGAAGGTACTTCTCTTACTCGTCACAGTGATGAGCAAAAGAAGTTGATTGCCAAAAATAATGAAGCCAAAATGATGCTTTATAATGCCTTACCTAAGAAAGAATATGAAAGAGTTTTTATGTGTAAAACGGCTAAGGATATTTGGCAATCATTGATTATCACTCATCAAGGGAACTCACAAGTCAAAGATAACAAAATTGATCTTCTTGTTCAACAATATGAACAATTTGTTATCTCTGAAGATGAGACCATTGATAGTGCTTTTGCTAGGTTTAATACTATAATTACTTCTCTTAAAGCACTTGACGAATCTTTTTCTAGCAAGAAATTTGTCAGAAAATTTCTTAGAGCACTTCATCCGAAGTGGAGAGCAGAGGTGACGGCTATTGAAGAATCCGAGGATCTTTCAAGCATGACACTTGACAAACTCATTGGAAATCTCAAAGTTCACGAGATGGTGATGGAAAAAGACACAGAAATAGTTAAAGGCAAAAAGGATAAGATGAAGTCTATTGCCTTAAAAGCTAAAGTAGAATCAAGTGATGAAGAGTCTAGTTCAGGTAGTGAAGACGAAGAGTATGCCATGGCCATTAGAGATTTCAAAAAGTTCTTTAGGAGACGAGGAAAGTTCGTAAGACAACCTCGTGAAGAAAAGAAATCCTTCCGGAAAGACCGTGATGATAGGAAAGGAAAAATAGATAGGAAGTGTTTTAGGTGTGGGGATTCCGGTTACCTAATAGGAGATTGTCCAAAGCCTCCAAAGAACAAGTCTCATAAAGCATTTGTTAGTGGAGCCTGGAGTGATAGTGATGGTGATGACGACGAGCCAAAGAACGACGAAGTTGCTCTCATGGCTCATAACTCAGAAGAGGTACTTTCTGACTCGTCATATTCCTCTATTGATGATAAAACCTTAGAAGTAGAATATAACAAACTGTGTGTAACACCCCCATTTTCGATATACGTAGCGAAATATAAGTTTGGGGTGTTACTTCAATGTTCACAGTCATGAAAATAGAAAGCGACTCGAAAAGAGACGTTTTAAATAAATTGTTATCATTCATTTATTAAATCAGAGTTTACATATAGAGGTCCCAGCGGAAAGTTTCGAAATACGTTATAAAAGTTACATTATTCGTTGAATGATAACATAGTGGACACTCTTATTATAAAAAGAAAGTCCACAGTCACTCCGTGCCAAAGTCATACTTCTAGTTACCTGAGATAAAACATGCTAAAAAGTCAACACAAAGGTTGAGTGAATCCATAGCGTTTAAAGTTATAATAAGTTTTGAACACAAGCTAAATAAAAGAAATCAGTTATATCACAATTCGGAATATTGCACTAAACCTCATGACATGCAATGCGTTGACAGTTTCCAGTCTCACTAACATAATAAAAATGAAAGTGGTTTGCCCCGAAGATTAGATTTCAAATATAATGCATCTGTCTAACCGGCTACCACAAAGATATCCATCCGATTAGTACAAATGGGTCGTCAGGCCAATAGATCTATTCACATATTCGCGCTCACCCAGCAGGTGACTAATGGTGCATGATACGAGGGACTTTTAAATAATAAATATAAATAGGGAACAATTAACTTAGTGCAATAACAATCAGAAAAATACTTGTGTTCGATTTGGTAGCATGTATCTCCCCACAAGTTTGGAAAACATATAAAGAAAGGTGCGACTATGAACTCACCTGGTCAGTCTGGATGGAAAACAAAGTTAAATAAAGTTGATAAACATCTTCGGCACGCAACCTGGTTTGTTATTGTTAGGAATATAAATATTCAGATGAAGGGTCGGTCACCCCGAGCATCTATTTAGCATTCACATAGCTCGTAGGCTTATATATATTAGCTTAGTAATATTAGTATTAGTATTAATAGTATTAGTCGTATTTATATTTGTGGAGTGGGTCGGGGCTTTCCCCACTGTCAGCTCACTCCACAGCCCACTAGGGGCACCAATATTAGTTAGTATATAAACCCCTTCCCACACTTGGGAAGGGTTGGAACTCTTGCATATTTTCACACATTGAATCTAATAGATCCAGATTTTCTCTCAAGAGTCTCCCTCTCTCTCTAGTTCATTTCATCTCTCTAACTCTAAACCATGGATCTAATCTTCCATGAACCAAGGCCACCTGAATCATACATACAATCAAGATGGGTATATCCTACAATTGGTATCAAGAGCCATGGTTAGGTCCGGTTTGATTGTGTGTCGGTTTCATTTTTTTTGGTTCGAATCTGTGTGCTTAAGCTGTGTTGTTCATATCTTGTTCACATCATCAGCACGTGCTATCATGATGATTATACTGTTTTTGTGGTGTACACGTGTTGTTTATTGTACTTAAACATGTTGTTTTTTTGGTTCGAATCAGATTAAACATGTTGTTTAATGTACGTTCGGTTTGATGTTGGATTTGTTACACATAAGTTTGTGGTGGGCTTCACTAAGTTTGGGCCTCAAATGTTGGTCGTAACATTTTTACATTCAAAAATGTTTTATGTGTCACTTTTGAGTGTTGTTGGATTTTATGGTGACTGATTTGTGTGTTCTTCATGAATGAAAATATTCTTGTTTGTCACTGGTCTTGTGTTGATGCTACAATCAGTTTTTTTGGTTCGTACACTAATCTTGGGCGTTAAAGTTGACTGAGTTGTGCCTTTTTAAGTCAGCCACTTTTGTTGTTTGTTGTTCTTGGTTAAGTTTTAAGAGGTGATTCTTTGTTGAAGATTGTGGTTGTTCTTGGTTGCTGTTTGTGTCATATGGTGGTGTTCTAAGCTGCGGTTTGTGTCATGTTGGGATGGGTGTTTGGAGTGTAGCTGCAAAAAGGGGTAAAAGACAAAAGTGTGAAAGTGACAGCTTTGACTGGTCAAACGTGCGGTTTGTCTAAGTTGTGGTTTGTCTCTATGCGGTTTGTCTATGCTATTAGAGTTATAGCTGACAAATAACAATTTGTTTAAATTGCGATTTGTCAAGTTGCGTTTTGACTTGTTGCGACTTGAATGATTGCAATCTGACCAGTTGCGATTTGATGTTGCGAGTTGACACTTGCGATTTGACTAATTGTGATTTGGTTGATTGCAATCTGACTTGTTGCAAGTTGACAACCTGTGACTTGACTTGTTGCGATCTGATCAAGTTGTGATTTGACTTCTTTGACTTGAATTTTAAAGATTAGTATTGCAATTCACTCTTAGTTGTTCTTATTGATTTCATGGTTTCTCTTGTAGGTTTTAGAAAATCCCGCGAAAGATTCGATTTCTCGGTTTAAATCTCAAGAGCTGTAAAATCCCGTGAAATTAATTTTGGACAAGTAGGCTTGATGCGTGGTTTTGCGACCTTACAACAGGTTTTACCTCTCGAGGGATCTCAAGAGGCTTGCAATCCCCACCAGGCAGTGTACCTGACCGATGTAGTATAGTGTAGTGGCAAGTACCGGGGGATTGATCGTTCTCTAGGGGAATAGTGTCGTTAGGATTGAAAAACTACTCTAATAGGTCTAAGGGTGAGGGAAGATTCTTTTTGTATTTTTTTTATATTTTTATAAAAGCAAGTAAAATCTCGGGTTTGAAGGAGTGGGCGGAATTAGTTGCTAGTCAACTAACCCAAATAACTACAATTGCAAATAAAATAAAATAACTGAAAATAAAAAGGTGGTGGAACTTATATGGAGAGAAATGTGTTTACTTAGATTTCCTTACTCCCTAACTATCTTTTACCGGTTGATTAGTGTGTATTAATTGCATGGATGACGGGTGTATTCCTTAATACCAATCGTGGGGTGGCGTACGTACTTCCCCAACTCTATAAGCTCCTACTTCACTCCTATGTCGAGCCGGCTAAGAAGCTCCTAACATGGGATCACTAGAATTCGCTCATGCATTAAATACAACCATAAAAACCTTAGTACGCATTGGTTCATGTTTCTTAAGACGTTCAAGCAAGTTACCGTATAGGAGGTTAGCCAATTTTCTTAAGCCTAACATCGATAAACAATCATCCAATACAATTAATAACACACCAACAACCAACAACCAATAATCAATAGTTAGGTTTCATTAGATCTAAGCAAACACAAGATAAATCTAGCCTAGCATGTTAAATAAAAGACAAGAGCAAGATATAATCAAACAACACATAGACATATTGAATGATTAATTGATTACTTATCTTCAATTGAACATGGGAGATCCAAGGGTATAAAACCCTTAAAAGTAGCAGAAAATCGTCTTAGGGTTTCTCCTCACAAAGTTGCACACTAATGACTAAAAATTATGAGAATATATATAGAAAATCAGATCTGACGGCGTCACGTTATAGAGCTGACGCCGTCACCTCGCCGCGGTTAGGGTTTCTTGATGGCCTTCTTGACGCCGTCCCCTTTTAATCATCCAAAATCCTCTCTGGCGCGTCAAGGGTTGACGGCGTCGCAATGGTGCTTGACGCCGTCACAGGTACTTTTCCAGCCGATTTTGAGACTTTGTCGTTTTCTTTACTTTTATGCTCCAAAAACTTCCAAAATGCTTCCTTTTCCAGATTTCTTCTCCAAAGTACCTAAAATGACAAAAGGAACGATTTAGGGCAATATTTGATCAAATAAATACGATTTAGGGCTTAAATGACCACCTAAAAGCGGTACACTTTTCGCTTCATCAAATACCCTTACACTTGAGATTTGCTTGTACTCAAGCAAATGCGCTTTTATTCTAATCAAAATACAAGTTAGGGGTCATTTAACGCTAATATAAAAGTAATTACAACAAATAGTCGTACCACTTTGATCATAATAAGCACGGAGATTACAGACTAGCACCTCACAAGTAGTGTTTAGATACTCACATCTCTCAGGTGTCATAAAAGTATATCTCATAAATGAAAATGAATAATATCTCTCACTACTTGTCATAGCAAATAGATTACCATAGGCTTGGGAAAGGATCAAAAACCTCCTCCACTAGGCGTAAGCACCTAAGATAAACTATCAAAGAGGGCTTTTAAACGGGTTATAACGTTAGGTGTAGGGATATGATAAACACGGTTTTGTTGGATAAAGGATATTTTACTGGTGGCGAGTTAAAGATCTTGATTAATTACATGTACAATATGGCGTTGCTAAGCCAAGACTAGACTCGACTTAAGCTAATGAAAAAAATAACAGAAAGATAAAATAAACATAAAATGAAACGGGATGGTAGTCCGTATGTTTTTTCTACCTTTTTTTTTTTTTTTTTTTTTTTTTTTTTTTTTTTTTTTTTTTTTTTTCCATACACTCTTGCCCTACCATCCAAAATAATACATCGTAGGGGGGTTGTATGCCCCTTACACTTGAACTTTCACATAACTTTACAATTAACTATTCTAATGACTCGAATTAAGATAATCGAAACACTTGGAGTACTTTTAAAATATTTAGCACATATGGGGGTAATAATGTTGTTCTTCCCCATTACTCCATTACACTAGTACTTTACCCATGAGTCCCAATCGTCCCAAAACAATATGTACAAGGATATGACTCGACTTAGCAACCATGTAATCAATTAGATAATTAACTTGGGGTTTAAACAAATGTTGTCACAATAATGCACTAAAAATGAGTGCATACTAGGTAGGCTAAGGCGATTTGGGTGTACATTTAAGTGGGGTGTAAACAAATTCTTACTTTAAGTAAAATGCTTAAAGTTAGAAACGAAAAGATAGGCTCTGAGGGGTGTACTAGGGTATCGTGTACTAAAAATGAGTACAACGCAAAGGGTGTGGGAGAATTACTTGACCAATGTAGCCAATGTAATTATAACAAAAACACAGGTGTAAAACAATGGGTTAATCCTAATGCCTCTTATCATGTAGTAAATCTAACTACACGAATGTAGTCTCACTTGTGGCCTCGGAATGGTCCTAACGCAAGTTCTAGAATCTAAGTGCTACCGGTACACACATCATAGCATAAATGTTTTTCCTACCAATTCTAGGGGCGAACCTCACATATTTGGGGGTGGAAAAAAAATTTAGTGGTACGGTTTTGTGCTAGTCATATAACTCCTATCCGTGAGACGCTCATTAAGACCAAAGTTTCACTCCTATATGTTGTAAAAAAATTTAAATTTGTCACTAAAATTGCCTTAACAGGTATTTCTCTCAGTTTTATTACACATCTACCATTAAACAAACAAAAAATCAAGCGTAATAGTATTCTCTAAGGTATCGTACTTTACCCCCCCCCCCCTTACACTTAAGATGAACATTGTCCCCAATGTTCAAATAACAAGATGTAAAAGTAAATAAGGTAAAAGAATGAAATCAAATACTCCCCTGATTCGCTCGGTGGATAAAGAGGTAACATGGTTAGATCTTCTTCCAAGGTAATGTCGAAGCTCCAAGATTAAAGCATCGCCAAAAGCTTGATTCCACATACATCTCATTGTCCAAAATAACCTGTTAAACCTGAGAAAACAAACACGAAAACCTGCATAACATCGGCGGGATAAATCTGTATAAGGATATAATGCTTGTGGAATGATTATTTTGCAGATTCCTGGAGTTTATAAGTTAGAGATTTAATAAAGCATTTTATGATTCCGGAAGAAAAACAAAACTTTCAAAAAAAAAAAAAAAATTCCAGAAAACTGTTCCTGACGCCGTCAGAAGTGATCTGACAGATTTTTCATGTTAAGTTTCCGGAAAATTTCTGGAAAAACTCAATCCTTATTTCCTGGAAATCCTGCAAAATATCATTATGACTCGATACAAGCATTTGACTCAAACAATTACTAATATGTATGTTAATTTAATATTGTTATGATTCATGTTCATTTGTTCTAATAAACCGATTTGGATTTCCCTTACACTTATCTTTTGCAAAATACCTTTATATGTAGTTAAGACGAAGTTAAAAACAAGATAAAGCATTTTCACAATTTAGTTTCGAACATGAATCAATAATAATAAAAATTAAACATACATACGGAAGTAAATAAAATCAAACAAACAAATAAATAAACACAAAAAGCAAATAAAGCTTGGGTTGCCTCCCAAGAAGCGCTTTTCTTTATTAACGAGTCTTGTAGCTAGATTCAGAGTCAGGCTTATCTAGTGTCGCTTATGCTCACGTATCCGAGTGTGAGCCATCTAATTGTTGCCTCATCTTTCTTGTATTCATCATTCAGCTCCAGACATCCATGATAATATCTCTTATTTTTCTCATGTGGATATTTGAGCCCCTTTCTCTTATCATTCTCACTTAACAAGTCAATAGGCACAAGTCTATTGCAAGATTCAATGGAGAAGTTCTTAAACCTAGGATGTGATCGGGGCATTTGGTAAACAAAATCTTCATCCCCATCCGAGAATGTAATTAACCCGTCCACAAGTTTTTCGTCAAGGTTGGTCAACCTTTTGAAAGGTTCTCCAAAAATGACTTGGGTTAATTTGTTATCAATAAATTCTCCTAAGTTCTCCATAACCATAAAATCCACCAAATACACAAAACTTCCTACGAATACGTGTAGTGGCTTAATCCTAGCAACAATGTTATCTCCTTGATATTCTAGCTCATCTACCATGATTTTATTATAATTAGCGCGAGAGATAATGTTCATAGGCAAAGATGAGTTAAGATAAGCATGAAGACTATGATAACCAATCTTACATGGAAATTGCATGTTAAAGAGGCTATCCTTTTTGATCTTAGTCCTAGGGTCAACATACTTAAAGGGATCAATTTCCTCTTTTCTCCATTCCTCGTTAACTACTTCTCCATTACCAGCATCCTCATCGGAGTCTGAGTCGTAAAATGGACTAACTGCATAGTCATTCTCATGGTCAGACTCCTCCATCTCAGAATTGTTACCAACGTGGTGGTCGGGTGAAAGGTTGTTGTTTTCTACGATGGGGGCGGGAATGGGTAGTTGGAAGTTTGCACGGCGGAAAATATGAATAACAGGGATCAAGCGATCACTATTACTCATGAGGTAGGTGGAAGGTGTCACAAACAAAAGTACAAAGAAATAAGATAGACTAAAGAAAACCTAGAAAAATAAAATAAAAATCTCACTAGAAAGGAATCTAGTGAGTAGACCTAATAAAATAAAAATTCAACCTAAACAATATCTATTCCCCGGCAGCGGCGCCAAAAACTTGATGCGTGGTTTTGCGACCTTACAACAGGTTTTACCTCTCGAGGGATCTCAAGAGGCTTGCAATCCCCACCAGGCAGTGTACCTGACCGATGTAGTATAGTGTAGTGGCAAGTACCGGGGGATTGATCGTTCTCTAGGGGAATAGTGTCGTTAGGATTGAAAAACTACTCTAATAGGTCTAAGGGTGAGGGAAGATTCTTTTTGTATTTTTTTATATTTTTATAAAAGCAAGTAAAATCTCGGGTTTGAAGGAGTGGGCGGAATTAGTTGCTAGTCAACTAACCCAAATAACTACAATTGCAAATAAAATAAAATAACTGAAAATAAAAAGGTGGTGGAACTTATATGGAGAGAAATGTGTTTACTTAGATTTCCTTACTCCCTAACTATCTTTTACCGGTTGATTAGTGTGTATTAATTGCATGGATGACGGGTGTATTCCTTAATACCAATCGTGGGGTGGCGTACGTACTTCCCCAACTCTATAAGCTCCTACTTCACTCCTATGTCGAGCCGGCTAAGAAGCTCCTAACATGGGATCACTAGAATTCGCTCATGCATTAAATACAACCATAAAAACCTTAGTACGCATTGGTTCATGTTTCTTAAGACGTTCAAGCAAGTTACCGTATAGGAGGTTAGCCAGTTTTCTTAAGCCTAACATCGATAAACAATCATCCAATACAATTAATAACACACCAACAACCAATAATCAATAATTAGGTTTCATTAGATCTAAGCAAACACAAGATAAATCTAGCCTAGCATGTTAAATAAAAGACAAGAACAAGATATAATCAAACAACACATAGACATATTGAATGATTAATTGATTACTTATCTTCAATTGAACATGGGAGATCCAAGGGTATAAAACCCTTAAAAGTAGCAGAAAAATCGTCTTAGGGTTTCTCCTCACAAAGTTGTACACTAATGACTAAAAATTATGAGAATATATATAGAAAATCAGATCTGACGGCGTCACGTTATAGAGCTGACGCCGTCACCTCGCCGCGGTTAAGGTTTCTTGATGGCCTTCTTGACGCCGTCCCCTTTTAATCATCCAAAATCCTCTCTGGCGCGTCAAGGGTTGACGGCGTCACAATGGTGCTTGACGCCGTCACAGGTACTTTTCCAGCCGATTTTGAGACTTTGTCGTTTTCTTCACTTTTATGCTCCAAAAACGTCCAAAATGCTTCCTTTTCCAGATTTCTTCTCCAAAGTACCTAAAATGACAAAAGGAACGATTTAGGGCAATATTTGATCAAATAAATACGATTTAGGGCTTAAATGACCCCCTAAAAGCGGTACACTTTTCGCTTCATCAAGGCTGGACTTGGATTTAGACTTAATAAAACTTACGGGGTATAACTAATTTTTCGGGATAAGTTTGTGCTTCAAGATCGGCAGGAATTGGGAAATTATGGTGACTTGGTTGGTTTGTTAATTCACGGGTTGGTGTACTTAGTGTCACAAACATCTCGGGTGGATGGATGCACGATGTTTGATGACCCTTGCTCGAGCGTATTTAGGGTGATTAGACTTGGATGTTCAAGAAGTAGATATATACAATAAAGGATGGAAGGTTGGGTATATATCACTACCTATATTTAAAGGAGTTACGTTGGTGTGCTCAATATAGGTTCTAAATCACAAATTTAGTGCAAGTATAAGTCGCGAACTTGTCCTTTATCAAGCTTCATCAAGTGATTGTTATCTCTCAAGCTTCTAATGGGATTGTAGTACAAGATCTTCTCAAGAGGTGGTCAGACTTAAAGACGGGTGGTGGTTTGTTCGGAGACGTGTTTTAACCTGTTACACATTCTATAGTTAAACATATGTCATCAAGCGGTTTTGGCATTTTATGAGCTTCAAGGAATTTTTAATCTGCTAAACCATTGATGAGGAGACAAACGAGGGGTTACTACAAGAGAGTCTTAATCACCATCTTCGTTGCTGTAGTTTTATTTGTCTCTTTCCATGTATTGTGCCTGACAAATTCACAAACATCACGGACTCTCAGCTTTGGCAAAAAGGTCATTTCATGCCCTTTTTGAGGGGGAGAATTAGGCGCGTGTTTCCTAGCGGTTCCATCTCCAGCGATGTGAATTTTAGCGGCTCCGGTTACAGCGGGTCAGATCGTATCGGTTCAGTTTCCAGCGGTTTGAATCTTAGCAGTTCCGGTTTCAGCGGGTCAGATCATAGCGGTTCAGGATTCAGTGGTTCAGTCTCCGGCAGTTTGAATATTAGCGGTTCCAGTTTCAGTGGTTTAGCTTTCAGTGGTCTGGGTCTTAGCAAATTGCCTAAGATTTCAGCAGTTTGATACTTACTGTTGTGCAGTTTGTTCTTGAATTTATTTCTCGGATAAATCTCAAGAACTGTAAAATCCTGTACACAGTACGACAACTATTCCATGCACTGCACCTGATAACATCCAAGTAGCTGGGTCAGACAGCTTTGTTTGATAGGACTGACTATGAGTCATGGGCACTGCTAAGAAGTAGCGCATGTTTCTTCTCCCTTTGACTATTCAACCGCACAAAATGATCACGAAGTTAATTTGGTATTCCTTGCTTGAGAGTGAAGTTGGATTTCACGAAAGAGTCTACCTATTTTATCTTGAAATCGGGGATGATTGGATGCATGATTTCAATGATAACTTGCTCGTGCTTAAGAAGTAAGTTGAAGACTTGGGTTATCTAGTTACCAGCTGTCGGGGTAACTATCACTTGAGAGTTATTGGAGTACTCAGTGTCACACGTCAATGACGATGTCGATAATCGCAAGAGGTGTTAATGTCTCATACTTTGGTTGGGTATTGAGCACTTAGAGATTTGCTTTGAGCATTAATTCTCTACACCGTTCTTCCAACATTAGTGCAAGCTTAAGTAACAAATTTGGGGACTTCTACTTCAGCTTTCAGTATTGGTATATTGGGTTTCCTTCATCAAGTGGTATCTAATCTGTGTACAAGGTTGGTTAGTTGGCCAAAGGTTTTAAAAGTTGTGATGTGATCTGTAATTCTCATGGGATACTCTTAACCCAAACTGATGTTCTCCATAATCAAATCAGTCATGCCACATTCAATCTGTTACTATCTCACGGTTTCTTCTTGGTTTTGTAAAATCCCGCGAAAGAACTTATTTCTCGGTTTAAATCATAGATTTGTAAAATCCCGTGCAGATGGACTATGCGCTATTAACCATGATCGGGTTAAAACCATTATCAAAGTTCAGTTAAAGCATCATAAAGGGCTAGATTTGGGCATTAACCACAAGACATGACTACGACGTTAATTCATTATTATTTATTTGAGGCTGAAGTGAAATTTCATGGGTGCGTGTACTTAGTATCTGAAGATATCGGGGAGGTTGGATAAAGATTCTTCGAGATCCTTGTTCGAGCTATTAATCTTTACAATGACGAGGACTTGGATATCTAGTTATTATTTTTTTTTTCTTTCTCTCTATTACAAAATAACTATCACTTTAAGGAGTTACGTTGTAGTGCTCAGTGTCACACGAAGTTGTGGATATCCAAGAGGTGATGTACGTCTTATACTTGATGGTTGGTTGGTTGAAGAGTATAGAGTACTTAGGGATTCGATGTTGCACGAAGTCTCTACACCGCTCTTTGTCACGCATTAGTACAAGTTTAAGTCACAAGTTCGGGTTATGTTACTTCAGTATCAAGTTCATCATATTGGGTTTTCTCCATCAGTGGTCACGACATCAAGCCAACAAAATGATAATGGGGTTGGTAAAGAGTTAGATGAGAGAAGTAGTAAAGAGAGAGATTATGACGTCTGTACACATCAGTGCAGGCCTCGCTCTTCAACATTATGACGTCTGTACACATCAGTTCAGGCCTCGTTCTTCAAAGAAAAAAAAGTGTACGCTTGAGTGCACTTTATCTTCAAAAGAAGAGGAATCTTCTTATTTATGGCCATTCTCATCAACAAGTTTCATGCTCTTTCCGTGCTTTTTCAGTCTTCAAGTGGATCGGCGCATATTGGAGTATATTTTTATTCACGTATTCAACCAAAAATTGCAGTTGACAGGCATATGCAATTTTTGAGGGGGGAGGGGGAAAGGGTGAATAAACAACATGTCAGTCTTCAAGAACCGTCAAGTGGAGCTACTTACCGTTGATGGTATTCATATTCACTAGTTCAATCATCAAAAATTGCAGTTGGCAGGCATATGCAATTTTTGAGGGGGGGAAAGGGTGAATATTAATCTACATGTTGGTTGATGATTGAGAAATGGTCATACGACTCCTGAATACGTCAGTTCAGGAGTCGTGCAAACCATGGTTCTCTAACACAACATCTTCCTCCGTCTATCAAGGTGTTGAAGAACATGGTCATGGAATGCTAATCGACATAGTCTCATGGGTTGGTACAATCAGCAACAAAGGGTTTCTAGTCAATGCTTCATGTACTCGTCATTAGGCTGCATGTACACATCATGATGATGATTCCGATTAATCATAACCATCATGGGGGAGAGAAATGTGTACACCAAGGACGCACAACAGGTTCACGTGATCGGGCGTAATCATTTATTCCGGTGTTGATAACCGCAGAGATGATCAGTGGTTCAACTTGTTACCTTGGTATTTACGTTTCACTGTTACGTCATGGGCTGATTAATCGTAACCATCAGGGGAGAGAGAATGTGTACATCAAGGATGCACAACAGGTTCACGTGATCGGGGCTTAATATCCAAGGATGGATACATACTATAGATGATCAGTGGTTCAACTTGTTACTTTGGTGTTATACTTAAGACTGAAGAAGGTCGAGTCGTCAGTCTACTCTTCATTCTATGTTGGGTGTTATCATCTCATGTGTATGTTGCGGGCTGATGGGTTATATGTAAGGTTACTAGAAGGCATTTGGTGAGATGAAGATGATTGGTATTCTGTTCCTCCACATTGGGCAATCTTGAAGAAGGTCGAGTCTACAGTCTTCTCTACATTCAAAAATGTTGAGTTCTTTTCTTACAACTTGATATTTAACTTAATCCCATGACAGTTCTTGTTTGATGAGTTGTGGAGTTAAGTTAGGTTCAAGTTGTTCTGTAGTTTAAGGTTAGGTCCAACTTGATTTTAACCTAATCTCATGACAGTTCTTGTTTGATGAGTTGTGAGGTTAAGCTGAAATCAAGTTGTTACTGGGCTTAAATTTGTAGTTTAGCTTAACCTCATGACAGTTCTTGTTTGATGAGTTGTGGGGTTAAGCTAGATTTCAGTTGAGGCTCAACTTAAACTAACGAAAAGATGCCTAAGGTTTTTGACGACGTTACTCAAGGACGGGAGTGTTAGAAGACTAAAGACGGCATGCATTTGGTTATCAAAAGACTTCTTCATATTATGGGCGTTCATCCAAAGTCTTCTTTCTATTATGGGTGTTCATCAGAAAGGTTGTCTGATTGGGGGAGAGCACTAATTAGGGGAGAGTGAAAAGCCTGAATTAATCCCTAAGTTAAAAGTGCTCACATTGCTCTTCAGCAAGTCAAGTGATGAATGCGGAGAAGATTCAGGATGCTGAGGAGTAATGGTTTTCGGTTCGTATCCTTGTATATATTTTGCTTCTTACATTCTTTTTCATATCTTATACCATTTTGTAAATAGATATATAGAAATCTTGCTAATTGTAAATAGAGAAACGTAAAATCTGAAAAACCATAAAAATTAAAAAAAATTAGAAAAGACCAAAAATAGTTCCACCTAGGCATGTCTTCTGTTTATCGATAACATTTACGGACTTAGAAATGTCATTCAATAATGGCACGGGTCTTTAAATGAAGCTCGAGCAGAAGTTAAAATGGATTCTTAAAACATGTCTAAATGGCTTGCTATTACTTCAGATAGCAACCCGCGCTTCAAAATGGGGAAAGCACGTTGCCAAAAAGACGGCTGTTCCTCCAACTGGGTGATGTTCACCTGGGCATGGATTACTTTATATCCATGTTTCTTCGATCTGATGTACGTTTCAGTGCATCATTTCTTGAAAAAGAAGAGAAATCTTCTTTGTATGCAAATAGTTTTCATTCTATGATTCTTCTGAAAATTATTTGTGAGACACTTGATGAATATGTGTTGTATGAAATTTGTTTAAACTTGGATTATGCATAAAATTTGTCACTCAATCAACGACTACAAATCTTTAATACGGGTCATTGATTGAGGGGGAGAGTGAATTCAAATTTTATATCATCAAACGGATTTCTTGGTTAACTCATACTTGTTAGAAATGGTTTTGTAGTTAATGGGGTATTAGTTGAAGAGGATCTTGCTAAAACTTTATATCAAATGGCCAAATGTGTTAGTTGCTAGAAAGTTTAGGACATTATGTGCAATTTGCTTATAGTTTCCTAGCTTTATGTATCTAGAAGGTTCATTTGTGTTACTTTGGAATCCTCGTATAATCCCCTAAACACCTTAAGACACAAAACCTAAAAGAAGTTAGAAAAACCAGTTGTGTTTGATGTTTTTGAATACTCCAATGGCATTTGTATGATCTAAGTGAATGAGTTTCAAATGTTGTTTGTCTCTGCTGCTTAATTGTTGTTGATATTGTGCATATGTTCTCAGGATTCGCTTAGGTATATTGCTATTATGTTAGAATCATGTTCCTAAGATCCTGAATTGAATATTGAAATCTGTGTGAATTGCCATGTTCATGATTGCTAATTGCTCTTCATGCTAGATAGTGGTTTGACGTACTTCCTGATTGTGGTTTGATTATAAGATGAACTTGGTATTATAATGTGGCAAGCTACAAAAGGGTAGCTATTAAGGAATAGTGTATCTGTATGTATGTATATCTGTATTGATATTCTTATGCAGATTCCATAGCCAAAATGAATGTGCCAGTTCCCATTCTAACCATTTGATCAGATGTTCAAACTCTATTGATTGGCTCGGAATTCACCACAACAACAACGTCGGCAACAACAACAACAACAACACTTTCACCACCACCACCACCATTCATCTATTCGGATCTCGCCAAGTGGGGATCTACAATACTTGGAGGTTCTTGTTGGTGGATGGATAATTGATATTGACCAATGACTCCCTCAGAGAAGCGGATGATCACATCATCTGCGCAAAAAGGTCAATATCATTTGTGTCATAATAATCACTTTGTGCATAATAAGCAGTGAATCTCCCTCTTAGATTAAGGGGGAGCATAGTATGTTCCATTATCAGAATACATTAAAATTGGACACATTTTCTCCCACATTTTCTAACTCATTTAAATCAATTGGGATCACAAATCTCAAATGGTTTGAAATTTTTGATCGGGGGAGAGAATGTGATTTAAATATGAAATCTGATAAAATGTGATGATTTGAACGTAAAAGTAAGCTCTCCCGTATGTGTTAAACCAGTGATGTAAGCGTGTCTCGAATCGGTCATGTTCACTGAAAGTTGATCAATTCAAAAAGTGCGAGCTCTACCTAACATGTGCAAATTTATAAAACAATCATTCGAGCACATGTTGAGGGGGAGCATTTGAAAAATATAAAACTCTCAAGTGTTTGCAAAAATGTGTTTCAGAATCATGAACACTTTGAGAGATTTTTCAAAGATTTGGTTTATGGCAATCGTGGAAGTACACCAAAGACCGACCATTTTAATTAATGTATGGAGTTATAAGGATGGTTAGGTTAGGCTCAAGTTCCCACGATCCTGCCAGAGCCGGAGGGATCTACTCAGGGACAATCCACTAGTTAGTGTAGAAGTCATTAGGTATGATTAAAAAGGAGAAAAGTGGATAAGGGAAAAGTGCCGACTGAGATGGAGCTAGTACTGGAACAAACCCAACAAGGTGCTAGTTATGAAGTCTCGGTAAGCACTGAAGGGGTTGAAGAATGAAAAAGAATTGTAAAGATAAAGGGTGAAAAGAAAGAAGCCCTCCTTACAACTTAGGCAGAAAACGAGTCAATTCATATGCTGTCAGAATCACTTAGATGATTGCTGGCATTAAAGACAAAGTATCATGGACCCAGTGATACGCTGCACAACCCTCCCTAGCCACTCAAGGTCCCTCAAAGGACTCTTGTTTCAATTGTCACGGAGTTCAATACATTTCTATCGTCTCTCTCACTCCGAGTTAGATGATATTGAAAAGGTGGCAGTCCTCTCCAGCCTCCGCTCACTAAATCAAAACGCACTATTGAGTCTAGAGCCACGAGATTCATAATAAGATCTCATAGGAACACGGATTATTTCTACACTGGTTGTTCATCATTAAGGACACCAGTTGTAAACTTATGAGTCCTACGCAGATCTTAGCAATCTGCCAGAACATTCATGAGAGACTTTACAAATATAATTCTCAATGATTGAATGGAAATTCCTGCCAGGGTCAACATCAAGCAGCCCTGAAAGCAGGTCACTTCGGTAATTCCTCATGGATTACGCTTAGTGGTCGCGGCGGTTTCAAACGGTCTACAGTCGTGGAGTGATCTCCAGCGACTCACCTAATCGTTGAAATGCTACGGCATAGTCTTAAAAAGCCCTCTGTGGGTTTTCGATTAGGAACGGTCTTGGTAAGGATTAGAGAGAGTTTCCACACTATGCTGTTAACAATCTCGAAGTCCAAACCTGTAAGTACCGGTCGATTTGTTGCTAACTGTCTTATGCAGGAACTTCTGGCGGTTGTAGCTGTGGAATGCTGTAGCTGGTTGCTGTTGTAGCTGGTTGCAGAAAAGATGCCAATCCTCTACCACATGTTCACACTACATCATCATTGTTATTCAACAAAGTCATGATCACCCAAAAGACCTTCAACACAGCTTCTGCAAACTCTGATGCTGAAGATCATGACACCAAATAGTGTGAGCATGTCGGCTCGAAGACTATCACATCACGTGGAGACATACTGCTGTAAGATGACTTGGAAACAAATGTTGGATGATAAAGTCGAAGAATACTCAAAGATCATCCAAGACAATCAAACAGTCATCAAATGATTACTGCTGGATGCACAATGCACAAAGATACAAGACTTTGAAGAATCAAAGACTACGAGCTATAAAGACAAGTTCAGAAGAAAGAATGCTAGAATTCAAATTATTATTTCCGGGGTGACCTCCCTTAGGGGGAGATTGTTAGGAATATAAATATTCAGATGAAGGCTCGGTCACCCCGAGCATCTATTTAGCATTTACATAGCTCGTAGGCTTATATATATTAGCTTAGTAATATTAGTATTAGTATTAATAGTATTAGTCGTATTTATATTTGTGGAGTCGGTCGGGGCTTTCCCCACTGTCAGCTCACTCCACAGCCCACTAGGGGCACCAATATTAGTTAGTATATAAACCCCTTCCCACACTTGGGAAGGGTTGGAACTCTTGCATATTTTCACACATTGAATCTAATAGATCCAGATTTTCTCTCAAGAGTCTCCCTCTCTCTCTCTCTAGTTCATTTCATCTCTCTAACTCAAAACCATGGATCTAATCTTCCATGAACCAAGGCCACCCGAATCATACACACAATCAAGATGGGTATATCCTACAGTTATGTCAAATTTCAGTAATCGTTTCTGAATATATATAAGTTTTATTATTTGTTCGTAACGTTTTCGGTTATCGATTAAATGTTAATTTGGGACAACATGAAGTCTCTTCAAAAGTTATAAGTTTTAATCTTATTTCTAATTTTTATGTTTTTGTTCCGTCTGTTCGTTAAATATATATTTTGTTAGTTTGTTATCGTATTTCGTTTATTAATCAAATCGAATAATAATAATAATAATAATAATAATAATAATAATAATAGTAATAATAATAATAATAATAATAAATAATAATAATAATAATAATAATAATAATAATAATAATAATAATAATAATAATAATAATAATAATTATTATTATTATTATTATTATTATTATTATTATTATTATTATTATTATAAAATGTTACGCTTTCTCCCCTATAGTTTCACATGTTGACAAATTGTACCCTTGAACTTTCGTAAAATGACAGTTTTTACCCTTCAACTTTTATAAAATTACAACTTTTACCCCTCAACTTTGGTCAAATGACAGTTTCTACCCTATAGTTTCAAAAATGACAGTTTTTACCCCTGAGTTGCAAGTCGACAGCAGACTAGGTCCTTGTTATAATTCTATTTAGAGTTTTGACAGAAAATACCCTTGAGACTCCCAAGTCGTTACACCCGACGTCCTTATTTCATAAAAACGCGTTATAAGTTACGGGAAAAGACGAGACTTTTTACGATTCTTTTATAAAATTTATTTTCAACTTATTAAGAGCTTATTTACAGCTTTTCAGCTTGTCACTCGAGCTTATGAAGCTCAAAATAATTTATTAAGGGTGCATTTATATCGCAGAAATGGGCAGAAAAGAAAAATGAATATCTTGATGAATACTCGATCTTTTTACTTCGTTCTTTTTCCTAAAATTAGACAGCTAGGTGGTATTTGATGTGTCAAAAATCTAGAATTTTTGGTGGTCATTTAAAGGAGCTCGAGCCCGAGCTCGAGCCTAAGTTTGGGCTCATTTAATAATCGAGCTCGAGCTCGAACTCTATAAAAAAAGCTCGAATAGGCTCGCGAGCCTAAACGAGCCCTAGAAATATATACGTATATATATTGTCTATACGTATAAACGAGCTTAAAAGTAGTAAACGAGCTCGAGCCTTATGTAATTATCGAGCCGAGCTCCATTTTAACTTTGTTTTCTTTAAAAATCATACAAATTAGTCGAGCCCGAGCTCGAGCTTGAGGTTGTGAAAATTTTCACGAGCCGAGCTCGAGCTCAAATATTTGGCTTGAAACGAGCTCGAGCTCGAGCTTTCTAGAATATAAACGAGCCGAGCTCGAGCTCTGGCAGGCTCGGGCTCGGCTCGGCTCGTTTCCACCCCTATCTATGGTCCATTGAGCTTCAGGCTTAATTAGCCCTGCAGCAGTTTTTGGGACAAATGGGCCATCCTTGATACAAGCGATGTAGTAGGGTTCCATCCCAGTTAAATAGCAAATCATACGTTTTTTCCATTTGTTAAATTTGCCAGCCTCAAGTCTGGGTGCTACAGCAGAATAGCTGCCACCCTTTTTATCGACTAACTGGGGTACATTGGTATCAGTCATTTTAGGATCTTGGTTTTAAAAACCTCGAGCTCTCTGGGTTTTTGAAAGGTTTTATAAACCAGAGGCTCTGATACCACTTGATGTTCCCTTAGCACACCGAGTAATAACAATTAAGTTAAACTAAGTGAGCTTATGACTGAGATCAATGCAAAGACTATTTCTAACAGTTATAATACGTGAATATAAAAACACAATATTTTTCAACGTTTAAATTCTTATTAGAAATAATTCCAAGAATCTATTACCCAAGTGTTTTGCGGAACAAACACTTGGGATTGAATAGACAAGGGTTTGTGGTGTCTCCTATCGAAACTCAAGTTTTGCTTGAGTGGTAACAATATACCCACTGAGCTATCTCAGTGAGTTGTATACTCTTTGTAGGAGAGAAGTTACTTTGTAAAAGTTCTAAGCTTTCAATATACAAAGCACACTTAACTTCTCTCCATCTGATCTATTTATACACAAGTAATCTAAGTATAAGTGATTAAAATATTACAAGTTGTTGAGGTAGCGTGTCTAACAATTACAAATAGTAATTGTCATTTCCAAGAACCAATAGGAAAGGGCTAATAAGACTTTGGGAGTTGTTGGCTGACACTCCATGACTTTTAGCCGCAATAGGGAAGGTTGGTATCTGACAAGAGAAGAGTGTTTGGTCTGACACTTTTATCTTCTCAGATCTTTCCCTTTTGTTCCCGCCTATTCTTCAGGCATTGGTTCCTCAGTCTTCAATCACTTTAATGTTGTTGAGGAGACTGGGGTTCAGTGAGTTCTTGTCTAACACTCACTGAACCATCATCTTCTTCTTCGGCTTAAGTTCTACTCAGGGAGTACCGCCTTCCTGAGAAGTGAATCCTTCTTCTTGAATTCGCCTTAAGCATCCTGAAGATGACTCACTGAGAGACTGTTCTCTCAGTGACTTGAATTTTTCTCGGTTTAAGTTAACACTTGGTTAATTTGTGTTCAAATCTTGTTTTAAGTATTCTTGGGTACTGACGAACCCAACAATCTCCCCCTATTTGAATATAAATTATTCCAAGTGTTTTGATCAGTAATGAGTGAGCTAATGACTTCTACTCATACTGAATGTACTAGAATGTAAATAAGGACACTGAAATAATAAAAACATCATCTTATTGATATCATTACAAGTCCTATCAAAACTAAGTACAAAAAAGGTGGTGGTGGTGGTAGTCAGGCAGATTCATCAGTTCAACTTAATACCAAGGGCTTCAAGCTTGGGCTTCTTTGACTGCAGCTCTTGTTGGTCAGGGTGCTCACGGATTTTCCTTTTCAGATCTTGACAAAACTTTACATTTTCAGGACTCTTGAGTGGAGAGGCCATCATTAGAAAACCAAGCATAGCTTTGATCCCTGACAAATCGATATCACTCCACCTCTGGAAGGCTTGGTCTCTGAACTCATCAATGGAGAACAAACCTCTTTCAGGTTGTTCAATGACCACATTGTTCCTGAAAGGAACACCTTCAGGGAGAGCCCTATTGCAGTCAAGACCAGGAACCTTGATCTCAGGCTCAGCTTCAATCTTCTTTCTTTTTCTTGAAGAAGACTGAGAGGGAGCTGGTTGTGCTGAATCAGGAAGAAGAGACGGAGTGCCAAGTTCCTGAGGTGCAGCTGCCAATCTTTCGTACCTCAGACTCAAGGACTTCAACAGACTAGGGACCACAACATTTGATTTCTTTGCTATTAGTGGACCCAACTCATCCAATTCTGTGATCCCAAAGTCAGCGAATCTGAAAGGTTGATGAACCTCAAAGTCTCTTTTGTCAGCACTTCTATAGACAGTGACAACGGCAGGATTGGTGTTTCGATGAATTTGAACATCAGTGATTGGTTCTGGCTTCAACCTGTTAGTCATATACCACTGATATTTCTTAATCCTGTTCTGCCTGATCTCTTCAGCCCTTTTATTCCTTTCCTCCCTTTTCTTCCTGAGAGTGATCATCTCCTCAGTCTGAGCTTTTACAAAAGTCATACCACCCTCTCTTCCTGAAAGATCCTTAGCCTCAAGACCAATCTTCTCAGCCTCTTCATGAACAACCTTAATAATAGCAGGCTTGCTCACCTTTTCTTCCTCCTTTAACTTCTTCTTTGCTTCCTCTTCCTCCAGGTAAGCACTGAGTTCATCAGCTGAGAAGTGGTGAAGAACTCCATCAATTTCATACGGGATCCTGGCTGGTGATTCAGGATCCTTTGCTACCAAGATTGGTGCTGGTTGAGGCTCAGGATCAGTGAGGATGCCTTTGCTTTTATCTTGATGGGTGGAAGAAGCTTCAGGAATCTCCCCTTCAGTGTGAGAAGGAGGTTGCTGGCTTGTGGAAACTTCAGGGACTCCAGTGTCTTTCTCCCCCTCAACTGTTGCTTGAGCCATGGTGATAGCAAGAGTTGGAGCCACTGGAGCAGCAGGACCCTTGAAAGCCTGATAGATCTCAGTCATCATTGATTTGATGTCCGAGGTGTCTTTCTGAAGAGTTGAGATCTTATCCTCAAGAGATGCCTGAGAAGCTTCGATGCCTGACATCCTTGACCCAAGAGACCATGCCAAGGATGTTGAAGATTGTGCCCAAGTACCCAGATGGTTTTCCTGAAGACCCAAAGAAGTCCTGATTGAGTCCAATGAAGAGCTAAGACCCTGAATATTAGAATCCTTCAGTAAGCTGAGAAGATCACTGAATTCAGCTGATTGCTTCTGGTAAGTCTCAGCAGCCTGAAGGACCTTCTTGTTGAGTTCCGGGTCATCCTTGACAGCTTTTTGAATAGTTCCAAGGCTTTTGGTGATGCCTTCAAGAGTAAGATTGAACTTCCTGAGATGAAGATCAATAGCTGTCAGGGAGTTATTGGTGTCAGAATGTATCTCGTTCACATCATCATGATAACTTTCAACATCTGCCTTCAGGTTGGCATAGTAAACAGCAGCTTCAGTGTGATGATCGAATATATCTTCAGTGAGACCAGTGTAAAGAGCTCTATTGGTCTTGAGTAGGAACTTGACCAATTTTCTTTCAGTGAGGGGAAGAGAGTCATCATACTTTTTGAGGATGTCCAAAGTATCAGAAGAATCAGAAGATTGAGAACTTGACTCTTCACTTTAGTGTTGAGATGACTGATGTGATTGTTCAGGTTGTTCATCAGTTTCCATATCCTCACCTGCCTCAAACACTTCTTCATCACTCTCCTCCTTGAGCTCATCATCAGACTCAAGAAGAGCCTGAATGTCCCCCATGGACTCAATACCCAAAAATTCAACCGGCTCCTCTTCATAAGAAGACTCGACTTTGTTTTGGCCAGGTCCTGACCCCGTTGTCATAATAAACTGAGTGGGTTTTCTCAGCCTGAATAGCCATAATAACTAGGGTAACACCAGCCTAGCTTTTGGGGGCAGTTCCTGAGAGAATCGGACCTCCTGAGGGGTTTATGGGTTCCGTATCAGCGGGTTGTTTCTTTCCCTCTGAGTCTTTGTCCCCCTTAGCACCTTCAACCACTGATGGGTGTTTTCCAGTGGTATCACTAGGTACTGATTGTGAAAGTTGGTGGACCCCCTTCCCATCAGGATTGTGCTGTCCTTTTGGGGATTTAGGGTCCTTTTCTCCCTGAGATCCTGAGGGTGATTGCTCAGGAACGTTAGCGGGATGTGAATGTTTGTGGGTCCCCTTCTCAGTAAGGTAGTGCTGCCTTACCGAGGATTTAGAACCCTTTCCTCCCTTGGGAACTGATTGTTTTTGACAGTTCCTTCATCGGATGTTCCTGATCCCTCTGACTTGTTTATGTCAGTGGAATCATGTGGAAAGGGTGTGCCCGAGGTCACTGAGGATGATTGCTCAGTGACCTCCGTTGGCCTTTGTTTTGTGGTCAAGAGGGTCTCAGAAATGGGTGTCTCAGAGGTCTCGGCCTTTTTCAACCTCTTTTTAAGGTTGAGTTGGTTTTGAGGATCAGTCTCAGTGGCGAGTGGCTTGGGTCTAACCACCTGGCTGGACTGACCCTTCTTTGTCTTCTTCACCTTTTTGATCGGTGAAGGAACTGGTGAGACAGCGTCTTTACCCTGAATGACTGATTGCATGTATTCAGTCAGGGCAATATGTGTAACCTTACTGATGCCACTAGTGAAGTTTGACTTGTGCAGGACGTCAGGCTTCGTACCTTCTGCATCAGGCCTCACGTAGTCAGAACCAAGTAGGTCCTGAAGCACACAGGAAACAAATCTAGGGTAGGACATATGCCTTTGCCTATGTTTTCCTGAGAGCTTGGCAACAAGGTCTCGGAAGATTATTCCTCCGATGTCAATTTTTGTACCCTTAAGGAGACTGAACAGCATCAATTGTTGTGATGAGTTCAATTGTTCCGTAGAGGATTTATTTCCACCCAGGACCTGAATGACAAATGTCATCAGTATCCTCCAGATATGATGGAACCATGTTTTGACTACTTGAGCTTTCTCCAATAAGCCTCCAGCAGACGTTGTAGGACGTCTAGGGTCGTGGGGTGCTAAAAAGTTCAGTTCATTCTTTATGTCCTGATCAGTAGGGTTGGGTGCAAACGCTTCAGCAAAGTCAAGGCATGTGGCTTTGATGAAGGTTGAGTAGCCAAAGGAGAGGGTTCTGCTCCCATTCATCATCGTGAAGGTGATGATTGACTCTTTGGTGTCTTTGGGGCTGGTAGCCACAGCCGTGCACCAGAATTCCCTCAAATAGTCATGGTAGATGACTGAGGGGGTGTGGGTGAAAGCCTTTGCAAGAAAACAATTACGAAGAAATTTCATAACGCTCTTTTAGGCTGGGTAGTTTTGTGGATAAGAGAAATTTCCTACCACATTGTTCTTTGTTAGGTCAACGTCCCCAGTGAGGAATTCCACATTGGGGTCGTATGTGATAGCTTTAGAAGAAGCCATTTGTGGGTAAGTCTGGGTTTGACTAAGGTTTCTGGGTTTCTAAAGCTTAAGAATACACACACAATTTGTTTTTGAGAATTAAAAATGGCAGAGTTTTGCTTAAGATTCTATAAAAACGTGTGTGTGTTTCTTTTGGTTGGGTTATTTATAAGGAAGTGGAGATGGGGGTGTTTTAGGCATTTGAGCGGTTTCTATTTAATTCAAAAATAAGTTTAGAAATTATTTTGAATAAAACGGTTTGAGATCCGCATTAAATGCCACCACTCCACTTTTCCTCTTTTTTCACAACTGTCAAGGTGAACAGTTGAGCAGTTTCTGCAAAAGGAGAAGTTGCAGAGTTTTCATCATCACACAGTGTTTTGTGTGAGAGAGGGCATTGAATGCCAAGTTGGGAAGTGGGGGCCCATAGGTGCATGCCAGAAAGGTAAAAAGAACAAATATTCTTATTTTAAATAAGAATTCAGTTACCAACCTAGGATATTTACTAACGAGATACTTAGAGCATTCAAGTTAGTATTTAATGTCCTTTAAGGGCCCTGAATGATTTTTTCATTCATGAGGGCTTCAGGGACTTGGGTCTAGTCACTGATGTTTCAGGAATGTGGATTGATTCCTGAGGAGCAAGGATTCAGGAACTTTGGGTTTTAGTTCCTGAAGCCTAAGATTTCAGGAACTTGGGTTTAGTTCCTGAGGTTTTTAGTGATACCTATCACTGAAGTACACATTGACTCAGGAACCTGAGTTCTCAATACCCAACATTCCTAGTTCAGCCTTCAGTCTGGTGAAAGTTGGTTCATCCAGAGGCTTAGTGAATATATCAGCTAGCTGATATTCAGTAGGAATGAAGTGTAATTCTATGTCACCATTCATGACATGGTCCCTGATGAAGTGATATCTGATATCAATGTGTTTTGTTCTTTGATGAAGAACAGGGTTGTTTGAGATGGCAATTGCACTTGTGTTATCACAAAAGATGGGAACCATCTTGTACTGAATTCCATAGTCACTGAGTTGACTTTTCATCCAGAGTACATTTGCACAACAACTTGCTGCTGCAACATATTCAGCCTCAGCTGAGGACAAGGCAACGGATTGTTGCTTCTTAGCACTCCAACAGACTAGTTTTCCACCAAGAATTTGGCAGGAGCCTGAGGTGCTTTTTCTGTCCATGTTGCATCCAGCATAGTCAGGGTCTGAGTATCCTTTAAGATCAAGGCCTGAGCATTTTGGATAATATAATCCAAGGTTTGGAGTACCTTTCAGGTACCTGAATATCCTTTTCACAGCTGTGATGTGTGATTCTCTTGGGTCAGATTGATACCTGGCACATAGACATACTGAGAATTGGATATCAAGCCTTGATGCAAGTAGATACATCAGTGATCCTATCATTCCTCTAAAGAGAGTTTGATTTACTGGTTTACCAGTGAGATCAGGACGAAGGTTGTTTGGGGGGACCATGGGAGTCTTGACTGAGGCACAGTCACTGAGTTCATACTTTTTCAGTAGGTTTTTAACATATTTCTCTTGACTGATAGTGGTTCCTTTATCAGTCTGCTTGATGTGAAGACCAAGGAAGTAGATTAATTCTCCCATCATGCTCATTTCAAATTGCTTAGCCATTAGTTTTTCAAATTGTTTGCAAAGCTTGTAACTTGTTGAGCCAAAGATGATGTCATCAACATACACTTGTACTAGTATGACATCAGTATTTGTCTTATAGATAAACAATGTGTTGTCTATCTTGCCTCTGATAAATTTGTTTTGGATCAGAAAGGCTGAAAGAGTTTCATACCATGCCCTGGGAGCTTGTTTCAGTCCATAAAGGGCTTTATTAAGCTTACAGACATGATCAGGAAACTCATGGCTTTCAAATCCAGGAGGTTGCTGAACATAAACTTCTTCTTTCAGTGAACCATTTAAGAATGCACTTTTAACATCCATTTGATACACTTTGAAGTTCATGTATGTAGCAAAAGCAAGGAAGATCCTGATGGCTTCCATCCTTGCTACTGGTGCAAATGTTTCTTCATAGTCAATGCCTTCTTGTTGATTATAGCCTTTGGCTACAAGTCTGGCTTTGTTTTTAATGACTATGCCATTTTCATCAGTTTTGTTTTTGAAAACCCATTTCATGCCAATGACTGAGACATTCTCAGGACATTTGACCAAGGTCATTACCTTGTTTCTGTCAAATTGTTCCAGTTCATCATGCATGGCCTGAACCCAACTTGGATGTGTAAGTGCTTCTTTAACACTTTTGGGTTCAATTGTGGAAATGAAGTCCACAAATAGGCATTCATTGGCTGAGGCTGCTTTTAGACTAGCAGCCATGCTTCTGGTGAGCATGCTTTCAGTAGGCTCTCCAATTATATTGACAAGTTCAATGTCCTGAGACCTAGTCCAACTTTCCTGAGGTCCTGGATACTGATTTGAACTTGTGGAGGCCTGATTGGGTGGAGGGGTTGGTTCTGGAGTAGACACATGATCATTGATTGGATCTTGAGTGTCTACCTGATCACTGATATTGTTTGGTTCTTGAGCATTTTGAACAGACTGATTAATTTCATCAGTGTTTGCATGTGCCTCAACAAACTCAGTGATGGTTGGGTTAGGTAGGTTGTGAGGGATTATGTAATAGGATAGGTTAGCATCATCTTGATACTGAGTAGAAGGATTGTTTTCAGGAAGATATTCATCAGGAGGATATCTTGAAGAGTTATCAATTCCAATCTCTTCTACTGAGGTAGTTGAGAACCTGATTGCATCAGTGCTCTCATCAAAGGTAACATGAAATGTTTCCTCGGTCTGCTGTCTCCTTGTGTTGAACACTCTGAAGGCTTTTGAGACAAGTGAGTATCCCAGGAAGTATCCATCATCACCTTTTGCATTAAATTTCCCTAAGTGATCCTTGTGATTATGAATAAACACAGGACACCCAAAGACATGAAAGTAGCTGATGTCAGGGATTCTTCCTTTGAATAACTCATATGTGGTTTTCCCATGTCTCTTGACAATGATGGATCTGTTTTGTGTATAACAGGTAGTTTTGACTGCATCAGTCCAAAAATGTTTGGAAAGGACTGATCCAATTAGCATTGTCCTAGCAGCTTCAATGAGTGTTCTATTTTTCCTTTCAGCAACACCATTTTGTTCAGGTGTGTATGGAGAGGAAAAGTTTTGGGAGATACCTTTCTCATCACAGAAACATTCAAGTTCATAATTTTTGAACTCAGTCCCATTGTCAGTTCTAATCTGTTTGACCTTAATGTCATTTTGATTTTCAATGTTCCTGACAAAGGACATGATTGTTTCAGCTGCCTGACTCTTTTTGATCAGGAAGAATACCCAAGTATATCTAGAGTATTCATCCACTATGACCAGAGTATACTTCTCATGGTTAATAGACCTTGGACTGACAGGTCCAAATAGATCCATATGGAGAAGATGTAGGCAGTTCCTGATGGAAAAGTTGGTTTTGGTTTTAAAGGATGCTCTGTGATGTTTACCTTTTTCACAAGCTGAGCATGGTTTATCCTTTGAAAACACAAGTGATGCTAAGCCAATGACCTTGTTTTGTTTTACAAGATTGTTTATGTTCTTAAAGTTCAGGTGGGTGAGTCTCTTATGCCAAAGCTAGTTGTGTGTATCAGTGGCCTTAGCAAAGAGACAAGTTCCATCCTGAGTTAGACTGGACATGTCTAATACATAAACATCTTGTCTTCTTGGTGCAATGAGGACAATTTCCTTATTTGCATTGAAGATGGTTCCTTGCTTATCATCAAACTGAACTATGTATTTTGCATCACATAGTTGACTGACACTGATCAGATTGTACTTAAGACCATTTACATAAGCTATCCTAGTAAAGACAATACCATTGCAGTTTACTGAACCATAACCTTCAGTGAGACATGATGAATTATCAGCAAATATCACTTTGGGTCCTGGTTCTTCCACATATTTGTGCAGACACTCCTTAACACCAGTCATGCTCCTTGAACATCCACTGTCTAGATGCCAAACAGGATCCCTGGCATGCCTCTGCACAAATAGTAAACTGGGTCAGTTCTTTCTAGGACTCCATTTCATGGAGGGTTTTGTATTGTAGGTCTTTATGAAAGTATTAATCGATTCATGGTCAGTGGTTGAGTGGACTGAGCTACCACATGTTTTGCATTTTGTCGCAGGGTTAGCCTCAGTAGTATGGGAGGATTGTTTATTCATTCCTCTTCTTGACTGAATGACCCTCTTTTTTCCTGAGGATATCTGAGTGGAACTTCCACTAGATTCACAGTGTTTGTCAATTTGACAATCCTCAGGATGATGGTCATTTAATCCACATAATGGGCAAGGTGGAAAAGGCTTGGCCTTTTGCTTCTGTTTCTGCTTAGAATCAGAAGGGTATTCAAGCACTGAGCCTTAAGTCCTGAAAAGTTTGACATGACTGAGCATTTTTTATGATCAGAGGTCCTGTGATCTTCCTTTTTGCAAATCATGCAATAAAGGACTCTATAGAAATCATCAGTGAGATGATTTGTATAGTTGCACAGTTCACATCTTTTCAGGGGTTTTGTGGGTTTGGGTTTGGTCTTTGAGGAAGCTGGTTTGTTAGACTTAAAAGTAATGTTATATTCGGGAATTGCATAGTATTTAAGTACAGGGACTAGTTTAGCATATAGCGGATAGTTAAGCTAGGGTCTTTGTATAAATACCCTCCTAGTTGAGACTAGGAGGTTAAGGGAATTCATTTGTAATCTTGAAGGTGTGTGTGGTTTCACTTTCTCTCTCTAGAAAACACACACACCTTCCCCCATTCTTTTCATCTAATAATACCATGTCTAATCTTTATTTTGAATTCCCCCGACCTCCTGAACACGTATCTTGATCTCTACAATTGTTAAAGTATATACGTGTAATATTATACACTTCACATGTGGTTTGCAAAAGCTTTGTATAATATTGAGTTCCTATTGACGTGTATTTGCATGAGAAGGGTTGCATGTGAAGTTTGCTTTTGACGTGCACTTTCAACTTTTGAGGTGTGAAAAAGATATTAGTATCACATGTGCACTCTTTGACGTATGAGCTTATCATCTTTCACGTGTATGCTAGTGACGTCAGGTGAGTGTGAGTTTAATATGATTTTACTTGCTGACAACTTTTTAATAAGTTTGTAGACTTTAAGTGTTTGTGACTTTGTCACTCTCAAACTCGCACCACACCTCAATCACAAAAATATTATTGGCCTACATCCTCAAAACACCACGTATCGCTTAAACGATCCTGATCAAGATTCACTATCAAATGACAATGGCTAAAGTTTGCAATGAAATGTGACTACGGGGATGATTCGTTATTATTTATTTGGGTTTGAAGTAAGGTTTTATGGACGCGTGTACTTATTTCATCTTCTTTCTTTCTACCCTCCCGCGAAGATGACTTGTTTGGGCTTATATTAATGGTGACGAAGACTTGGATATCTAGTTACTTTTGTGATTCTTTCTCTCTATACTCACAAAGTAGTTAGGATACGTCAAGAGGTTTTGTACTAATACTTTGGTCAAGGGTATATTGTACACCGTTCTTAGTTACAAGGATCGTACAAGATTAAGTCACAAATCTGGGTGATTTTACTTCATTCTCAATATCGTCATATTGGGTTATCTTCTCATGTGGTTACTACAAAAAGCCGTTGTTTTTGATACAGGAGGTTGATACAGAGTTAGACATCTTAAATGGTATTGTTAGTAGATTGGGTTTATCGACATCTTCTCATAGGCCGATTGGGTTAATGATAAAGTGCTTCCAGTTAATAATTTACGTACACATCATTATGCTGATTCCGATAACTCGTAACCAGCAGGGGAGAGAAATGTGTACATCGAGGACGCACAACAAGTTCACGTGATCGGGCTTAATGATTTATGAAATGATTTGATTTGTGTCGGAGATTGGTTGATTCTATGTCTTATCTTCTACTCATCTTATTCTACGCACTTCTACCTTATCCACCTTCACCAATTTCGGGCAACAAAATCAAGATGATCAGTGGTTCAACTTGTTACTTTGGTGTTATCATTTCATGTGTACGTTATGGGCTGATTTATCATATGAAAGATAACTGGGATGCATTTGGTGAGATGAAGATGTTGATACTCGATTTCCCCCGAATGGATAATCTTGAAGAAGGTTGAGTCTACAGTCTGTTCTACATTTTCCGCTGCGTGTTAGAAGACTAAAGACGGGATGCAGTTAACTATCAAAAGACTTCTTCAGAATCACGGCAGTAATCCGAAAGGTTGTTTGTTTGGGGGAGAGCACTAATTAGGGGAGAGCACTTAGGGCACCCAGAATTATACCCTAATTAGATTTGCTCACGTTCTTCTGCAAGTAAAGAAATGAAAGCTGAGAAGATTCTACAAGCTGAACGAAGTAATGAAGTTTGAAGATCATTCTCTGCGCTTAATGGTTTATATTTTACTTGTAGGGAACTTTGTAAGCAATTCCCATATAACATCACTTTGGAGAGAGATTGTTAGACTTAAAAGTAATGTTATATTCGGGAATTGCATAGTATTTAAGTACAGGGACTAGTTTAGCAAATAGCGGATAGTTAAGCTAGGGTCTTTGTATAAATACCCTCCTAGTTGAGACTAGGAGGTTAAGGGAATTCATTTGTAATCTTGAAGGTGTGTGTGGTTTCACTTTCTCTCTCTAGAAAACACACACACCTTCCCCCATTCTTTTCATCTAATAATACCATGTCTAATCTTTATTTTGAATTCCCCCGACCTCCTGAACACGTATCTTGATCTCTACATGGTTTTCGTTCCTTCTTGGATTGAGAAGGTTTCTCAGAAGATGCAATCTTCTCCCCCAGCTTCCTGACCATTTCAGCTAACTGATCAAATTTTGAATCAGGGCTTTGGGCTGTTACTTCAGAAGGGACTGAAGTTGATGAGTCATCAGTATTTACTGAGACATCAAGGGTTGGTCTCTTCAGGATGGTTGTTCCCTTTCTTGATCTCTCCTTTGGAGAGTGTGGTGAGAAGACCATTGGTGGGATGCCTAAGTTAGGTGCAGCACCCTGAAGGGTATTCAGTGGAGGAAGTGGTGGGTATAATTCTGATTCAGACTCATTCACAGACTCAGTAATACTGAGTTGTTCAGTGAGTTCAAGCTTACTGAGTTGTTCAGTAAGTCCAAGCATATTTTTCAAGGCCTGACTTTCAGAAAGCAAGATCTTTCCAGTCTCAAAGTTTGGTAACTTACTGACTGGGTTGTCCCTGACAATCCAGTCATTAGACTTGGGAAGCATTTCTTGCTCAAAAGATATGCCAGCTGGAACAAAGTTTAGTTCACTGTGACACACAGTTGGATCAACCATAAGAGGGTCAATTCCAATGGTTTTCTGAGAGATTAATCCCACAGTGTCAAAAACCTTGGGGTTCTTCTTGGTCCAGCTTTGGATGACAGCCTTTTCTTTGTTAAGTTCAGCTTGTAGGGCTTGGTTTTGTTTCAAAATCTCAGTGTTCTGAATTTGTAGAGTTATTGTTTCTAGTTTGGCTTGCTTTACTATAAGCAGTTCATCTCTAAATTTATTCAATTCTGACACAATATTGTTATATTTTGAAAACAGGTTAAGCCTTTGTTCCTCAACAAACTTTAGATCAACACAAATATAATTCATGTAAGACTGCCAATCAGAATCATCATCCATAGAAAGTAAAGTATTTACCTTCTTCATGGTGATGTTGACCCACTCTCCGTTCCTAGCATGGCTTTTACCCACAACCACCTGATCCTCTTCAGAAAGTGCCATCAGTGCACTAACTCTTATTTCCTCATCTGAGGAAACCTCTTCTTCATCCCAATCATATGCTTCAGCTAATAATACCTTATTCTTTGTCTGAATAGGTTTGGATGTTTGAGCATCCTGAGACAATATGGGGTTAGTTTCAAGAAGTGCAAGTTTAGCTTTGATTTTCCTATATTTTGTTTCAAAATCCTTTTGACCCTTGTTTTGAAATTGCTGGATGGACTGAAACATTTTAGGTTGAAACTTGCTAGTTCCAGAGGAACTGTTTCCTGAGAATTTGTAAGAGGGTTCTGAGATGGTTTTAGAATAACAGTTCCTAGCAAAATGACCCTTTTTACCACATTGAAAGCATTTAGTGGTCTCATTTGCTTTTGATTTTGTAAAGTTGGACTAATTTCTTTTGATGAACCGTCTTGAACTAGCAAGGAGTGCCCTTTCTTGGAATTCCAAGTTCAAGTCGTTCAGGTACTCCTCACCAGTCCTTTCATCAATTTCATCTTCAGAGTCCTCTTGAGAATCCTGCACAACACCATTAGAATAGAAAGCAGTTGATATGGGTGTGGAGGTTAAGGCCTTTTTGGACTCAAGAGCTTTTGAGTCAGGGTATCTCCTTGAGATCAAGTTGTCTTCATAGACAAACTTCCCATAAATTTCAGGGAGCTCAAGAGTCTGAATGTGGTTAGCATTCCTCAGACCTTGTGAGAAGTTGAGCCACTTCTCAGGGAGACTGTTGACAAAGCCAACATTAGTCTCATGCTTAGATAAAGTTACACCATCATTTGATAGCTCATTTATCAAAGTCTTGTATCTGGTGTAGGTCTGAGAGAGACTTTCAGAGTCCTTTGCCCTGAAAGTATTGTACTCAAGTTTAAGGTCCATGACCCTATTTTCCTTGGTATCTGAGGAACCCTCAAAACTATTTACCAAGTCATCCCAAGTTTGCTTGGCTGTAGAACAGTTGATGACTGATTCCATTATATAGTCAGGAAGACATGATATAAGGATGCTTTTCAGGCGATGGTCCTGATTGACCACCCTCCTCTCATCTATGGTTAGGGGTGAAAACGAGCCGAGCCGCTCGTGAAAAGCTCGGGATCGGATCGGTAAAAAGCTCGAACGAGCCGAGCCTAAAGGAGCTCGAGCCCGAGCTCGAGCCAAAGTTTGGGCTCATTTAATAATCGAGCTCGAGCTCTATAAAAAAAGCTCGAATAGGCTTGCGAGCCTAAACGAGCCCTAGAAATATATACGTATATATATTGTCTATACGTATAAACGAGCTTAAAAGTAGTAAACGAGCTCGAGCCTTATGTAATTAACGAGCCGAACTCCATTTTAACTTTGTTTTCTTTAAAAATCATACAAATTAGTCGAGCCCGAGCTCGAGCTTGAGCTTGTTAAAATTTTCACGAGCCGAGCTCGAGCTCAAATATTAGGCTCGAAACGAGCTCGAGCTCGAGCTTTCTAGAATATAAATGAGCCGAGCTTGAGCTCTGGCAGGCTCGGGCTCGGCTCGGCTCGTTTCCACCCCTATCTATGGTCCATTGAGCTTCAGGCTTAATTAGCCCTGCAGCAGTTTTTGGGACAAATGGGCCATCCTTGATACAAGCGATGTAGTAGGGTTCCACCCCAGTTAAATAGCAAATCATACGTTTTTTCCATTTGTTAAATTTGCCAGCCTCAAGTCTGGGTGCTACAGCAGAATAGCTGCCACCCTTTTTATCGACTAACTGGGGTACATTGGTATCAGTCATTTTAGGATCTTGGTTTTAAAAACCTGGAGCTCTCTGGGTTTTTGAAAGGTTTTATAAACCAGAGGCTCTGATACCACTTGATGTTCCCTTAGCACACCGAGTAATAACAATTAAGTTAAACTAAGTGAGCTTATGACTGAGATCAATGCAAAGACTATTTCTAACAATTATAATAAGTGAATATAAAAACACAATATTTTTCAACGTTTAAATTCTTATTAGAAATAATTCCAAGAATCTATTACCCAAGTGTTTTGCGGAACAAACACTTGGGATTGAATAGACAAGGGTTTGTGGTGTCTCCTATCGAAACTCAAGTTTTGCTTGAGTGGTAACAATATACCCACTGAGCTATCTCAGAGAGTTGTATACTCTTTGTAGGAGAGAAGTTACTTTGTAAAAGTTCTAAGCTTTCAATATACAAAGCACACTTAACTTCTCTCCATCTGATCTATTTATACACAAGTAATCTAAGTATAAGTGATTAAAATATTACAAGTTGTTGAGGTAGCGTGTCTGACAATTACAAATAGTAATTGTCATTTCCAAGAACCAATAGGAAAGGGCTAATAAGACTTTGGGAGTTGTTGGCTGACACTCCATGACTTTTCGCCGCAATAGGGAAGGTTGGTATCTGACAAGAGAAGAGTGTTTGGTCTGACAATTTTATCTTCTCAGATCTTTCCCTTTTGTTCCCGCCTATTCTTCAGGCATTGGTTCCTCAGTCTTCAATCACTTTAATGTTGTTGAGGAGACTGGGGTTCAGTGAGTTCTTGTCCAACACTCACTGAACCATCATCTTCTTCTTCGGCTTAAGTTCTACTCAGGGAGTACCGCCTTCCTGAGAAGTGAATCCTTCTTCTTGAATTCGCCTTAAGCATCCTGAAGATGACTCACTGAGAGACTGTTCTCTCAGTGACTTGAATTGTTCTCGGTTTAAGTTAACACTTATTGGGCTTATTTCATGATTTTTGGCCCAATTAACAACTAAAATGACGAGAATGATTTTTGGAGTATTTTACGACTCGCTATAGTTATTAAAAATTAACGAAACGATAAATATAACGAAAACTATTTTTGGACTTGTTTTGAGACGTTTAGTCTCCGAAAGGGTAAAAATTGACATATTAACCAAATTAATATTGAAATTGACTTTTGCTAACTTTTTGACAAAATAATGACTTTGTGTCGAAATCTATTGTTAATACTTAAACGTAACAATAACGAATACTATATCGATAAAAATATTCACGACGACCAAAATATATATCACGAACACTTTTTTTTGCACATATAGTTAACTAGTGGAGTTATTTGGAAAAATTGCAACATTTGAGGAACATGGAAACGTTGTATAAACGAATGGGTCATGCCCAAATTTCCTAAAAATTCAACACTAAGAGTATTTTAGAGCAAATACTTAACTTAAGTAACTTTGCAAAAATTTACTTAACAATGTTTTATTTTTCATATAATTAAAGTTGTATTATAAAAAAAAAATAAAAATAAATAATATTTGTAATATAATAATCCTCCACTAACTTTATTATTATATTAATTTCTCAAAAACCTATTTAATTATTTCTAATCTTAATTAATTAAATACCTAAGTAATTAATCTAACATATATGTACATATACGTATGATTATATATATATATATATATATATATATATATATATATATATATATATATATATATATATATTATATATATATATATATATATATATATATATATATATATATAACACTTGCGCATTTTAAACGACGGATACTAGCACGGATGTTCCGTTACGTATTCCCACCGTACACTTTCACCATGAGCCACCACCATCAAGGGTTACAACAATAAATCATTTCGAAATATATTTTACCACACAGCAAGCAAGAAATACACGAGCACTGGTCAAACGTAAACTTTTCAAATAAAATAAAGACACATGAGACACGAATATTTCGCTAAGACTTACCGTACTTATTTAGGTTGCGTGTCGGCGCGGTTGCACTATTTTGTTGATTAATTAGCAGGTTGCTATTGTTTTAAGGTGAGTTCATGGCCCCTACTTTTACTGGTTTTTAAACTGTTCTTGGGGGAGAAAACATGCTTGTTTTTAACTAAAGTCAATGACTGTTTATTGGAATATGAAATCTAGAATTGATTGTTTTACTTGAAATGTGATTGGTGTTATATGCTTGACTGTTTATTTGAATGCGTTATTTGAGTGCATGGTATGTACATGGACCAGGGGTACTGGTCAGACATGTACAAGGGTGGTTTACTTGAATGCTTTGTATGTATACATGACATGTTCATAGACCAGGTGTACTGGACAGGACCGGGTGTAACGGTTACATGACCGGGTGTAACGGTCACATGACCGAGTGTAACGGTCACATTTCCGAGTGTAACGGACATGCTACCAAGTGTAATGGTCATGGCGAGTGTACCGATTAATCAAGCAATATGACTGTTGTTCCACATTTATAAATACTAAAACCTATGAACTCACCAGCGTTAGCTGACTTTTAGCATGTTTTTCTCAGGAAACTGAGGTGCGTTTACTGAAGGCAGGGCATGGCGATGGTCATAATAATTGTGGGAAATGTTTTTAGTATTGCGTTAACTCTGAAATTTGGACCGCTTTGTTTAATGGGCTACATTTGCAATTGAAATGGATTTTATGTGAGACAACACGACTTTGAACATGTAATGTATTTTAAAACGGATTTTCAATCCGTTCTCTATATCTTGTGTTGTGATTATCGATTTAGTAGCGCCCAAAGTGTATGCTTCCGCAATATTATGATTTTGGGGGTGTTATAGATTGGTATTCAGAGCCTAGGTTATAGAGAACTAGGTTTATAAAAACCTTAACTATAACCGATTTCTGAAAAACTTTTTCTTATGACCGCCAGATGCCTGCCAGTTCAGTTTGCTATGATTTGAGCGTTATTCGCTTTATTTGATTAAGTGTTATGATATGCTATTTGAGTATTTTATTAAGCATATATGATATAAGTATTTTCTATATACTTGCGCGTGCCATACCATTATTGTCACAGACCATCTCCCTACGTAACATCATCATTCCACTTCGAGCTGAATACTCGCTACATACCACACGAATTCATTTTCTATTCGACTCCAAGTTTAGACTACCGTCTTATCCTTTCGAAACACTTATATTACTATCGTAAAGGAACCCACCAACTTATGTGAGCACGACCCTAACCTACCGCCTTATGACGTATCTTCTGGAATCATCTACTCTTGGGACACATCCTTGCTATGTCTCACGCTCCTTTTCTCATCGTGAAGGACCATGTCACCTGAGAGGCAAGACCTAAATTCCGCAGCCATGGAACAACTCGTAGCCCAACGAGTAGCAGATACTATTGCTGCCTACGAATTAGGAGTTCGCACGGGTTGTGATTTAATGAACTGAGGGGTAGTTCAAAAGCTGAAAACATTAACGAAAAGAAGAAACGGGAGAAAACCAGGGCTCAGACGTGATGACATAAGAATGACTACCCTATGTAACGAGACCTAAGCTTAGACTCTTTTAAGTTGCATTTATGTAAGACTCCAGTAGTATCTTTTGTGAACCCCGTCGTATTGTATGGATTTGGTGAACTTTTATTATGAGATGTAAGCTTATTTGACTCCGACTATCAATGGTCCTATGCCAACTAGGTGTACCAAACGCCGCCCGTTGCACTATTTATCTTTACTATCAGTTAACAAACCATTTGCCATCGTTTTTCAACTATTTGAACTCGTACTATAAACCAGCTGTCCACTTTATTATCTTTCCAATGAAATAATTAAATGACATTGCTACCAACACTCGAACTTTTGCAAGTATTTCACGGACTATCTCGTAGTCATACCTACAAATCGTTTTACTACCAAATTTCAGAATCAAAGTTTTAACCTCACTACTGTCCTTGATACAAGGAACTTTCCTCATATTGCCTTACGAAATGTTTTACTAAGAATTTATAAGCTAAACTATAACTTGGATACTATTTTGCCAACAATAAATTGATTTCCTATTACCCTATAAATTGTTTACAAACCATTTTACCAACTATTCTTTCACCGCTCGGAGAAATATTTACTTTTTGAAAGATAGTTTATGCTGCAAACTCGCGAGCAGAAAGAAAAACCGATATGTTTTCTTGTAACTAAACTCAACATTGCATCGTTGGACCCCAATTATACAAAGCCTTATCACCTTTGTATAATTCGGGTAGGAGCATACTATGCTAAGAATGGTTGCCTTAAAATTTTATGAAAGTCGAATCCTTTATTTCCTTTTTCGAGAAATCAGAGGCTCGTGTGCGTGAGCACATAAAAGTAGTGCAAGTCATGGGCATTCGTACTAGGAAACACAGTAACCGAATAGGCTTTGACGCCAAGATACCACCTAGAACTAGCCTTACTTCATACCACGTCCAAAACCAAAAGGGTAACTTACACTACTAGCCAACATAAGATGACCCCACCGATTAACATCCCACAATACACTACCCCTTTCCAATTCCGAGACACTGCATCGTCTATCAGACAAATCTTACTGAGCCAACAAACTGACTGCTAGTAGCAATCAACAACATCTTTCAAGGTCATACTCTAGACCTACAAAACTCCTCAACTAACAGCGACCTTAGGTCCACAAAACCAGGAGACTCCAACGTCATCCCCAATATAGATTGTATGTCAAAATGCCTCGCTGTAATCACCCACGATGGGAAACTCGTCCGCATACCTTATGATAATAAGATCCTAGCAATACAAGGAGGACCCCTAGACGGAATTAAGCAATGAGTGAACCACTAAAACATTTAAGGGTCTAGAGACTTACCAAATTCGACTCGTAACCCAAAGGAAGCCTTAAGGCCATTTGTTGCAACCAGAGACATAATCTTTGAAATAGTTGTTTATCTTTGGAGCATTATCTTGGGGATACTAGCTTGGCCAGAACATGAGGTTTTATAGAAACACCATTGTTCACCAAACCAAATCTTAGGAGTAAATCCAACACCCTATCGATTAGCACCGACGGAATTACAAAGACTGTCGAACAAGTTGGCTGAACTATCGAAAAAAGGATTTATTAGACCGAGATCTTCACCTTGGGAAGCTCCTGTCTTGTTTGTTAATAAGAAGGATGGATCCTTCAAGATGTGCATTGACTATCGAGAACTGAATAAGCTAACCATTAAGAATAGGTACCCACTCCCGAGGATAGACGACTTATTTGATCAATTGCAAGGTTCATCGGTTTATTCAAAGATAGACTTGAGATCGGGTTATCACCAACTTCGAGTCCAGGAAGAGGATATCCCTAAGACCGCATTCCGAACCCGATACGGCCATTACGAATTCCAAGTTATGCCATTCGGCTTGACAAATGCACCCGCGGTATTCATGGATCTCATGAATCGTGTGTGTAAGCCGTATTTGGATAAATTCGTGATAGTATTCATTGATGATATCCTGATATATTCCAAGAATGAGAAAGAGCATGAGGAACATCTCAAGCTAATTATGGAATTATTGAAAAAGGAGGAGTTATATGCTAATTTTTCGAAGTGTGAATTATGGATATTGACTGTGCAGTTTCTTGGTCACGTAATAAATAGATAAGGGATTCACGTGGATCCTGCTAAGATTGAGGCAATTAAGGATTGGGCAACGCCCACAACGCCGACGGGAATACGACAATTTTTAGGACTTGCCGGCTATTACCGAAGGTTTATAGAAGGTTTCTCTAAGATAGCTAAGCCATTGATGAAACTGACACAAAAGAACGCAAAATACGACTGGGGAGATAAGTTGGAAGAGGCTTTTCAACTCCTTAAGGAAAGATTGTGTAGTGCACCTATTTTGGCTTTACCCGAGGGTAGCGAAGATTTTGTTGTGTATTGTGACGCATCACACAAAGGTTTGGGAGCCGTGTTGATGCAGAGAGAGAAGGTAATAGCATACGCTTCTCGACAGCTGAAAACCCATGAGAAAAATTACACAACCCATGACCTAGAATTAGGATCAGTCGTGTTTGCATTGAGGATTTGGAGACACTATCTTTATGGAACTAAGTGCGTAGTGTATACCGATCACAAAAGTCTACAGCATATCTTGAACCAGAAGGAGCTGAACATGAGACAACGCCGATGGTTGGAATTGCTTAGCGACTATGATTGTGAGATCCGTTACCACCCAGGTAAGGCAAATGTTGTTGCCGACGCCCTCAGCAGAAAGGAGCGGATCAAACCCCTCAGAGTCAGATCGTTAGGGATGACTATCAGTTCGCCGCTTCCAGCGAAAATTCTTGAGACTCAGGGTGAGGCGCTCAAGGATGAAAACCGACCACGTAAGAAGATTCACGGAATGCCAAAAAGTGAGAATGGCTTTGTAAGAAGGTCTGATGGAGTTTTGTGTTATGGTAACAGGTGTTGGATCCCGTTACATGGAGAAATTCGTGATTTGGTTATGCACGAATCCCGCAAATCTAAGTATATCTTGTCAAACCTAGGTACATCCTGTTACTGAGCTTAAACTTGTAGTTTAGCTTAATCTCATGACAGTTCTTGTTTGATGAGTTGTGGAGTTTAGTTAGATTTTAGTTGAGGCTCAACTACCAAAGATGTTCTTAGATTTGAAGAAGTTTTATTGGTGGCCATACATGAAGGCCGACATAGTTGAGTACGTCAGTAAGTGTTTAACGTGCTCGAAGGTCAAGGCTGAACACCAGAGACCGTCCGGTCTGCTCGTTCAACCTGAGATCCCAGAATGGAAATGGGAGCGTATCACTATGGATTTTATCACTAAGTTGCCTAAGACGTCGAGTGGTTAGGATACGATTTGGGTAATCGTTGACCGTCTTACTAAATCAGCTCATTTCCTCCCTATAAAGGAAAATGCCAGCATGGATAAACTCGCACGGCTGTATGTGAAGGAAATTGTCGCAAGGCATGGTGTGCCTGTTTCTATTATCTCTGATCAAGACAGTCGATTCACGTCTAATTTTTGGAGGTCGCTTTAGGATGCATTGGGAACCGACCTTGACATGAGTACAACTTATCATCCTCAGACTGATGGTCAAAGTGAGAGGACCATTCAGACATTAGAGGACATGCTGAGAGCCTGTGTGATTGATTTCGGGAAAGGCTGGGATAGGCATTTGCCTTTAGTCGAGTTTTCCTATAACAACAGCTATCACACCAGCATAAAAGCTGCACCGTATGAGGCATTTTATGGTCGTAAGTGCAGATCACCAGTTTGTTGGGCTGAAGTAGGAGAAAGCCAACTTACCGGACCAGAACTAGTCCACGAGACTACTGAGAAGACCGTGCAGATCAAAAGCTGAATGCAAGCGGCTCGTGACCGTCAAAAGAGTTATGCCGACAAGAGACGGAAACCCCTTGAGTTTCAAGTGGGAGATAAAGTGATGTTAAAGGTCTCGCCATGGAAAGGCGTGATCAGATTCGGCAAGCGTGGTAAGCTGAACCCTCGCTATATTGGACCTTTCGAAATTCTCGCCAGGATCGGGCCGGTAGCCTACCGACTCGAACTGCCATCTGAGCTCAGCGTTGTGCATGACGTTTTTCATGTTAGCAATTTGAAAAAGTGCTTATCTGATGAAAACGCCGTTATTCTTTGGATGAGATTAAGCTTGATGAGAGACTAAATTTCAGCAAGGAGCCGATTGAAATCACGGACCGGGAAGTGAAACGGCTAAAGCAGAGTCATATCCCAATTGTGAAGGTCCGATGGAACTCTCGTAGAGGCCCCGAGTAGACTTGGGAGCGAGAGGATGAAATCAAGCGAAAATATCATCATCTCTTTTCAAAACCAACGAGTAACGTAAATTGAAATCCAGGACGGATTTCCCGATTATATGGGGAGACTGTGACCAATGGTAATTTTCACGTTATTAATTAATCTTAAATGAGTATTAATTATTTTTAAGCCGAACATTTCTATGCGCATTTGCATGTTTTTGAATATTTTGAGCATTTTTGGGAGCTGTCCCACATACTGTAGCCTACAGTCACTGCAGAAAAAGTATATTTTTGTCAGTAAGCCTAAATTATCTTATTTCTGATAGTTGCTGACAAGTCGCATAATTAACTGAGAGCTTTCTCGCATTTCTCTGAAAAGCAACCGCACACGCGAACCGACAGCACAGTACATATGGTAACAGTCAAATAAATATATTTTTGAGTCAGTAATAATATTTTATTACATTTCTGACAAAAACGTGGATAAAAACTTTATTTTACGCATACGTGTTCAAAAACGTCAAACCGGGACTTTACGGTCACATTTAAGCTCAAACCGACACACGATACACCAACACAGAGTAAAAATTAAATCTTCCCTCCCCCTAGTAATACATATCCAGCCTTAGGTAGTATTTCCCCACTAGTGTCCAAAATATCCCACTAACATCACATATAATCATATATATAATACCTTATTACCCTAAATGACTCTAAGCCAATTTCTCTTATCCCTTTTGCCATCTAAAACTTTCCTTGATCAATTCCTTACCAAAAACTCATGGCTCACTCAAGAAAATATAGATCCACAAAATTTCTTTGAAGTTCAAACAATTTAAAGTGTTATTCAAGCATTTCGGGTTTTGGAACGTGGTTTGGGTAAATTTGGTGAAGTTTGGGTTGTTCTTGGTCCCTCATATCCCACGTTAACATCAAAAGTATTGTAAGAAATCATCAAAATTTTCTAACCTTGTTAATTACATGTTCATTTGATGTCTAATGATGTTAAGATTTGTTAAAAGTATATATTTTGTTGAAATGGAAAAAGCTATGGCTTGTATCTTGATGAATAGTGCTCAACCAAAATATGATCTATGAACAAATTTATAAATTTCTTGCTTGTGTGGTAAATCTTGTTACATATAGTGTTAGTTTGATGATACAAACAAGCTTTACGTTAATTACGCGAGATTAAGCAATATATACACTTTTTAAGCTATGTATATGTTTCGGCCAAGTATAAAATATAAGATTATTGGGGTTTTGAAAAACATAAAATTTTGGCTCAAATGGTGAAATGGTGGAAAATATACTTGAGTGCTGATTTGGAATAGATTGTTGAATAAGCCATAAGTTATAGAAATTAACTAGTAAAAATGAGAAAATAAGTTGACATATAAAATATGGGTCGAATAGGACTTATTTTAGTCATAGTTGATCATTTAACTTGATAGTTTATTTATTAGAGCTTAATTGATAATCTTAAATTTAATACGTAACTAATAATTAATAAGTTACTAAGTAATGGACTAAATGAATTTTTGGACTTATAAGCCCACGAATGGACTATTGGGCCGAGCCCAACAAAACATTTTGTAAGTTTGACTTTTTGGCCAAACGGAGTTAATGAGCGAGTTAAATTATTTTTAGAAACACGACGATATATACGTTATAACTAAAAACGTATTTTGGGCTAAAAATGGTTATTGGGCTTATTTCATGATTTTCGGCCCAATTAACAACTAAAATGACGAGAATGATTTTTGGAGTATTTTCCGACTCGCTATGGTTATTAAAAATTAACGAAACAATAAATATAACGAAAACTATTTTTGGACTTGTTTTGAGACGTTTAGTCTCCAAAAGGGTAAAAATTGACATTTTAACCAAATTAATATTGAAATTGACTTTTGCTGACTTTTTGACAAAATATTGACTTTGTGTCGAAATCTATTGTTAATACTTAAACGTAACAATAACGAATACTATATCGATAAAAATATTCACGACGACCAAAATATATATCACGAACACTTTTTTTTGCACATATAGTTAACTAGTTGAGTTATTTGGAAAAATTGCAACATTTGAAGAAAATGGAAACGTTGTATAAACGAATGGGTCATGCCCAAATTTCCTAAAAATTCAACACTAAGAGTATTTTAGAGCAAATACTTAACTTAAGTAACTTTGCACATAGGACTGGTGTGACTTCTGAGCCATCATACCGAGCTCTCTAGTGACGGTGTATCGAGTTCTCAAGGACCTGATTCCTTGACGAACCAAAGTGTGATCCACTAACGAACTAAAGTGTGATCTAGTGACGAATCAATGTGTGATTCACTGACGATACAAAAGGACAATACGAAGGGACGATGCTAAGTGATGAACCAAAAGGATGAAAGCTTTACGTCATTCTGAAATGGTCATCGTAGCCAAAAACTTAATTATTCAAAGTCTAAGATACACATTAATTTATCCATCGTACGATTCATCACGAATACAATGTTAGATATTGTTAGTAGGTAGTGATTACCAATAGTACAAGCTATACAATTCTTAGATCTTTATAGGACCTAGAATACTGAAATATTCATGGCACGTTTCCTATCTTTGTCCCGAGCTGAGGTCTGTGCATCCACATAATTTAGTCCTCCAATTATAACTCGATGAGACTTTAAACTAGGCCTGATCATTTTTGATCCGTGCTAAAACGTATATATAAATATTATGCAATGACGGATATACGTGAATAAATACAAATCACCCCTTTGTGAAAAAGGATACTTGCAAAAACTCACGTTTGTGTGTGTAGTGTGAAACCAGGTAAGTGATTACCCGGATCGTTTCCCAACGAGGCTGGAATGGGCAAATTGTTTAAGTTTTGGATTAGAGTGACAGATGATATGGAATATGGATTTTTGCTTTTTAATTAATTCTAATTGATATATGAAAAACAAATATACAAAAGAAAATTAAACGCGAATTAATTAAACTAAAAACGCGTAACGGGAAATCTAAAACGGGATAAAAACTGAAATATTAGAAAACTAATCCTACAAGTGTAAAATTATTTTTCCTAGGTTCTATTTAAGAAAAGAAAATTTTAGAAATTAAATTTATATTTTTAATTATTTATTAATTATTTATTATTTAATTACTTTTTAAACTATTTTAATTTATAATAAATACTAAATGAACAAAGAAAAATCTAAAACTTTTTCTATAAATATTATGAGGTGAAAAGAAGCTAAGAAAATTATAAAAATAAAAAGTGCTTAATTAAAAAATTTAAAAAGATAAAATCTATTAAATAGAAACTATCACTTATTTTATATTTTATTTTTCTAAGGTCTACAGAGATGATTATATTTTTCCTAGATTCTAATTAATAAAAGAAAATTTTGAAAATTAAAATTATATTTTTCTGATTATTATTCTATTTATTATGATTTAATTACTAATTTAAACTAATTAAAAGATTAAAAATAGTAAATGACTTAGGAAAAATCTGAAAAATTCAGGTTAAGTCTAAAATAATATTCTTAATATAGGAAAATTAAAATCAAAAGTTTACTAAACCCTAATAAGCAGTTGGGCTAATAAGCAGTTTGGGAATAAGCCCAAAAATAAGCTAATAAGCTCAAAAATTTACCAAAGGCTCAGGACTAGTTTAAACAACTTATATAAGTACAAAAAAACTTAAATCAAACAGCTTAACTCACTGAATAAGCAAAATAAGCACTTGAGCAGTTGTACTAATTATGCAGAAAATAGCAGAAAATGGCCAACTTGCAGACAGATTTTAAGCTCTTAAATAAGCTGATAAGTTGAATAATATGGGGGCAAAAGCTTCTCTGTACTACTGGCTATACTAAAAACCAAAAAGCCCCAATTCTAACTGCCCAATTGAACTCTAATTTAGCCCTAGATCAGATGGTCCAGGAACTGAGGTTTGTGCAGGGTTGATTGCAGGCTTAGTGCAGTGAAATGGGGAAATTTGCAGGCTTATTTTAAGCTATTAAATAAGCTTTGAAGTGGAATCCAAGCACAGAATCTCAAAGCCAGCTAGGTGAACTACTTGCAAACCAAAAATCAGGGTCTCAGCTTAATGGAATAAGCTAATGACAAGCTGAGAACAATAGCTTAAAAGTGGGTTGACTGCTCAGTATATACTGAGTATGCAGAAGTTGTGCAGAGTTGTGCACAAGTGTGCAGACCAATCCAACTCAACTAACTACTCTAATTGGACTCAGAAGACCACAGAAATGCCAAAGTTGAGGGCCAAATAAGCTTGTGGCTTATTGGAGCTTATTTGGACAGTTGAGCTTATAAAAACTCCCACAGATGGCTCAAAACTACAAATCCAACCAAATGGACTTAGAACAACTTAAAAACAGCTTCTCTAACTTGTTTTAAGCAAGATCAAAGTTAACAATATGGCAAATGAACAGGAACAAGCTTAATTGACCTATTTAAGCTATGAACCAAACACCCCTTATTAAGGGTCTGTTGTGGTTTTTAACTAGCACAGGCTAGTTTAACTTATAATTTCTGGATTTTATTGATTAATTAACTTATTTTAACTATAATAAGCATATTTTAAAATAGAAATAAGCAGAATAATAAGCTATACTAGTTGTGGCTATTTTTGGCTTTTTAAGTGATTTTAAGTAAAGTAAAGACAATGACTATTTAAAACTGAAGTAAGTGATGAAATATAACTAGAAACTAGTAATAAGCAATAAACAACAATAATAAGCTAAAAATAAGCTATTGTACAGTAAACTAAGTTTTAAGGCTAAAAATTCAAAAAGCTTACAACTGATTTTGCTAATAGAACAAGGAAACAAGGACCAAGAACACTTCTAGCTTGTTCACACAAGCTAGAAAACCCAGAAAAAGCCTTCCTAAATAGCTTTTCTCTTCTGAACAGCTTATTGTGAGCTAGCTTTGACTTTTGTTGACTTTCTTCATTTCTTGGAATAGGACTGAATTAATCTAAAATAAACTTACAACAAGCTATTATAAGCTTGTATAAGCTTATAGAAACAACTAAGAAGCTATTTCAATTACTACTTAACTTGGTTTGATTTCTCAGTACAACATGGAAATGTAAAAACTTGGAATTATCATTAGCTACTGAAATTGTACAAAGATTGATATCAAACGGACTTAATTTAACTTGTATTGATTACTGAAACTTGAGATTACAAACTATGATTACTGAAAATGAAATACGATTATGCTACTTTTAACTACTTATTTATTACAAGGTACAATGCCTCTATTTATACTAAAAACTAAGTGGGATTTGCTTCTTATCTTCCTCTGATCATTTCTGCACCCTTGGTTAGTCTTGAATCGATCTGAGCCCTTGGTTCTAGTTTTTGGCGCCAAAATTGAGATAGTGGAAAAATCCACTATCTCTGATGGAGTGTACTGGAGAAGAAGCATTTAATGTATTTTGGTTTGTTAGGTAAAGTGGGATAGGTGGAAGGTGGTGGGTTTGTCAGAGAGGCGGTGGAAAATGGTGGTATTGGTTTGGCGGGATGGTGGTATTGAAGAAGAAGGTTTGACCGAAGTCAAACCTTCTGGTTAAATAAGGGGTCGGGTTGGGCTTTGTTTTATTTTAAGTGGATTGGGCTTGTGGGCTGGGTATGTAGTGTTTTGGGTTTATGAAGTGATAATAAGTGATCCGTTTGGTTTGTGTTTATTTTAAGCCCAAGGACCAATTTTGTAATTTCTGAATTCTTGAAGGGTTGAAAGTGTAATTTCCATTAAGTTATCAAAAGGGGCTAAATTGTAACATGTGAATAGTACAAGGGTATTATTTGATAAATTATACTTTTTTAAATACCCGAGGACTAAATTTGCCAATTTTGAAACTTGAGGGGTAAAAGTTGCCATTTTTAGAAAACTTTCATCCAGGGACTAAAAGTGAACATGTTTGATATCCCAAGGACTAAAGTTGACTTTTCTTTCATTTTAAACCTTCAGGGACTAATTATGCCAATTTGTGAAACTTCAGGGACTGAAAATGACAATTTTGTGAACTTTGCATGTTTTTCACTTGTTTTCAATCTTTTTGTTCCTGAATCATATAAAAACACATTCTATGATATTTTCTGTATTTTGAAGCATTTCTGAGTGTTTTTAAATGTTTTTGCAGTTTAAATGTGACAGAAATGATGAGTATTTAGACACTCATCAATTTTCAACATCATATTCCCATCCCAAATTGAAACTAGGTCTTACGATGTCCTCATATAAATTGGATAGCTTGACTAAAGTTAATAGGTAATTTATAAATCAAAAACACGTGTCATAAGCAATAAATGCATATTACTTATGATGGCAAATTTGTTAAAACAATTTAACAAATTAAAACTCTTTTATATTGATTTGGTGTTTAACCTTTAAAACCCCTTTTAACCTTTAAACCCAAAATGGTTTTTAATCGTTCACAACAAACATTGCATGCAATCAAGTCAAAGCAATAATAAACACAACCACGTAAACATAATAACATTTATAGCCTAGCCCAAAATCTTATAATTGTATCAACGAGCCAACAAGGATACAATGGTCATCTAGGGACAATTCAACACTCCCACTTGTTCCAAGATCCTACATCTCATCAAATACAGCATAAGCCTGCGCCTCTTGTTACACCCGAAACAGGTTTTAAGCATATATTGACGAGAATACCATTAGAATAGTTTGACTACGACTTTTATAAGTTTAAAGGCTTTACGTGATTGGCTAGTCAAACCCGATAGTCAAAGTAAGTATAATATGGTTATAGAAAGATTGTTGTGTCACAAATATAAGGAAATAAGACTTAAGGGACTAAAGTTGTCAAGTATTAAATGAGTTATAAAGTTAATGTGACCAAAATAAAAGAAATAGGACTTGAGTGCTTGTTGTGCCAAAGTAGCAAATTAGTAGGAAATGACCATCTTACCCTTGAAGCTTATCATAAATGTTCCAAAGAGATAATATTTCCCCCCTTATGCAACGTTTTAGAGAACCAGGAGGTGAGCACACCTCATTTTCCTCACTTTGAAGAAAGCTTCAAACCCTCCTCATATCATAAGTTCTTATCAAATTTAAGAATGAACCCAAGGGTTATGAAGAAACATGGAGTTTCAAGAGTGTTTTGGTGGGGTGTGATGTGAGGTACCAAGAAGAGCAGGAAAAACAAGACCTTCTGATGATCAAGAATTGTGTTTAAAGTCTAATTCAAGAGTTTAAAGCCCTAGCAATAATCTTCTACATGTGTTGATGATTCTTGGATAAGATTCTAGTGGTATGGTTTATTGGTAGAATTAGCTTTGGATCAAGGTAAGTAATTTGGACTATAACATGTTTTTTTTTTTTTTTTTTTTTTTTTTTTTTTTTTTTTTTTTTTTTTAATAATCATACACGTGTTATGAATTAAAGTGTTAAGATTATAGGAAGTTGGAGTTAATAGTGGGTATAAGATTGGAAATGGACTACTAATCATACGGGGCTTAAGGTTATGTTAGCCTATTGATTTTGGACCAATTATGGTATGTGTGTGATTATGTTGATGAGCTTTGACGATTAGTTCATGTTATTGATGAAGCGAAAAGTGTACCGCTTATAAGGGGTCATTTAAGCCCTAAATCGTATTTATTTGATCAAATATTGCCCTAAATCGTTCCTTTTGTCATTTTAGGTACTTTTGAGAAGAAATCTGGAAAAGGAAGCATTTTGGACGTTTTTGGAGCATAAAAGTGAAGAAAACGACAAAGTCTCAAAATCTTGCTGGAAGTTACCTTTGACGGCGTCAGGATTAACCCTGGGCGGCGTCATGGCTTGGCAAAAGTGGTGGATGTGAAATTTACTCATGATAAGCCAGAGAAATTGCATGGAAATTCTGACGGCGTCACGCTTTAATCTGATCAAGGTCGTCACGTTATAATTTAAAGAGGGACGGCGTCACGTTCATAGTCTGAGGGCGTCAAGCCTTGATAAGCCAGAACGGATTTTGGAGAGCTAAAGAGGGACGGCGTCAAGAAGGTCATCCGAGAACCCTAAAAGCGGCGAGGTGACGGCGTCACACTCCATAACGTGACGCCGTCAGATCCAAAAATCTATATATAGTTTTGCAATTCTTTGTCATTAGTGTGGAACTTATGGGGGAACTTTGTGTGTGAAAACCCTAGGACGAATTTGGCAGCTCTTTCAAGGCTTTTTGCCTTGAGATCTTCCATGTTACATTGAAGATAAGTTATCAATTAATCATTCAATATGTCTATGTGTTGTTTGATTCTATCTTATTCTTGTCTTTTGTTTAACATGTTAGGCTAGATTTATCTTGTGTTTGCTTAGATCTAATGAAACCTAGCTATTGATTATTGGTTATTAGTGTGTTGTTAGTTGTATTGGATGATTGTTTATCTATGTTAGGCTTAAGAAAACTGGCTAACTTCCTATTTGGTAACTTGCTTGAACGTCTTAAGAAACATGAACCAATGCGTACTAAAGGTTTTTATGGTTGTATTTAATGCACAAGCGAATTCTAGTGATCCCATGTTAGGAGCTTCCTAGCCGGCTCGACATAGGAGTGAAGTAGGAGCTTGTAGAGTTGGGGAAGTACGTACGCCACCTCACGAATGGTATTAAGGAATACACCCGTCATCCACGCAACTAATACACACTAATCAACCGGTAAAAGATAGTTAGGGAGTAAGGAAATCTAAGTAAACACATTTCCCTCCACATAAGTTTTCACCAACATTTTCATTTTCTGTTATTTTATTTTATTTGCATTCGTAGTAATTTGGGTTAGTTGACTAGCAACTAATTCCGCCCACTCTTTCAAACCCGAGATTTTACTTGCTTTCATAAAAATATAAAAACATAAAAAGAACCTTCTCTCACCCTTGGACCTATTAGAGTGATTTTTCATACCTAACGAACACTATTCCCTGTGGAGAACGATCAATCCCCCGTACTTACCACTACACTATACTACATCGGTCAGGTACACTGCCTGGTGGGGTTGTAAGCCTCTTGAGATCCCTCGAGAGGTAAAACCTGTTGTAAGGTTGCAAAACCACGCATCAGTTATGAATGTATGAGTAGTATGGATTGAATGTTATGGTTTGAAGTGTTGAATTGATTATGATGCGTATATGATACCATATATGTAATTTATGTTATATGACATTTTACTTACTAAGTAAAAGCTTACATTATAGTATTAACCATGTTTTGTAGGTTCACGCGTGAAGAAAGTACTGCTTGGATTAAGGCTTAAGGATCGTAAGTACGGATGTTAGAAGGTTTATTTGTAAGTAGAAGCTTGGTGTAGAATACTAAGCTAGAAAACAAGGTTGAACCCCCGAGAGTCTTAAAATGTGTCTAATGTTTGTTTTGAAGTGTCAAGTTCATTTCTTGTATGTGTTTGAATGAATATGTAGTTATTAAGTGTTTTGGGTTCTAAAGCGTATATTGAAAAAGGTTGTTTGGCATTATGCTAAATTTACCCGTTTGACTTGTTAAAGTCTTTGTAATGTTTTGCCGAAGTAATGTTTATGGTAAAAGTGTTTGTGGGTTATGAAGTTTTGGTAGTGTGGATAAGTTGGTTTTGACATGTTATAAGTATGAAGTCTTCTGGTCTGAAATTACCAAGTAACACGCTGGTTTTTATAAAATGTACACTGGTTTTCCTGGAATCGTCCAGAAGTATGCCAATTTAAATAAAATGTACGCCGTTTTTTCTGGAAAACTTTAAAATACGCCGGTTTTAAGTTTAAGTGTGTCGGTTTTATGGTCACTTTTTACCACAGAACAGTTGTATCGTTCTCTTGCTTCAAGTTTTCACTTATAAGTTATTAAATGTTGTTTCTATATATGGTTTTAAGATCATGTGAGTTGGTTTTATTCTCGTGCGTTTACAAGTTTATTAACTTGTTATGTAATAGTTCAATTATGTAACAAGTTCAAGTGTTAAAGTGTGTAAAATTTCAAAAAATTTATTGTGTCATTTTTGGGGCGTAACAACTTGGTATCAGAGCTTCGGTTTAAGTGAATTAGGTTTCCACTATAAGTTGCCTAAACTTAGACCACTCGTAAATGCGTTGGACATAACTACAAGTAATGCGGAAGGGTATATGTTTAAGTTAATAGAAGAATAATGTGATATGTTATATGAACCTAAAATGGAAGCGATGAATATGCTTTATGGTGTTGACATGGTGGACTTGATGTATATAATAGTAAGATCACCGTGCACCTCGGATAGTGTCGGTGATCGTTATATGATTATGTGAATGGATGCAATGAGTTTTATAATTGTTTATAGAAAACTTGATTATAAATGAATGTGTATGACTTGTGTGATATTGATGACCATTATATGGTCTCGTTAGTACTTTATGTCTAGTGTTTGACCGAGACTATGGTATTAGAGATGGGTTAATAGTAGGTTGAAGTGTTTGATGTTAACCGAGACTATGGTATTAGAGATGGGTTAGTACTTTATGACTTGTGTGATATTGTTTGACCGAGACACGCAAAACGTTAACCGGCACCAAATAACATTGGCGTAAGTCGACAGTAACCGCATAATTCATAATATAATAGTTGCCCTCGAGCTAGATACTTTGCCAGATACCCAGTGATAAATCGAATATAGTACATCACATGCGAATCGGACTTAGTCAACATGGCGGGATGGTCAAATCCTATAGGCCTATATCCCTATATTCACGCGCACTCGCAAGTGATTAATGGTTCATGATTGAGGGACTTGCTTTCGGCAAGGTCGGTACTTAGCAATATCATCTTAGTCAGGAATATCATACATTTAAACAATGAGATGCGATCCTTTACAAAGTAAAGAAAATTAAAAAGACTAGAAAGCCACTCACAATGTGACAAGTGTCCACCACCCACTCCCTCCCTTTTTTCTTATTAAATTCGGATAGGGGGCATTTTGGTCCTTTTAACCCCTTTTTTTATTCCACCCCAAAACTTCAAACGTAAATAACTTTCAAACGATATACTTTTAGGAAAAACCGATTTCACCATAATTTTTAAAATTTAATTCTCTTTAATTTGGTATGCATTATGATATATGAATCGCAACTTTTTTTTTCAACTTTTTAAGTGGGTGTTGATTTTCTTTAAATTTTTGGCATTTTCGGCTCTAATTTTACCTAGTTTAAAAGCCGAATTTTGCAAAACTTAAAACACGAAAGTTGTAGCTTTTTGGCCATTCTTTACCCATAAATTTGAATCACTCAAATCCGATATGATATGAGTGAGATATCGCACGTTAAAGATGAACAATAACTGATGAACGTTATCAAAAATAACTGATGAACGTTATCAAAAAATAACTGATGAACGTTATAAAAAATAACTGATGAACAATATCAAAAATAACTGATGAACGTTATTTTTTCGACAACTGATGAACATTATAAAAGATAACTGATGAACGTAATGAAAAATAACTGATGAACAATATAAAAAATAACGGTTGAACGTTATTTTTTCAAAAACTGCTGAACATTATAAAAAATAACTGATGAACGTTATCAAAAATAACTGATGAACAATATCAAAAATAACTGATGAACAATATAAAAAATAACCGATGAACGTTATTTTTTCGAAAACTGCTGAACATTATAAAAGATAACTGATGAACGTAATAAAAAATAACTGATGAACAATATAAAAATTAACCGATGAACGTTATTTTTTCAAAAACTGCCGAACATTATAAAAAATAACTGATGAACGTTATCAAAAATAATTGATGAACAATATCAAAAATAACTGATGAACGTTATTTTTTTGAAAAAAATAACTGATGAACGTTATAAAAAATAACTGATGAACAATATCAAAAATAACTGATGAACGTTATTTTTTCGAAAACTGCTGAACATTATAAAAGATAACTGATGAACGTAATAAAAAATAACTGATGAACAATATAAAAAATAACTGATGAACGTTATTTTTTCGAAAACTGCTGAACATTATAAAAAATAACTGATGAACAATATCAAAAATAACTGATGAACGTTATTTTTTTGAAAAAAATAACCGATGAACGTTATTTTTTCGAAAACTGCTGAACATTATAAAAGATAACTGATGAACGTAATAAAAAATAACTGATGAACAATATAAGAAATAACCGATGAACGTTATTTTTTCGAAAACTGCTGAACATTATAAAAAATAACTGATGAACGTTATCAAAAATAACTGATGAACAATATCAAAAATAACTGATGAACGTTATTTTTTTGAAAAAAAATAACTGATGAACGTTATAAAAAATAACTGATGAACAATATAAAAAATAACAGATTAACGTTATTTTTTTGAAAACTGCTGAACATTATAAAAAATAACTGATGAACGTTATAAAAAATAACTGATGAACAATCTCAAAAATAACTGATGAACGTTATTTTTTGAAAACTGCTAAACATTATAAAAAATAACTGATGAACAATATTAAAAATAACTTATGAACGTTATTTTTTCGAAAACTGCTGAACATTATAAAAAATAACTAATGAACCTTATAAAAAATAACTGATGAACAATATCAAAAATAATTGATGAACTGATAAACATTGTGTTTTTATTAGAAAAATTGATGAACTGATGAACAATACTAACTTGAACTAATGAACATTATAAAAAATAACTGATGAACAAAATTAACCGATGACCAAAACTAACTAATGAACTGATGAACATTATCAAAACTAAGCGGATCAAATACAAAGTTGTATACTGTATAGGTACTATTTAACAAAAAATCATACCTTTTTATAACAAAAAAATTCTCATAGACTTTTCATCAAACACCTTATATACACACAAAAAAACCCTCAAATGCGTTACTAATTACATCACTAAATCAATTCTCTAACATTGATAAGCTCAACACTTCATACGCGAATATTAAATACCGATCACATACAATAATACACAAATCAAGAAAGAAAAATCAGGTAAAAACAACTCACCAACATATTCCATCCATATTTTATTTTATTTTATTTTTCACCCCTCCCACATATCTCAGTTTTCCATCTCTCGGTCGAGGCAAGATTATTTTTCACCCCTCCCACATATCTCAGTTTTCCATCTCCTCGGTCATGTGAACCCCATCCCAGCTCACATATGTTGATTAGTCACATCTAAACAAAAAAAAAAAAAAAAAAAAACAAATATTCACATCTCCAAATCATTGACCAGTGGGTTCATTAGATTCAACAAAACATAATGGGAGTTCTCATATGGGATTTTTAGATTTATAGCTCTATAATGATGATGATGATTAAGACCAGAAGGTTAGACGAAATTTCTTTTATCATTGACAATGAAAAAAATACATAAACGAATCGATCAACGGTGTTCTTGTTTAACACCTACGAACCCAGTTAGGAACCAAACCCAGTAAGGCAACAGGTACGAAAGATTGTAAAATTGAAGGTATTTGGTTTGAATGATTTAAAACACGGGAAAAGAGGTGGTGATTGAGAGGGGCGGCAGTTTTTGGTTAAGAAATGAGAGTGGTGGCTAGGGTTTGGGTGAAGGAGAAGCAAACTGCCATTGGTTTTTGTGACAGAAGATGGGAGGAAGATGGTGATGGAGACAGTGCTGGTGACGGTGCAATGGTGGTGACGGTGACGAAGACCACCGGATATCGTCTTTTTGAGAGTCGGATCTGGTGGGAAATAAAGAGGGGAAAAAGATGAGAAATAAAGAACAGTAACCTATTATTATTTTTATTGGATGACCAACATGCCCCTATGTGTAGATTCCCCTTTTTAATTTGATCGGATCTTGATTTATGATCCAACGGTTGTAAATACTTTTTAAACTTTGTTCACTTTGCAAATGATCCCCATTCTTTAAACAATCGTGTTCATGGAAAGTAAATAGTATGTATCTCCTCCATGGGTTTATAAACAATTTAAAAGTAAAGTGGGGCTATGAATCACACCTTAGTAGTAGAGAAACGAGATATAGCAAATAATCAGATGGAACAACACGACAAATAAACCTCAGAACAACCTAACAAATAAATGGCATGTCTCAGATGTAATCCTCGAAACGATTTATAAAATAATACTCGTGTTTGAAATACAAACGGTTTAGTTTCAATGGCGTTTGAAAGAAAAGAAAATTTAAGACTCGTGTGGATATGAGAAAGCTAAATAAGAAACGTCGGTAAACGCAAACGGATACGCAAGAAAAGATAAAAAGAAAAGAGAGAAGAAATAAGAAATGAAAGAAGAAATAGTAATAAGAAAGGAAATAAAACAAGAAAACAAGAAGAAAACATCAATAGGTAGTTTCGGTATTTACCCGTTTCCCAAATATTTGCTATAATGTCATGATTTAGGAAGAAACGTATAAGTTTCGAAAAGGTTTTCAAGATATCAAATAGTTGCAAATGATTTAGTTATAACAAGGTTTTATCGAAATTTGGACATGATGCGTCCGTTTATAAAACATTTCCAAGTCGTTACGACCCTTGAATAATACAAGTTTTATCGCATTTTACAAGTTTATATATACATAATTGGACACTATTATTCGCGTAAATATTAGTTGTCAAGTTTATCGACCATTTTGTGTATGTTCGGGTCCAAATATGTCAAACTCTTATGAGTCTAACATACTCTTCCGTCTCATGTACCAAAATTGTCCATAAGTTCCATCGACTAATATCGTAAATCCAATAACGTCCAATCCTCAATCCAAGCAAAGGTATATATCCAAGTCAAAGTCTAAATCATATCCCATATTGTCCAAACATTTATCCGAAACAACAATCGATAACAAAAAAATAAATAAATAATTGGGAAAATAAAATAAACAACCAAATAAATATAAAATCGACCAAATAACAAAATTCAATTTTAGTATTTTCGATAATTAAATCTTTAAGAAAAATAAATACCTGTTGGTTAATATTCATATAAACCATAAAATTTCCTTAAAGCTAGGATCCAAATTGACATAGTACAATTACATCAGTTGATCTGCTAGTAATGATAGTATTCAACAAGGTAATTATCGAACAATAATTGCCAAACCTGTTGCAATTCCTAGATCATTATGGGATTCACAATTGCTAAACCTAGTTGCATTGTAAGCATGTTTTATCCTCATCTTATGCCTTGAGTCCTAGCTCTCACTAACAACTCAATTAAGTTGTCTAATTTAAAGAACTGCAAATGTGTCCAGTTGAGCTCTCACACAACATGAAGATTTACCTTTCCATTGTAATCTAGCCAAGCTCCCACATGACGTAAATTACAACTTCAAGTGTTCTTTTAATTAGATGACATTAACTTAATTTTAAGGGTACTAGTTTTTTATGTGTATAATCAAAAATATGTATGAAGAAGCATGCATACAACTTCATAACATAGGTTTTAGTAAAAATTTATTATTAACCAATTCACTAAGATTAAATTAACAAAGTTTTGATGGAGGTATTGGGTTCACCAATCAAAGAACCACCTTTAATTATCGTCCACTATATCGTACTTTTGCATAAGTCATAAGACTTAGTGTTTCGGATAATTACCACAAAGTGGCGCGTGAAATTAAAGGTCAATTCACCCTTAAGATGATTTTGTACATAAAAAAATAGTCGTACTAGGTAGCTCCAATTTGACGCACAAAGGAGCGGAGAAACTAAGGTTAGCATAATGCCAATTAAAAACCGGTTTCTTTAAGGTCACAATTTAATGCGTATCCTCCTTATACCCCTCTTATAGTTTGTCACAATTGGGTGAACCGTTCTCACAACTCATCACTCAATTAAACTATTGAAATTTTAACTCTTAAAAACAAATCATATTTTACCATTAATTAGTCCAATTTATTTTTCTATTCAAAATTACCCTTTTGTTTACAACATGTCAAACAAATAAACAAAACAAGTAATAATAAAAAATAAACAACTAAATAATGCGCACATAACGTAACAATTAATATGTGTAAAACAAGTAGCCACATGCAAACTTATTTTATAAACCATATTAATAATCAATACTAGGTTAAATAATGCATATATTAACTATGGCTCTCACTTACAAAGGCAAATGAACCACATGCATCGACGAATCGATTGCGTAAACCATAGCTAAAAAATATGTCATATTGCACATAATTGATTGATTAATTTTATTGGAGTCTTCCCCAATTCAAGATTTATCAAAATAATACATGTGAATAAATCTTAACCATTAAACACAAATAATCTTAACAATTAAATCATATTAGACAATAATCCATGACAAACATGCACGTTTTCATGAATTCTACATAACAATTATTACACGTTGTCACAAGATCGCATACAGTTAACACGTAATTATATCATGCAATCCTAGGGTTTCAAATTCAAACAAAACAAAACAAAATTATTTAAGAGGCAATCGCCCCCTCCCTAAATTTAGGGTTTCGAATTTTCTAAACCCTAAAATTCGACATATATAATTAAACACAATCCAAGATTCATTTTTAACGTGTTTCGGTAATTAATTGCACATTATATTAGGCTCGTGATGCCACTGTTGGGATTTAATAACATGACTGATGAAGCGAAAAGTGTACCGCTTTTAGGGGTCATTTAAGCCCTAAATCGTATTTATTTGATCAAATATTGCCCTGAATCGTTCCTTTTGTCATTTTAGGTACTTTGGAGATGAAATCTGGAAAAGGAAGCATTTTGGACGTTTTTGGAGCATAAAAGTGAAGAAAACGACAAAGTCTCAAAATCGGCTGAAAAAGTACCTTTGACGGCGTCAGGGATTGTTCCAGACGGCGTCATGGCTTGGCAAAAGAGGTGGATATAAAAAATACACAAGATAAGCCAGGGAATTTTACAAAGGAAGTCTGACGGCGTCACCCTTTAAGGTGATCAAGGCCATCACGGTTTAACTTAAAGAGAGACGACGTCAAGCTCATTTCTGACGGCGTCAATCCTTGATAAGCCAGAGCGGATTTTGGAGCACTAAAGAGGGACAGCGTCAGGAAGACCATCCGGGAACCCTAGACACGGCGAGGTGACGGCGTCAAGATCTATAACGTGACGCCGTCAGCCCCTAAACTCTATATATAGTTTTGCAATTTTTTGTCATTAGTGTGCAACTTTGTGAGGAGAAACCCTAAGACGAATTTCTGCCATTTTTAAGGGTTTTTATACCCTTGAATCTCCCATGTTTAATTGAAGATAAGTATTCATTTAATCAATCAATATGTCTATGTGTTGTTTGATTATATCTTGTTCTTGTCTTTTAATTAACATGCTAGGCTAGATTTATCTTGTGTTTGCTTAGATCTAATGAAACCTAACTATTGATTATTGGTTATTAGTGTGTTATTTATTGTATTGGATGATTGTTTATCGATGTTAGGCTTAAGAAAACTGGCTAACTTCCTATACGGTAACTTGCTTGAACGTCTTAAGAAACATGAACCAATGCGTACTAAGGTTTTTATGGTTGTATTTAATGCATGAGCGAATTCTAGTGATCCCATGTTAGGAGCTTCTTAGCCGGCTCGACATAGGAGTGAAGTAGGAGCTTGTAGAGTTGGGGAAGTACGTACGCCACCCCACGATTGGTATTAAGAAATACACCCGTCATCCACGCAATTAATACACACTAATCAACCGGTAAAAGATAGTTAGGGAGTAAGGAAATCTAAGTAAACACATTTCTCTCCATATAAGTTTCACAACCTTTTCATTTTCAGTTATTTATTTTATTTGCATTTGTAGTTATTTGGGTTAGTTGACTAGCAACTAATTCCGCCCACTCTTTCAAACCCGAGATTTTACTTGCTTTCATAAAAACATAAAAATACAAAAAGAATCTTCCGTCACCCTTAGACCTATTAGAATAGTTTTTCAATCCTAACGACACTATTCCCCTAGAGAAAGATCAATCCCCCGGTACTTGCCACTTCACTATACTACATCGGTCAGGTACACTGCCTGGTGGGGATTGCAAGCTTCTCGAGATCCCTCGAGAGGTAAAACCTGTTGTAAGGTCGCAAAACCACGCATCATGTTTTTGGCGCCGCTGCCGGGGAATAGTTATTGTTTAGGTTGAATTTTTATTTTATTAGGTCTACTCACTAGATTCCTTTCTAGTGAGATTTTTATTTTCTTTTTCTAGGTTTTATTTAGTCTATTTTTTTTCTTCGTTTCTTTGTTCGTAACCATTACCATCCGACATCATGGAAGGTGGTAATATCCTTAATCGCAACAACCCACCACCACAACAACACCCACCTCCTAGAGCCCGTACCTTAGGAGACTACTCCCGTCCTAGCCACCATGGCTATCGAAACACCATTGAGCTCACTCAAGGAGCCAATGTCACTCCCTTGCGATCCGACACCATCCGTTGGTGCAAAGCGGATGCGCATTCCATGGACTTCGTTCTGAAGATCCTAATCAACATCTCAAGGACTTTCTCAAAATCGTTGATTCCATAGACCTTGATGTTGCCACTCGAGAGACGACTCGACTGCGTCTCTTTCAATTCTCTCTGCGGGACCAAGCTAGTCAATGGCTAGAGCGTCTACCCGCAGGATCCATTACCTCTTGGGATGATCTCACCACTCGTTTCCTTGCTCAGTTTTTCCCACCAGGAAGAACTACCAAGCTAAGGAATGATATCTTGATGTTCCAACAACGTCAAGGCGAAACCCTCTACGAGGCATGGACTCGATTCAAGGACTTACTCCAAAAAGTCCCTCACCATGGCATAGAACTTTGGCTCCAAGTCCAAATCTTCTATGACCATATCAATTTCTCCACGAGGCAAACCATTGACCAATCGGCTGGTGGTAAGCTGCGTGATCTAAGTGCGGAACAATCATGGGCTCTCCTAGAAGATCTTGCTCTTTATGACAACGAAAGTTGGAGTGATCCCCGTGATTTGAATAAAACGGTCAAGGCAATATCTTTGCCTTCGAACAATTCAAGCACTTCCGACCATAGGATCATAGAACTTGAAGACCAAGTCAAGTTTCTTATGAAATCCTACGAGGCTCCTAAACCTTCAAGCCAAGTGAACAAAATCACTTCTTCATGTGAATTATGTAGTGGTCCCCACGACACTCGTGATTGCGTGGAACTCCCCGAACAAGCTTTTGCGGACTACGCATCCTCACGTACCGACGGAGCGGGAGACAAGTGGTACACTTTCAAACCCGAACCAAACCCCTACGATGATTCATACAACCCCTCATGGAAAAATCACCCAAACCTTAGGTGGAAACAAAACCAAAACGCACAACAAACCAATTCTTCCAACCCACCTAATCGTTTCCAATCAAGCGGTTCCAACTCGAACCGTACTTTCAACAACAATCCTTCCAGCAATGGTAGTACCAATAACTTTGAAGGATTGATGTCTCAATTTATGGCATCTCAAGAAGCTCGTTTGGCCAAGTTTGAAGCCGATTTCAAACAAAAACAAAGCGAGATGACCAATAAGATTGACACTTTGTTGAAAGCCCTCAATGACCGAGAAATGGGAGCACTCCCTAGCAACACAGTCAAGAACCCGAAACTAAACGTCAACGCCATCTCGTCAGTTTCGTCTCCTAGTTCTTGTCCACAATATTATTCGGTCAATTCCATGAGCACGTGTTTCAAACAAACCCAAGTCGTTCAAAATGACCAAGAAGTTATGATACCCAAATTGGTCAACAACATAGTTGAGACACCTCCCACTCAAAACCTTGACAGTGAATTCAAGGAGCTCCACCTTGAAAGTCCGGTTATTGATGTGTTGGAAGAGAAGAAGCTCAAGTTAGGCGAAAAAGGGACCACCTTTGTTCAAAACAAGCTACCTAAGAAGTTAGATGATCCGGGCTTATTTGTTCTACCTTGCAAGATCGGTAATTCGGAGGCTTATGACACATTAGCCGATCTTGGATCAAGCCTTAACCTACTTCCGTTACCTCTCAACACCTCTCTAAAACTAGGAAAACTTGAAGAAACCGAGGTGATAATAGGCTTAGCGGATGGAAGTGTTGCTTACCCGGTTGGAGTAGTCAAAGACGTGTTAGTACACATAGGAAAACTAACCATTTTAGCCGATTTTCACGTCCTTGATATGGTTAGTGACCCTACATGCCCCTTGTTGATAGGTAGAGGATTTTTGGCGACCGCTAGTGCTATGATTGATTGTAAGGAATCTAAGATAGCGGTAGGGGAAGGTGATACTTGGTCAGTCTATGATGTGAAGAAACATGCTTATGATACTAGTGATGAACCAACACCCCATTGGTTAGAGTTAAATAGGAGACCATCTAGATTTGGACCTTGGATCGATAGAGACTTCATAGGACCCCAACGCCCATTTTACCTAGAAGAGGACTTTGTGAACCGAACACATGCGGTAGAACAACTCTTGGCTAGGGACACCGAATTGGATCCATTTGAAGACCCTCTAGTTTTTAGGAAGATGATTGATTTCCTAGGAGTTTTGCCAATCAACCTAGGGATGAATAAGTGGACTTGTGAGGAAGATGATCATAAATGGGATTGGGACAAACCACCCAAAGATGGAGATGGGTCATGGCATATTAAGATGACATTGTATGACCCGGATGGAGAGAAGTTTGAAAAGATATATTGTACTAAGCGGACCAATAGGAAACTTCAATCCAAGCTTAACCCTAAAGACGTCCTCGATGACGAGCTCACTTACATAGGGTAGAAGGACTTTGAGTCTAGCTACAAGACTCGTTAATAAAGAAAAGCGCTTCTTGGGAGGCAAACCAAGCTTTATTTGCTTTGTGTGTTTATTTATTTGTTTGTTTGATTTTATTTGTTTCCGTATGTATGTTTAATTTTTATTATTATTGATTCATGTTCAAAAGTAAATTGTGAAAATGCTTTATCTTGTTTTTAACTTCGTCTTAACTACATATAAAGGTATTTTGCAAAAGATAAGTGTAAGGGAAATCCAAATCGGTTTATATAGAACAAATGAACATGAATCGTAATAATATTAAATTAACATACATATTAGTATTTGTTTGAGTCAAATGCTTGTATCGAGTCATAATGATATTTTGCAGGAATTCCAGGAAGTAAGTTATAGGTTTTTCCAGAAATTTTCCGGAAACTTAACATGAAAATTCTGTCAGATCATTTCTGACGGCGTCAGGATTTACAACCTGACGGCGTCAGGTTTTAATTTTCTAAAATTTTTGAAAGTTTTGTTTTCATAAAAAGTTTTTATTAAATCTCTAACTTATAAACTCCAGGAATCTGCAAAATTATCATTCCACAAGCATTATATCCTTATATATAGATTTATCCCGCCGATGTTATGCAGGTTTTCGTGTTTGTTTTCTCAGGTTTAACAGGTTATTTTGGACAAGGAAATGTATGTGGAATCAAGCTTTTGGCGATGCTTTAGTCTTGGAGCTTCTACATTCTCTTGGAAGAAGATCTAACCATGTTACCTTTTTATCCACCAAACGAATCAGGGGAGTATTTGATTTCATTCTTTTACCTTATTACTTTTACATCTTCTTATTTGAACATTGGGGACAATGTTCATCTTAAGTGTAAGGGGGGGGGGGGGGGTAAAATACGATACTTTAGGAAAATACAATTACGCTTGATTTTTGTTTGTTTAATGGTAGATATGTAATAAAACTGAGAGAAATACCTGTTAAGGCAATTTTAGTGCCAAATTCAAAATTTTTTACAACATCTAGGAGTGAAACTTTGATCTTAATGAGCGTCTCATGGATAGGAGTTATATGACTAGCACAAAAACCATACCACTAAAAAATTTTCCACCCCCCAAATATGTGAGGTTCGCCCCTAGAATTGGTAAGAAAAGCATTTATGCTATGATGTGTGTACCGGTAGCACTTAGATTCTAGAACTTGCGTTAGGACCATTCCGAGGCCACAAGTGAGACTACATTCGTGTAGTTAGATTTACTACATGATAAGAGGCATTAGGATTAACCCATTGTTTTACACCTGTGTTTTTGTTATAATTACATTGGCTACATTGGTCAAGTAATTCTCCCACCCTTTGCGTTGTACTCATTTTTAGTACACGATACCCCTAGTACACCCCTCAGAGCCTATCTTTTCGTTTCGACCTTTAAGCATTTTACTTAAAGGAAGAATTTGTTTACACCCCACTTAAATGTACACCCAAATCGCCTTAGCCTACCTTGTATGCACTCAATTTTAGTGCATTATTGTGACAACATTTGTTTAAACCCCAAGTTAATTAACTAATTGATTACATGGTTGCTAAGTCGAGTCATATCCTTGTACATATTGTTTTGGGACGATTGGGACTCATGGGTAAAGTACTAGTGTAATGGAGTAATGGGGAAGAACAACATTATTACCCCCATATGTGCTAAATATTTTAAAAGTACTCCAATTGTTTCGATTATCTTAATTCGAGTCATTAGAATAGCTATTTGTAAAGTTATGTAAAAGTTCAAGTGTAAGGGGAATGCAACGCCCCTATGATGTATTATTTTGGATGGTAGGGCAAGAGTGTATGAAAAAAAAAAAAAAAAAATCAAAAAAATCAAGAAAAATACAAAAAAAATGAGAAAAAGAAAAATAGAAAAAACATACGGACTACCATCCCGTTTCATTTTATGTTCATTTTATGTTTTTGTTATTTTGTTTTTAGCTTAAGTCGAGTCTAGTCTTGGCTTAGCAACGCCATATTGTACATGTAATTAATCAAGATCTTTAACTCGCCACCAGTAAAATATCCCTTATCCAACAAAACCGTGTTTATCATATCCCTACACCTCACGTTATAACCCCTGTAAAAGCCTCTTTGATAGTTTATCTTAGGTGCTTACGCCTAGTGGAGAAGGTTTTCGATCCTTTCTCAAGCCTATGGTAATCTATTTGCTATGACAGGTAGTGAGAGATATCATCCATTTTCATTTATGAGATTTATTTTGATGACACCTGAGAGATGTGAGTATCTAAACACTACTTGTGAGGTGCTAGTTTGTAATCTCCGTGCTTATTATGATTAAAGTGGAACGACTATTTGTTGTAATTACTTTTATATTAGCATTAAATGACCCCTAACTTGTATTTTGATTAGAATAAAAGCGCATTTGCTTGAGGACAAGCAAATCTCAAGTGTAAGGGTATTTGATGAAGCGAAAAGTGTACCGCTTTTAGGGGGTCATTTAAGCCCTAAATCATATTTATTTGATCAAATATTGCCCTGAATCGTTCCTTTTGTCATTTTAGGTACTTTGGAGATGAAATCTGGAAAAGGAAGCATTTTGGACGTTTTTGGAGCATAAAAGTGAAGAAAACGACAAAGTCTCAAAATCGGCTGAAAAAGTATCTTTGACGGCGTCAGGGATTGTTCCAGACGGCGTCATGGCTTGGCAAAAGAGGTGGATATGAAAAATACACATGATAAGCCAGGGAATTTTACAAAGGAAGTCTGACGGCGTCACCCTTTAAGGTGATCAAGGCCATCACGGTTTAACTTAAAGAGAGACGGCGTCAAGCTCATTTCTGACGGCGTCAATCCTTGATAAGCCAGAGCGGATTTTGGAGCACTAAAGAGGGACGGCGTCAGGAAGACCATCCGGGAACCCTAGACACGGCGAGGTGACGGCGTCAAGATCTATAACGTGACGCCGTCAGCCCCTAAACTCTATATATAGTTTTGCAATTTTTTGTCATTAGTGTGCAACTTTGTGAGGAGAAACCCTAAGACGAATTTCTGCCATTTTTAAGGGTTTTTATACCCTTGGATCTCCCATGTTTAATTGAAGATAAGTATTCATTTAATCAATCAATATGTCTATGTGTTGTTTGATTATATCTTGTTCTTGTCTTTTAATTAACATGCTAGGCTAGATTTATCTTGTGTTTGCTTAGATCTAATGAAACCTAACTAATGATTATTGGTTATTAGTGTGTTATTTATTGTATTGGATGATTGTTTATCGATGTTAGGCTTAAGAAAACTGGCTAACTTCCTATACGGTAACTTGCTTGAACGTCTTAAGAAACATGAACCAATGCGCATTAAGGTTTTTATGGTTGTATTTAATGCATGAGCGAATTCTAGTGATCCCATGTTAGGAGCTTCTTAGCCGGCTCGATATAGGAGTGAAGTAGGAGCTTGTAGAGTTGGGGAAGTACGTACGCCACCCCACGATTGGTATTAAGAAATACACCCGTCATCCACGCAATTAATACACACTAATCAACCGGTAAAAGATAGTTAGGGAGTAAGGAAATCTAAGTAAACACATTTCTCTCCATATAAGTTTCACAACCTTTTCATTTTCAGTTATTTATTTTATTTGCATTTGTAGTTATTTGGGTTAGTTGACTAGCAACTAATTTCGCCCACTCTTTCAAACCCGAGATTTTACTTGCTTTCATAAAAACATAAAAATACAAAAAGAATCTTCCCTCACCCTTAGACCTATTAGAGTAGTTTTTCAATCCTAACGACACTATTCCCCTAGAGAACGATCAATCCCCCGGTACTTGCCACTTCACTATACTACATCGGTCAGGTACACTGCCTGGTGGGGATTGCAAGCCTCTTGAGATCCCTCGAGAGGTAAAACCTGTTGTAAGGTCGCAAAACCACGCATCAATGACATATCATAAATTAAACACATAAAACATCAAAGCAAGTGCGGAAGCGTGTAGATCATATAACATGTAAATAATTAACCAGACATAAAAGTATACGTACCTTTTGATTCTAGCAAAACAAGAATCAATTCCAAACTAGCAATTGAGATGAACCCTAATTAGGGTTTATATGGATTATAAGAATTGTCCCTTACCGTTTTATAATTCAATCCAAGATACTAACAATAGTGTGTTAGTACCACGTTCTTGTACACAGTACTATAACGAATTAAAGTTATGCTAGTAAAGGAACACAAAATTAAACCAAACGATTTGTTTTAAGCAATAAAATCGATCGATCCCTTATAGAGGGTGTTTGTTCGATCGGCTAAGGAAACAAAAAGAGAGAAAAACAAAGTTAAGGTTATGTGTGTGCGCACAAGAGATACAAAACAATAACCCTTGCCTTTGTTTATATAGGGTGAGAATCTTGGAGTCCAAGTTAGGTTAGGATTGGGTTTCCCCTCTCCATAACCGATCGGCCATAACCCTTTAGGGGTATTCCGGAACCTTCTTGACTTACCAATTATTCACTCTTAACTCTTTCATTTTATTAGTTAACGGTCGTTAGTCAATATCCGTTAATTACTAACGGTCGTTATGTATTTGTGTAATAAATAATTAAATATAACATTTTGTATATAATTATTAATCTTTAATTCTCATACGTTAAGCGTGCAATCCCGTTGTCTCGAGTTCGATCTTGACATACGACTACTAAATTATGTCCATAAAACTAAAAGTAAGATTATCAATAAGTGAACTACAAAATATGAATGTTTCACCATGCGACTATGTTCGTAAAATGGCTCGAAATGACTCGTATATATATTATGACGCGCGAGAACGCATTTTATTGTATTTCATTACATACTTAAATAAAAACTTCATACAATACAAATTACAACACAACACACAAACATGACACATTATGCTAAACGCAATATTATGACACGAGCTTATATAAAAGCAACACATTACATAACATAAGCTTATGACAAACAAACACACATTTTATTCATATATTATGACGTGCCCATACATATACGGATCATCGACATGCTCAAGGATGAGTAGTGGTGACTTGACCAACGAGTATTCCTTCATCGCATCCAAGGATGATCCTATTTACATAAGAATAATTATTAGTTTTGAATTATTGAATCGAGTAAATCAAATGTGCAATTTGGTTAAAATAAAAGGGACTTACTCGGACGAGTGTTTAATAAACAAGATGGTCCAAACACGACCAAGTTCAGAGGTAAACACATGGTCTAGTTTGTGAGTCGGCCCATTCCAAATGCACACAGTTTTGTCTTCAGATCCCGTAATGATAAAACTCACATCGGATTTCACATATTGGATTGATGTAACATTATTTGTGTGGCCTTCAAGAGTTTGAACACAAGTCATAGTATCATAGTCCCAAACCTAATCCACAAAAAGTTAGTTTAGTTTTGTATATCTATGAGCATATAACATTTATTAAAAGTTTATGATATTTAGACATACCTTAGCAGTATAATCGTCGGACCCTGTGATGAAGTACAATTTTTCTTCAATGTAACAAAATTCAACATTGTTCAAGCCTTTCTCGTGAGCGTTGATTGACAAACGTGGAACCAAAGATCCCAGGTCCCAAAACTGAAAGACAATTATATACAAGGTTTAGAGTCATGTTTGTGTTTAGTTACATGTATGCAAATATGCAATATTGTAGGGTTGTCTAAAGTAGTACCTTAATGGTAGAATCGAGTGATACACTTGCAAACGCGTTGGTGTCCCTTGGATTAAATGCTACTTGCATGACATAATGCTCGTGTCCTTCAAATGTCTTGGTGCATTCCCAACCGTTTTCCCAATCCCATAACTTTATAGTTTTGTCATCGGATGCAGAAAGTACGTATGGAAGAGATGGATGCACGGCGAAAGACCTAACGAAGTCGGTGTGTGCCTTCAATTCTACAACACATTCCATGGTGTTGTAGTTGTACACACGGATAAAACCATCATCGGCTCCACAAACAAACCATTCCTTGTTTGCAATAAACTTCGCAGCTCGAACTATTAAACATATAATACAAATCGACATAAAACAGATTGCACCATATAAAAAATTTTACATGGTTAATTACACATAAAACAGATACCGTAAAAAAACATTACGTATTTACGTACCAGGTGATTTGATGATTTCAAAAGACTTCTCGGTTAAGATGACACTTATAAGTTCGTATATATGTTTTAAATAAACAAAGTAACAACTACTGGGATGTTGGATTAGAACTTACTTGAGAGCGATAATTCCAGATATTAACATTTCCCGAATACAAACCAACCAAGACCCTTTACAAAATGTTAGAACTTATATCAAACCTCGTAAAAATTAAATTCAATAACGAAAATGTTTGAAACTAAGAGTAAAATTCTTTACCATGGTTCAGTAGGATGCAAGTCGATTGATTTAACTCTCTCGGATTTTTGGTCGAATGTTTTCTGAAATTATAACAAAACGTTACTAAAACGGTATTAAGTGTAAGTCATGTTAACATTAAAATGTAAATGAATTATACATTACCTTGATCTCAAATGTGGAACTCTATTTAACAAAGAGTAGATTGCATCCCCAACAAAAAACCAGAAACAATATACTTGTTAGTAACAAATCAAAAAACCATAACGACATGTAAAATAACCATTTTGCATATATAATTTAAAACTAAGGGTGTGCAACGGTACAAAAGCAACAAAATTAAGTATGACTGTATGAGCATTCTTTGGAGACTGAAGATCAAGAAATTTGTTGTTAAAACACATCGATTCTTGAGCACATACAATTTCATAATAGACTCTTCAAGCCGTGACTCATTCTAACGACTCAAGCTGTGGTAGCGATTTAAATCTAACGGTATCGTCTAAAGTAAAAGAAAAGAAAAAATAACACTCCTGTTTTGAACTAACCGAACCCAAAACTAAACTGGATGGGTGTTAGACCGGACTGGATTGAGAATCGATTTTCATTTCAGCTATAATTGAAATCAAGAACAGATCGAGTGAGCCATATTTAGAAACTCGTTTATTTATATCTACATACTACGTACTAATGAAAATATTTAAAAGAAAAAGCTAACCATTTTTTCATGAAAGAATGATGTAAGAAGAAGATGAATAATGAGAGATTTTAATTGGTGGTGATGGATATATTCAGGTGATATTGGAACATATATATACCATGAGGAATCTTAACACACAAGTACGTTATCAACTATTTGCATGTTCACAGTCAAATTTGACCCATGTTGTCACTCGATACCTTTAAAACCGTTGATCATGAAAATTGATAACTTTCAAGGGCTAGGATTATTTTAAAATCATGAGCAAAATAGAATAAGGTTAGTTCACGGAAGCTAATGTGTGACGAAATATTCAACATGCCTTGTTCGATGTATGTTGCATGACTAGTATCATTGACAGTGATGGGTTTTGTACATTTTTTATTATACTTTTTACCTTGTCTATGGCAATTCGGTAAAATAACAACGTAATTTGATAGTGGTGTGGCACAAGTTAGAAAAAATTCTTTATGTAATATGTAAAAAAAAAAATAAAAAATGTAGGTTTAAGTCTTGATATTAAAAAACACGTGATAAGTTCATAGTGTATATAATGCTATATTGTTAACGCAGTAACTTTAAAATTGTATCAAATAAACGTACCCCCATATTTTGCAAATGATTTTGTTTCGTAAGTACTTAATATAAGACTAGCGGAATATCCACGCATTGCAGTGGCGGATACCTTTAATCAAAACTTTTGGCGAACAATATTATTTGATTATATATTGTAAATGATAATAACTTTACGCATGGGAAGAATTTTAGAGAATAACTTTATCGCACACTATCTCATATAAATATGGTAGAGTACCCGCGCGTCACAATGCAATGGTTATAAGAAAACGATAATTAGTAGTATTACGAAGTTGTGACGATTTATGTGTAATATTCGTCACAATATTATATTACATGTAAACATAGAGTAGTACATTAGTTCGTGCAAATATATGATTAGTAAATCTCTATATGACATTGCTTAATAAAATATGAGTTACGCTATTCAAAAGTTACACATTTTTCACACATTATAAACCACCTTAAATTTTTCGAATTTTGATACATACGATTTTTTCAATCGAATTTAATTGTCTGGGTTATGATGACCACATTTGTTGCTTGTTTGATTTGTATTTTGTGATGTATTAATTGTATTTTTGAATGAAGTGATATTTTAAGGCTAACATTAATTATAAATGTTGTATCATTAATTATATGTTGTACCTTTAGCTTGATTATTTGTATTTCTTAAATTGTTGTTTTTATGTTTGAATGGTTTGTACAGCTTGTTTTATTAGTTGAATTGCTTAATTTAAGTTTAAGACATTTATTAGTTACTAGACAAATACTCGCTCAAAGCGATGATACATAACGGCAAATAATTATACTTGTGAAATCGTTATTCTGGTTCGACCCTTGATGCAAAGCGCGTGTTTTTTAAAATTAATACAGTGTGTATTTTTGAAAAGTTGTCATGTTTATAATTGATCAAGAAAATACATAACTTAAGTTGCAAAGCTTTTAAAAAGTTGTCAAATTTAATGGGTTTTTAGAGGTAATTTTGGCAAACAACGTTAATTTAAGTTTCAAGTTTCAAGTTTTTAAGAAAAGAGATACACTCTTTATATGTAATAATAAAGATAGGTTAACATTTAAACATGAAATCATCATATCATTTTTCTGATTGAACATTCTTCGTAGTCATTTATTCACACAGATTAAAAAAGAAGAAGTTAAGGAGTAATAATTAGACAAAATAGTAATCGCTAAAAGTATTATAATGAGGATCTATTTCTTTTGTTGAACTTTGAATTGAGATTACTACGTGTTAGTAATCGCAAAAAGTATTTATAATCTAATTTGTATTTTTAAGAATAAATTCTTTTAGCCATTATGCCGTCGCTACATTTGATTACGTGTCGTTGCTAAAAGCTATTTCCATTGTCACAACAGAATTTCGTATACGAGCTTAATTGTAGCGACAAGCCTTTTAATTTTGTGACTACATGTCATCGCACTAAACATCAGGTAATAAGTGGTGATGCTAAAACAAACATAAAAAGATGTGTGTAAGGTTATCAATAAGTTAACTACAAAATATGAATGTTTAACCATGCGATTATGTTCGTAAAATGGCTCGAAATGACTCGTATATATATTATGACGCGCGAGAACGCATTTTATTGTATTTCATTACATACTTACAAACTTCATACAGTACAAATTACAACACAACACACAAACATGACACATTATGCTAAACGCAATATCATGACACGAGCTTATATAAAAGCAACACATTACATAAAAATAAGCTTATGACAAACAAACACACATTTTATTCATATATTATGACGTGCCCATACATATACGGATCATCGGCATGCTCAAGGATGAGTAGTGGTGACTTGACCAACGAGTATTCCTTCATCGCATCCAAGGATGATCCTATTTACATAAGAATAATTATTAGTTTTGAACTATTGAATCGAGTAAATCAAATGTGCAATGTGGTTAAATTACAAGGGACTTACTCAGATGAGTCTTTAATAAACACGATGGTCCAAATACGACCAAGTTCAGAGGTAAACACATGGTCTAGTTTGTGAGTCGGCCCATTCCAAATGCACACAGTTTTGTCTTCAGATCCCGTAATGATAAAACTCACATCGGATTTCACATATTGGATTGATGTAACATTATTTGTGTGGCCTTCAAGAGTTTGAACACAAGTCATAGTATCATAGTCCCAAACCTAATCCACAAAAAGTTAGTTTAGTTTTGTATATCAATGAGCATATAACATTTATTAAAAGTCTATGATATTTAGACATACCTTAGCAGTATAATCGTCGGACCCTGTGATGAAGTACAATTTTTCTTCAATGTAACAAAATTCAACATTGTTCAAGCCTTTCTCGTGAGCGTTGATTGACAAACGTGGAACCAAAGATCCAAGGTCCCAAAACTGAAAGACAATTATATACAAGGTTTAGAGTCATGTTTGTGTTTAGTTACATGTTTGCAAATATGCAATATCGTAGCGGTGTCTAAAGTATTACCTTGATGGTAGAATCGAGTGATACACTTGCAAACGCGTTGGTGTCCCTTGGATTAAATGCTACTTGCATGACATAATGTTCGTGTCCTTCAAATGTCTTGGTGCATTCCCAACCGTTTTCCCAATCCCATAACTTTATAGTTTTGTCATCGGATGCAGAAAGTACATATGGAAGAGATAGATGCACGGCGAAAGACCTAACGAAGTCCGTGTGTGCCTTCAATTCTGCAACACTTTCCATAGTCTTGTAGTTGTACACACGAATAAAACCATCATCGGCTCCACAAACAATCCATTCCTTGTTTGCAATAAATTTCGCAGCTCGAACTATAAAACATATAATACAAATCAACATAAAACAGATTGCACAATATAAAAATCATTACTTGGTTAATTAAATACATGTACTAACGGCTACCGTAAAAAAAATCACATACCAGGTGATTTGGCTATTTCAAAAGACTTCTCGGTTACCTGGTTAGAAGATGACACTCATAAGTTCGTATATATGTTTTAAATAAACAAAGTAACAACTAATGGAATGTTGGATTAGAACTTACTTGAGAGCGATAATTCCAAATATTGACATTTCCCGAATACAAACCAACCAAGACCCTTTACAAAATGTTGAAACTTATATCAAAATCCGTACCGAATTCAATAACAAAAATGTTCGAAACTAAGAGTAAAATTCTTTACCATGGTTCAGTAGGATGCAAGTCGATTGATTTAACTCTCTCAGATTTTTGTTCGAATGTTTTCTGAAATCCAAACAAAACGTGTTACTAAAACAGTATTAAGTATAAGTTAAGTTAACATCAAAATGTAAATGAATTATATATAGATTACCTTGATCTCAAATGTGGAACTCTATTTAACAGTACAAAAAGTAGATTGCATCCCCAAGAAAAAGCCAGAAACAATATACTTGTTAGTAACAATTCAAAAAACCATAACGTAACGCTAAAATGATAACAAACAACAAATATAGATAAAAATAAACATAGAAGATGTCATTGCACAAACTTTGTGTAATAAACGATTAATATGCATGTCTATAACAAGAAACACATGTAAAATAAGGATGTGCAATGGTACAAAAGTAACAAAATTAAGTATGAGATTTCTTTGGAGACTGAAGATCAAGAAATTCGTTGTTAAAACACATCGATTCGTGAGCACATTCGACTTCATAATAGACTCTTCAAGCCTTGACTCATTCTAACAACTCAAACTATGCTAGCGATTTAAATCTAATGGTATCGTCTAAAATAAAAGGAAAAAAATAATACTCCTGTTTTGAACTAACCGAACCCAAAACTAAACCGGATGGGTGTTAGACCGGACTGAATTGAGAACCGATTTTCTTTTTCAGCTATAATTGGAATCAAGAACCGATCGAGTGAGCCATATTTAGAAACTCGTTTATTTATATCTACATACTACGTACTAATATAAATATTAAAAAAAAAAGCTAACCATTTTTTCTTGAAAGAAAGATGTAAGAAGAAGATGAAAAATGAGAGTTTTTAATTGGTGGTGATGGATATATTCAGGTGATATTGGAACATATATATACCATGAGGAATCTTAACACACAAGTGTTATCATATTTGCATGTTCACAGTCAAATATGACCCATGTTGTCACTCGATACTTTTAAAACCGTTGATCATGAAAATTGAAAATATTCAAGGGCTAGGATTATTTTAAAATATATAATCATGAGCAAAATAGAATAAGGTTAGTTCACGGAAGCTAATGTGTGACCAGGGCGGAGCCAGGATATTTTCCGAGAGGGGGCAAAATATGATAATTTTTAGAAACTACACTAAAAATTGGTTCGTTGAGGGGGCAAATTACAAAAATAGCCGAAAAATTTCGAAAATTTACACTACAATTTTTTTCGCCGGGGGGTCACGTGACCCCCGAACCCCCCCTGTCTCCGCCTCTGTGTGTGACGAAATATTCAACATGAATAATGTCAATGATAATGATTGAATTTATACAACTTTTACTAGTGATTACAACATTTGGTAAGGTGTTTTGTTATGATTATTGGCAAAAAAAAATAAGTAAATGTATGATTAGTCAAAAAGTTACAAGATAGAAAAATACTTTGTTTTTTGTATAATCTTGTAAACAAATATAGTTTTGTAAGTGTAAGTGTGATAAAGTCTATTATTGTTACAAATTTCTCATGCTGGTCATTGCTTATCCATGCAAAAACAATAAACTACGTGACAAAATGTCAAAATATACAATTTTACTGACCTACGGAATTAATTTAATAACTAGACAATGCAAAAGTCGAAGTAACATAAGAGTTATCTCTAAAAGCCATACAGAAGACGAAGTGGTGCGCGACATACAATTTTCGTAGAGTTCCTATCAAGACCATAAATAACTTCTAGCGCGATACACAAAGTCGCCTGGTCTGAATGAGGTGCTTCGAACTTTAGCATCGTAGTATCCCTTCATCTTTGACTTGGTTTTTGCCTCACGTATAGCTGCGCGCTCGCGCCTTTCTTCCAATAGGTCCAAGTCTATTCGTCGTTCGTCGTCATTGGTCGCGACATTAACTTCCGCGGTGCGGATAGTTGGCATCCCAATTTCAGCTGGTATGACAGCTTATGTCCCGTAGACAAGGGAAAAAGGAGTGTCTCTATTGCTAACCTTGATTGTCGTGCGGTGCGCCCATAAGACATGCGACAATTCGTCCACCCATCTTCCTTTGTGTTTGTCCAGGCGCGCTTTAATTCCTTCACCTAGACTACGATTTGCGCGCTCAACTAAAACCATTAGTTTGTGGGTGTTTAACTGATGCGAAGTGTTGTGTGATATTTAACTCTGCGCACCAGTCTTTGAACGGGTTATCACGGAATTGTTTTCCGTTGTCCGAGACAATCTCCCCAGGTAATCCAAAGCGGCATACAATATTTTCCCAAACGAAGCGTTTTACTTGATTACCTGTGATTGTCGCTACTGCTTTTGCTTCAATCCACTTAGTAAAATAGTCTATTGCGACAATAAGGAATTTCAGTCCTCCCGCTGCGACAGGGAAGGGACCCGCAATGTCAATACCCCACTTATAGAATGGCCATGGAGAAGTGATAGGTGTTAGCTCTTGTTGTGGTCTGCGCGGGATGGGTCTATGAACTTGGCAGTCATTGCATTTCTTTATCACATCGCGCGCATCACGGTGCATAGTAGGCCAATAGTATCCTGAGCGCAATGCTCGAGCTACAACGGACCGTGGTCCTGAATGCATACTGCATGAACCAGCGTGGATCTCTCGGAGTACGTAATCTGCCTGAAGAGGTCCAACGCACCGAAGCCATGGTTGTAGGAATGAGCGCCGATATAGGATACCATCTCTAAGTTCGAACCTCTGCGCTGTGCGCCGTATCCGCCGAGCGTCCTTCTGCTCATCGGGCAGTTTGCCCTTACTTATGAATTCGATGATGGGGGTCATCCATATAGGATCCTGCTCGTCTATCACCGTAGATATCTCCATCTCCGAGATGGATTTGTTCTTTAGGATCTCCACTAAAACTTGTTTTGACATGTGCGCAAAGCTAGTGGATGCGATTTTACTTAGCGCATCTGCTTTCTTATTTTCACCTCTAGGAACTTGCTTGATGGTAAACCTGTCAAAACCTTGTATTAGTGATTTGGTCTTGTCGAGGTATTGGACCATGTTATCCTTTATACATTTTTGTCCGTTCTTCTTACGTTTTCATACGGTTTTGTCCATTTTTTTTACGTTTACGTCCGTTTTTCTTACGTTTCATACTGGTTTTTCCCTTTTTTTTTTACGTTTTCGTCCGTTTTTTCTACGTTTCATACGGTATGAAACATAAGAAAAGGGAAAAAACAGTATGAAACGTAAGAAAAACGGACGAAAACGTAAAAAAAATGGACAAAACCGTATGAAAACGTAAGAAGAACGGATGAAAATGACTAAAATCGGATGAAAACGTATAAAAACGGACAAAACCGTATGAAAATGTAAAAAAAACGGACAAAAATGTATAAAGGACTAACGGACAAAAATGTATTTCGGATTTTTTTTTTTCCGAAAATAAAATATTTTCGAAAAAAAAAATTTCGGAATTTTTTTTTAATTTTTCCGAATAAAAAATATTTTCGAAAAAAAAAAATTTCGGAAAAAAAAAATTTCAATTTTTTTTAATTTTTTAATTTTTTGTTGACCTTAGAACAATATTTGCAAGTTTCGTTGTCTAAGTAACGCTGGAAGAAGATGATGGGTATAGTTTAAGAAGACAAGGGTAATATAGTCATTTCAATTATTATTTTTAATATAATAAGTCTTTTTGTTGACCTTAGAACAATATTTGTTAGTTTCGTTGGCTTAAATGTTGATAAAAAAGTACGTGTTTCATCTCGGTAAAATGGAGAAAGTAAGTTGTTATTTTATGGTCTTTACCATTTTCTTTTTGAGAAAAGAAATATTTATAACTTTCAAATAACTAAGAGGGCACGGTGGTGTGGGTTATAGCCCCATGTTATAGGCACCATGGTCTTATAACGACGCCAATAGTTGCACCGCTTCGTACGTTATAGACGTCAGATCGTTGTGGTAACGGGCTTTACTAATATTTTTTTATTTTTATTTTTTAAGTGTAAGAGTGGAGTGAGTGAGTTTTTTTTTTTTGTGTGTGTGTGTGTATTTTGTGTTATTGGAATGTTATTGGGGAGTGTTTTAAAATTTTGTGTTATAGAAATGTTGTAGGGTAAAAACTGGTCGACATGATGACGTTTATAAACCTGAGCTTATAACCACTGCACATGCTTTGCCATTGACTAATGAAGAAAAATGTGAGGTAAGGAGTTGAAATAAGAAAACAAATTAGGCTATTCTTAGTAAGTTTTGATTATAAAACAAAATTGAGATAGAACGACCAAAAGGCCATAGGTGACATCAAAAGTGCCAGCTGGGCTTAAATCACGATAGAACTATTAGAAAGTAGGAAATGGGAGAAAATCATGATAACAAAATAAGTTAGATACTGATTTTATAGCTTTGGTAACGAAATGAGACAGTAATTGAGCTCAATCTAGATCCCGATATCATTCACGACCACCCAGATGTTCAAGAGCTCGATAGTCTTTTGATTTGACACTCCTAAAACTCGACGAAAACTTGAGTTATCATCGCTACAGTTACACGTATTTAAACACTTACGTCTTGCATAGATGGTTAATGAAATTAGATTTAACTTATTTCTAAATTTGAACTCAACTCCGCATACTTTTCAACTTGTTTTTGCTATGTTAAAGCTCAATATATTGTTGGAATATATGAATCATAAAAACTATAAACATATACAAACATCAAAGAACACACAGCGGAAGATCTACAAGAACTAGTAATTAATTAAAACTAAATAGACACGTACCTTTTTGCAATCACCAAGAACAAGTATGAACCCTAATAAAATATAGGGTATGTCGATCCAATATTAGGGAAAAACACTAGTTAAAATAAACTAGTCACTCGTTCTTATACACACGTAATGGTTAGCGTTCCAATAGGAAAAACTAGGTTCAAGATCACTAACAACCAAACACTTTAATGCTATTAGCTCAAGCCGAATTTCCTAGTGGAAATAAAAAGAGTCGACTAGCTTCTAGCAAGAGGAAGAAAGAAGAGAAGTTTGCAAGATTAGGGATACAAGAATTAGGTGAAAACCAAATACAATAAATTATATTTATAGGCTAACCCTAAACTCTCCAAACTTGCTCCCCACTCCTCTTAGAACCGGCCCCCTAGCCCAAGGCTAGTTTTCAGCCGACCCAACCCACACACATGGGTTCTAGATCCTTCTTTTCACATTTAGTCCTTTAACGGTCGTTATCTCTAACTCCGTTAAGTACTAACTGTCGTTAAGTGTTTTGTTCGTGAAATGAATAAATATAAATATAAAATATATTTAATTCATTCATTCTATTGGAACTCTCACATATTGTGTGCAATCTCGAGTCTCGGGTTCGAAACCGGACATAAACATATTAATTTTAATCCATAAACTCTAACAGCTCCCACTTGGATTATTATTAATAATATTAATGACATGGGCTAGTCTAGCTTAACAGATCCCAATGCCCCCAGCTCGATCCGAGTATGGTTTTCCTGGAAAAACCACGTGATGAATTTAATCATCATACTTATCCTTTTGTTACTAATACCGCGTTAATTTGGATATGGATCTTTGTCATTCCATAATTAACAATAGTTTCTCGTTTATACATAATTGATCAAGATTACCAAAACATCTGAACGTATTCCAGATAGACTTTGGGCATGCGCACGCAAACATCTTGTCAACTCTACGAGTGGCCAACCAGTATTAAACTTCAATACAAAGTTGAAGGAACAAATCCTTTATTGACTACGAGCATAACCCTTGAACTTTGCATCACTTCTGAAAATAGCCCTTATAACCACCTTTAACGGATAGCATTAGACTACCTTACAAAAATGAGCTACATCCTCGACAATTATCTGGTATCTCAAGTCAGAGGATAAATATTCATGATATACTTAATGATAAATATTCATGATATACTTAATGACTATGATCCATAAAGTATAATCAATTAGTTGGGATAAGTCCTATATTCAATTTATCTAATATTGAATATCATGTGACATTGGTGTCTTAACCTCACAGTACATTCTACCAATCCTCACATCTGTCTTAGTTTAATAAAATTCCCATATTATTAATTGACAACGGACTATTTAGAACAAATTAATTATTCACAGATTTAAACATGCAAATATAGGACACAAATATTAATAATGAGAATAAACGTTATCCGCACTTTATTTCATTAAAACAATAATTGTTTACACGTCCCTATCGAAATACTAATCCAACAGATTTACATGAAACTATCTGCTAAACGAAGACCAATACCCTGAGCATGTCGAGCAAACGATTCCTTTGGTAATGCCTTCGTAAAAGGGTCAGCCAGATTGTCATCTGTGTGAACTTTGAGTACATTAATCTCACCAAGTTTGACTTGTTCTCGAACATAGTGATATTTTCTACGAAAATGTCTGGCGCCTTTCATAACTCCAGGTTCATTGGCGAATGTGATTGCAGCAGAGTTGTCACAATACACATTTATAGGTAAATTATTTGACGGCATCACTCCAAGATCCGAAATAAATTTCCTTATCCAAACAGCTTCTTGTGCAGCTTCCGACGCCGCAATATACTCAGCTTCTGTAGCAGACATAGCCGTTGTGCTCTGCTTCTTGCTCTTCCAGTCAACAGCTCCTCCATTTATGACAAAAACGTAACCCGTCTGAGACTTCGTATCATCTTTATCAGTCTGAAAGGATGCATCGCAGTAACCTGTAACATTCAGTTCTGCGTCTGGATTTCCCCCGAAAACTAGAAACATATCTTTAGTATTCCTTAAATACTTAAGTATGTTCTTAACAGCATGCCAGTGATCTTTCCCTGGGTTTTGCTGATATCGACTGGTTAAGTTTTGTGCGAATGCCACATCTGGCCTTGTGCATCTAACTGCATACATGATAGATCCTACAGCCGAAGCATATGGAACTTTCTTCATGTGTGCCACCTCTTCAGGTGTTGAAGCACTCATTTCGTCACATAAGCCATGATCTACTTGCATGGGCAAATATCCCTTCTTGGAATTTTGCATATTGAATCTCTTCAATATTTTATCCATGTAAGCACTTTGGCTTAAACCAATCAACCGCTTAGATCTGTCCCTATAGATCTTGATTCCAGGGATGTAAGCTGCTTCTCCTAAATCCTTCATGGAAAAGCAACTACCAAGATATTCCTAAACTTCATTAAGGCTTGGTATATGATACCCCATGATTAATATGTCATCGACATATAGGACAAGAAAAGTAGTGTTACTCCCACTAACTTTGTGGTATACACATGGCTCATCAAAATTTTGAGTAAATCCAAACTTCTTGATTTCCTCATCAAATTTCATATTCCATTGCCTGGATGCTTGCTGATGAGTGTCTAAATACTCATCATTTCTGTCACGTTTAAACTGCAAAAACATTTAAAAACATGCAGATATGCTTCAAAATACAAGAAATATCATTTGATTGTGTTTTTATGTGTTGCAAGTGCAAAATGATTGAAAACAAGTGAAAACAAACAAAGTTTGCATATTTGGCAGTTTTAGTCCCTGAACTTTTAAAAATTGTCAAAAGTAGTCCTTGGTTTTCAAAAATGGAAAATTATATTTTATGGTCCTCGTACTATTGAAACTTGGCATGAATGGTCCTTTGATAAACTTTGAAACAGTTTCACATTCAACCCTTCAAGAATTCAGAAAATACAAAAATGGTCCTTGTGCTTATTTAACAAACCAAACCGGACCCTTTACCTAAATTAAACTAAACCCAGCTACAAACCCCAGCCCAAAACACTACCCCCAGCCCATTTACCCCTTTGTTAATAAAAACCCACAACCCCGGTTTGACCCCAGTCAAACCTTCTTCTCTTTTCCCACAAAACCCGCCAAAGCCAGACACCAATACCACCACCTGGCTACCACCTCATCCCCCCTCCTCAACACTCTACCTAACAGGCCAAAAGCAATTAATGCTTCCCCTCCACCTCCATAAACATCCATCTTTCTTTAATTACTTCAAAACTGCCCATACCTGCTTTTGATATTTTGGCGCCAAAAGTCCAAATGGACGTTTATGATGAATTTGACCAATCCAATGGCCAAGATCAAGTGGGAAAGTCTCAGAGATGTCGACAGAGTGCAAGAAGTCTATAAAGAAAGAGAATGAAGCAGCATAGCAAGATATCTAGTGTAATTTTATTTTGCTTATGTCGTTTTTAATGTTTTTTTAATTTCCAGTGTATTTCAAGCTTTCAAACTTTTCAATTAGTGAATTCAGTGTAATATTAACTCTTTTTAGTAATCAATTTCAAGTTTCAGTTTACATTTCACTTTGTACAATTTTGTACTCAATTTTACAAGTTTACTTCTATGTTGTTGTAGTTGATGATAAGGAATCAAATAGAGCACTTAAGCTCCTAGAAAGCTTCTGAAAGCTTTTAGATACTTTAAAAATTAGTATAGTTATAAAACTCAAAAATACAAAAAAAAAAAAAAAAAAAAAAAAAAAAAAAAAATCACAAAAATTAGATCATAAATAAAAAAATCAATGAAGATGGTGATCACAGCTGGAGCAGGGTAAATTTTGGATGGCCTTGGGTTAGAAGCTTAGTGGTAAGCTATTAGGGTTGTTCTTGGTTCTTGGTTCTGTGTTTTCAGCTGGATTCCATTTGTAAGCTCATATCTAAGTTTTTGGCATTTTACTGTGTATGATCTTATTTACTACTTATCTGTGATTTGTATGCTTATTATGTGTATTTAAGTTGTTTTAGTGCTTAAGATTGCTAGGTTGTTCATTAGAATAAATTTGTTGGTCATTATCTAAATTTTACAGTCAAAAAGTATAATTTGGATTCTTGATAATTTGTTGTTATGCTTTGTGATTCAGTGTTTCTTATAGCTTATTACACCATCTTAAGTCATTAAGATTCAGTCTCATGGTTTAAAACAAGCAAAAGCTTCAGAAATATAAAAATCAGTTTGATAAAGGGCTGTTTGGCTCTAACTGTGTCAACTGTGATTAAGGTAGTTTGTGGTGTGGTTCTTGTTTGATATATGCCATAATAGTTCATAATACCTCAGTTAAACCATAAAAACCAGTACTCATTTGGTAGAAAGTCAAAATAGCCTTTTATCTCTCTCAACTTGCTAACTGTTAGGATTGTGGAGTGCAAATTTCATCACAGTTGTTCATAACTTGGTTTTCTAGCTTAATTTAACTTCCTTTCAGCTTAATATAACATAATCAGTAAGTAGAATCAATCCTAAGTTCATATAAGTCAACTTTCATAAAATCTCAAAAAGTCAAAATTTTCATAATTGGTAAAATAGAGCAGTTTTCTAGATCACATGTAGGGTTTAAAATAGATTGGAAATAGACAAATTTTGCTTATTTGTGTTATTTGGTTGCTTGTTTATCTGAATCAAGAAGAAAATTTCATTTTCAAATTGATTTGCTTATTGAAAAGTAGTCTTGAAGTTGCCTGTTTGGCCTTTTACTTCCCCTGTGCACAGTTTTAATAGAATATTTCATAAGCTTGCACAATCTTCAATTGTTAGCTTTAGTTTGTGTGACTTAGTGTTTTGTAAAGCCCTTCTGGCTAGCTTGCTACATGTATGCTTGTTTTTCAGTTATCAGCTTATTTGGACTGCTTATCATGCTTATTTTGTTTTCTCAAAACAAATCTCTATACTGATTCATCAGTATAGTTGAGCTCTTTTCACAAGCTTATCAAAAGCTCTCTGGTACTCTTTAGCTTGTGTATTTTGGCTTCTTGAGAAGCTAACCTATCCAGTTCAAAGGTTCAGAGCTCATCTTTGGCTTTCAAGCTTATTTGATAAGCCTGCAAGTAGCTTTTTGTTTGTCCCATTTTTCAGCATACACTGAGTCATCAGTATATTTGTGATTTCTTCATAAGCTCACCAGTGGTTCCCCCAGGGTGAGCTTTGGCTTTTTGGAAAGCCCACCAGCCCAACTCACTATCTCAGTGCTTATTTTGTGCTTTTTAGCTTATTTCATAAGCTCAAATTGCCCTTAAAGTTGACTGCTGAGTTGTTTGGATAGCAGTGTATTTTGGAATTGCTTATTTGCTTATTGTAAGCTTATTAGTGAATTTCATTGTACCAAGTAGCTAATTTCCAGTTACTTAACTAGTTTTAATCTTATTTCTCTTTTGGTTCCAGCTGTGAAGCTTATTTCAAGCTTGTTTGAGCTTGACTCATAAGTTTAAGCTCATAAGCTCATCTGTTAAGCTTTTTAGCTTGCACTCAGCTTATTTTCAAGTTCCAAAGTTTTTGTCTTTATTAAAGTTTGTTATTATCAGTAGTTAAATAGATTTGTAAAAGAAAAACCAAGAAAATCAAAACATAAAAATAGTGATAGCTTCTATTTAAGCCACTTGGCTTATTTTTCAGCTTTTTCAAAAAGCACTTTTCATTTTTATATTTTTTATCTTCCTGTCACCTTAGAGTATTTATAGAAAAAGTTTCAGATTTTTCTTTGTTTATTTAGTATTTATTAAAAATCAAAATAGTTTAAAAAAATAATTAATTAGTAATTAATTAATAATAATTAGATAAAAAGTGTAATAAATATATTTTCAGTTTTAAAATAAGTTTTAGGTTATTTTAGATTTATCTAAGTTAAAATTTTAATTTTCTAGGATAATTTCCTATTTTCTTTTAATTTAGTGCATTTTAAATAATTAATAAATAGTTATTAATTAATAATAAATAAATAAAAAGTCTAAAAAAATAATTTTCCTTTTCCAATAATTTTCTTTTATCATTTGGATTCTAAAAATATAATTTTCACCTCCGTGGGATTTATATTGGTCAGAATTCACGTTTTATTTTGTACGTTGACGTTTACTTTAAATTAAACATACGTTTCTAGGTTTTAGACATTTTCTAGTCATTTAATTTCACGTATTTGTTCTTATAACTTGTTTAAGTTATTCCTTAGTTTAAACATTCAAAACCATTTCTTCTGTCAATAACATTTGATCACAAAACGTTTTAAACACAATTTCACGCTTCGCTGGGATATAACGACCCGGGAAAACACTATACTCCAGAGAGATCGTGCTTAAGTAGTCTGACTTGTTTGACCAATATCCTTGGTTGATTTTAGTTGACTGTTCTGAGCGCATCAAAATTTTGGCGCCGCTGCCGGGGAGGTGTGTTGCGTGTTTCTAAACGTTTTTGCAGTATCGTGTTCTTGACCCAACCCTTTGTATATTTAACCACCTTTGTGAATATTTTCATATAAAAACAAAAATCCAAAAAGAACCTTTTTCCTCATTCTAAGTTTCCATCACTATAAAGGATTCTTAGACTCGTCTTAGTGCATGCGCACTCGTTCTTCTAGGTCATCGAGCCCTTTTCGTGAGCTTGTTAACATGCCTCGAAGACGTCGTAGACGTTCTGCTCCATCAGTCGTATCCGAGATACGAACTGATCCCAAAACCCCTGTCATCATGGTAGAAGACCATCCTATGAATGAGCTTCTCCAAGAACCCACCGAGGGCTATGGAGAAGCCATTATTGTTCCAGCCATCGTGGCTGAGAATTTTGAGCTTAAAACCGGGTTGATAAACCTTGTAACTTCGCGTCAATTCTATGGTTTTGAAAGGGACGATCCCCAAGATCACATTCGATGGTTTAACAAAATCACATCCACCATCAAATGCAAAAATGTCCCTGAAGAGGCAATCAAACTTCTTCTTTTCCCGTTTTCCATCGATGAGGCTGCCAAGAATTGGCTTGATAAACAACCCCCTCGATCAATTGGAACATGGGAAGATTTGGTTCAAAAGTTCGTAAATGAATTCTTTCCTCCTTCTAAAACCACGCATCTTAAAAATGAAATCATGAAATTCACACAACAATATGATGAATCATTTGGTGAGGCATGGGATCGTTTCAAAGGATTGCTTCGCAAATGTCCTCATCATGGTTTCACTGATTTGATGTAAATGGACATTTTCTACAATGGTTTAAACCCATCTGACCAAGATTCTCTCAATGCCTCAGCTGGAGGTAATTTTCTGAGCAAATCCACAAAAGAAGCTTTAGCACTCATTGAAAATAAATCTAAGGTCCGCACTGCACGAACCAGGCCATATAATTCTCAGGCTAGTGCTGGTCCTTCCACTTCATCTCCCGTGAGTTCTTCTAGTACTGATACTCAGCTTGCTGAACTCACGAAGGCTATTCAAGCTTTGGTTTTCTCCTCACAAAAGAAAGATTCTGCTCCACAAACTTCTTACACTGCTGAAGTCAAAAAAATAGAAGTTTGTGTTACTTGTGGTGGTCCTTACGCTTACTACAATTGTACTGCCACCGATGGTACTCCATTTGATGTTAATGCTATAGCCGGAACTTCTAATCAAGGAGGTAATCAATACCGCCCACAAGTGGAACCAAACTACCGTGCTAGCAATCAACATGGACCACCCGGATTTCCTCCACCCAACAATCCAAATAGGATTAATCCTAATCAACAAAAAGGGCAAAACATGCAAAATCAATTTCATGCCCCGAACAATCAATACCCACCCCAAAGGGGTAATCAAGGGTATCCAGCTCCTAATTACCAAGGACCTCTCCCAAATGAACTTGATAACTACATCAAGGTTAATGAGACCAAATTAAAGGCAATGCAAAATCAAATCTCTAATTTGAAGAATGAATTTCAATCTTCAATACACAAGCAAGGAACTGAGCTAAAGAATGAGATTTCAAACAAAATTGATCATTCTCAAAGCGAGGTTAAGAATATGTTTGCCAGTCTCATGAACCATCTCAATCTACCTTCTTCCTCGGGAGGTCTCCCTGGTAATACCATTCCAAACCCAAAAGGTGAACTCAAAGTTGTCACCACACGCAGTGGTAAAGCTTATGATGGACCCACTATTCCTACTACCTCTTCTTCTCCTCCTCCCAAGGTAGTGGAAAGTGAACCTGAGGTGACTAAGGACACAGTACTTCCTACTAATAATGGAGGTACCGACAACGTCCAACCCTAAGTTGTCCCGAAACCCAAGACTAAACCTGGAGTTGTTTTTGAACCGCATGAAATCCCTGTTGAAAACCCTAAATCCAAACCTTCTATTCCTTACCATCACGTTTAAATGAGCAAAAGCTCCGCGAAAAGGCTAGTCAACAAATGGATAAATTCCTTCAAATCTTTAAAGAATTACATTTTGACATAAGTTTTACGGATGCTATCATTCTGATGCCCAAGTTTGCATCAACAATCAAACACTTGTTAAGCAACAAGGAGCAACAAGGAAAAACTGATTGAAATGGCTAAAACTCCTCTGAACGAGAACTGCTCAGCAGTTATCTTGAAAAAGCTTCCCGAGAAGCTTATAGATCCTGGAAAGTTTCTAATACCTTGTGTATTTCCGGGAATGGTTGAATGCTATGCCTTGGCCGATCTTGGTGCAAGCATCAACCTGATGCCTCATTCAGTATGGAAGAAACTTTCTCTTCCGGCTCTTACTCCTACCTGCATGACTCTTGAGCTTGCAGATCGTACCATATCTCTTCCTCGTGGCATTGCTGAGGATGTATTTGTGAAAGTAGGAAAGTTCCATTTTCCAGCTGACTTTGTGGTTGTTGATTTCGATGCTGATCCTAGGGTTCCTCTCATTCTTGGAAGAGGATTCCTAAGAACGGGTCGTGCTCTCATTGATGTATTTGAGCATGAAATCACATTACGTGTGGGTAATGAAGCTGTTACCTTTAACCTCGATCAAACTTCGAGGTACTCCTCAAATTATGATTTTGAATCAGTTAACCGAATCGATGTCATTGATATTGCTTCAGAGGAGTACTCTCAAGAGTTTCTTGGTTATTCTCATAATTCTGTGAGTGGGGATCCCACCACATCTTCTCTACCTATCATTTCCGACTCTTCCCCTTCTCTCACTCCGTTTGAGGGAAGCGATTTCATTTTGGAAGAGATCGAGACTTTTCTCAAGTGCGATTCATTTCTAGAAGAAATTGATAACGCTGAGATTGATCTGGAGGGAGATATTCTTCTTCTTGAGAAATTGTTGAATCAGGACAATTCTCCTCCACTCCCTCCCGTTGAACTTCATAATGAGGAAATCAAATCAGTTGAGAAAACCGATGAATTTCCTAAGGTCGAACTCAAAGACTTACCACCTCATCTTGAGTACGCATTTTTGGAGGGTGATGATAAATTACCCGTCATTATTGCTAAAGATTTAAATGATGAGGAAAAGACTGCCTTAATAAAGTTCTTGAAGTCACACAAGCAAGCCATTGCTTGGAAACTCTCCGACATAAAGGGTATTAACCCTGAATTTTGTACTCACAAGATTTTAATGGAGGATGACTTTAAACCAGCAGTCCAACACCAAAGAAGGGTGAATCCTAAAATCCATGATGTTATCAAACAAGAGGTTCTCAAACTTCTTGATGCAGGATTGATTTATCCCATCTCTGATAGTCCTTGGGTTAGTCCCATTCACTACGTTCCAAAAAAGGGTGGCATAACTGTTGTCACAAATGATGAGAACGAGTTGATCCCAACTCGATTGGTTACGGGATGGCGTGTTTGCATTGACTATCGAAAGTTAAATGATGCCATCCGAAAAGACCACTTTCCTCTACCATTTATGGACCAGATGCTTGAGAGATTAGCGGGAAACGAGTACTATTGTTTCCTTGATGGTTTCTCGGGTTACATTCAAATCCCCATTGATCCACAAGATCAAGAAAAAACTACCTTCACGTGCCCCTACGGAACCTTTGCTTATAAATGTATGCCTTTTGGCTTATACAATGCTCCGGGCACATTCCAAAGGTGTATGATGGCCATATTCACCGACATGATCAGTAAAACAATGGAGATCTTCATGGATGACTTCTCGGTCATTGGGGATTCGTTCAAAACATGTCTCTCTAATTTAGAAAACATGCTGAAACGGTGTGAAAACACCAATCTTTGTCTAAATTGGGAAAAGAGTCATTTTATGGTCAAAGAGGGCATTGTCCTCGGCCATAAGATATCAAAGAACGGGATTGAGGTTGACAAAGCTAAAGTTGATTTCATTGCTAAATTACCTCATTCCACTACCGTCAAAGGTATTAGGAGTTTTCTGGGTCATGCCGGTTTCTATCGTAGATTCATACAAGATTTTTCTAAAATCGCCCGGCCTATGACTCATCTCCTTGAAAAGGATGCTCCTTTTATCTTCTCACCCGAGTGCATCGAAGCTTTTGAAACATTAAAGAAAAAGCTTACTGAAGCACCCATTCTAGTTGTCCCCAACTGGGATTTACCCTTTGAGCTCATGTGCGATGCAAGTGATTTTGCTATCGGTGCAGTCCTGGGGCAACGCAAAATGAAACACTTTCAGCCTATCCACTACGCAAGTAAAACCATGACTGAAGCTCAAACTCATTACACCACTACAGAAAAAGAATTATTAGCTGTGGTGTATGCCTTTGAGAAGTTTCGGCCATATTTGATCTTGACGAAATGTGTAGTGTATACGGATCACTCGGCTCTCAAATATCTCTTTGCAAAACAAGATGCAAAGCCGAGATTACTCCGTTGGGTTCTCCTCCTACAAGAATTTGATATCATTATACGTGATAAAAAAGGAGCTGAGAACCTAGCTGCTGATCATCTATCCCGATTAGAGAACCCACACCAAGATGTTTTCGAGAAAAAGGAAATAAATGAAACATTTCCTCTCGAGACACTCAATGCGGTTGCTTTTCGTGGAGACTCTACTACCCCATGGTTTGCTGACTTCGCAAATTACCATGCGGGTAACTTCATAGTGAAAGGGATGTCGACCCAACAAAAGAACAAATTCTTCAAGGATGTTAAACATTACTTCTGGGACGACCCCTACTTATTCAAAATCTGTGCGGATCAAGTCATCCGACGGTGTGTTTATGGACAGGAAGCTATTGACATTCTCAAAGCTTGCCATGCTGGACCCACCGGGGGCCATCATAGTCCAAACTACACCGCCAAAAAGGTGTTTGATTCCGGGTTTTATTGGCCCACAATCTATAAGGATGCCCGTGATCTCATCAAAACTTGTGAAGCTTGTCAGCGTCACGGAAATATTTCACAACGAAATGAAATGCCACAAAATGCTATTCAAGTTTGTGAAATCTTTGATGTCTGGGGCATCGACTTTATGGGGCCATTTCCATCATCTCGAGGAAACAAATACATACTCGTGGCTGTTGACTATTTGTCAAAATGGGTTGAAGCAAAAGCTTTACCCACCAATGATGCCCGAGTTGTTGTAAAATTCCTCAAAGCTCTGTTTGCCCGTTTTGGAACTCCACGTGCTATAATCAGTGATCGTGGTACGCATTTTTGCAATGACAAATTTGATAAAGTCATGCAAAAGTATGGTGTAACTCACCGTCTTTCTACCGCATATCACCCACAAACAAGTGGACAAGTAGAAGTTTCAAATCGTGGTATTAAAAGAATACTGGAAAGGACTGTAGGAGAAAATCGTGCATCCTGGTCGGATAAATTGGATGATGCACTATGGGCCTTCCGTACAGCTTACAAAACACCCATCGGGTGTACGCCTTACAAGCTTGTGTACGGAAAGGCATGTCATCTTCCGATCGAATTAGAGCACAAAGCCTACTAGGCCTTGAAACATGCTAACTTTGACCTCCAAACTGCGGGTGATCACCGTAAAGTTCAAATGAATGAATTAAATGAACTGCGTGATCAAGCATACGAGAACTCTTTGATCTACAAAGAAAAGACAAAGAAGATTCATGACTCTAAAATCAAGAACCGCGTTTTCAACGTTGGTGATCGAGTCCTTCTTTTCAATTCAAGATTGAAGATTTTCTCAGGCAAACTCAAATCCCGTTGGTCTGGTCCATTCACTATTACAAAGGTTTATCCATATGGTACCGTTGAGTTATCTCAAAATGACGGTCCAAATTTTAAAGTGAATGGCCATCGGTTAAAACACTACTTTGGAGAGGACATACCACCCATGGTTGTCCCGGATCTCCAAACTTTCCCCATGAACCAATGAATGCGGGGATCGAGTCAAGCTAGTGACTCGGTGATCAAAAATTCAAGCACACCATATGGGTTTTCACCCATATTTCTGACTTCTTTCTCTTTTCTAACACCCAAGTGTGGGGGAGATGCCCCACATGTTGTATTTATGTACATTTCAAATCTGAAAAAAAAAAAAAAAAAAAAAAACATAAATATATATATATAAAATAATGGCTAGTAGTATTACCTTTTTACGTTCTGAGTGTCGAAATAATAGCCGGTACTTTGAATATTGAGGGCAATATTCAGTTCTAAGTGTGGGGGGGGGGAGGATTCTAGCGAATTTGATCATATATACCATCTAGTACCCCCATTTTGGCCAAAATTAAAAAAAAAAAAAAATCTCACTTAGAACGCAATAAATGGTTATCAGTCCGCCATGTCTAACCCACATAAGGATTGGCTAATCCAGGAGCAAATGGCTCTTGGTAAAGATATATCAAATCCGTTTATGGCTGACAATTTGCCTAAAATTGTATGGTAATCGACTCACCATATCTTTATAAGTGAAGAGTTGGCTAGCCCGCAAGGTTATGGCTTGTGGTAAAGGCATTGGAATACCATAATTGGTAATCAGCTCACCAAAGATAATAATTTTATCTAAGAGTTGGCTAGTCCAAAAGCAAACGGCTTTTGGTAAAGACAAATCAAATCCGTTGACAGCTGATGGTTTGCTTAAAATCATTTGGTTATCATTGTACCAAAGTATCACATACTAAAACATTGGCTACTCCAGAAGTAATGGCTATATGGTAAAGAGTAAAATCCATTAAATTTTCAAAAAGGATTGCTAGGGACTAGCAATAGTTTAGTGTGGGGGATTGACGAGTGTCTAAATACTCATCATTTCTGTCACGTTTAAACTGCAAAAACATTTAAAAACATGCAGATATGCTTCAAAATACAAGAAATATCATTTGATTGTGTTTTTATGTGTTGCAAGTGCAAAATGATTGAAAACAAGTGAAAACAAACAAAGTTTGCATATTTGGCAGTTTCAGTCCCTAAACTTTTAAAAATTGTCAAAAGTAGTCCTTGGTTTTCAAAAATGGAAAATTATATTTTATGGTCCTCGTACTATTGAAACTTGGCATGAATGGTCCTTTGATAAACTTTGAAACAGTTTCACATTCAACCCTTCAAGAATTCAAAAAATACAAAAATGGTCCTTGTGCTTATTTAACAAACCAAACCGGACCCTTTACCTAAATTAAACTAAACCCAGCTACAAACCCCAGCCCAAAACACTACCCCCAGCCCATTTACCCCTTTGTTAATAAAAACCCACAACCCCGGTTTGACCCCAGTCAAACCTTCTTCTCTTTTCCCACAAAACCCGCCAAAGCCAGACACCAATACCACCACCTGGCTACCACCTCATCCCCCCTCCTCAACACTCTACCTAACAAGCCAAAAGCAATTAATGCTTCCCCTCCACCTCCATAAACATCCATCTTTCTTTAATTACTTCAAAACTACCCATACCTGCTTTTGATATTTTGGCGCCAAAAGTCCAAATGGACGTTTATGATGAATTTGACCAATCCAATGGCCAAGATCAAGTAGGAAAGTCTCAGAGATGTCGACAGAGTGCAAGAAGTCTATAAAGAAAGAGAATGAAGCAGCATAGCAAGATATCTAGTGTAATTTTATTTTGCTTATGTCGTTTTTAATGTTTTTTTAATTTCCAGTGTATTTCAAGCTTTCAAACTTTTCAATTAGTGAATTCAGTGTAATATTAACTCTTTTCAGTAATCAATTTCAAGTTTCAGTTTACATTTCACTTTGTGCAATTTTGTACTCAATTTTACAAGTTTACTTCTATGTTGTTGTAGTTGATGATAAGGAATCAAATAGAGCACTTAAGCTCCTAGAAAGCTTCTGAAAGCTTTTAGATACTTTAAAAATTAGTATAGTTATAAAACTCAAAAATACAAAAAAAAAAAAAAAATCACAAAAATTAGATCATAAATAAAAAAATCAATGAAGATGGTGATCACAGCTGGAGCAGGGTAAATTTTGGATGGCCTTGGGTTAGAAGCTTAGTGGTAAGCTATTAGGGTTGTTCTTGGTTCTTGGTTCTGTGTTTTCAGCTGGATTCCATTTGTAAGCTCATATCTAAGTTTTTGGCATTTTACTGTGTATGATCTTATTTACTACTTATCTGTGATTTGTATGCTTATTATGTGTATTTAAGTTGTTTTAGTGCTTAAGATTGCTAGGTTGTTCATTAGAATAAATTTGTTGGTCATTATCTAAATTTTACAGTCAAAAAGTATAATTTGGATTCTTGATAATTTGTTGTTATGCTTTGTGATTCAGTGTTTCTTATAGCTTATTACACCATCTTAAGTCATTAAGATTCAGTCTCATGGTTTAAAACAAGCAAAAGCTTCAGAAATATAAAAATCAGTTTGATAAAGGGTTGTTTGGCTCTAACTGTGTCAACTGTGATTAAGGTAGTTTATGATGTGGTTCTTGTTTGATATATGCCATAATAGTTCATAATACCTCAATTAAACCATAAAAACCAGTACTCATTTGGTAGAAAGTCAAAATAGCCTTTTATCTCTCTCAACTTGCTAACTGTTAGGATTGTGGATTGCAAATTTCATCACAGTTGTTCATAACTTGGTTTTCTAGCTTAATTTAACTTCCTTTCAGCTTAATATAACATAATCAGTAAGTAGAATCAATCCTAAGTTCATATAAGTCAACTTTCATAAAATCTCAAAAAGTCAAAATTTTCATAATTGGTAAAATAGAGCAGTTTTCTAGATCACATGTAGGGTTTAAAATAGATTGGAAATAGACAAATTTTGCTTATTTGTGTTATTTGGTTGCTTGTTTATCTGAATCAAGAAGAAAATTTCATTTTCAAATTGATTTGCTTATTGAAAAGTAGTCTTGAAGTTGCCTGTTTGGCCTTTTACTTCCCCTGTGCACAGTTTTAATAGAATATTTCATAAGCTTGCACAATCTTCAATTGTTAGCTTTAGTTTGTGTGACTTAGTGTTTTGTAAAGCCCTTCTGGCTAGCTTGCTACATGTATGCTTGTTTTTCAGTTATCAGCTTATTTGGACTGCTTATCATGCTTATTTTGTTTTCTCAAAACAAATCTCTATACTGATTCATCAGTATAGTTGAGCTCTTTTCACAAGCTCATCAAAAGCTCTCTGGTACTCTTTAGCTTGTGTATTTTGGCTTCTTGAGAAGCTAACCTATCCAGTTCAAAGGTTCAGAGCTCATCTTTGGCTTTCAAGCTTATTTGATAAGCCTGCAAGTAGCTTTTTGTTTGTCCCATTTTTCAGCATACACTGAGTCATCAGTATATTTGTGGTTTCTTCATAAGCTCTTCATAAGCTCACCAGTGGTTCCCCCAGGGTGAGCTTTGGCTTTTTGGAAAGCCCACCAGCCCAACTCATTATCTCAGTGCTTATTTTGTGCTTTTTAGCTTATTTCATAAGCTCAAATTGCCCTTAAAGTTGACTGCTGAGTTGTTTGGATAGCAGTGTATTTTGGAATTGCTTATTTGCTTATTGTAAGCTTATTAGTGAATTTCATTGTACCAAGTAGCTAATTTCCAGTTACTTAACTAGTTTTAATCTTATTTCTCTTTTGGTTCCAGCTGTGAAGCTTATTTCAAGCTTGTTTGAGCTTGACTCATAAGTTTAAGCTCATAAGCTCATCTGTTAAGCTTTTTAGCTTGCACTCAGCTTATTTTCAAGTTCCAAAGTTTTTGTCTTTATTAAAGTTTGTTATTATCAGTAGTTAAATAGATTTGTAAAAGAAAAACCAAGGAAATCAAAACATAAAAATAGTGATAGCTTCTATTTAAGCCACTTGGCTTATTTTTCAGCTTTTTCAAAAAGCACTTTTCATTTTTATATTTTTTTATCTTCCTGTCACCTTAGAGTATTTATAGAAAAAGTTTCAGATTTTTCTTTGTTTATTTAGTATTTATTAAAAATCAAAATAGTTTTAAAAAAATAATTAATTAGTAATTAATTAATAATAATTAGATAAAAAGTGTAATAAATATATTTTCAGTTTTAAAATAAGTTTTAGGTTATTTTAGATTTATCTAAGTTAAAATTTTAATTTTCTAGGATAATTTCCTATTTTCTTTTAATTTAGTGCATTTTAAATAATTAATAAATAGTTATTAATTAATAATAAATAAATAAAAAGTCTAAAAAAATAATTTTCCTTTTGCAATAATTTTCTTTTATCATTTGGATTCTAAAAATATAATTTTCACCTCCGTGGAATTTATATTGGTCAGAATTCACGTTTTATTTTGTACGTTGACGTTTACTTTAAATTAAACATACGTTTCTAGGTTTTAGACATTTTCTAGTCATTTAATTTCACGTATTTGTTCTTATAACTTGTTTAAGTTATTCCTTAGTTTAAACATTCAAAACCATTTCTTCTGTCAATAACATTTGATCACAAAACGTTTTAAACACAATTTCACACTTCGCTGGGATATAACGACCCGGGAAAACACTATACTCCAGGGAGATCATGCTTAAGTAGTCTGACTTGTTTGACCAATATCCTTGGTTGATTTTAGTTGACTGTTCTGAGCTCATCACTTGCTTCAATCCATAAATGGATCTTTGAAGTTTGCATACACGCTCAGGAAATTGTGGATTCTCAAACCCCTCAGGTTGTGCCATATAGATGTCTTCATCTAGATGACCATTCAGAAAGGCTGTTTTGACATCCATTTGCCAAATCTCATAGTCATAGTAGGCAGCTATGGCTATAAGAATCCTAATAGCTCTAATGTCGGCTACAGGAGAAAAAGTCTCCTCATAGTCAACACCATATGTTTGGGTAAAGCCTTTGGCCATCAAACGAGCTTTGTAGGTGTGTACTTTGCCATCCATGTCAGTCTTCTTTTTGAAGAGCCACTTACACCCAACTACCTTAGCATTGGGTGGAAGGTCTACTTCAATCCAGACTTTATTGTCTTTCATGGATTGCATTTCCCCATCCATGGCTACCTGCCATTTGTCCTTTTCAGGACTATTAATGGCAGCCCTATAACTAGTTGGCTCATCAAGATCCCCTAGCATAGTTTCCTCACACTCTACGTTTAAACATAGACGATTAGGAGCCTTTGTAGATCTTGAAGATCTACGGATGGGTACCACTTCAACTTCAGGTGGAGGACCTAAACTTTCAGGTTCCACAGGAAGTACGTTAGTGTTTTCAGAAGGTGAAGCATCTTCTTGATCTTTTTCAAGATCATATACTCTCCCACTGAATTCTTGAGACAAGAAACCTTCCTCAAGGAATTCACCATATCTAGCCACAATGACTTTATTTTCTGGTGGGAAATAAAAATAGTAACCCCTTGTTTCCTTAGGGTATCCTACAAAGATGCACTTAACAGATCTTTGTTGGAGTTTGTCAGGTGAGTCACGTTTAACAAACGCCTCACAACCCCAGATCTTTAAGTAAGACAAGTTTGGAGCTTTTCCAGTCCATAATTCATATGGAGTCTTATCAACCTTCTTAGTTGGAACCATATTTAATATGCGAACAGCACTTTCAAGAGCATAGTCCCAAAAGGATAAGGGAAGAGTAGTAAGATTGAACATAGATCGTACCATATCTAACAAAGTACGATTTCTCCTTTCAGATACACCATTTTGTTGTGGAGTATAAGGAGAAGTGAGTTGTTGGACAATGCCACACTCAGCTAAGTAATCTTTGAACTCTTGGCTCAAATACTCACCACCACGATCGGATCGAATAGCCTTAATTTTCTTTCCGAGTTGTAACTCTACTTCACTTTTAAACATTTTGAATGTCTCAAAGACTTCATGTTTGTGTTTAAGTAAATAAACACAACCATAACGACTATAGTCATCCGTGAATGTTAGGAAGTAGGTAGCACCGCGTTTTGACACGTGTCTAAGTGGACCACACACGTCAGTGTGTATCAATCCAAGTAGATCCGAAGCCTTCTCCATATTGCTATGGAAAGGTTTCTTTGTCATCTTCCCAGATATGCAAGATTCGCATTTATCAACTGAATCATCATTGATATTTGGTAAAAGCCCATCTCGTAGCAGCTTTTCCATGCGTTTCTTGCCTATGTGAGCAAGGCGACAATGCCATAAATAAGACGACTCCAAGTTAGACTTGGTTCTCTTATTCCCGATGCTATACATAGAATTATTTCTGTTGGAGACATGATCATCCATGTCAATTTCAAACACACCATTTAATGGAATAGCATTAAAGTAAAAAATAGAATTTAAAGAAACAGAAATTCCATTATTAATAAAAGTATGCTTAAAACCAAGATCCAACAATAAAGAAACTGAAACGACACCTCTAACAATAGAAGGTGCGTAATGACAATTGTTCAGTACTAAAATTAAACCAGATGGTAAAACTAGCTCAAAAGTCCCTATGGCTTCTACTGCTGCACGTATTCCATTTCCCACGTACAAGTAGCATTCCCCATAGTTCAGCTTCTTCGCTCCTCTAAGCCCCTGCGATGTATTACAAATGTGAGTACCACATCCTGTATCATAAATCCAGGCATTTTGCTTACGAGGAAAAGAAAATAATTCAACCATAAAAATACCTGATGTGCTGGCGCCCTGCCCAGCCTTGGCATTCTTATTCTTGCGACACTCCTCAAGCAGCAGTGGACAGTCCCTCTTCCAGTGTCCAGGAGTGTTACAGTGGTGACAAGCAGCCGTATCCTTTTTAGGATAATCCTTCTTAGGAGGAGGATTCTGCTTCTTGGGTTTCTGCTGATGGATCACGATCTGTTTTCTTTTGTCAGCTTTCCCTTTGCCCTTCTTGTTCACATTGTGCGGTTTACCGGGCTTACCAACCCTACCACCTTTAATTGCCATCACAGCAGGTGTAGGAGTTTTCTTAGCGAGTCCTTTCTCATGTTCAATGAGCATTGCATGCAAGTCCGAAAAAGTCTTCCCCTTGCAATGCATGTTAAAGTTTTGAACATAACTACCATATAAATCCTCATTAAGGGATCTATTGATGAGCCCAACTTTAACATTTTCCACATACCCGCATCCAAGTGCATCCAGTTGGTCAAGATAACCTTTCATTTCAAGCACATGGTTACTAACGGGTGTTGTTGCTTCCTGCTTACACTTGGCTAAGTTGTCAAGTATTTCATACAATTCAGCCATGGGAGGTTTCTCAAACATGCGTTTGAGTGCCACAATCATATCCATCGGACCATGATTCTCAAACTGTTTAATCAGCGGAGTATCCATCCCCGATAGCATGAGACAAGCTGCTTCATTGTGCTTGTCATAAGCTTCATTGTACTCCCTAAGTACATTATTAGGCGAGTTAGCAGGAGGAACAACTGGGAGAGGCTCGTTAAGACAATCATAACGTTTGGCTATCCTAAGAACAAGTCTTAGATTACGATACCAATCGTTAAAGTTTTTCGTCCCAGTCAGTTTCTCCTTTTCAAGCATCATCTTGAAAGAAGAAGTTATGTTTGGCGAATTTTCGGGTTCGGCCATTTCTACAGAAAAAGTTCAAAAGTTAGTACTTTCGATAATAAAACATTTCAAGAAAATTAAACACCCATTGGTTAAAATAACCATTTAATTTTCACTGAAAACTAGGATCCAAATTGACGTCGTTTCATTACATCAGCTGAGGCTGCTAGCAATGAAAGTACTCAATATGGTACGGGTCAATCCCAATTGCCAATATACAATTGCAATTCCTAGAATCTTGGGACTTACATTATGTTATAAATGTAAGCATGTTTCATCCCCAATTCTTTATGCCTTGACGCCGTTTCATTACATCAGCTGAGGCTGCTAGTAATGAAAGTGCTCAATTAAGTTAACCAATTTAGAAACATGTAAATTTGACGCCGTTTCATCACATCAGCTGAGGCTGCTAGTGATGAAAGTGCTCAATTTACCCCTTTTGACTTCCATTCTTTGAATCATTACATCAGCTGAGGCTGCTAGTAATGATAGAATATGGTCTTAGGCGTTTCTTATGTTAATTGGTCGGCATATACTTAAATTTTAAGGGTATTTATTTATTTACTCCCTCCGTCCCTTTTTAAATGTCCACTTGGACTTTTTTTGGTCTTTATTATTCAACTTTGACCATAAATATTTTTGTTTGTGTTATATAATACTTGATGCAAAATATATGAATGGATTGGGTTTTAAAAGTATTTTCATTGGTATAATTTTCATCAAGTATTATATAACACAAACAAAATTATTTATGGTCAAAGTTGAATAATAAAGACCAAAAAAAGTCCAAGTGGACATTTAAAAAGGGACGGAGGGAGTATTTATTTTTTGATGTGTAATCAAAAAAATATGTACAAAGATGTCATGCATTCATCTTTGTATCATATATTTATCAAAACAATTTCTGTTTACTCATTCGCAGCTTAAATCAACAAAATTTAATTGATGGCGTTGAGAAACTTACAACATTGCCTTAAGATGCTTCGTACTTTTTCATGGTGTACTTGGTAAGTCTATTATTGACGCACAGGCGAGCGGAGGGACAACAGCCACCAAAGCTGGTTAAAACCGCGCCCCTTTCGGATGACAATTTAATGTCAAGCCTCCTTATACCCACTTTCTAGTTTGTCAATAATAGGTCCGCCGCTTCGACCACTTTTGTACAGTCGCATTAATCAATTAAAACTTTAAGATTTAAAGCTTAAAACTTTTATGTAGTAAATTATTAATTGCTAGTCTCGCCGGGGAGCAAATTACCGTGCGAAGCGAACCACTATTGGCACATAAGACTTGGCAATTAAATGGTTTACTAAAAAGGTTTCATAGTTATTAGTCTTATTTATTTTTGTTTGAAAAATTACCCTCTTTTGTTTTTACAATCCATCATAATTATTAAACACAAAAGATCAAGTAATTACAAAAAAAAAATAAAAAAATAAACACATAATAACAAATATATAATCATCAACGATATCATATAGCCACATGCAAACATTTTTTCAATAAATCCTATTATTAATTATATGTGTAATTAACATGTATTTTATTAACAAAACTCCTATTGGTTTTCGAGCTCATTGTGCCCAATGGACCACAGACGCCAAATAGCTTGGCCGCGTAAGTTTTAGTTAATTTAATACCACATTGCACATAATTTATTAATTAATATATTGAGGTCTTCCCCAATTAAAGATTTATTAAACAAAACATGTAGCAACTAATACATACAAATCGAACCATACAACAAACCATGACAAAATATGCAAGATCTTGTCATGGATACCATATTGATCACATAATCATGAAGTCCATATTAATATGTCAATATCTAGTACGTATCTAATTAAATGGTGACATAACATACAGTATTCACAATTTAATCCCTAAAAATATCCATGCATAATCTAGGGTTTCTAACAAGTTTTAAAAAAAAACTTAACCCTAAAAAAATAATAGTGGATCGATCCACATATTCAAAAAATTAGGGTTTCTAATAAAAACCCTAGAATAAAAAGCATGTATCTAATCAAGATCCAATTTTTAGTTTTTAGTAATTAATTACATAGTTCTAAACGAGGCTCATGAGGCCACTGTTGGAATATATGAATCATAAAAACTATAAACATATACAAACATCAAAGAACACGCAGCGGAAGATCTACAAGAACTAGTAATTAATTAAAACTAAATAGACACGTACCTTTTTGCAATCACCAAGAACAAGTATGAACCCTAATAAAATATAGGGTATGTCGATCCAATATTAGGGAAAAACACTAGTTAAAATAAACTAGTCACTCGTTCTTGTACACACGTAATGGTTAGCGTTCCAATAGGAAAAGCTAGGTTCAAGATCACTAACAACCAAACACTTTAATGCTATTAGCTCAAGCCGAATTTCCTAGTGGAAATAAAAAGAGTCGACTAGCTTCTAGCAAGAGGGAGAAAGAAGAGAAGTTTGGCAAGATTAGGGATACAAGAATTAGGTGAAAACCAAATACAATGAATTGTATTTATAGGCTAACCCTAAACTCTCCAAACTTGCTCCCCACTCCTCTTAGAACCGGCCCCCTAGCCCAAGGCTAGTTTTTAGCCGACCCAACCCACACACATGGGTTCTAGATCCTTCTTTTCATATTTAGTCCTTTAACGGTCGTTATCTCTAACTCCGTTAAGTACTAACTGTCGTTAAGTGTTTTGTTCGTGAAATGAATAAATATAAATATAAAATATATTTAATTCATTCATTCTATTGAAACTCTCACGTATTGTGTGCAATCCCGAGTCTCAGGTTCGAAACCGGACATAAACATATTAAATTTAATCCATAAACTCTAACATATATATCACACATCTCGATCAATAAATGTGTTTTTGTTAAAAGTAGCAGTAACACTCAGCAGTAGCTTTTACTAGTAGCTTTTTGCTCATTGTTCTTAAACAAGCATTTGAGAATTAGCCTTTCTAAAAAATAGCCACATTTTACCGCTCTTTTGTCAAACGACCGCTAGAACTCAATACGCTCATTGCTTACCGCTCACCGCTCCGCGCCATTCATACCTTAAGAAACAAGTGACTAACAATTCTTATCATTTAAAAAAAAGGAAAGGAAAAAAAAAAAAAAAAAATCACGTTCATACATCACAAAAAGTATGTCTTGTGTACATACTTTAGTAGACAATATAATTTACTGCGTTCCAAGTTCCAACATAATATTACTAACACTCAAGTGGGTAACAAATCAAAATACATTTTACAACACGATACAATAAATGATTTATTGTATAAACCTTTTATAGGAAGTAAATATACACACATTTTGGTCAATGGATTTGTATAAATCTTAAAGAGGTAATTGTACATACTCAAATCAGGCCTTTCAAAGCGTTGTCACGTTAAACATCTGCCGTTCAAAAAAAAAAAAAAAAAAGCGTTGTCACGTTAAACATTTTTTTCTTTTTTTTCTTTTTTATTTTTTTTCTTTTTATTTATTTATAGGAACGAAACAAAGTTGAGAATCACAACTCAAACTAACTAATTAGTCGTCAAATTGGTCACATCTCAAGTGATCTTGAGTTCTTGAATAAGGAGGCGTACTTTAAGGATTTAATGAATTTTATTTTTCTAGGACATATTTGACACACAATATTACTAATAAATTATTATTTTTCTCTCAAAAATAAGTTATCTACAATATATATTTTGTTTGACTGAAGAGCTAATAAGAGCTTCTTAAAAGAAATACTTCATAATCACTTAAAAATAAAATGTTACTTCATGTAATATATCACTCGAGCATTAGTCCAATTGGTGGAGCTCTCATGTTTGAGTTAATTGACCCGGGTTCGAGTCCCATCCTTGCCATGTGCTTCAGATAGGTACCCGCTTTCGCAAAACCTATGGGCACACTGGAGAGACTTTGTGGAATAAGAGATCGGGGGTCGAGTCTCGGCTCATCTCACTCCAGGTGGTGCTCCTCTATGTCACGAGAGTTGCCAGAGTTATTCATTGTGGAGTGAACAATGGATGGTGCCAAAAGGCATCCGGGATTATGGTGTTCTCGCCAATCTACACCTTTTGTGGAATAAAGAGAAAACACGTTTACTTAAAATTACCGAATAAATGAGTTTTTTTTAGACTAAAATACCTAATTACAATTTATTAAATATTTAATTATACTTAATTACAATTTATATAGATAAATTTATTCACTCCATTTACCCCACACTCATACATGCATAAACAAATACGCACACACAAATTAACATTATTATACATCATCGCCGCTATACGTGGTAATCGTCTAATAAACTAAAGTGGTGTTTGAAATAACTTAATTTTCTCGATCAGTAAAAAATAATAATAATAATAATAATAATAATAATAATAATAATAATAATAATAATAATAATAATAATTAATTAATTAAGTAATTAATTCATGGAGTCATATAAAAGTTGTACGTAATGTTTGTGCAGATGTTTATATAATTTTTATCAAGGTTGCGTCAATGTTTGTAATATAAGTTTTATATACTCAGCTATATGTAATGTATTAGGTTGTTTATTTTATTTTATTTTTTATTTTGTTCAATAAGTTTGTAATCTGTGTTTGTTATCATGGGATGAAGATTGTTGGTGACGTTATTTCATCGCTTTGTTGGTGGAGATGGTTGAATACTTGTTATCAAGATTGCGTCGGATGTTGTTTGTTGCTTTTTGAGAAGATTATAGCCGTTTTTTTTTTTTTTTTTTTTTTTTTTTTTTTTTTTAATGTTTGTAATATAAGTTTTATATAATTAGTTACATGTAATGTATTGGAATTATTTTAGTTGATTTGTGCTTGATGTTTCATAATAGAATATTGGTCTTAGATGACCCATTTATGACGGTAAGTTTTGTAACTCAACTTATTTATGACAGTAAAGTGTTGCACAATGGGATTCCAGCGCCTCAAATATTGGTGCAATGGGTCGGCGGGTCACCGAAGGAAGCTACTTGGGAATGGTTATCCGACTTTCAAGCGGCGTATCCTTCTTATAGCCTTGAGGACAAGGTGGTTTCCGAAGGGGAGGGAATTGTTACGGCCGCGGTTCAAGGACTAGGACGAGGCAAAAGGGTCAAGGCTGCTCCGGTTTGGCACAAGGAATGCGTGATGGGCTAGGAGATAACCATGTTAGTTTTATAGACATAAAATAGTAGTCGTGTGTTAGGATCGAACTCGAGATCACGGGATTGCACACATTACGTATGAGAACTAATTATTAATGATTAAATATAAAATGTTATATTTATTTATTAATTATCACAAATGAGATAACGGACGTTAGTATTTAACGGAAGTGACTAACGGTCGTTAAAATAAAATAAGGAAAGGACTATAGTGTAAATTAGTAGCCAAGAAAGATCCGGAATCACCTCCACAAAGAGGGTGCCAATCGGTTTAGGGATGGGTTTCCTAATCCATCTCTAACTTGGGCTCTAAGCTATTGTACTATATAAACAAACCCAAGGTTTTAGTTTTTGGTTACCTCTTGTGCACTAACTAAACCTAAAGTTTTTCCTCTCCTCTTTGTTTACTCTAGTCGATCGGATCATCCCTTCTAAAAGGGTGAACCGATTTTTGTAAAACAAAAACAAGTTTTGGTTTTTACTTTGTGATTAAATAACTTGCATATTGTTAGTTCGGTTTAGTGCGTGTGTACAAGAACGTGGTATAATCACATCATTGATTATATCTTGGATTGAATTGCAAAACTTGGTAAGGGGCAATTCTTATAATCCTAATAACCCTAATTAGGGTTCTTCATTCATATTGCTCAATTGATTCTTGTTCGGGCTAGAATCACTAAGGTATGTTTACTTTATGTTTGGTTAATTATTATGTGTTATATGTATTCTATACGCTTCCGCATTATGTGTTCTTTGATTATGGTTTACATATATGATAGTCATGATATTATAATTCCAACAGTGGCATCAGAGCCAGGTTATAACATGTAATTAATGACCGAAACCACATAAAAAATCAAAACTTGTTTGGATTATACACATGTTTAGATAAATTCGATTAGGGTTTTTATTTTCCAACTCAAACCCTAATTTTTTTTAATAAATGTCGATTTGGTTTTTTTGTTTATTTAAGGTTTGTGTTTTGGTTAATTAATTTGATTAGAAACCCTAGGTTTATAACATGTTTATGTGTAGTAAAGTGATCCTGTGCAATATGCTAATTGTTAGGTAGAATCCATGCAAACGTGCATGTTTGGCATGGATTCTTGAATGTTTTATTTGTTTTCACATGTAAGTTAATTAATAGATGTCGAATTGGGGAAGACTCCAATTATATTAAGTAATCAATTATGTGCAACGTGGTTTAATTTTTATTAAGACTTACGCAACCAAACTTGTTTGGTGTATGTGGTCCATTGGGTACAATGAGCTCGAAAACCAATGGGAGTCTTAATTTAAATTAGACATAATTAAAACCTAGATTGATTATTAATAGGGTATTGAATTAATTTGCATGTGGCTACATGTTTTTCATAATTAATTGTTAAGATTATGTGTTATTATATATTTAGTTGTTGTTGTTTTTTTTATGTTAAAATTACTTGTTTGTTTAATTGTAAAGACATGTTTAAGCAAAGGGTATTTTTAAATAAAAGTAAAATGGACTAAATAATGGTGAAACATAAGTAATAAATTATGAATCTTGCAAAGTCTTATGTGCCGATAGTGGTTCGCTTCGCACGGTCATTTGCTCCCAGGCGAGACTAGCAAGATTATACTTTATTACATAATTTTATAAGACTTAGAATCATAAAAGTTTAATTGATTGATGTAACTGTACAAATGGTCGAAGCGGCGGACCTAATTTGACAAACTATAAAGTGGGTATAAGGAGGCTTGACATTAAATTGTCATCCGAAAGGGGCGCGTTTTTAATTAGCTTCGGCGGACGTTTGCCCCTCCGCTCGCCTGTGCGTCAATTAGAATTACCAAGTACACCATTATATGTACGAAGCATCTTAAGGCAAAATTGTAAGTTACTCAACGCCTCATATTAAAACTTTGATGATTTAACTCTTAGCTTAAAAATTGATAAAAAGGTTTTGAAAAATTTTATGATACGAAGATGTATGCATGCCTCTTCGTACATATTTTGATTGTCACATCAAAATTTATTACCCTTTAAAATTAAGTCTATGCCATCTAGTTAAAGAACACTTGAAGTTGTTATTTGGTCATGTGAGAGCTTGGACTAAATTTCAATGGAAAGGTAAATTGCATAATCTCATTGCTAGCAGATCAACTGATGTGATGGGATTATGGCAATTTGCAGTTTTTTATTTAGACGACTTAAATTGAGTTAAGTGAGAGCTTGAACTCAAGGCATAAGATGGGGATAAAACATGCTTATGTTGGAAATTGTTTGCCAATATAAATCCCATTGATCTAGGAATTGGAAAATTGTTTGCCAATTATTGTACGACAGATTACCTTATTATATACTTTCATTACTAGCAGATCAACTGATGTAATGAAACTATGATAATTTGGATCCTAGTTTTCAAGAAAGTACTATGGTTATATGAATATTTCCTTGGGTATTTTATTTTCTTGAAATTGTGTATTATCGAAAATACTAATTTGAACTTTCTTTATCTGTAGAATGGCTCAAAACAATAACACCAATATGAGTTCCGCGTTCAAGGCTTTCTTTGAACGGGAAAAATTGACTGGCACACAGAACTTCAATGATTGGTTTCGTTCTCTGAGGATTGTCCTGCGAGTGCTTGACCAACTTGACTATCTGTACAAGCCTTGTTCTGCTGAACCAGCTGCAGATGCTTCTGATGAAGTAAAAGCAGCATGGAAAACTGAGTATAAAGCACACAATGATGTGGCTTGTTTGATGTTGGGAGGAATGACACCTGCTCTCACAAAGCAGTTTGAGAATTACTTTCCCATGGACATGCTAAATGAACTCAGGAAATTGTTTGAAAAACCAACTAATGTTGAGATCTATGATTTAATGGAATCTTTGCATGGTTGCAAACAGGCAGAAGGTGAACCCGTGGGTGCTTATGTACTGAAAATGAAAGGTTACATGGATCAGTTACAAGCACTAGGCAAAATCTATGAACAAGATATAGCCATCAACTTAATCAATAGATCCCTTTCAAAGGAATTTAGTGGTTTTGTTCGTAACTTCAATATGCATTGCGTGGGGAAGACAGTTTCTGATTTGCACGCATTGCTTATTGATTACGAAAAGGGTTTACCACCAAGGACTACTCCTACGCCCCAGGTACTAGCTATTCAAAAGGGTAGGATTAACAAGCCAAGTACGAGCAAGAAGGGCAAGGGTAAGGCTAAGGCTGATAAGGGTAAGCAAGTTATGGCTTATCAACCTTCACCTCCGCCCAAGAAAAACCCTTCTAAGCAGAAGGATAACTCCAAGAAGGACCAGGCTTGCCACTACTGTCATGTAGTGGGTCACTGGAAGAGGAACTGCCCTCTTTACATCCAAGAGTTGCGGGAGAGTAAGAACAAGAAGACTGGGCACTCGGGCGCCAGCACTTCAGGTACTTTACTCATGATTGAATTATTTACTCTAAATCATAAAATTAATTCCTGGGTATATGATACTGGATGCGGTATTAACATTTGTAATACGCTACAGGGGTTTAGAGTGGAAAGGAAGCTTGCCTATGGGGAGCAATATCTGCATGTGGGAAATGGAGAACCTGCAGCTGTTGAAGCCATAGGAACGTTTAATTTAGTTTTGCCTTCGGGCTTAGTACTGTTATTGAACAATTGTCATTATGCACCTTCAATTGTTAGGGGTGTAGTTTCCTTTTCATGTTTATTGGATCTTGGTTTTAATCACGTTATTAGTGGCAATGAAATTTCAGTTTCTTTAAATGATGTTTTTTATTTTAATGCAATTGCTGTTAATGGTGTGTTTGAAATTGATATGAATGATCATATGTCCAATAATAATTCAATGTATAGCATTAGTAAGAGAATTAAGTCTGACTTGAATTCATCTTACCTTTGGCACTGTAGACTTGCCCATATAGGCAAGACTCGCATGAAAAAGCTGCAACTTGATGGGCTTTTGAAAAATGTCAATGATGAATCATATGACAAGTGTGAGTCTTGTATTTCTGGGAAGATGACGAAGAAACCTTTTCATAGCAATATGGAAAGGGCTTCAGATCTACTTGGTTTAATACATACTGATGTGTGCGGACCACTTAGACATGTGTCAAGGAAAGGTGCTAGCTACTTCTTAACCTTCACAGATGATTTCAGCCGTTATGGTTATGTTTATTTACTTAAACATAAACATGAGGTGTTTGAAACATTTAAGGTTTTTAAAGCAGAAGTAGAATTGCAACTAGGAAAGAAGATTAAAGCTCTTCGATCCGATAGGGGTGGTGAATATTTAAGCCAAGAGTTTAAAGATTACCTAGCTGAGAATGGAATTGTCCAGAATCTCACATCTCCATATACACCACAACAAAATGGTGTATCTGAGAGAAGGAATCGTACATTGCTGGATATGGTACGATCAATGTTTAATCTTACAACTCTTCCATTATCCTTTTGGGATTATGCCTTAGAATCTGCGGTTCGTATTTTGAATATGGTTCCCACTAAGAAGGTAGATAAGACACCATATGAAATATGGAGTGGAAAGGTTCCGAATTTGTCTTATTTAAAGGTCTGGGGTTGCGAGGCGTATATAAGACGTGACTCAGCAGATAAACTCCAACAGAGATCTGTGAAATGTATCTTTGTAGGATACCCAAAGGAAACAATGGGTTACTACTTTTACTATCCTCCTGAAAACAAGGTAATTGTTGCAAGATATGGAGACTTTTTAGAAAAGGAACTTATATCTTAAGAATTCAGTGGGAGAGTATATGATCTGGAAGATGATCATATAGATACATTACCTTCTGAAAATACTAGCTCACTTCCTGTGGAACCTGAAAGTCTGGGTCCTCCACCTGAAGTTGAAAGTGTTCCCATTCGCAAGTCTTCATGACATGTGAAAGCACCTGAACGTCTATGTCTTAACATGGAAGTTGAGGAAACTATATTAGGGGATTTTAATGAACCTCCTAATTATAGGGCTGCCATTGAGAGTCCTGAAAAGGACAAATGGGTAGTTGCTATGAATGGGAAAATGCAATCCATGAAAGATAACAATGTCTGGATTGGAGTAGACCTTCCTCCTAATGCCAAGGTAGTTGGGAGTAAGTGGCTCTTCAAGAAGAAAACTGACATGGATGGCAATGTACACACCTATAAAGCCCGTTTAGTAGCTAAAGGCTTTACTCAAACGTTTGGTGTTGACTATGAGGAGACCTTTTCTCCTGTAGCTGACATTAGGGCTATTAGGATTCTCATAGCCATAGCAGCATACTATGACTATGAGATTTGGCAAATGGATGTCAAAACTGCCTTCCTGAATGGTCGCCTAGATGAAGACATCTATATGGTGCAGCCTGAAGGGTTTGTAAATCTAAAATTTCTAAATCGTGTATGAAAACTTCAAAGATCCATTTATGGATTGAAGCAAGCATCACGACAATGGAATAAAAGATTTGATGAGGAAATCAAAAGGTATGGATTTACTCAGAATCATGATGAGCCATGTGTATATCACAAAGCTAGTGGGAGTAATGCAATTTTCCTTATTCTATATGTTGATGACATATTGATCATGGGAAAAGACATTCCAAGTTTGCAAAAGGTTAAGACATATCTTGGGAAGTGCTTTTCTATGAAGGATTTGGGAGAAGCTGCGTATATTATGGGAATCAAGATCTATAGAGATAGATCAAGGCGGTTAATCGGACTAAGTCAAAGTGCTTACATTGACAAGATATTGAAGAGATTCAATATGCAAAATTCCAAGAAGGGATATTTGCCAATGGAAGTGAAACATGGCTTGAGTAGTGAGGATTGTGCTTCAACACCTGCAGAGGTGGCACGCATGAGTAAGGTTCCTTATGCTTCGGCTATAGGATCTATTATGTATGCGGTGAGATGCACAAGGCCAGATGTGGCGTTTCCTCAAAATATTGTCAGTCAATTTCAACAGAATCCAGGTGATAAACATTGGATTGCTGTTAAACATATTCTGAAGTATCTTAGGAATACGAAAGATATGTTTCTTGTGTATGGTGGAAATCCAGCTACAGAACTTGATGTTACGGGTTTCTGTGATGCGTCCTGGCAATGTGACAAAGATGAAGCGAAGTCTCAGACGGGCTATGTCTTTGTTATCAATGGAGGAGCAGTTGACTGGAAGAGCAAGAAGCAGAGTACAGTTGCGATGTCTGCGACAGAGGCCGAATACATAGCTGCTTCGGAAGCTGCAATGGAGGCAGTCTGGATTAGGAAATTCATTTCAGGGCTTGGTGTTATGCCTTCAATTGAATCGCCTATTAATATGTATTGCGACAATTCTGCTGCAATCATATTTGCCAATGAGCCTGGAGTCATGAAGGGCACCAGACATTTTCTACGGAAGTATCACTATGTTCGGGAACGAGTCCGCGAAGGTGAAATAAATCTCTTGAAGGTTCACACAGATGATAACTTAGCTGATCCATTCACTAAGGCTTTAGCTAAAGAAAAGCTTACTGAATTGTCAAATGGAATTGGACTTAAATTAGCTAGTAGTTTCATGCATGACTGTGTTTAGTATTTGGATAAAGGATTGTAAAACATTTATTATTTATTAATGAAATGAAATAGTGGTTATGTTTATATTCATTATTTAATATTGTTGTCCTATTTTTGCATGTTTTAATCTATGAATAATTTAGTTATTCTAAATGTCCGTTGTCGGTTAATGATATGGGAATATCATTATGTTAAGACAAATATGAGTTTTGGTATAATATACTTGAAAGTATATTGATGCGTTGGCATACCAAATTCACATGATATTCGATGAATTGAATATAGGACTTATCCCAACTACATGATATTACTTGTGGATATTTCTAAGTAAATCATGAATAGTTATCCTCAGACTTGAGATACCAGATAACTGTTGTGAATGTAGTGCATTCTGTGGAACAATTTAACGCTATACGTAACTGGTAGTCATAAGGATTGTTTTCGGAATTGTTGCAAAGTTCATAGGTTATGCTTGTAGTCAAGATAGAATTTGTTCCTCCAAATTATATTTTGGAGTTTAATACTGCTGGGCCCCTCGTAGGGTTGACAAGATGTTTGCATGGCCGTGCCCAAGATCTTTCCTGAATACGTTCAGAAGATTTGGTGATCTTGCTCAATCATAAACAACGAGAAACATAATTTTGAATTAAAGATAATATCCATATCTTTATTCAATGTGGTATTAGTAACAAAAGGATAATAATAATGATGAATCATTAAAGGTTTTTCCAGGAGACCTACTCGAGTTGTACTAGAGGCATCGGCGTGTTGCAAGACGCTAACCGATGTGATCACAACTATTATGATTTATGTCTAAGTGGGAGCTGTTAGTTTTATAGACATAAAATAGTAGTCGTGTGTTAGGATCGAACTCGAGATCACGGGATTGCACACATTACGTATGAGAACTAATTATTAATGATTAAATATAAAATGTTATATTTATTTATTAATTATCACAAATGAGATAACGGACGTTAGTATTTAACGGAAGTGACTAACGGTCGTTAAAATAAAATAAGGAAAGGACTATAGTGTAAATTAGTAGCCAAGAAAGATCCGGAATCACCTCCACAAAGAGGGTGCCGATCGGTTTAGGGATGGGTTTCCTAATCCACCTCTAACTTGGACTCTAAGCTATTGCACTATATAAACAAACCCAAGGTTTTAGTTTTTGGTTACCTCTTGTGCACCAACTAAACCTAAAGTTTTTCCTCTCCTCTTTGTTTACTCTAGTCGATCGGATCATCCCTTCTAAAAGGGTGAACCGATTTTTGTAAAACAAAAACAAGTTTTGGTTTTTACTTTGTGATTAAATAACTTGCATATTGTTAGTTCGGTTTAGTGCGTGTGTACAAGAACGTGGTATAATCACATCATTGATTATATCTTGGATTGAATTGCAAAACTTGGTAAGGGGCAATTCTTATAATCCTAATAACCCTAATTAGGGTTCTTCATTCATATTGCTCAATTGATTCTTGTTCGGGCTAGAATCACTAAGGTATGTTTACTTTATGTTTGGTTAATTATTATGTGTTATATGTATTCTATACGCTTCCGCATTATGTGTTCTTTGATCATGGTTTACATATATGATTGTCATGATATTATAATTCCAAGATAACCATCATGCTTATATATTGTTTAGGATATGTGTTCGAGTCGTGTTAAGATAAGTATTCATCTTTGTTTAGGATTATCTCATAAATAGTATTTAAACTCATTCTTATGAATGAAAGTCATTAAGTTCTTTTGGTCGATAATCCTCTTGTTCTTCTTCTCTTTTCTTAAGGAGCTCACAAACTTTATAAGTGGTGCTACGTATCACTAGCTAATGAAGCTGATGCATCGTCAACTAATGACGCTCGATGGCCTCGTCGATACCTAACAAAAGTACGATATTATTGCATTATTTATAAATATTTGTATTAACTTTGTAAGGTTTATGTTTATTGTATACTTATTTACAAAACAGATGTTTATCATTAGTTGAGTGGGTAGGAGGTCACTGGGGCATGCATCAAGTTCTTCAAGTGCCAAAAGAATGTGTACCGCAAGTCAAATGGATAAAATCGAGTCAGCATACACAAATGTAGTCAATCAGATACGAGCCGCTAACATTAACATTATTGTGCCTCCACCGATTTATTGGCGTCAGTTTCTGGATGACGAAGAGAATGAAAAAGACGACAGAAGTGATCGAGTAGGGATGTGTTCTGAACAATGTACTATTTTCTTTGAACTTGATTGTATTTAAGTCAAATGGATCAAAACTAGAAACACATACACACTGGTTAGGATTGTTTTATAATAAGTAACTTAGAATAAGGTTAGTACAGTTCCCTCATGATTACGTCCAACCCCGTTTTACCATTACTAGGCATGCGTGCGGCATCACAATTAAATTTAGTGACTCCTGGTGTGGGAATGATCACGTACATCATGGTCTCATATGCGCGCATGACTATTATCAATGATAGTGATGGCATTTAAATTCGTACAGTTTCTTTTAACTTATCTACCACAATTTGTTACTGAATTTTGTATAAAACAAATAAACAATCAATAATAATGTGATTTATGGTCAGAACCGAAATAGCATATACTTTAAAAGCACACCAGTAAGTGACTAAATTTCAGTGTTACAACATAAAACCTTTTAGAGCTTTTCATTAAATGCTAATGCTGATCATCTTGACAAAGTAATCTTAAAGTCACGGTTTGAGATATTCTTGTAGGTCTCTTCAGCAATGACCTCAGCATGGTCTGGTAACACGCTATTAACGAGTAAAGAAGAGCCTATGGCCTCTTTGATGTATGCTTCCTGGGATTGCAGAACTCGGGCAGAAACTGACGTTTTGTGATCCAGTGAACTGAAATAAACCTCCACTGAATCAGTGGGTTCCAGTGCAGACTCCTTTTTTAGCTTTTGGACACGGTTTACAACCTCACGAGCAAAACCAGCTTCGAGCAAAGAGTCATCAGCTCGCAAATCCATTATAACCAAAACATCACCATTGCTAGATGCATCCATTTGCCCTTCTGTCATACCATCAGGGTGTTTAAATCCATGTACAATCTTTAAATCAGTAAGCTTCAAACAGTGACCAGCAATGGTAATTTCCCCTGCTTCCACAAAAGACAAAATGTCTTCTTGTGACATTGCCTTTATTGCATCCGCAACTACTTTCATCGATTTTCCTAGTCTTTTACCCAACACACTGAAATCAGGTTCAGCACGTAAAGTAGCATACTTTAAAAGATCATTGCAGGGCACGACAGACTTGACATTAAGCTCCTCTAATACGTACTCTCTCAGTTTGCCAGCAATCTCGTGAAGGAACTCAGCATTTGGATGTACAACAATAATCTCCCTGAGTGGTGTTTTCAGAGGTTTGTTATGACGGTCACGAAGATTACGCGCAAGATCAATGATTTTCATCATTTCATTAACACTTTCTTCAATACGACTTCCGCTCTGTCTTTCTATTTCAGGGAAACTGCAAAAGTGAATGCTTTCCTCTGATCCACTGGATACTTTCCGCAAGTTTTTATAAAGCTTCTCAGTGAAAAATGGTGTGAATGGGGCCATCACTTTACAAAGAGTTAGAAGTACATGGTAGAGAGTCGAGAGTGCAGTTCTCCAGTCTTCTTCTCCAGTGCGGCCTTTGAGTCTTCTTCGGTTAAACCGTACATATATATTTGTTAGATTGTCGATGAACTTCAAGAGATAAGGAACGACCGTATAAAGTCGATAAGCATCCATTTCCTGTCTAACAAAATGAACCAGACTCGAAGTGGCTGAGTTGATCCACTGATCAAGAACATTAGCTGACTTATGAAGAGTGTCTCGATCAAGAGGAACAAATGTCGTAAGTCTCATTGCATTTTGAACCAAAAATCTATAAGCATTGTACCATGGTAAAAATACAGATTTTACAACATCCTCGACTCCTTTCTCTTTAAAACGTAAAGGTTCAGCACGCACTACTGGTGAATTTATAAGGTACAACCGTAGGGCATCCGCCCCATATTTATCAATAACGTCCATAGGATCAGGATAGTTCTTCTTACTTTTACTCATCTTTTTACCATCCTTGTCCAATACAAGACCATTGCATATGAGATTCCTAAATGCCGGTTTTCCAAATAGCGCTGTAGACAGTACCATAAGAGTGTAAAACCTGTACACGAATTTACAATATTCGGAAATTTATAAGTGAGCTTGATAATAACAAAAAAGATTAACTTTCGGTTAAATTAGATAGGACGGAAGTAAACAAACCATCCACGTGTCTGATCTAAACCTTCGGCAACAAAGTTTCCAGGAAAGTTATCATCGAATAGTTCTTTATTCTCAAATGGGTAGTGAATATACGCATAAGGCATGGAACCACTCTCAAACCAGCAATCAAATATCTGAAATAGTGCAACAGATTTTCATCAATCTGAATTACGAATATGAAAAAGTATATAACAGACCGAAATGGTTGCACAGGGAAAAAGAATCCAAAATATGATTTTCTTACATGTTCCACACGGTGAAGAACACCGAACTCTGGACCACGTTTGCTGGGAATCGTGATATGATCGATTTTGTGGCGATGCAGGTCAGTGACCTGTGAGAAAGTATTCATTAGACCCTCTATATATGCATCGTTCAAATCATATATGATCTGTAAGGTCGAGTAAGAAAAGACAAACAACAAACCTTCTCTCCTGATAGCCTTTCGAGTTCTTCAGCAGAACCAATAACTTCGATATCCTTTCCATCGTCACTAATCCAGATAGGAAGAGGAGTGCCCCAAAACCTACTTCTACTAATGGCCCAATCTCTTGCATTTTCAAGCCAATTCTGAAACCTCTTTTCCTTCACAAAATCAGGAACCCATGTAGTTTGCTCATTGTTCGCTAACAATTGATCTTTTAGCTTCTCTACTGCAACAAACCAGCTGGGCATTGCTCTGTTGATGATAGGAGTATCCGATCTCGGACAGAAGTGATGCAAGGACGTAGAGTATCCTAACTTTACAAGCCTACGTACCTCCTTCACTGCTTGAATAATATCCTTTTCAGCATCTATGACGTAACAACCACTGAATCTAGTAATTCGCTCTGTAAAGCAGCCATCGTCATCAACTGGCACGACCAGATTTTCCCCCTCCTCAATTATGTGATTTTTAAGACAAACACGATAGTCATCTTCATCCAATGCTGGAGCTAAATGCGCGATTCCAGTTTTGTTCTTAGAAGTTACGACATGATCTGCAACGACTCTGAAAGCATCTTTGAAATCGTTGAAGTATTCAAATAATGGCTCGTAACTGCAATAGAGTATTTTACATGATTAATTAATCAATAAACAATAGAACATATCAAGTAAAAGCACCCTAATTAAATACTCACTTTATACCCACAAGTGAAGATCCCGGAAATTTCTCCAAAACTTCATAAGCATCTGCGGCGTTTTTAGCTTTTCCAACAGTAGATCCATTAGGTGTACTTCCTTCTTTTGGCATTTCTGTTGGAAGTTCTGATAGTCGAGATTCGGCAACTACATAGATTTTACCATTGGACTTGCTCTTAACCTTCACATATACAAAATTGGAGTCGACACAAAGTGCAAGATTATTAGGGAGGGTCCACGGTTTGGTTGTCCAAGCAACAAACGCAGTACCGTCTTTATCATCAGCAATCGGAAAAGTCACCATTATTTCAGGACGAGACACTTCCTGCTCAACATCAAAGGGGACACATACACATTATATAACAAATATACACAGTGAAAAAGAGACTTATGTAGTTCAAGTATTGGGGGAACCAAACCATTAGATATATAGCACCACCATACAAGAATAGCTAGGTCGAAAACAAAAGTATTAAGCAAGTTCCAGCCCAAATGACAAACAAGAAGCTTTCATCTCTTACCTTATCGTTTTCTTTTGCCTCGAAATTGGACAGCGGAGTCTTGCATCCAGTGCTGTATGGCATCACCTGTGAAACAAAATGCAACACCACAAACAAAATATATGTGTAAGATTATCCTTCTTTTGCTGATAGTTCTACTCAAGAACATATACAACTTAAAGTATAAATGCATATTAGTTTAGTGCCAAAATTCACGTAAGCCTTTAAGAATGTTTCGATTTAACTATGATCTGGATATGTAATTCAACTTTTATAAGTTAAGTAACCTAGCTAGACACAACATTAGAGAAACCTAAGTGAACAAAAACGCGCGCAGAGTTGAGTAACTATTAACTCTAAATTCCTGTCATAAACTTAAAACAATGCATGAATCATAAAGTATAAAAACGAACCTTAAATCCTTTATAAACATAACCTTTCTCATACAACTCCGCAAACACCCACCACACACTCTCCATGTACTTCATATCCATCGTCTTATACCCGTTATCGAAATCGATCCATCTTCCACATCTCTTAACCACCTTCTCCCACTCACCAACATATCGAGTAACAATGCCTCTACACTCTTCATTATAAACATCAATCCCCATATTCGTCACATCTTCTCTAAGCTTAACCTTAAACTTCTTATCAATCTCATGCTCCACAGGCAGGCCATGACAATCCCAACCAAAGCGACGTGTGACGTGGTGTCCCGTGGCGGTTTGGTAGCGCGTGACAATGTCCTTGATTGTTCCAGCAAGGATGTGGCCGTAGTGTGGGAGGCCTGTTGCGAATGGTGGACCGTCGTAGAAAATGTATTCTGGGAGGTGTTTAGTTCTTTCGAGCTGTTGTTCGAAAACTTTATCATCAGTCCACCATGTTAAGATTGATTGTTCTTCTTTCGGGAACGATAAATCTTTGCCTTCACAGACTTCTTCCATTGTTGCATGCATGCATGGGATTCGATCAAAAAGGGTTTTGGTTGAAAAAGATGAGGCCTTGTATGTAAAGAACGGTTGTACGTATTGGATTATATATAAGTAAGTAGCTTAACGTGCAAGACAAGTAATATACTCCCCGGCCCGGCCCGTCCCATGTATTTATGTTCAATGTTTCCTTTTTAATTTGTCCTTTATTAATTGTCCATTACAAAAATATAATTAAAGAATTTAGATGAATCCTCATTTGAGGTTATTACAAACTTAAAAAAAAAATCATAAATCGAGTAAAGAAAAAAAAAAGTAAAATTGTCATTATGCAGAGTAAAAAAAAAAAAAAGAAAACCGTGATGATTTTGATTTTCTTAAATATATATCTAATCATTAAAATTTATTATAGGACAAAAAAAGCAATTAAAAGTCATATTTACGTATTTACTAGTTTAGTCATAGAGCCAATGATGATCAGCCCAGCTGGTTAGAGGCACTCCCGGTTTTACCCAAGGTCTTGAGTTCGATCCTTAGGGATGGCAAGCCTTGGGGTTTTTCTCTCCGAATACTTGTAACGGCCCATGGTCAACATCTCGTTGTCTAGGGTACGTGCAAGGCTTCACTATTATTCAGTGAGGTTTTTCAGATGTCGTATCCCGACTGAATATTCGAAAAAAAAAAAAAAAAAAAAAAAACTAGTTTAGTCATAGAACCCGAGTAATATACAAAATTTCATCGATTTTTATTTATTTATAATTTAAAATACAAACACACACACCCAATTACCTATATACATTACACATAGCTAACTATGTAATTTATAGTAGTTTTTATGGTCACCTTTAATATCACCTTCACGTCACAGTTACACCACCATTTAGCACATCAGCACTACCATCACCTTTCAACTTTACGGTCATCACCTTTATCACCACCAAACCCATTTTTGTAACAAATTTAGTTAAAAAGTAAATTAAACTTTTATTCATATTTAAAAACGTTATATTAAAAATTAAAAACATCATACATATTAAAAACTTAAATTAGACTTCACGAGAAAGGTGTTCGACCAAATCGGCATGAAAGCTTTGATGCGCTTGTAACGATTTGATTTGTTTGATAACATGTAGCGTTTGTTCACGGGTTCATATGAGGTCTTCGGTTGATGTGCTTCCTCCGGATACCAATCGAGAGATATTGTCTTTCTTTTGTCTTTTCGAATCATATTATGTAATATGATGCATGTATACATCACATTCCTTATTCTTTCCAAACGCATAGGTCGTGCGGGATTGGCTATATAGCCCAGTTTTTCTTGAGAAGACCAAACGCTTGTTCCACATCTTTCATTGCGGCTTCATGGATTCGCTCATACCATATTCGCTTGTGGTCATCCTCGCCTCGATTTGAAATCGACTTAACAAGTGTCACCCTTTCCGGATATATCTCATCAACAAGATTATATCCCCATTTGTTACTTACGCTGTTAGCCACAAACGAAACCTCTTGTGCTTTTCCATCTTTGAGATCGTTGAATATAGGCGATTGATGTATAAGGTTGATGTCGTTGTTCGCCCGAGAAACACCAAAGAAATCATATCATATCCATAAGTCTTGTGACTCAACAACTTCTAGAAAAATGAATGGATTTGGACCATGATCACGTCTACAATATTGCCCTTTATATGCGTTCGTACAACCGAACCACTCCCAATCTGTACAATCAAGACTTCATAACATTCTCGGAAACCTGTGCTTTTCTTCGTGAAACTGATATAGCTTTTCAACATAAGTGTAAGTAAGTTTTCGCAAATACTCTGCTCCATAAATTTCCATAACAGAGTTACGAAAATAATCAAGAGAATCACGAGAAGTTGATGCGCCCATTTGCAAATATTCATCAAGGGCGTCAAGAACGGTGTTGTGATGTCAATTGACGAATTGCGGAGGTGCACTTCATCAATGCCGAAATGTCGTCTCTTCCGGTACAATCAATATTATTACAAAATAATGCACAATGATTAGTTACATCTTTAACTAAGCTTGTGAATAGCTCTCGACTCATTGGAAACCTCTTCTAAGAATGATATGCATTGTACATCCGATGCGCACTAAAATAGACGGCAACTAAATGGTCATGAGCACCATAACAATCTCTATTTACGATGTTTCTTGTCAGTCGCGAAGACCTTGAAAACTTACTCGATTTGCTCTCTAAACATCCCATTGCTCGATCGACACACTAAACATTAAGTAATAAGTGGTGATGCTGAAGCAATCATAAAAAGATGCGTGTAAGGTTATTGATGGTGTAAGTGAACTACAAAATATGAATGCTTAACCATGCGTCCATGTACGTAAAATGGCTCGAAACATCATTTTATGAAAACAATTAATCACATGCCCCCCATTGAAAAAAATTCAGATAAATATACCTTTACAATTATGTTATTGCTTGACAATTAATATGACAGATCGGAGTTTAATCATATATTATGAAGAGAAAACATTTATTGTATTTCATTACATAGTTTCGAAATTCATACGGATTACAACATATTACACAAACATGATACATTATGCTAAACGCAATATCATGACACGTGCTTATATAAAAGCAATACATTACATAAAAATAAGCTCATGACAAATAAACACACATTTTATTCATATATTATCCCATACATATACGGATCATCGACATGCTCAAGGATGAGTAGAGATGACTTGACCAACGAGTATTCCTTTGTCACAGCCAAGGATGATCCTGTTTACATAACAATAACTAGCATGGTACCCGCGCGTTGCGGCGGATACCATGGCACAGGCTTCAAATGATAATATTGCTCGATCAGAAGGTCCCAGATTACTGTTTCTTGTTTGTTAATCGGGCATCCTATTTTCAAACGCAGGCAATGAGGGGGCAACCCGCTCACGTTGAGCGAGTTTAAGAATTCCAAAGGATAGAAGTTGTGGGTGTCGTCTTCTGCTTCATCAAAACTATAGTAAACCTTCTCTTCGCCAGGAAATCTTTCAATCAACATATCATTAATGCTGTCAACATGCTCATTTTTAGTAGATAAAATTGCTCTTGTACTAACTCTGTTTCATTTTCAATGCTATGTTTGTTTACATTTATTATTAAAATATATTTGCCCATTCCCCATTTTATTTGGCGTGGGGTACAAGAAGCGTGCTATTTGAAAGGGTGTGAAGATTATTATTTTGTTTTTCTTTAATACCCTAAAATATTAGTAGTTCCCATTCTTCTTGTCGTAGAAAGCCACAATTATTAATTTTCCGTATTTGAAATAGTTGACTCTAAAATATTAGTAGTTCCCATTCTTCTTGTCCTAGAGAGCCACAATTATTAATTTTCCGTATTTGAAATAGTTGACTCAAGATTTGGTGCAAGTTGTTCATGTTGCATATCATGTGGTTAATTTTGTCCTTATTTTTTCTTTCAATTAATTTCTTGTTTCATTGACAGTCAAGGCGTACATACCAAAGATTGTGAAGATTATTATTTTGTTTTAGGCGTGGGGTACACGAACTTGGCGTGCTATTTGAAAGCTTGTGAAGATTATTATTTTTTTTTTCAACAAGAAGAGAAAGGAAATGTGTTTGTTTTTGAGTTGTGAGTTCTTTCATGGTTGAAGAAGGTATGGCTGTCAATATTTGTCGGATAAGAGTTAGAGACACACATGGGTTGCATGGTGTCAAACACAAGAAAGGATGTCAAGGAATATGTATTGCATGCGTGGCCTTGAAAAAGAGAGAGTGTGTGGGTGTGTTGTCTGTTTTTGGGACCAGGGAGAAGAAAAGTTGTGTGTGTTGCGTGAGTCTTTATTGTGTTTGTGTGAGTGACGAATTACAAGACAACACAAGGAGGAAAAAAAATTATGTAAAGAGTGTTGTGTGAGGGTTTTTGTGTTGGCCAACAAAGATACAAGAGGAAATAGTTATATTTGTTAAATGATTGTATATTGTTTTTAGTTTGTGTGTAATTGTTTGTGTTGTGTCGTGTGATTAGGACATAAAAAAGAAAGTTGCATTTTAAATAATAGGCAAGTGTGAGTTGTATTGCTTTTTTTTTAAAAAAAAAGAGGGTGTTGTGCTTCTTTTTGTCGAGCTAGTGTAACACTAAAAGAGAATGTTGCAATTTTAAATAGACAAGTGTGAGTTGGTGTTTGAGTAAGGAATGAGTAGAATATGTTTTGCCTCACATGTTTCTGCTAATACCGAATGCAAAAGATATATTAATTTTGATTCATGCTTGATATGAAAAGTAAGTTATAATAGTGTATAGAGCTTTGTGTATAAAATGTTAAAAAGTACGAACCAAATTTACAATCCTTTACAATCTTTTACTAACCAAATTTAACAACAAATTTGAAAAAAAAAATATCATTAACTTCATACGGAGTATTTACACAAACTTGCAATCTACATAAATAACAAAAAAAAACTACACAAAGAGATGCAGCAAATTTGATCATGAGGACATATCTTAATACGATTGGTGGCGATGGTTCGTTATTGGGTAGTTTCAGCATTGGATGTGGTTGACCAAACCTACAATTTTAAAATAAGTGTAAGTTCAAAATGGTGCGTCGTCATAGCTCCTTTAGAACTAATTAACGTCCAAAAAGCTTAGAGAATTTAAACATATACCTCACACAGGTTGATCCTAAATCGCCTTGGCAACCACAGCTACATGTTGGACATGGTACAATTGTGAAGATAGTGAAACACAACATTTTGGAGCCACTGATGCAAGAAAGGGTGAATAAGTACATATTACATTCCATGTCCCTGCAATAAGAAATCACAAACATCAACAAATTATGTATCCCAATCTAGCCGTCTCGTCTATAATTTATATTCAAAGTTACATTTTTAGCAGATATATACTTTGTTGGTGGAACCTTAGTAGCGTTCCCACAAGTATACCCAGGGACGTTCATTTGAAATGAGGCCATTGAATTAGCGGGATCTTGATTTAATGACGATAATACTCCAGGCAAAAGGTCAACAATCACGGGCTCCCTCTTGCAACAATGTGGGAGCTGTGATGTAGTTAAGTACTTGTCACACTTCCCTTGCTCGGTTGCCTCGGCTCCCCTCATGTCCCAAATTACTTCTTTACCACTCCATTTCCAACTTAGCTTCCATCCTGCGAGTTCAATGGAATAGCAACAAAACTTATAGAACTAACACAAGATAACCTTAAAAAAATATCATTGGAGTAGATTAAAAAATTATGTATTAACAAAAATTCGAACCTTTAGATCTAGCAAAACATTGGCGAATAACCTTTAGATAACGAAACAACCTATTATAGATCTATAACGAAAAATAAAAACTATATATAACGAAACATACCTCAAAAAAGTGGCAGCGACACAAGTTTTCCGGCGACCACAGCAATGGCAAGCGGCAAAAAGTGGTCGCAAACGGCTGCACTAACAAAAAAATTAACAAAAACGTTAGATCTATAAAAGAAACATATAAATCTACAAATAAAATCAATAGATCTAGAAAAAAAAATGTATCGATCTATAAAAAAACTAAAGATCTACGAAAAAAATGTATCGATCTACAAAATACCGGTGGAGGTGGCGTCGGTTGGTGGTGCCGTTGGGTGGTTGGATGGTGGCAGCGTCTGGTGGTGGAGGCGTAGGGTGGTGGCAGCCATTCATAAACATCTACACATACAAATCAACATTCCAAGTAGCCACAAATCAACATTCCAAGTAGCAATCGAAGGACTACTTCTGGTATTCTCTGGTATTCGAAGGTAGAGAGAGAGAGAACTTTTAGAGAGAGGTGGGAGTGAATGCTGTGAATATATCTATCTATAATATAAGATTAGGCCCTCTAATTTATTGTGGAGGCGTCAAGATTGCATAGAGTACAAGATAGCTAATGCGCTGAATTTATTGCAGAAATATGAAGAGGCTCCATTTTTGTGTCGAATTCATTGCAAAAAATGTCCAGAAAATATGAAGAGACTCTATTTTTGCTTCACTTATTACATGCCTTCAATGCAACCGATTCTATAAATTGAGAAAAGTAGGCATTGTTATGGATTCAATTGCTTTTGCTTCTTCCTTTAATATATATTTGCGTTAGATCTTTTCCTGTTTCTTATGTTTCTGATTTATATTTGTATAGTTTTTTTTTGGCAGGCTGCAAGATGATTAGTTAATCATGAAGGATAATATAATATTTGCATGAGTTGCATGAAAGAGCTTCATGAGCCGACTTTCAACAAACGATAATCTCATTCATACACACGAGATGTGCCACAAGTAAGCCGTATAAAATATGCATGGGGATATATGAGGTCAAAAATTGTTGTTTTTTACAAAGGTGAATACTTTATATGTATGACATGAATCTTTATATATTGGATTGCACTAACTCTTAACATGTGGTATTGATAGGAAGATGTTGGAGTATTATGCAACAAAGATCAAAATTTAGCGTGGTTTTATTTCATCAGTAAGAAGATCACATTTATCTCAAGTATAATTTTGAAGTGCAACAAAGAACAAAGAGGATTAGTTAATAATGAAGGATGAAATCTTCATGTGTTATCTTCATGTAGTTTCTTATGAGATAGATCATTTATTATTCATTGCAATGTTTCCATCTCCCATTCTATTAGAGATTTTCATATTGAATTATTTTGTATTTTTTTCCAAGACAAATATATTTATGTGCTACGTTGATTCTCTTAAATAATCTAATGAATTTCAAGATTTATGCAAGTATCTATAGTTTACGTAAATTATTTAGTATTTAAAACAAAATTTGACTTGATGGACAACTTAATTATGCATGAGAATGGGCCTAACTCAAACCTATTTGTAAGTATCTAATGAATTTCAAGATTTATGCAAGTATCTTGACTTGCTGGACAGCTTAATTATGCATGAGAATGAACCTAACTCAAACCTATTTGTCATGGTGTAAAAATGAACCAAAAACATTTGACCTGGGTCAAAAGTAGTTATATGTTCAAGTCTCACTATGAAGGACATATAACATAAATATGACAGGATTAGTTTAAGTGGTTATGCTCACATTATCTAAAGGGTTAATATACAAATATGTTACTAAACTTTCCAAAAAAGTTCGCCTGAGTTACTGAACTTTTATTTTAAATCACATTTAATTAGTCTATATGATTTCCCTAACTAACTACATAGTAAATATCAAGCATTTAAAAAAGTCCCTTCACATGTTGTCTTTTAACATGCATATGTTACATAAAATATTATCTAGCTATAAATAACACACAACTCAACATCCGTCTACATACAAAATTTCTTATTAGTGATGTTTATGGTGAATACAATTGTAAAAGCCCATTAAAAAATGTCTTCACAAACTATCGGGCATAAAAAAATGATGTATAAAATCTTCTTCTTCTTCGTACACACAAACATTGAAGAGCCCCGATAAAAAAAAGTCCATCAAAGCACTCATCAAGCTCTTCTTGGCCAAATATGAAGATTAACACTTGAAGTAAACGAGAAGTACACATCCGTTACCGAAACTTAAAATTGTGAACCCAACCCAACGTTTGTGTAATGGGACGTGGCTCATTATCACGCATCTAGGAGAATGTGTTGTTCACGCAAAGATTATCAGAGGCTCAAATATTGAGGATACAACCTTAATACCAAGAATCACGCTCACATCAACAACATCAAAGTGGCCATTCATCCTTCTTCAAAAGGCAAAATAAGTGGTCAATGTAAGTCATCTAAACTTGAGGAATGGAAAATGTACATGCAATGCATAAAACTTAAGTTAATCATAAAACACTCGGATATATGACGAATTGACGATGCAAAAATACATAATTTTGACTTAAAGCCATTTGTAAATTATAATATCAAATAAAAAAGTTGAGTTTTAAACATAAGCAAAAGTTCAAACTTTTATCGAAAAACAAAACCAGTGCATTTAATGTGAAGTATATACAACATCAAGATGGAAGTGCAAGGCTTGCCGGAATTGATCACATGATATTTAGTAATTAGTAGAGAATTAAAAGTTGGTTATTGATTGAGATGAAGTTGAAAAGGTTAACTTAATGCAATATATATAGATATATGTATTATGTTAATGCATTTTCATATACAAGTAATTTATGTGTGTTTTCTATTGATGTAGCTCACATGTGTGAATTGATTCAAGAAAATGTGCACGAGCATATATGTAAAGCAACATTTAAATGGTTAAATGATATTTTTTAGCGTGATTAGTATATGTAAGCATGCAACTTGAATAATGAATATAAAAGGAAAAGTACATAATTTTTGCTCGAACCCATTTGTAAATTAAAAAAATTAAGTTTAAGACATAATAGTGGAGTCCAAAAGGTTTTAGGAATTATTAATAGTGTATTAATTAATATTCATTTGGTTAGCTATTTGGAATTGAGTTTATTGATAAAATTTATTAATATTAGTTAGACTTCAATGTTAATTTCCAATGAAATTAGTTGTACAATAAAATGAGATGAAGCTAACTTTAGTTTTTAATCATAAACTTTATAAATAAATACTAATATGTTATAAAAATATTAAATATAAAAATCACCAAACAACTAATGGCATACTTACAACAGATGTAATACAATCATAACTTACGAACCTAATAAAAAAAATAATTAACGCAAATTACACTATAACAAATAAGAAAAAGCCAGTGTGCTTCGTATTACCATGCAAAAATCATATAATGCAAAATTATTGTTGGGTTACGTAATAGGCCAAAACAATCAAAGGAAATTACATCAAGCGTATGACAATTTAATAACGACAACCCCATTTAGAAAATATAAAGACCAAAAAACCAAAACAATATCAACCATTTTTATATTTTTAAACAACAAAATAAAAATGTTTCATACAACATACTAAACTAAAAATACAAATTCACTCGACAATACACAAAAACAATACGCGCAATTAACAATTAGATTAAAAGCCTGTGCGTAGCACGGGTTCTGCATGCCTTGTGAAAGTATATGAGAGAGAACTAATTAACTAATACTGAGGGGCAAAATACTGAGGGGCAACAAGAGAAGAGAGTGATAGTCATTAAAATAAAGGGTATTTTCGACATTTCGCAACTCTTTTTTTTCTAACATTTTCAACAGGTTACATAATCTTTATAAAGGAGTTAAGAATAATTATTAGCTTTTAACTTTTGAATTAAGTAAATTAAATGTGAACTTAAGATACTTACTCAGATGACTCTTTTATAAACACGATGGTCCAAATACGACCAAGTTCAGAGGTAAACACATGGTCTAGTTTGTGAGATGTCGCATTCCAAATGCACACAGTTTTATCTTCAGATCCCGTAATGATAAAACTCACAACAGATTTAATATATTGGATTGATGTAACATTATGTGTATGGCCTTCAAGAGTTTGAACACAAGTCATAGTATCATAGTCCCAAACCTAATGCCAAAAAAAGTTAGTTTATTTTTGTGTATGTATGAGCAAATAACATTTATTAAAAGTCTATATATGATATTTAGACATACCTTAGCAGTATAATCTTCAGACCCTGTGACAAAGTACAAATTTTCTTCGGTGTCAAAAAATTCAACACCGTTCAAGCCTTTCTCACGAGCGTTGATTGACAAACGTGGAACCAAAGATCCAAGGTCCCAAAACTGAAAAGACAATTATATGCAAGGTTTAGAGTGACCTTTGTGTTTAGTTACATGTATGCAAATATGCAATATCACGCGCAGGGTTGTCTAAATTAGTACCTTGATGGTAGAATCGAGTGATACACTTGCAAACCTGTTGGTGTCCCTTGGATTAAATGCTACTTGCATGACATAATGTTCGTGTCCTTCAAACGTCTTGGTGTATTCCCAACCGTTTTCCCAATCCCAAAACTTTATAGTTTTGTCATCGGATGTAGAAAGTACATACGGAAGAGATGGATGCACGGCAAAAGACCTAATGAAGTCCGTGTGTGCCTTCAATTCTACAACACATTCCATGGTGTTGTAGTTGTACACAAGGATAAAATCATCATCGGCTCCACAAACAACCATTCCTTGTTTGCAATAAACTTCGCAGCTCGAACTATAAAACATATAATACAAATCAACATATATAAAACAGATTGCACCATATAAAAATCATTACTTGGTTAATTAAATACATGTACTAACGGCTACCGTAAAAAAAATCACATACCAGGTGATTTGGCTATTTCAAAAGACTTCTCGGTTACCTGGTTAGAAGATGACACTTATAAGTTCTTATATATGTTTTAAATAAACAAAGTAACAACTACTGGGATGTTGGATTAGAACTTACTTGAGAGCGATAATTCCAGATATTAACATTTCCCGAATACAAACCAACCAAGACCCTTTACAAAATGTTAGAACTTATATCAAACCTCGTAAAAATTAAATTCAATAACGAAAATGTTGAAACTAAGAGTAAAATTCTTTACCATGGTTCAGTAGGATGCAAGTCGATTGATTTAACTCTCTCGGATTTTTGGTCGAATGTTTTCTGAAATTAAAACAAAACGTTACTAAAACAGTATTAAGTGTAAGTCATGTTAACATTAAAATGTAAATGAATTATACATTAATATTACCTTGATCTCAAATGTGGAACTCTATTTAACAAAGAGTAGATTGCATCCCCAACAAAAAACCAGAAACAATATACTTGTTAGTAACAAATCAAAAAACCATAACGACATGTAAAATAACCATTTTGCATATATAATTTAAAACTAAGGGTGTGCAACGGTACAAAAGCAACAAAATTAAGTATGACTGTATGAGCATTCTTTGGAGACTGAAGATCAAGAAATTTGTTGTTAAAACACATCGATTCTTGAGCACATACAATTTCATAATAGACTCTTCAAGCCGTGACTCATTCTAACGACTCAAGCTGTGGTAGCGATTTAAATCTAACGGTATCGTCTAAAGTAAAAGAAAAGAAAAAATAACACTCCTGTTTTGAACTAACCGAACCCAAAACTAAACTGGATGGGTGTTAGACCGGACTGGATTGAGAATCGATTTTCATTTCAGCTATAATTGAAATCAAGAACAGATCGAGTGAGCTATTTTTAAAAACTCAATTATTTATTTGTACATACTACTAATGAAAATATTTAAAAGAAAAAGCTAACCATTTTTTCTTGAAAGAATGATGTAAGAAGAAGATCTGAAGATGAATAATGAGAGATTTTAATTGGTGGTGATGGATATATTAAGATAATTTTGGAACATATATATACCATGAGAAATCTTAACACACAAGTACGTTATCAACTACCATTTGCATGTTTATAGTCAAATTTGACCCATGTTGTCACTCGATACCTTTAAAACCGTTGATCATGAAAATTGATAACTTTCAAGGGCTAGGATTATTTTAAAATCACGAGCAAAATAGAATAAGGTTAGTTCAGGCAAGCTAATGTATGACGAAATATTCAACATGCCTTGTTCGATGTACGTTGCATGACTAGTATCATTGACAGTGATGGATTTTGTACATTTTTTGTTATACTTTTTACCTTGTCTATGGCAATTCGGTAAAATAACAACGTAATTTGATAGTGGTGTGGCACATGTTAGAAAAAATTCTTCACATGTGATATGTAAAATAAAATAAAATGTAGGTTTATGACGGATCGTGTTTTGGTGATGTTATTGTGAATCGGGAGGTCGGGTACAATGAAAGATTATCATCTTCATTGTTAAAGAGTAGAGAGAGAAAGTGTTAGAGAGAGAGAGGAAACCTCATGTTTTATTGATAAGAAAGAAAGGTGAAAATTACACAACAAGCTTCGACCTCCTTGTGAAGGCAATGAGGGCTTAAATAGGGCATCAAACACATAACTTTACAATATTGACGGTTTCAGTCCATGTGTTTGAGCCAAACATAATAACTAATATAATCCCAAATATGTTGTCACATTTTAGTGCGAGAAGCATTCCCAACAATCTTCCCCCAATGTGGCAACATATGGGATTACTTACATCATTTCCTACAAGTACAAATACAAATAAAGAAAGGTCTTCATAAGCTCTTCATGTGCTGAGGATGACTACAGTTGACGCTCTTTGTCTTCATCTTGTACCTCGGCTTGAGAACTTTTCTTTACTTGTAGCCAAATGATGTAATATACATGAATTGGATTAACTTCCCCCCAATTCATGCTGCATGTCTTTAACGGCTTCTTCATATACTTCCTTTTGGCGAAGTTTCTGAATCAGCTTCCCCCCAAACTGACAACCGTCTTTAGCAGATTCGAAACTTTGATGCAGTTAACACGTCTTCTAACTTTTGAAGGATGTAAGTACGCAGCGAAATTTGTAGATGACATCGTAAACCACACCATGCAAATCTGACTAGTACTCAGTAACGATTATACTCAATGCGGAAGTCCCGTTCGGGGGTAACATGCAAGAAATTAGCAAGATCTTCTCACATAAGTAGGCTACTTCGCACATCACACCCTGCGAAAGTTGAAACGAGTACACCAAAATCACAAAACTGAACTACTGATCATCTCTGCGGACGTCTTCCGGTAGTAATAAAGTTGTAAGCTCGATCACGTGAGTCTGTTATGTGTCCCCGATGTGCACATTTCTTCCCCCTGAATGCAGATCCATCTGGAAAAAGAGTGTTTTCGCAAAAAAAATGCAAAGAAAGTCAAAGAAAGTCAAAGCACATCTACTCTCTCTTCCCCCACGATGTCTTCGCGGAATCGGAAGCATACACACTATGGTTACGATGGAAATGGAGGCAGCGTACACCCTGTATGTCCAATTAAGCGAAGATGTGTGAAGTACCATAAATAGCTCGTGAGAATCAACTGCTGATAAAATCTCTACTCTTCTATACTCTTCTCATCTAACTCTTTACCGACCCCATTATCATTCCGACGGCTTTTTGTAGTGACCACTGATGGAGAAAACCCAGTATTACGAACTTGAGACCTAAGTAAAATAACCCGAACTTGTGACTTAAACTTGCACTATTGTCTGACTAAGAACCTATACTGAGCACTACAATGTAACTCCTTTAAGCATAGGTCGGTTCATATACCCATCCAACCATCCTTTACTGTATATGAACTCATCTTGGATATCCACATCTTTGTGTGACACTTGAGCACTACAACGTAACTCCTTTAAAGTGATAGCTATACACTGTGAGCACAACAACGTAACTCCTTACATCAGGTATAACTAGATAACTCAAGTCTTAATCATTTTGAAGATTATAAGCTCGAACAAGGATCTCGAAGAATCATGCATCCAACCAACCCCGATATCTTCAAGATACTAAGTACACGCACCCGTGATATCCCACTTCAACCTCAAATAAATAATAAAGAATTAACCCCGTAGTCACATCTTGCGGTTCAATACCCAACACTAGCCTTTTGACGGTTTAAGTGAACTATGATAATGGTTTTATCCCGATCTTGTCAAAAACGTATCCCCGTGAATAATAATTAAAATTGACAATATTTGTGTATTAACAAAAATTCGGATGGCACTTATGCACATCCAAATTTTGTCAACCACAAGTATTAATTTTTGATACGGATTCACTAATATTTTAGCCCAACTCAATGGTATCCCAAAAAATCTCGGTTTACTAGCCCATTACTTATAACCCGATCCAATATTCCATTTACCCTAATTATTGGGTATTTAACGACACAACACACCAACAGCTAACCCTAATCTCACCAATCATAAACAAATCAGCCACTTTCCTCTCCTCAAACAATCCGTCCCTCATCTATAATTACTCCAAACTCACTCAGCCACCAAATCGAGTCACTTAATTGCTCCTTACTAACACAACCACACCCTTTTAGCAATCAAACACATCTTCAACTCCATACAAACAAAAAAACTCTTCTTCGACTGAAGTAGCTCATACACGAGCCTAAGACTTTACAGATTTAAGATCGTATACAAGGTTACGGGTAGGTTCCTACACCATTGTTTTTTACGTTTTGAATGTGTCTAAGAACGAACCAAGACAAGAAGATAACATAATTGTTATTTTACTTGTCTTTTGAGTCGGATATGTAATGAAGTTTAGCTTCAACAAGAGTCTATGATGAGTTGTCTTTCGTGTGTTAGATCATTATAAAGGTCCGAAGGTTATTGAAGAGCACGAAAGTAAACCTGAGACTTCAAAGTAGTTATTTAATTTTTTCGAATGAGTCTTGTAGAAATGGGGTCAGTTGAGGTGGGTTTGTAATTAATTTGTGGCTGTGAGGATTGTGATGAGATTTGGTTGAGGGATTATTGTCAATGGTTTTTAGGGTTAGATCTTGTGTTGTTGGATGTTGTTGGTTTGAACTTGGTTATTATTTTCAGGTCATCACGTTTATCTTCCTATTCTTTTCTTTTTCGTTTGACTGTTAGTGTACCAAGGAAGTGGTATAAAGTTTGTGGTCATGGGTCTTCTGCATCATCTTCATCTATTTCTTGTTGTTCGATCAAAATAAGTTCGGTCAGTTTCGATCAAACAAAGTTCGATCAAACAAAGTTCGATCAAACAAAATTCGGTTACTGAAGTTCGGTTACTGAAGTTCGGTGACGAAAGTTCGATGACGAAAGTTCGGTTACGAAAGTTCGGGTTACGAAAGTTCGATCACTAAGTTCGATCAAATAGTTCGATTAAACCCAGAGATTCGATTATATCACCTAACTCGGTGAATAATCAGTAGTTCGATTAACGTACAAGTTCAATTAAACCCAGAAACTTCGGTGAACAAAAAAAAAATTCGATGAATATATATCTGACGAACAGTAACAATTTATACCAAAACTAATACCAAGAAAAAATCACATGATACGGATGTATACGGACTGGAAAATGACCAGATCGATTAACATTAAGGTACTGGAAAGCTTCGACCAAATATGTTGTAAATACCTTTTGGGACAATAAAAAAAATAATACCAACACAACAGTTTCATAACACGCATCAGATCAAAAAAAAATACGATTTTGACAAGAAAATATTACATAAATCAACCAAAACTAATACCGTGGCTTCCGATACCAATTGATGGACCGTATTTTGGTGATGTTATTGCGAATCGGGAGGTCGGGTACAATGAAAGATTATCATCTTCATTGTTAAAGAGTAGAGAGAGAAAGTGTTAGAGAGAGAGAGGAAACCTCATGTTTTATTGATAAGAAAGAAAGGTAAATTTCACACACCAAGCTTCAACCTCCTTGTGAAGGCAAGGAGGGCTTAAATAGGGCATCAAACACATAACTTTACAATATTGACGGTTTCAGTCCATGTGTTTGAGCCAAACATAATAACTAATATAATCCCAAATATGTTGTCACATTTAAGTGCGAGAAGCATTCCCAACAGTTTAAGTCTTGATATTAAAAAACACGTGATAAATTCATAGCGTATATAATGCTATATTGTTAATGCAGTAACTTTAAAATTGTATCAAATAAACGTACCCCCATATTTTGCAAATGATTTTGTTTCGTAAGTACTTAATATAAGACTAGCGGAATATCCGCACATTGCAGTGCCGGATACCTTTAATCAAAACTTTTGGCGAACAATATTATTTGATTATATATTGTAAATGATAATAACTTTACGCATGGGAGAATTTTAGGAAATAACTTTATCGCACACTATCTCATATAAATATGGTAGAGTACCCGCGCGTCACAATGCAATGGTTATAAGAAAACGATAATTAGTAGTATTACGAAGTTGTGACGATTTATGTGTAATATTCGTCACAATATTATATAACGAGTAAACATAGAGTAGTACATTAGTTCGTGCAAATATATGATTAGTAAATCTCTATATAACATTGCTTAATAAAATATGAGTTACGCTATTCAAAAGTTACAGATTTTTCATACATTATAAACCACCTTAAAATTTTCGTATGTTGATACATACAATTTTTTCAGTTGAATTTAAGTGCCTGGGTTATGATGACCACATTTGTTGCTTGTTTGATTTGTATTTTGTGATGTATTAATTGTAATTTTGAATGATGAGATATTTTAAGGCTAAGATTAATTATAAATGTTGTATCATTAATTATATGTTGTACCTTTAGCTTGATTATTTGTATTTCTTAAATTGTTCTTTTTATGTTTGAATGGTTTGTAAAGCTTGTTTTATTAGTTGAATTGCTTAATTTAAGTTTAAGACATTTATTAGTTACTAGACAAATACTCGCTCAAAGCGACGATATATAACGGCAAATAATTATACTTGTGAAATCGTTATTCTGGTTCGACCCTTGATGCAAAGCGTGTGTTTTTTAAAATTAATACAGTGTGTATTTTTTAAAAGTTGTCAAGTTTATAATTGATCAAGAAAATACATAACTTAAGTTGCAAAGTTTTTAAAAAGTTGTCAAATTTAATGGGTATTTAGAGGTAATTTAGGCAAACGACGTTAATTTAAGTTTCAAGTTTCAAGTTTTTAAGAAAAGAGATACACTCTTCATATGTAATAAAGATAGGTTAAGATTTAAACATAAAATCATCAATATCATTTTTCTGATTGAACATTATTCGTAGTCATTTATTCACATAGATTAAAAAAGAAGAAGAAGTTAGGGAGTAATAATTAGACAAAAAAATTTTTTGGGTAAAGGGGAGTAATCCTGCACCCTGGTAAATAAATTAACCAAAACGTTTAAGTACAAACGGAATATGGCTGAAGTACCATATTAACCTCAAGCTAAAAAGCTTGATAACCACCTAACTCTAGTGCTTAAGACATGCCAAAAGCACTTACAAAACTAGAAACAAAAAAATGCATCTAAAAAAAGAACTGAAAAAACAGCTAGCCAGCAAAAAACGTGCGAGATGAATTTGCCCTGTATTAGCAAAAAGATTGGCCGATTCATCAAACACATTTACCACAAGATCTTCACCATCTTCATCATCCATCACCAATGCAGCATACGGATTAGATGTAGTAACATTAACTTCCTTAGAAGCATTACCAGTAAACTTCAACTGAGACGACGATGTAGATGCGTTACCCATAGTAGGAGCTCCCTTCTTAGGTTCACTAGTAGCTGCCTTAGAAACAAATTTGAACTGTTTAACCGTAGTACCAACAGATTGATTCCCATTAGTAGCATTGGCTTTACCCTTCTTCTTTTTTTTACCCACCTTTTGAAAACCATCAGTATCCAACTCCACAGTAGGAGTAGCAACATGAGAAGTAGAAACAGTAGAAGGACTAACCACCTGTGTAAGAGGCCTCACCACCTGTTTAGGACATTGATCATGGGTATGACCAAATATTAGACAAAATTATACTATATACTAACCATCAAAAAGGTGGGGGCTTCAAAAAAGGTATTTAAGTGCCATGTGTATCTTTTGTATTGGCTATTTTTTAGCTTAAGCCTCAAACCTGTGCTCCTATTGGCTGATGTGTGGTTGCAAAGAGACTGTTCATAGTGCTTTAGCTTAATTACCAATATCAACCAATAAGAAGATAGATAAAGCACACACACAGACACATCTAACATTATGCATACCTTTCCACCGCCTTCTATAATCTTCTACACCCGGATCTTCATCTTCAAAAAAAAACACACACACACACAGACACATCTCACATCTATCCTCATTTAATTCTTCCATATAGTAGACCCACCAAGAAAAAAAAGACACCAATCTCTAACCTCCCCAAGTTCCGTTGAACGGAGGAGGCTAAAAAAGGCCACCCATGACCACCTTAACAACATATATTCATTATAATTTTTTTTCCAGACTTGGGGAAAAAAATTGTGTCTATGTTTGTGCGTCTTTTTGCAAATCAGTTTTTTTGTGTATCTGTTTTTGCGTGTTAGCAGAGCTCAGATGGATGATTGTGAGTGTGGATCAGGAAATTATCGATTATGTAAGTTTTGTAATAATATCATTCTTAGCATTTTTTTTATAATGATTTGATACCATTTATAAAAAGGTAGTTTAGTTTTGTTGATGGGCGGATTGGTTATTGAATAGTGATCTATGTTAACTGTAACGATTCATTTTTATTTTACTAATAAGGGCTTTGTTTTGTTTTGTAGATTGTCGTTCTTTGTTTTTGTTTAAGGTTATGATGCTGTTGCCAAACATAAGGTTTAAAAGGGTATGTTCCTTTTATCGGATTTTACAATTTTAGTAGTTCGGTATGATATATTTTATATATTAGTTTGCAATGTTGTATTTCAAGTGGTAAGCGTTTACAATTACCCCGTTTCTTTCATTCATGAGGTAACTTTGATTTGTAGCCTCAATTAATACTCTCCCTTCAATTGATACTTTCCCTTAAGCTGATAAAGTTGCACTTGCAAAAGATGTCGTTGCCTCAAAACTAGATATTGCGAGTCAAAACCAATCTATTGCTTATCTGTTAAAAATAAAGAGATTAACCCTTTTATAAGCAATCCCAAACACCCTCTTAAAAGTAACCAAGCTACTACTACACTACAGGCACTGAATATGTGGATATATACTTCAAAATTTGATCGTTATTAGCTTTATCTGTAAAAAACATAACTCTTCATCAATTGCTTTAAACCAGGTTGTTTCGATAAGTTATGCAGATCAGGTCATTCAAATACCGAATTCGTTTCAAGCTGTGGCCAGAAGTGACAAGGGTGCCGTTGCAGTCGTCGAATGCGTCCGGAGGCGGTTTTATGGGTTCCAATACCATCGTGAGGTATAATATTTCTGTGCGAAAATGTTAGTTTCTGTGACTAAGGTTCACTTAGCAATTAGATTCGTGTGCAATTAGGACATGTATATTGACTTAGCAATTAGGACATGTATATTTACTGTTGTATCAAAACGCGGCCAAAAACTGTTAATGAAGATTTGAAAATCAGGTTCCTGTCCACATGCATGATTAAGAAACTGTGGTGATATACGGGTTTTGATTTGTTTCAGTTATTCATGTGTTAATTACATTGGAAGGTGAAAATATGAAGGTAAAAGGTTTGTAAGGCTGTTGAGACCAGAAGGACCAACTAGACGCATGGGCTATGTGTTACTCAATTTGCAGCGTCAAAAAAGATTATTCATACAAACCATAATTTTAATGTAGGACTGAATAAGATTTGATGTTTATTGATTCCCTGATATAAAGTTTGTGATCATATTCAAACATATTACATGATTGTATATGAGCAAACATGAGGACACAAATACAGATTAATCACAATGGTGTAGATGGAAACGAGTTTAGAGTTGCTCATCTTGGAGTTGTGATATAAAGTATGTAACTAATGAAAATAAGGCCTTTGGTTAATAGTGTTTGGATTTGCTTATTTATAAGTTTATATTTGATTACTAGGGAGAAGAACATGAGCGAGATTTATAGATCATTGTAAGGGTTTTTTGGTTAGATATGAGCTTATAAGTAGAAAAATCTGCAAACACCCTCTGAATGAGTTTTTTTTTTTTTAATAACGTATTTGCTCTAAAATTGGACATTTACATTGTATTATATGTGTGGCACAATTGGTTTTGTGGATGAATGATCGTAACATTTATAAATTGAAACATGTGATTAAGTTCCATTGCTTTTTCTTCCTCTTACAGGATTTGAAAACCAAAAAGTTCAGTGGGCATAGCGAGAAACAAGCTAGAGAACAAGAAGGTGAGCTGTGGTCATTATTTGATATGTGAAGTCTTGTAAAAACAGAAAATATGTATATTAAGTCAAAGTAGTTGTATTTTTATAAGAAACAACCTCCAGAATAAGAAGCATAAATGAGGTCAGTATTTGACATATGAAGCTTTCCAAGACAGATGCTTTAATCTTTCTTGAGTAATCAGCAGATACCATATGTTTCATGGCATTTTTTTCATAACGTTTAGTTGTAACACTCTCTATTTTGGGTTGGCTTTAACTGTTTCAATTGTTCCCTTTCTGATAGCTTTTTTTTGTCTGTCCTGTTTTAAATACATAACAACTGTGATATGTTCTTTTCAGGTTATCACAAGCTGCGGCTGATCATCTTCGGTATCAAGTTTGGATCAGGTGGTTCTTCAGGTAAAAAAATGTATACGTGAAGTTACTGTAAGACACTACTTTATCTTAATCATACACTACTTATGCTATACGATTGGTACTCAAACAAGAACAAGATGAGAAGAGTGTGGATCGTATATATTAACCTGATGTTTATTAGCTTAATGAAAAAGGAAACAAACAATAAACTTAAAGAACACACACACTCCCACCTTAGCTATCTTATGAGGCACACTGGAAATGAGGTGGGAGTGTCCAATTTATACTACAAATGTGATGCCCTAAAGGGCTTTGATGGGCTTCAAGTGGGCTTTTGAGTTGGACTAGACTTTTACATTAAATCTTACATATTAACTAGCAAAAGCCTACTTTGCTAGACTAGACATACACATGACACAAAGTTTAATTAATACAAATGACCATCACTTTTAAATCAATGCTAACAATCTCCCCCTAAGGGATGGTCATTCAAATGATGCTCCCAGTGATTAGGTCTTTCGTCTTCGATGTATTGAACTTTGTGTGTTGTTGTAGAATAGTTTTGCTTCTTCGTTTCTTCATGCTTTGTGATCTTCAAAGTATCGTCTTTTGGTCGTTCTTGCCTTGATCAACATCTTCTGTACATTTGCGTCGTCACCTCCATCATATTCAAACCTCTTGAGCTTCGTTGAGGATGATCTTCATAAGTATGAGTATGAGGAGATGCAGATGTTGAGACATGTGATGATGGTTGATGAACTTTCGTCAGTACCTGCATAAAACAGTTAGCAATAAATCATCCAGCGCTTATAGATTCAGATTTCGAGATTGTTAACAGCATAGTGTGAAAACTTTCTCTAATCTTTATCAGGGCCGTTGTGAGCCTCTGAAGTATACCGGAGTATCACTTCAAGACTGTAGACCGTTTGAAGCACGTAACCATCATGATATTGTTGGAGTTTGTGGATAAATATTAATAGTCATATGTCTAGTATCGAACCCGAGACCTCGGGATTGCACACATTACAAATGAGTATTAAGGAATAATAATAAATGTATTTTATATATTTATTATTAACACAAGAACTTAACGACCGTTAGTGTTTTCCGTTAAATGACTAACGACTGTTAGACGCAAATAAGGAAAGAGGTGTTTGTATACAATTAGGAAACAAGGAAAAGTTCTAGAACCCTTAGTTGGGTTGGATCGGCCGAACCACACAATGGGGCAACCCATTGCCCTAACTTGTTCCCAAAGTTTTCTAATTAGTATATAAACAAACCTAGGGTAATTGTTTTGGCTAATCTTTTGTGCACACAATTATCCCTAAAGTTTTTCTTGTTCTTTTCTCTTGGTTGCCGATCGTACACCTCCTCCAAAGGGTTGTGTGGATCGATTTTTGTTAAACAAAAATCAACTCTTGTGTTTTACTTGCATAACCTTAATACGGTTTAATTTGTGTGTACAAGAACGAGGTAACAACTCACTATAGTTGTTATCAAGGAATCGATCAATAAAACGGTAAGGGATTGATCATTGATTCATATAAACCCTAATTAGGGTTCTTCATATTGTTCAAGACAATTGCTTTTGATTCTTGTTCGGGCTAGAATCAATACGGTACGTTCCTTTTATGTTTTAGTTAATTCTTTATGTGTTATACTTATGTGTTTACACGCTTCCGCATTCTTGTGTACTTTGATTATGGGTTTAATATATGATTGTCATGATTACTAAATTCCAACAGTGGCATCAAGAGCCATGTATAACATGTAATTAATTACTTAAACAATAAAAAAACGTATCTTTAAATTGTTTAGATTATACATGTTTTATAAACTAGGGTTTTATTATTAAAAATTTGATTTTTTTTTAATAAAAGTCGAAACCCAAACCCTAATTTGGGGGGGGGGTGTCGATTTTGTCCATAAACCCTAATTAGGGTTTGTGGTTTTCATAATTAATTGTGATTAATTAGAAACCCTAGGTCTTTAAACAATTGTTGTGTTATGAATCTTGTGACCTAATTGCTATATGATATGCATGAATCCGTGACTATACATGCATAATTAGTCACGGATAATTACTTGAATTAAATTGTTTAGATGTTTGCTACATGTTTAGATAAATCTAAAAATTAGGGAAGACCTAATATATTAAATTAATGAATCGGTTATGTGCAACGTGGTATATTATTATTAAAACTTACGCGACCAATTGTTGGCGACTGTGGTCCATTGGGTACAATGAGCTCGAAAACCAATGGGAGTTTTATTGATTCTATACATAATAATTCACATATAGATTATTAATAGGATTTGTTTAAAAGGTTGCATGTGGCTAGATGTTTCACTAACAATTAATTGTTTTTCTTATTAGTTGATTATTGTTTTCTTTTAAATTACTTGTTTATTGTTTTTATATGTGATATGTTAAAGTAAGCAATAAAAAGGGTAATTTTCAAAGAAAAATTAAAATTGGACTAATAACGGTGAAACATAAAGTGATAAAGTATCGATCTTGCGGTGTCTTATGTGCCGATAGTGGTCCGATTCGCACGGTAATCAGCTCCCAGGCGAGACTAGCAAGATCTAAACTTTGTTACTTATTTTTTAAGATTAAGATCATAAACTTTTGCTTGATTGATGTTTTTGTACAATAGTGTGAGAAAGGCGGACCAAAGTTGACAAACTGTGTGGTGGGTTTATCTGGAGAGGGGTTTTTTAAGAGATTTGCTCCTACCGGCTCTCCGGGCCCGCTTGTGCGTCAACTGCGACTTACCTATATCACTATTTACGTACACTATCATCTTAAGGGTGATTTACCTCAATTCCACGCGCCACTTTTGTGGCAAATATCCGAATAACATGTAAGAGTAGGATATGTGGGCGATAATTGTTGGTACTTCTTTAATTGGTGAACCCAATACCTCAAGTATATAGTTTTTTGGTTTACTCTTAACTAATTGGTAAATAAAAATTGTTTTGAAAACTAATGCTATAAAGATGAGTGCATGCATCTTTATACATGTTTTGATTACACATCAAACTAAATACCCTATAATTTAAGTTACATGCCATCTAACTATAAGGAACACTTGAAGTTAATTTTGGGTATGCGTGAGACCTGGACCAAAATTAATGACAAGGTAAATTTCCGAGTGTGCGTGAGACCACACATGGATGAATTTACAGTTTCTAATTTAGACAACTTAATTAAGCTGATGCGTGAGACCTAGAGCTTAAGGCATGAGATGGGATGAAACATGCTTACATTGCAAATTGATGAATCAATTTGATGTAAATCCCATAATGATCTAGGAATTGGAAAATTGTTTGCCAATTATTGTTCGACAATTACCTAGTTGAATACTATCATTACTAGCAGATCAACTGATGTAATGGTACTATGTCAATTAGGATCCTAGCTTTAAGAAAATACTATGGTTTATATGAATATTTACCAATGGGTATGTTATTTTCTTAAAGAGCTATTATCGAAAATACTAAACTGAATTTTGTAAATTCTTTTAATTGTATTAATGCAACGATAAACCGTAAACATGGGTTATTCTTTATTAGTAAATTGATCTACACCCGTAGGGGTTTTTGTTAAGAGTCAATTTCATTAAAAGAATAAACCAAGTCTCCTTTCATATGAGAAGCGTGAGACTAAATCCTATTCCTTTTCATGAATGAGAAAGGTATGATGGGAAAATTAGAATTGTCTAAATTCTAAATACATAACTCATAGCAAGTTTTAAATCGTTAAGGTTATTGCGAATTTGTAAAATTAGAAGCTAGACTAATTACCGCATAATGGTAAAAAGACAAGCTAGTATATCTAGTTGTTTTGTTTTAACCATTTGAAGGTACTACATACAATTGTTGGAATTGTAGACCTATTATGGAAGAAATTGCATGCCAATTTTTTTTTTCAAGTTAATAGTAAGCAATGTGATGAATCACATTTGGCGTAAATGTGGATAGTCCATCAGTTACATAGTAGAATACAATCTTTTAGAACCTAAGTAATTGTTACGAATAGGTTTTGTCAAAGATGTAGGAAAGTAACAAGGACACTCTTTCCTTTCACTAGTTTATGAAACACTTATTATGGTGTCGAATTCAGTGGGAGTAATGTGTTCTTAGAACTGAATAAGGGATTATTGTAAGTTCTCTAATTCAATGGGAGTTGCAAGATTTATGTGTCTTGATTGTAACTCAGATTATCTTTTGAATGCCTCAAGATAATTACTTTCCAAATATAGATACTAATATTTTTCAAGGATAGTCATGTGCGTTTCCTTGATTGATTGAGTAATTCTATATCTACTAGTTATGCTAATGACACAAATCATATTGATCACATTAACAAACACGTGTAGTGTTGTCTATGTGGTACATGATGTTGTTCCATGCACAAGTGGGAGAAATCTTTATTGTGTGCAAGGTACAACATATAAAGAATATGATTTTGTAGATTCTCTTAACTGCATGGTAAGAGATTCTTGTTCTAATATGATTGTACATATCTAGTCTTAAAAACACTTGGAGTTAATTTTGGGTATGCGTGAGTCCTGGACCAAAATTAATGACAAGGTAAATTTCCAAGTGTGCATGAGACCACACATGGAAAAATTTACAGTTTCTAAATTAAATACTTATTAGAACTTGTGTCAATATGATAACAAGATTACTTCAACTTTAATATTTATGTATTATTGGAATGACATAAATGCATGAAGTAATATAATACTACTTCAATAATTATGTATTCTTTGAATGACATAAATAAATGAAGTAATAAGTTAACTTGAAAATACTACTAAAACCAAATGATGGTGTTCATGATTACTTTAGTTATAAATATTTCTACTTTATTGTAAAGTTATAAATATGAAGTTTTTAAGACTTAGTATAATCTAAAGTAAGACGTTAACTTGTTATGTCTTTTTTTATTAAAGACATATACAAGAAGTCATTGAGTTGATCAATGATTTATAACGTGTAGTGAGATTATAACGGTTTATGTCTTCTTGTTGAGACATGAACATGAAGTGACTTATTTAATAAGTACTTGAGTTATAATGCATGCAAGAGGCTTGAAATTCTATTTCACCATTAAGATGACTTAGTTGGGAAATAGGTAAGCCAAAAGGAATACAAAGTTATCTTTCATATTGTTAGATTATCTCACAATATGAGTTCTAATGAAATACCACAAATTTGTGGTGTGTTCAGTTAGGAAAATCAAACGTTATTTGTATTGTTTGATTAAAGATAACTATAACTTCTTTTCTTCCAAAAGTTATCAAGGTTAGGAAATTGAGTATGGATTGAATATACTCAATTAGACTCCTAGAAGATTTATAAGACATTAGTTATTATGGAATGTGATGAATCACATTAAGTCTTAAAATGAAGTTCTGAATTTGTTAAACTTCTGATGAAGCTGGATTTTAACAAACGAATGTCAGGAACTATCATGTGTATTTGTAATATCCCAAAAGAGAACAATATGGTGTTGCTTTAATTGCTAATTATTTATAGATAATCTATAAATTACAAAAAGCAAGTGGGAGTTTTGTCTTGTAGAGATAAAGTTACAAGATACATAATCTTCTAAAATACACTAGCAAATATCATGATGAGATTAAACATGTAAATGTTGGATCTCAAATGATGGAATTCTCATTCATAGATCCACTTGGATATCTCAGATATTTGATTAATATGCTGAGGATTATATGATGAAGTATTACCAAATAATGAATTGGGTAAATTACTCATACTATGAATGTTATAGATACTGTTCATAAAGATATTCAAATTTTACAAATTTGGTTTATCTTAATTCTTAATAGTTAGAGAATGATGATGAGTTTATTTAAAGATAGAAAACCCTAGTGGTTTGAATCTTTATGTAGAAATCATATGGACAATGTTGTACACATATTTAATGTATGTCTTGTGACAAGATTATTAATCATACTTAAGTAATTAACTATGATTGAATACTCTTTCATAAGCACATTAAATATATAAAGATAATAATTGTCATATCTATTTTCATTTATATGAAGGATGACAATGGAATATCAAAACTCTTTCTTGAGTGATTACTTGAGCGAGGACGGTAAGTAATCGAAAGGATTTTTGAATTCATGATTATTTTGGAAGTGTACAAAGTGTAATAATCCATGAATGGATTAATGCATGCATCTATGAAATATTCTTATGTTTAATTATTAAATCCATTGTTTGATTTATAATTGAAATAAGACAATTTCTAAGTATTCCTAAAAGCTAGTGGGAGTATTATGTTTAATTTCTTAAATAATGTATGTTGTATAACATATGGGAAGTAACATTCCATGTAAGTTAAAATGTTAAGTCATAACTTGGAATGAAACTTTACTTGAAGAATTTAAGAAGTAAAACATACAACCTTGAGATATATGTTTATTATTATAAACATGTGCGGTAATTAAATCTATTTAGACATGACGTATCATTTAGAAAGTCTAAATGAAAATATATCTTTTGATAAGTTAGAACATGAATAAAATCTATGATTGATTCTAGGATTTTCATGTATATCATTGTTGTATCATGTTTGAATGTAAAATGATTTGACAACATTTGATGTCTAATAAAAGATATTTGATAAATTGTGTAATGGATATTCTAATCGAATATGTTTGGACTTAGAATAATGATCCTCAACCTGGAATTGCTCCTAAATTCTAAGTATAAACAATATGGCAAGTTGTTGCGTAATTATAGCCAACAAATCAAGAAAGATTATATGGCATCCAAATTACACAATTGATATTAAGTTTACGGAATAGTTATAAGGCATATTGTAGTTTTATACAATAGTGTTTGTTTGATTGAGATGACACTCAATACTAGTCATGGTAGGATTTTATCCTTGATAATGGCCATGTGAACTAGTTATGCTTATCTAATAGCATAAGTTGCATTGTACATTAAAGAATTAGAATACTTTAAACTTTAAAATTGTTTGAAAGTTTGATTGTTATAAATTGGTGATTGAGGATGTTACACCATTTATGAAAAATTATGTGGCAATATTAAAGATAATTGAATGCACACATACAAGAATTTCAATAATTGAATTCTTGAAATAAGTATTCTCAAAATTTCTATAGATCAACGTTAGTTGATTTATGCCTTGTCAACAAGTATGATTGTCATTACTTAAGGCATAATTGTCAACAAGTCATTACTTGAGACAAAATTCATTAACTAGAATTATCATGCATTGATCTATTTAGTGTTTGGATAAAGGACATTAAGCAATTATTATTTATAATGAATTAAAGTACTTAGTACGTTTGTTTTCATTAATAATAAATTGTGTCCTATATTTGCATGTTTAAATCCGTGAATAACTTATGTTATTCTAAATGTCCGTTGTCAATTAATGATATGGGAATATCATTGAACTAAGACAAATCTGAGTATTGGTTTGAATATACTTGAAAGTATATTGATGCGTTGACATACCAATTTCACATGATATTCAATGAATTGAATATAGGACTTATCCCAACTACATGATTTTACTTTGTGGATCTTGTCAGTAAGTAAATCATGAATTTAGTTATCCTCAGACTTGAGATACCAGATAAGTGTCATGGATGTAGTGCATTTCTGTAAAGCAATTTACCGCTTACCGTAACTAGGAGTTATAAGGATTGTTTTCAGAAATGTTGCAAAGTCTATGGGTTATTCTTGTAGTCAAGAGAGAATTTGTTCCTTCAAATTTGTTTTGAAGTTTAATACTGCTGGGCCCCTCGTAGGGTTGACAAGGTGTTTGCGTGCGCACGCCCAAAGTCTATCTGGAATACGTTCAGATGTTTTGGTAATCTTGGTCAATCATAAACAACGAGAAACAGAATTGTTGATTAAAGAATGACTGAGATCCATATCTTTAATTAACATGGTATTAGAAACAAAAGGATAATAATAATGATGAATCATTAAAGGTTTTTCCAGGAAACCTAGCTCGAGTTGAACTAGGGGCATTGGAGTGTTGCAAGACGCTAACCAATGTCATTATGCTATTAATAGATATCCAAGTGGGAGCTGTTGGAGTTTGTGGATAAATATTAATAGTCATATGTCTAGTATCGAACCCGAGACCTCGGGATTGCACACATTACAAATGAGTATTAAGGAATAATAATAAATGTATTTTATATATTTATTATTAACACAAGAACTTAACGACCGTTAGTGTTTTCCGTTAAATGACTAACGACCGTTAGACGCAAATAAGGAAAGAGGTGTTTGTATACAATTAGGAAACAAGGAAAAGTTCTAGAACCCTTAGTTGGGTTGGATCGGCCGAACCACACAATGGGGCAACCCATTGCCCTAACTTGTTCCCAAAGTTTTCTAATTAGTATATAAACAAACCTAGGGTAATTGTTTTGGCTAATCTTTTGTGCACACAATTATCCCTAAAGTTTTTCTTGTTCTTTTCTCTTGGTTGCCGATCGTACACCTCCTCCAAAGGGTTGTGTGGATCGATTTTTGTTAAACAAAAATCAACTCTTGTGTTTTACTTGCATAACCTTAATACGGTTTAATTTGTGTGTACAAGAACGAGGTAACAACTTACTTTAGTTGTTATCAAGGAATCGATCAATAAAAAGGTAAGGGATTGATCATTGATTCACATAAACCCTTATTAGGGTTCTTCATATTGTTCAAGACAATTGCTTTTGATTCTTGTTCGGGCTAGAATCAATACGGTACGTTCTCTTTATGCTTAAGTTAATTCTTTATATGTTATACTTATGTGTTTACATGCTTCCGCATTCTTGTGTACTTTGATTATGGGTTTAATATATGATTGTCATGATTACTAAATTCCAACAGATATAAGGCAAGATCCTTAGATCTCATTAAGACTCTTACAACTTGTGTCCTTTTTGGTGAACACATATGTATTATATGGAAAGTGTTCATAAGAGATTTTTGATGAATCTCATGGCTCTAGACTCAATAATGTGCGTTTTGGTTTTTAGAAAAAGACGTTGATCGACTCTTGGAACGTGTTTTGTGTGATGATGTGATTTCTGTGATTATGAATTCTATTTTTGAATCTTGTCATGCAATGCTTGTTGATGATCATGCTGTGAATGTTAGAATGTTGCAAATTGAGATTGATAATTTGGTAAAAGAGAATGAGAGTCTTAGACAGATCAACTTTGATGTGGAAAACAAGTGTGAAAATGAAGTTTTCAAACTTAACAAAAGACTGGAATGGTGTCAAACTCAAAGTGCTGAATTTGAGTTAAAGTACAAAAATCTAAAAGAGTCTTTGTCATTCCAAGACAGTCATGCTTCAGAAAGTCAGAATAAAAATGAAATTGATGTTTTGCGAAATAAACTGTTTGAATATGAGAAAGACATAGATGAAGTTTCTCAAAACAGAAATGACACTGTCCGGTTAAACAGAATTTTGGATTCAAAAAATCAAGAACTCCAACACATCATTCTTGATTTGAAAAATAAACTCAGAGTTTTAGAAAAAGGAAAAGCTGTGATTGCCCCAGGAATGTACACAGTAGACAAGCCAACTAAGTAAGCATCAAATCAAACCACTAATGTGAATACTTCCACTTCCACAGGACTAGGAAACAACTCTAAGGCTAGCAGATCAAGAAACACCAAGAGACAAAGGAAGTTTAGTGTCTGGCGCCCTAAGAGTGGACTATCTAAGACTGAAGAAGTAGTAGTTAATGTTAGCAGTTTGAATAAAAAGCATGATATGTCAAAAGTAGAATCAAACTTGTCTAAGTCTAGTTTTATAGATGATGTAATGAATGCTAAATCGTTGAATGTTATGAATGATATTATGGTTGATGCAAGTTGTGTATTTTGTCATGCTAGTATATTATCTGGAAATCATGAGAAATGTGTTGCTAAAACTCCGTTGAATCGCAAAAAGAAACAATCTAGTGGCATTTCCTCTAGGCCCACTACTGCTGCCAAGTCCATATTAGGAAATCCACCACTAGTAGTTTCTGAAAAATCTGTTCCCAAACCCATAGATACACCTAGGACAAACAAAACACCAAGTACATTTATTAGGAGAAAGGCTGAGACTAGTTGGACGTGGCAGCGTTGGTTGCAAAACACATCTAGCTTTAAATGGGTACCTAAAATGCTTAATACATGTGTTACTAACCAAACGGGATCCACCGTTACTAAACTTGCCTCTATGTCAACTTCTGGTGATGCAGGTGATCCAAATTGTTCTCTGGATTTTTGATAGCGGCTGTTCCTGACATATGACCGGCAATCTCAAGCTTCTTGTAAACTTTGTTGCAAAGTTCATTGGAACGGTCAGATTCGGGAATGATCACTTCGCTGCTATTATGGGTTATGGAGACTACGTAAATGGGAACATCGAAATTAGCAGGGTTTATTACGTTGAAGGCCTAGGTCACAATCTCTTCTCAGTAGGACAATTTTGTGATGGTGATTTGGAGGTAGCATTCAGAGAGAAAACTTGTTTTATTCAGGATCTTCAAGGAAATGATCTGATGAAAGGAAAACGTGGCACCAGTCTATATACCATTTCTTTTGAAGGCATGACAGCTTCCTCTCCCATATGCTTACTTTCAAAGGCACATCCCACAAAGGCATGGTTATGGCACAAACGAATGTCTCATTTGAACTTCAAGACGATGACTGATCTTGCTAAGAAAAAGTTGGTCGACGGTCTTCCCAAATTCAGATATACCAAAGATCACTTGTGTCCTGCTTGCGAACAAGGAAAGAATCATCGTGCCCTCTTTCCTCCAAAAGCATATCACAACACATATCATGTCCTACAACTGTTTCATATGGATTTGTGCGGTCCTATGTGTGTTCAAACCATAAACGGGAAACGGTACATCTTGGTAATAGTGGATGATTACTCGAGGTGGACTTGGGTCTACTTTCTTTGTACCAAAGACCAAGCCCCTTCGATGATCATTACTTTTCTCACAAAGATTCAAGTTCAGGTTCGTAACACCGTCAGAATCATCAGAACAGACAATGGTACTGAATTCAAGAATCAAACTCTTCGGGAGTTCACTGAGAAAAATGGTATTGTTCATCAAACGTCAATTGCTCACACCCCTAAACAAAATGGAGTAGTCGAAACACGCAACCGTACGTTAGTGGAGGCAGCAAGAACTATGTTGATTAATGCCCAATTACCAGACTACCTATGGGCTGAAGCTGTCTTAACTGCTTGTTATACCCAGAACCGATGCATGATCACCAAACGCCATGACAAAACACCATATGAGCTTATTCATGGTCGAAAACCAAATATCAATTACTTTCATGTCTTTGGAGCTCTCTGTTATCCAAAGAATGATCGTGATGATCTTGGTAAACTGAAAGCCAAAGCAGACATAGGAGTATTTGTTGGCTATTGTGAGAATTCGAAAGGATTCAGAATTTGGAATCGTCGTACTCGGGAAATTCAAGAGACAATCCATGCTAATTTTAATGAGCTCACAGAAATGGCTTCTGAGCAAAACAGCTTAGAACCCGTACACAACCGTCTAAATTTTCTTGAATCTTCAGCTGAACCATTACTGTTCAACAGAAAGGATATAGAAGACTTGTTTGCTCCTCTGTTCGATGACTCTCTAGTTAATCGTGCCTCTCCTGTATCCACCAATTCCGTTGCTCAAAGCGTAAACAATCAAGCACCTGATACACCAGCAACTACTTCCACAGTAGTTGCTGACGACGCACCTCAACTAGAACCATCATCGTCAGTAGATCAAAAACCTTCCACTTCTACACCCACAGCTGAAGATTCCCCCCACCACTCTGCTGAAGTACCCACACCATCAGGTTATGACGAAGATGCATTATTTAATCCATTTGCACCTGCACCAACCATTCCTAATATTGCAGAGTCTTCAACACGCAATTTGGTACCGTCAAACCTGCACCATAATTATCAACACTATCCATCCACTCATAAATGGACAAAGGACCATCCATTAGTAAACATCATTGGTAATCCAGAAAACCCAGTCATGACAAGACAAAGATTCCATACAAATGGTGAAACCTGCATTTATGCACTCACCGTTTGTCAAGCCGAACCCAAAAACATTAAGGAAGCCCTTACCTATGACAACTGGATTGAATCCATGCAAGAGGAATTGGAACAATTCAAGCGGTTAGTGTCATACCCCCAAATTTCGTGACTTGCAGCGGAATAAGTCATTCAGGGGCACGACTGGTCATAGCACCAAAGTTATAGTTATATTGAACGACCTAAAGTGTCGTTTAGAAAATACATCATTTGATTATTTAAAAACATTCAGAGTTATAAAGCTAGGTCCCAAAAGGTGAAACAAGTTTTTAGAAAACAAGTTCATACAATTCAAATGATGGATAAGTGCATAAAATATAAAGTGAGACGCGTCGACTCTGCGACTCCATGATGTCCATATGCAAGCCAACATGCGATACCTTAATTACCTGAAAATACATTGCTAAAAATGGTCAACAAAAATGTTGGTGAGATCATAGGTTTATGTAAATGAATGATTGTACGGAAACCACAAGTATAAAGTGTATGACAAATCCATGCCACATAAAAATGATACATTAGCTCTAAGCTCATGACCCCGAAGCAAGACTGAATGAAATGCCCCAACCGAGTGTTTGCCAATCACTCAAATATGACAGAAATGAAATGCGTTCGTTTGACCAGTTGGTGCTACCAACCCGAACGGAGGAGTCACCCTCAATAGATCTATCCACTCACTCTCGCTTACTAACAATTAACGGTTCATGATAATATAAGGGGACTTTAATCTGGGCAATGATGTAACTTAAGCAATGTAATGAGTTTGTATACTTTGGTCCGCATATAAAAATGGTGCAATGTATTCTCCCCCGAGAGTTTAGAAATCAATAAACAATTTAAAACGGGGCTATGAAAACTCACCTGCTATGATAGCAACAATGATAACAATGGATATGATAAGATGAGGCTCGGTCTCTAACCGCGACCTATTATGATGATATGATCTAATGTAAGCAATGAATTAACGCAATACATGCAAATACGTATGTTAACGATACCACTTGTTAATTTTGAAAATAACGTTTATCGTCGAAAAATACATTTTTGACGTCTCGTTAAGTTATAAACTACTTTTCGTGTAAATATGTTGAAACGGTACTCCATGATCCTTGTTTGGTGTTCTATCGGCAAAATATAATGTTTTCGTCGCAATTTAATATTTTCTTTAACTTGTGAAAATATGTCCAAAATGGCTTCGTGAAACTAGTCGTGAAATATTGTACGTTGAGGGTTAGTGATCAAACTTGACGTTTTTGAAAAAACAAACAAAACATTGTTACAAGGTTTTCATGCCGTTTCATTTAACTTTCGATTGTACACGCCTCGATCAATTAGAAAATCGGCTAACAACTTTATGTTTCGCAAAAACACTAGTTTTAATATTTAGAACACTTTCTAATAGTGGCTGTCAAAATAAACATGGTACGTCGGGCTCCAAACGTGAATAACTCGGCCGTTATGAGCTCGTTTTCTACGTTCTTTATATCCACGGATTCACCATAATATGAACTAACACAATCTCAGTAGCTCGGCTCGTCTAGATCACATCTAACGCCTCGTTTTGGTCCTTTAAAGTTTGGCTAACAGCACACTATTTTCAGAAAATTATTTTTCATCGTCTAACTTCGAACGATCATATCTCCTTCGTTATAAGTCGGTTTAGTGATTCTTGCGGCCACGGTTTCGTTTTTGAAAGAAATTTCTGAATATGAAGGCCAAAATATGCCAAACGTTACTGAGTTTTCCAGTTTACACGTTTTTGGACAGAACCTATTTTAGATTGTTAAAAACTCACTTTCTTGGTTCTAAACTTGATCATACTAACTCAAATCAACTCCACAAGTTCGAAAATCCTACCATAGACCTTCTTAGGGTGTCATGGGGTCCTAAACATCACCAACCTTGGTGGGTTTCATTAGATCATTAGTGAAACTTATAGATCTAGTAATTTAGAGAGTTTATGTTCAAAAGTGGTATGTAAAACATAAATACTTGCATGAATAACTAATATAACTTGAAAATACATGAATATATGAATCAAATGAAAGTAATATATGATCAAAACATGTTCTTGAAACTTACTTGATGATTGGATGAGTTTTGATAAGAAATGAGTAATAAACTTGAGGTTTGATCACAAATCCATAACTAGGAAAGTAAATGGAGTGTGATTATGACTTGTTCTTGAAAAAGTGATGGATTATGGTTGGGTTCTTGGGTGTGGCCGATTCTAGGAGATGAAGATGGGAGGGTTTGATCTTTTTCTAGCTAGTTGGTAAGTTAGTGTATGTGTTTATGTTAGTGGGATGAGAAATAAAAGACCAAAAATTCATTTAATGCATTTTGGAGTATTAGCTAAATGGGGGGTTAGGGAGGGGCGGCACATGTGGGTAGATTAGGATGGATTTGATGTTTTATTATTGATATGTCTCCCATTTAATTAGATATTGGATGGTTTAGTGTATACACTGAGTGTTATCGGGTACCGAGTTAACTAGAAATAACTCGTGACGAGGTGAAATGAGATACGACGAAGTTGTAAAAATTGTAAAATCATGTTACTTGCAAGAATCGGGTGTTAGAATGATAATCGGATTGAAATTTCGTAAACCGACGGAGTTATAAGCGTCAAATGAAAAATGTAACGATTGATTTAAAAACACCGGGTAAAGTAATAATATAATCTCTATATCATTATAATTAGCTTGAAAATGTACTAGGATCATTGTCTGGAGTATTTGGTTTACTGTCGGTAGAAATGACTGAGTGGTAACATTAATTAAACAATTAAGCATACATTAATGAAAATCACATAGACACATGCATGAACTGATATGGAAATGATATTACTGATGATATGCAGACTACTCTAGTCCGTATGAAGTGTCCCTTACTGATGATGCATGAATACGCAGCTAAACCTAACTGGTTACGCGCATTTCAATACTCGTAAACCTAGTTTACGTAATGATGAATGATACTTATGAATAGTGATTTCCCTCCGGGAATGAATAGTGTTTTATGAATAGTAAAATTTTTGACGACTTCTAAAAGTCTCAAACTGACCTAAAAAATGATGAATAGTGATCGGTGAATAGTGATTGATGAATAGTAACTCATGAATAGTAAATTGTCGAGGTTTGGAAAATGACCTGAAATTACGAGTTGTGACAGTCTTCCACCCTAAAAGGAATTCAGTTGATGTTGGTCTCTGGAGTGGACTTGGTGATGATATGTGGGTATTTGAGTCGCACCTGGTCTTCCCGTTCCCAAGTAAACTCGGGACTTCCTCGAGAATTCCAGCGAGTTTTCACGATGGAAATTCGACTTTGCTTCAACTGTTTGACCTCACGGTCCATGATTTCTGTTGGTTCCTCCACAAAGTTAATCTTATCGTCGAGCTGGATTTCTTCTAATGAAATGAAATGAAATATGCTATAAGTGATTTGTTTGGAAGGCACTTCCTAAGGTTTGAAATATGAAATGGGTGGTGTATATTGCTGAGCTCTGACGGAAGCTCAAGTCTGTGTGTCAGTCGGCCGATTCTAGTCAGAATCTCAAATGGTCCAATATACCTAGGGTTCGGTTTCCCGAGTTTCCAAAATTGTATCATGCCTTTCCAAGGCAAGTCTTTCAACATAGCTTGTTCTACAACTTGAATCCCAATGGTTTACTACTTAGGGATACCTAGTCCCCATGATTTTGCATCCTGAACTGACCTAACTTTTCTATTGTTCTCTTGTCACTTGTAACTGATTCTTGACTTGTACCATTTCTTTTGTTGTTTCACAATTGCGTTATAGACCAGTGAACTTGACCTTTCGATTTCGGTCTATCACTATGTAATTGGTACTTCGACCATAGGGTGCCTTAAAAGGTGCAGTCTAAGTGTTCGCGTGATAACTATTGTGGTAGGAGAACTCGATTGATGGCAAATGGTTAGCCCAACCATTTCCAAAGTCAGTCACACATGCTCTGAGCATGTCTTCCAATGTCTGAATCGTTCTCTCGCTCTGACCATCGGTCCGAGGATGATAGGCAGTACTCATGTCTAATTTGCTTCCAAATGAATCTTGTAATGACTGCCAAAAGTTTGAAGTAAAGCGACTATCTCGGTCGGAATGATAGAAATTGGTGCACCGTGCTTTGAGACTATTTCCTTGACATAAAGTCTGATTAGTTGATCCATAGAATAAGTTTCTCTGATTGGGATGAAATAGGCTGATTTAGGGAGTCAATCAACGATTACTCAAGTAGCACTGAAACCTCCTGATGTTTTGGGTAGTTTAGTGACAAAGTCCATTGTAATGCGTTCCCACTTTCACTAGGGGATTTCTGGTTGTTGAAAATTTCATGATGGTTTTTGGTATTCTGTGGAAAACTAGAAGGGGGGGGGGGTTGAATAGTTTTACGTCTTTTTAATTTTATTGTGAAAACCTTTGTTTATTTTTAAAACACTTAGATTCAAGTTTGTATGAAAAATAAAACTTGAACCTTATTATTAGTTAAATATGTATTCTTTTAAATTGACTGTAAAAGTTTTGGTTTCCTGAATGGATTTTCAAATTGATCTTTATGTGAAGTCGACCTCTAATTAATACTAGCAATTATATAAGCCTATGTGTATGAAAGTAATGACGATGCAAGTAAAGAAATAAATAAGGTATGGAAAGATCTAACCGAGACACGAGAGATTTATAGTGGTTCGGCTACAAGGACACCTTCCTTGCCCTACACTACTCCCCGAGCACACCTTGCTCGAGAGTTTTCTTCACAACTTCAATAAGCTCCCTTATGGCAGAGAAAACCGTACACAACTTTGGCTTACACGGGTTTAATGACACAAAGCTAAATGTCGAGTTCTAATCGTAGCTAGAACCAATCTCACAACTTCACAACACAACTTCTTCACAACTTATTCACGACTACTTCACAACTGCTTCACGACTTCTTCACGACTTCTTCACGACTTCAACACGACCGCTACACAACCTCTATGATGCGGCTTCACGACTTCAACATTATGTCTTCATGACTAAGACTTCACGACTTCAACATGACCGCTACACAACCTCTATGCTACGGCTTCACGACTTCAACACTAGGACTTCACGACTAGGACTTCACGGCTTCAACACGACCGCTACACAACTTCTATGCTACGGCTTCACGGCTTCAACACTAGGACTTCACGACTAGGACTTCACGGCTTCAACACGACCGCTACACAACTTCTATGCTACGGCTTCACGGCTTCAACACTAGGACTTCACGACTAGGACTTCATTGCTTCAACACGACCGCTACACAGCTTCTATGCTATGGCTTCACGACTTCAACACAAGGACTTCATGTCTTCTAAGCTACGGCTTCACAACTTCTACACCACGGGTTCACGACTTCTACACAACGGCTTCACGACTTCTACACTTTGACCTCACAACTTCTATACCACAACTACTTATACAACATCTTCACTACTTACACACAACACTAATCTACAACACACACCTTACATACAAATGAATGAATGATTTACAAACTTTTTTAAACACACAACTTAAGTAACAAGATGATACTAAGTTTTAATACTTCTAATCTTGATTGATAGAAGTATTCTTCTTTTGCACTTGGATGGTGGAAGCTTGGATCACTTGGAAACCAATGCTTAAGATTACATGATCAAAGGTTTTTGAAAGATATGAAATGAGATTTACAACAGAAAGTTTTAGTGCAAAAGGGTGAGTAAAAATCCAGGAGAAGGCTGGTATTTATAGGAGAAAAACTGGACAGCTGGAGCCTACTGGAGCGTGGCCAGCCCCCTTAAATAGGGGGCGGTCCCCTTAATTTTAAGGGGGCCGCCTAGTAAAATTAAGGGGGCCGCCCCTGCTGAACGTTGGCCAGTTTTGTCCTTTTGTGGGGAAGGTTTTTCTGGAACATTTTAACTGATTTTGGTTAAAAATTTGAATTCATATTTTTATAAAAGATTAAACATTTTTATTTAATACCAAAAATGTTTTTCAAAAATATATAAAATGTTTTTGATGTTTTATAAAAAATCTAGTTATTAAGAAAATGTTCCTTTGATCATATAATGCATTAAGCACTTGTTTATTCATACCTTAAGTGATTAAGTTGTAGAAATGAATATTTACAACTAAATACTTGTTTATTTGATAAGTTTATGTTTTAATGAGTTTACATTTTGTGATCATCAAAACATAGAGATATGAATAAATATTGATAATGTTTTTAGGCATTTATTTATGTCAACAATCTCCCCCTTTTTGATGATTACAAAACCTAAACTCATTAAATCAAAAAGTTATTTTTGGACAAGTATTTAGTGAGTTTATATTCACTTCTCCCCCTTTTTGTAGCATCAAAAAGGTTGAGCCGACAAGTTTTAGAGACAAAATTTGTCGGAACAAGAACTCCCCCTTGATGTGTGCTCCCCCTCGTTTGAGGGCACCAAGGAATCGATATATGGAATACTTGCAAGAAAAATATTAGAAGCACAAGCATATATATGGCAAAAATAAGCATGCATATAAAGACATTCATTAAAAATGTTGTGTATCAATACACAACCATCTAAGATTATATTCAATCCTACATTAGCTAGTAAGTAATGCAATCTACATAATCATTCTAGGAGTACATGATCTTTCATGGGGCTTGCACACAAAAAGGTTAGAAAAATTATTTTTGATTAAGCATTGCATATGCTTAATTTGGTGAGAATGAAGGTTGTGGTGGTGTAGTGGGTGAAAATGATGGAGGTTGTGGTGGAGGTTGGTTGTTAAGCATGTGTTCAAGGGATGAAAACATGTAGTGTATCTCATCTCTAAGACCAAAGATGATGGTTTGGTTGTGGATGTGGTGGTATTGGTGATGATGAGAAATGAGCATTAAGAGGTGTTATTGGTGATATGGAAATGAAAAGTTGGGTGAATGGAGGTTCTTGAGTAGGAGGTGGAGTTGATGCTCTTGATGGTGGTGATGAAAGGTGTGAGTTGATGTAGTTATTGATGGATGAAAGGCTGTTTTTGATGGTGCATTTGGTGCACTTGGGGATTAACATTGAGGTGGTGGTGATGGAGTTTTGGTGTCTTAGAGATGATTTTGGTGATAGCATGGTGAATGAAAATGGGTGTTTGATGAAGGTGATGGTTGATTTAGGTAAGGTTTGGGCTAGATAAAAGGGGTCGCAAGATGCAAAAGAAAACAGTAAATTTTACTGCCCAGATGGCCGGTCCCCTTAATTGTAGGCCGGCCCCCTTAAAATTAAGGGGACCGCCTAGGGAATTAAGGGGGCCGCCCATCTGGTGTTTTCCCAGGGGACCAAATTTGAAAAATTTCCAGAAAATGGTCATTTTTAGGGTGTTTTTGCAGCAAGCTCCATTTGAATCATGTACATCAAGAATGATTAAATAGTGACATAAACATGTTAATTACGCATGCATACATTTAAAACATATTATGGAATAAGCATGTTATTAATCATCAAGCATGTATATATATCATGATATCAAGTATACAAGCAATAAGCATAACAATCATATATTAAAGACAAGACATAAAGCATTTATTAGTTGAAAATAATTATGTTAAAAACATAATTATTGATACAACACATATTTTGCTTATAGCATGCAATAAGTAGAAAATTTTAAATTGCCTAAGAGATCCATTGGACTTGCTTGAGACATGAAAACTTGGATTATTTTGGATGGATGATGGTAAAGAGGGGGTAAAAAATGTTGGATTAATGGGGTTGTAAGTTTGGGTGTATGGATGTTGGAGAGAGTGTTGATGGAGGAATTGGAGGTGGAGAGCTTGGACTTGACCATGTTGAATGAGGGTTTTGATGTTGTTCAAGTGGTGGTGTTGGATTAGATCTAGTGAGAAGATACTCAATCCAAGTGAGATGCTCATTTAAGGTGATGGTTTGATTTTGGAGAAAGATGCAACAAGGACTATTGTTGACATGTTTCTCAATTTGACTCAAGTGATGTGGTGATGATGGTAATGATGGTGATATGGATGGTGATGGGTTTAAGTTGCTTTGAGCAAGGTGCAAAGCAAGGAGAGCATTAAGCTCATGGGCTTCCTTGAGTTCTTCAATGAACTTCAAGTGTTGAGTGGAAGGTGATGATGATGGAGAGTGGTTGTTATTTGGTGGAAGTGGTGGTGACACTTTTGGTGGTGGAGACATTTGTGAACTTGGGTAATTATGAGTGAATGAAGGTGGACATATGGATGATAGGTTATGTGTGTGAAAGGGTTCATTAGGATGAGGTTTAGGTGTTGGTTGAGTTTGAATAACATCATTTGTTGGGTTATGGCAAATGTCAAGCTTCCTCCTTCAAATGGGTATTTATGGTGTAGTGATGATGTGATTGTGGAAGGTAAATTTTGGAGGGTGGTTTGTGACAAAATGTGTTTGTGAATTTTGGGAAGTATAGGATAAAATGGGTTTAAAAATAGAAAAAGGGAGCAGCACCTTCGACCATCAGATGGCCGGTCCCCTTAATTAAGGGGCCGGTCCCCTTAAATATTAAGGGGGCCGCCTAATGAATTAAGGGGGCCACCCATCTGCTGATTTCCAGGTTACTGGAAATGGGTTTTTGGCAGAAAATTGTTGAAAGGGTTGTGTTTTTGGGTTTAGTTTCAAGCAAGTCCAACTTCTTTTGAGGCAATTTAGGATTTAATAACTTATGTATGCTAAGCATATTCATTAGACATTATTATCTAGCATGCAAACAACTCATTTAGCATGTAACATATATATGTTAGACAAGAAAACACTACATAGCACCAAGTAATTCATAGTATCATATTTAGGAAGATTAATAAACTAGTTAAATAATCCTAATGAATATCTATGTGCATGGGAATGTAGAGTTATGATAGAATGGACTTCTAGACTTGTACCAAGTGAGGTCTTAGTGAATAAATTATGGTTATTTTCAAATTTAGTTCACTTATAAATGTCACATACATAAATATAGATGAAAAATATGATATCACCATGCATGATTTAAAGAAATGTTTTTGGCATTATTCAACAATGTTTGAAAGTGGGTTTTTATGTGGATGTGAAAAATATTTTAATGAAATAGTTTTGGTTTTATTTCAAAATGTTTTTATGAGGAAAGAAAACATATTTTTCCAATCTTTGGTTTTGATAAACACGTAATTATGGACACAAGTTTGGAAGAAAGGTAGGATGGTAAAACATGTAAAATAGAAATGTGTCATAATCTTTTGAAAAATTATTTTTCCAAAATGTGAAGTTTTTGCAAATTTAAAAATAAGTCCCATTAATTATAGGTTTAAAAAATTATGGTTTATAAAAGATCTCATGCTCAAGTCTATTGTCACATGCTACCTCTTTCTACATATCCTATGACATTTACGCATTTATTATGACTAAATACAAAAATACATCATGTCAAAGTAGTTAGAGAAAAACAAAAGCTATTATAATGACAATGCATTCAACAACTAAACAAATAATTACGAAGGCATGCAGTCAAATCACATAGGAGCAAGTAAACATCTAGAAATTTTATATATGCAGGATGACATACATCTAGGAATGAAAAGTTCTAGTGAAAAGCAAAGTTCATAACAGTAAACTATCGTTAGGTATATTTAGGAAGAATAATGTATTCAAGTTGGAGAATGAGTATGAGACTATTACTAGTGGTGCTCAATTCAGGCTAAACACGACCGTTTTTACGGGTTACACACACCCAACTTCTCACATAGAAGCAATTCAACCGTTAGGTCAAATTGAGTTTCTAGTCAATAAATTCTCCAGTAGTCATTCTCTTTTTAGAAGAAATTAAGTTCCTAAATTTACCTATCGAAGAGTACCAAATATGAAGATTGCTTGGTTTACTAATACTTAGGGGGGCTAACTAAAGGGTTTCTAGTTCATTAAGCCACAGAACGAATATAACTAAAGTGTAAAGGCAAAGCAACCTATCAGACTAAACGTATCCTAAGGCATTAATAAGATTATATGCATGAAGTAATTACTTATGAAATTTTAAATAGAGAACTTACCTCACGTCCTAGCTTTTCTTCGTAATGTCTCAGATGATGATCGACATGTGAATGATAGGTGAGTCTTCAAGATAAACAAGGTGTGAAAGTATATCATGGCAAGCTTCTAACACCTTATTTAAACCGAAGTGGCTTGACCCGAACATGTCTTGTACAGATCATGATCTTCTCCTTCGTCTGTGTCACTCCATGATTTTGGATTGAGTTCACTTTGGAGTTGATTCATGTAGTCTTCGTCGTTAATACCTACATTAACAACATTTGAACTAGTAGCACATGTATCTATTTTATCTAAATGTTTATCTATTAAATTTTCTAAGATAACTAATTCATGTACAAGATCAAAATCCTCATCTTTGGCTTGACATTTTTCTTGATGAAAGTTTAAGAGATTTTTCCAAATATCATTTGCCGTTTTACAGAAAGATATTCTTTCATATTCAACTTTTGGCAAGGTTTTGTAAATAATTATTTTAGCTTCATTATTTTTGTTATTCTTTGTTTTTAAATAATCATTTTGAGTTTCAAAATCCGTTTTTGTTTGACTTTCAAAATCCGTTTTTGTTGGTTGAAAATCACCAATCGAAATAACATGCCAAAGATCTAGATCAATTGATTTCACATAAGTTTCAAATTTATTTTTCCATTCAAGAAAAGTATAGTTTTCAAATAGTGGTGGTTTTAGCAAAGATTCCCCTTCTAGATATTTTTCGAATTCCATAGATCGATTCAAGTTTTAAAATACAGTATATTTTTAAGATCTTGATTGACGTGGCTCTTGATACCAATTGTGGAAAACTAGAAGGGGGGGTTGAATAGTTTTACGTCTTTTTAATTTTATTATGAAAACCTTTGTTTATTTTTAAAACACTTAGATTCAAGTTTGTATGAAAAATAAAACTTGAACCTTATTATTAGTTAAATATGTATTCTTTTAAATTGATTGTAAAAGTTTTGGTTTCTTGAATGGATTTTCAAATTGATCTTTATGTGAAGTTGACCTCTAATTAATACTAGCAATTATATAAGCCTATGTGTATGAAAGTAATGACGATGCAAGTAAAGAAATAAATAAGGTATGGAAAGATCTAACCGAGACACGAGAGATTTATAGTGGTTCGGCTACAAGGACACCTTCCTTGCCCTACTCCACTCCCCGAGCACACCTTGCTCGAGAGTTTTCTTCACAACTTCAATAAGCTCCCTTATGGCGGAGAAAACCGTACACAACTTTGGCTTACACGGGTTTAACGACACAAAGCTAAATGTCGAGTTCTAATCGTAGCTAGAACCAATCTCACAACTTCACAACACAACTTCTTCACAACTTATTCATGACTACTTCACAACTGCTTCACGACTTCTTCACGACTTCTTCAAGACTTCAACACGACCGCTACACAACCTCTATGATGCGGCTTCACGACTTCAACACTATGTCTTCATGACTAAGACTTCACGACTTCAACATGACCGCTACACAACCTCTATGCTACGGCTTCACGACTTCAACACTAGGACTTCACGGCTTCAACACGACCGCTACACAACTTCTATGCTACGGCTTCACGGCTTCAACACTAGGACTTCACGACTAGGACTTCACGGCTTCAACACGACCGCTACACAACTTCTATGCTATGGCTTCACGGCTTCAACACTAGGACTTCACGACTAGGACTTCATTGCTTCAACACGACCGCTACACAGCTTTTATGCTATGGCTTCACGACTTCAACACAAGGACTTCATGTCTTCTAAGCTACGGCTTCACAACTTCTACACCACGGGTTCACGACTTCTACACAACGGCTTCACGACTTCTACACTTTGACCTCACAACTTCTATACCACAACTACTTATACAACATCTTCACTACTTACACACAACACTAATCTACAACACACACCTTACATACAAATGAATGAATGATTTACAAACTTTGTTAAACACACAACTTAAGTAACAAGATGATACTAAGTTGTAATACTTCTAATCTTGATTGATAGAAGTATTCTTTTTTTGCACTTGGATGGTGGAAGCTTGGATCACTTGGAAACCAATGCTTAAGATTACATGATCAAAGGTTTTTGAAGATATGAAATGAGATTTACAACAGAAAGTTTTAGTGCAAAAGGGTGAGTAAAAATCCAGGAGAAGGCTGGTATTTATAGGAGAAAAACTGGACAGCTGGAGCCTACTGGAGCGTGGCCGGCCCCCTTAAATAGGGGGCGGTCCCCTTAATTTTAAGGGGGCCGCCCCTGCTGAACGTTGGCCAGTTTTGTCCTTTTGTGGGGAAGGTTTTTCTGGAACATTTTAACTGATTTTGGTTAAAAATTTGAATTCATATTTTTATAAAAGATTAAATATTTTTATTTAATACCAAAAATGTTTTTCAAAAATATATAAAATATTTTTGATGTTTTATAAAAAATCTAGTTATTAAGAAAATGTTCCTTTGATCATATAATGCATTAAGCACTTGTTTATTCATACCTTAAGTGATTAAGTTGTAGAAATGAATATTTACAACTAAATACTTGTTTATTTGATAAGTTTATGTTTTAATGAGTTTACATTTTGTGATCATCAAAACATAGAGATATGAATAAATATTGATAATGTTTTTAGGCATTTGTTTATGTCAACATATTCGGCTTTTACTTTAGCACAAGTAAGATACTTGCTAGTATACGTAGCTATTTCTGCCTTTATATTCGGCCACCAATAGAGTCTTTTGGGATCCTGATATTCCTCATCAGAACCTGGGAGAATGGAGTACTTTGACTTGTGCAATTCGTGCATGATCAACTCTCTTATTCCGCCATAAATAGGTATCCAGCTTCTATCCTTGAAGCATAATACTCTGTCTGACCTCTTTAATAAATCATTTGCATCCTTTGGCATTCCATAGGGTTTTTCGTTCTGTCAGTTTTCCTCCTTGAGTGCCTCAACTTGAGCCTCGAGGATTCGTGATGGTACAGGTGATATGATTGTCATTCTCAATGGTCTGACTCTCAAAGGCTTGAGTCTTTCCTTCCGGCTAAGGGCATCTGCCCCAACATTAGCTTTCTTAATTGCCCATTGGTCTAAAGATGGTAGAGCGTGTGTATATCTGATTGGAAAGAAAATATCTTAAGGGGATTGTTAGAAGTTTGAGGTGCATAGTCTATCCTTTATCAGGAGCCTTTGAAATTTGTACAACGTGTCTCGTGACTACTCCTACAACGGTAGGTTTGTCGGAAATGGGTTATCGAAGAACAAAGCTACGGTAACGGTTTCTGATTCCTTGTGTCTTGCTATAACTGATGTCAAGATATGAGCCTCTCTTCACCTAAGATGCTTGGTCTTTATTGTCAAAATTTCCCATGCTATTGTTTGTCAATCACAAGATCCTAATTGCATGAAGTGTCGTAGTATGGTGGTTGGTTTTCAAATACGACCCAAGATTTTATGGATAGGTTTTTGACATGATGTGGGTAGGAATGTTTTAGCAAAGTTTGGTGTTATACTTTTCTTAGTGCTCAGTAGTTTTGTTAAAGGCTGACCATAAAGGATTTATTTGTCAAGACAGACATATCAGATAATTACTTTCCTACAAGGTATATGAGTTGTATAAACGCTCTTTAAAGAAAATTCCTTTGAATTGGAAGCATCAAACATGATAAAGTAGTCGGGTAGGTATGTCTGCCTGAATGTGTAAATGTCTAGCATTTCATTTCTGGGGTTGAATAATGCCTATCGGTTAATCTTGGGTAAGACTTGTGGGTATGCATATCCAACTTACTTGATCCTTTCTAAACTGGATCATGACTTAGGTCCGTTGTCCTACTTGGTCTAACCAGTACTTCTGAATTGATAGAATTTGGTGACTATGCCCGAGATAGTGATTTGGATTGCCTCATGAGAACTTATGTTTTCCGTTGCGATACGAATCAACTGGCTATATATTTCTAGTCCTTGTCTGTGGTTCCAAAACTCCTTTCGTTGTTTTCTTATGTCGTGAAGTTCTCCTTGAAAATAGAAAATCTTTCCGAGAAAAGTCAATGGCAAATTCCAACTTAACTGATAAGTGGGTGGTATGTGGTGTAGGTACTTAGAGAGAGTTGGCCGATAAGGATGTTTATGAAGAGTTTACTTGTTTACAAAGCTTTTCTTTCTTGGGATGTTTTGAATGAAAATTTGTTGTTAGAAATCTTGAAAAGATAATTGTTTCCTTCATGGCATAATCTTCCCTGAATTAGACATAGTTGATCAGGCTATGTATAATTGAGGGCAAATAACGCAATGCTTGGTTGGGTCAAAATAGCCTTGTGTTTCTCAAAAGTTTTAGATGGTGCTCAACGTTTTATTTGGTAAAATGATAGTAAACATTTGGTAGAATGGCAGTAAGCCAATTTATAAGGCTATAGCAACATAACTTGTTTTGGAAATGTTGTGAAATAACTCCCTGGGATGCTAGTAAAATAGCTTAAAGTAGGGTTAGGTGAGACTGTTTTTAATAAGCGGTATTAAAATATCTTGCCATAAAATCTGTTGAACGGTTTATGGAATGTGTGGAACACCTTACGGAATGGTAATAGCCTATAGTTGGAGACGACTCCTTACTTAACCCTCTTCTAGGATAGTGGTTCGTTGTTACGAAATGGTCGAAAGCTGGACAAGATGGGATGGGATATGAAAGAAACGAAGATTGTGCTCATGGTGGAAATGATAGAAGACAGGGATTACATTAGATAGAAAAGTACATGATACAACGAGGTTACGAGGGAGTACTTTAAGATAGACTACTTAGGGAAATACAGCCCTGGCAGGCTCCATCTATGGTTTATTATTAAGGCAGAAGTTCTTTGTTCTTATTCATTGTCATTGTCGTTGTTGCCTTGACGAGCTTCACATTTCAACGAGCTCTTCCCTCATTCTGGTTTCTCAGCTCTGGGCATTCGCTCTTGAAGTGTCCAATTATTCCACACTCATGGTAGGTCACCATGACTTTCTGGCTCATCACGCGGGTGGGGGCCTTGCAATTCTTGGCTTTGTGCCCGACCCTTTGGCAGTTTCCACATTGAGTGGGGCAAGGTCTATTGTGGTGAAACCGGCACTTAATGCACTTGGGTAGTGTCCCTGCATATCCTTTCTTTTTACTTGGCCCAACAACACATGCTTCCACTACTTCTTGTATCTTAGGTGGTTGCGGGGTAGCATTGTCTCCCTGGTTGTTATCCCATTTTCTCTTGTTGTTGTTGTTCCATTTTTGTCTGTTGTCCATATTGTTTCCTACGACCTGAGTGTGAGCTATGTGTTCCTTTGCCTCGAGCGCCATATGGATAGCTTTAAGCATGGTATCGGGTTCTAATGAGGCAACCAACATGCGAATTTCAAGGGAGAGTCCCTCGATATACCTCTCAAGTTTCTTGCTTTCCGGTTCATCCATTGTTGGGCCTAATCGTGCTAATTCGTAAAACTGAATATTGTACTTGACAACATCATCTCCTACCATGGTAAAGTTGAGGATTTCCTGTTTTAGTGCTTGTAGTTCGCTTCTTGAACAATATTCTAAGGTCATCATCCTTCTTAATTTCTCCCAAGAGATTGAGTAAGCAGCGTCGACCCCTACTATCTGAACATGTTTAGTCCACCATTCCTGGGCATGATCCCGAAAAGTGCAAGTGGCGAACTTGACCTTGTCTTCTTTGCGGCAGTCGCCACACCGATATATCATTTCTACTTCTTCGAACCATTTGTAAACTTCCTTCGCTCCTTCAGTTCCGCTAAAGGTGTGGGGGTTGCAATCCATAAATTCCTCATGGGTAAGATTTTTGGCGAAGGATGTGGCTTGTGTCATGTCAGGAGTGGCTTGCTTTAACCTAACTGCTTCAACATCATAAAAGACCATGAGAATTTATAGGTGATAAAGATTATCATACTCACATGTACGCAACCATGACATGTATAAGTGGGGTGAAATCGCGACAAGATGAAATCGTGAAGTGTCATATTTGCAACCATAACACACGTGGATATCTAAAATGAAAATTTCGGTCTTACATGGACCGATATCATAGATAGCACAACCATATCCATATAGTAGGTCAATACTTGGTGATTTCATTGTACAACAATCAAAATACTACAAGTTTCTTTGAACTATACCACACATCCCGTGGCTAGGAGTATAGTAAAAGCTAGTAAATACATAAGTCTAGTCTAGGGATTCCATAGTGCTCCTCTGAGTAAATCCAGGGTTGTGGCATCTTGGGGTCGGGATGAGTCCTGATGTGGGGTCTGGAGTAGTGCATCGATCATATCCGAGATAGTGTAGATTCCAAACCATTCTTGAGGAATCTAGTGATGTTCCTGTTGAGTCGGTGATCTTGGTATTATCCATAAGGTGTAATCTAATTCCTGATATGTGGGAATGGAAAAGGGAAATGACATCGATGGTGATGGGAAGGCAAGGGCAGTCTCCTGAATCTCGAAAGTCTCGGTGTCATGCCTGGTAGTCTCTACTAAATCCGGTTCAGGTAGTGCTACCACCTCAAATAGGTGGAAATTATCATCCAACAATGGTGAGTGTGGTGAAGTAGGTGTATGAGTGGATGAAAAAGCATCCTCGATATCCGAGTTTGCTAGAATGATAATAGGGTGGTTGGGTGAAGACATCTGTGTGACAACCGATGTGAAATAAAAGTAAATAACTCCTCCCATTATGCGAGTTATGATGAAATGATGTATGTATGAAACCGCATGTATAGTGAATATGCACTTATGATGAAATGGTGAGATGCTATGATGATGTAGTTATAGACTAGGGTCAATGATACAACCTAGTTCACTATAACCTTTGCTCTGGTACCAATCTGTCACACCCCTAAATTTCGTGACTTGCAGCGGAATAAGTCATTCAGGGGCACGACTGGTCATAGCACCAAAGTTATAGTTATATTGAACGACCTAAAGTGTCGTTTAGAAAATACATCGTTTGATTATTTAAAAACATTCAGAGTTATAAAGCTAGGTCCCAAAAGGTGAAACAAGTTTTTAAAAAACAAGATCATACAATTCAAACGATGGATAAGTGCATAAAATATAAAGTGAGACGCGTCGACTCCGCGACTCCATGATGTCCATATGCAAGCCAACATGCGATACCTTAATTACCTGAAAATACATTGCTAAAAATGGTCAACAAAAATGTTGGTGAGATTATAGGTTTATGTAAATGAATGATTGTACGGAAACCACAAGTATAAAGTGTATGACAAATCCATGCCACATAAAAATGATACATTAGCTCTAAGCTCATGACCCCGAAGCTTGACTGAATGAAATGCCCCAACCGAGTGTTTGCCAATCACTCAAATATGACAGAAATAAAATGCGTTCGTTTGACCAGTTGGTGCTACTAACCCGAACGGAGGAGTCACCCTCAATAGATCTATCCACTCACTCTCGCTTACTAACAATTAACGGTTCATGATAATATAAGGGGACTTTAATCTGGGCAATGATGTAACTTAAGCAATGTAATGAGTTTGTATACTTTGGTCCGCATATAAAAATGGTGCAATGTATTCTCCCCCGAGAGTTTAGAAATCAATAAACAATTTAAAACGGGGCTATGAAAACTCACCTGCTATGATAGCAACAATGATAATAATGGATATGATGAGATGAGGCTCGGTCTCTAACCGCGACCTATTATGATGATATGATCTAATGTAAGCAATGAATTAACGCAATACATGCAAATACGTATGTTAACGATACCATTTGTTAATTTTGAAAATAACGTTTATCGTCGAAAAATACATTTTTGATGTCTCGTTAAGTTATAAACTACTTTTCGTGTAAATATGTTGAAATGGTACTCCATGATCCTTGTTTTGTGTTCTATCGGCAAAATATAATGTTTTCGTCGCAATTTAATATTTTCCTTAACTTGTGAAAATATGTCCAAAATGGCTTCGTGAAACTAGTCGTGAAATATTGTACGTTGAGGGTTAGTGATCAAACTTGACGTTTTTGAAAAACAAACAAAACATTGTTACAAGGTTTTCATGCCGTTTCATTTAACTTTCGATTGTACACGCCTCGATCAATTAGAAAATCGGCTAACAACTTTATGTTTCGCAAAAACACTAGTTTTAATATTTAGAACACTTTCTAATAGTGGCTGTCAAAATAAACATGGTACGTCGGGCTCCAAACGTGAATAACTCGGCCGTTATGAGCTCGTTTTCTACGTTCTTTATATCCACGGATTCGCCATAATATGAACTAACACAATCTCAGTAGCTCGGCTCGTCTAGATCACATCTAATGCCTCGTTTTGGTCCTTTAAAGTTCGGCTAACAGCACACTATTTTCAGAAAATTAGTTTTCGTCGTCTAACTTCGAACGATCATATCTCCTTCGTTATAAGTCGGTTTTTAGTGATTCTTGCGGCCACGGTTTCGTTTTTGAAAGAAATTTCTGAATATGAAGGCCAAAATATGCCAAACGTTACTGAGTTTTCCAGTTTACACGTTTTTGGACAGAACCTATTTTAGATTGTTAAAAACTCACTTTCTTGGTTCTAAACTTGATCATACTAACTCAAATCAACTCCACAAGTTCGAAAATCCTACCATACACCTTCTTAGGGTGTCATGGGATCCTAAACATCACCAACCTTGGTGGGTTTCATGAGATCATTAGTGAAACTTATAGATCTAGTGATTTAGAGAGTTTATGTTCAAAAGTGGTATGTAAAACATAAATACTTGCATGAATAACTAATATAACTTGAAAATACATGAATATATGAATCAAATGAAAGTAATAGATGATCAAAACATATTTTTGAAACTTACTTAATGATTGGATGAGTTTTGATAAGAAATGAGTGATAAACTTGAAGTTTGATCACAAATCCATAACTAGGAAAGTAAATGGAGTGTGATTATGACTTGTTCTTGAAAAAGTGATGGATTATGGTTGGGTTCTTGGGTGTGGCCGATTCTAGGAGATGAAGATGGGAGGGTTTGATCTTTTTCTAGCTAGTTGGTAAGTTAGTGTATGTGTTTATGTTAGTGGGATGAGAAATAAAAGACCAAAAATTCATTTAATGCATTTTGGAGTATTAGCTAAATGGGGGGTTAGGGAGGGGCGGCACATGTGGGTAGATTAGGATGGATTTGATGTTTAATTAAAGATATGTCTCCCATTTAATTAGATATTGGATGGTTTAGTGTATACACTGAGTGTTATCGGGTACCGAGTTAACTAGAAATAACTCGTGACGAGGTGAAATGAGATACGACGAAGTTGTAAAAATTGTAAAATCATGTTCCTTGCAAGAATCGGGTGTTAGAATGATAATCGGATTGAAATTTCGTAAACCGATGGAGTTATAAGCGTCAAATGAAAAATGTAACGATTGATTTAAAAACACCGGGTAAAGTAATAATATAATCTCTAGATCATTATAATTAGCTTGAAAATGTACTAGGATCATTGTCTGGAGTATTTAGTTTACTGTTGGTAGAAATGACTGAGTGGTAACGTTAATTAAACAATTAAGCATACGTTAATGAAAATCACACAGACACATGCATGAACTGATATGGAAATGATGTTACTGATGATATGCAGACTACTCTAGTCCGTATGAAGTGTCCCTTACTGATGATGCATGAATACGCAGCTAAACCTAACTGGTTACGCGTATTTCAATACTCGTAAACCTAGTTTACGTACTGGTTACGCGCATTTCAATACTCGTAAACCTAGTGATTTTTTTCCAGGAATGAATAGTGTTTTGTGAATAGTAAAAATTTTGACGACTTCTCAAAGTCTCAAACTGACCTAAATGATGAATAGTGAAATGATGAATAGTAATTGGTGAATAGTGATTGATGAATAGTAACTCATGAATAGTAAATTGTCGAGGTTTGGAAAATGACCTGAAATTACGGGTTGTGACAGTTAGAAGTATGGGAACTGGTAGAGAGACCAGATGGGGTTTATGTCATTTGATTGAAGTGGATCTGGAAAAACAAGTTAGATGCAGATGGTACTGTGATTCGTAACAAGTCCTGGCTAGTCGCAAAAGGATTCAGTCAAGAAGAGGGAATCGACTTCGAAGAATCGTTTGCTCCAGTCGCAAGGCTTGAGGCTGTTCGCATGTTCCTGGCTTACGCGGCTCACAAGAACATTACTGTCTACCAAATGGACGTGAAGACTGCATTTCTCAACGGCCAACTCCGGGAAGAGGTGTACGTTTCTCAACCAAAAGGCTTCGTGGACCAAGAACATCCGAATCACGTATATCGGCTAAAGAAAGCCCTTTACGGCCTTAAACAAGCCCCAAGGGCCTGGTACGACAAGTTATCTGCTTTCTTACTTGTAAACCATTTTACTAAAGGAACTGTGGACCCGAATTTGTTTATACAAAAACACGGGGAGGACATTCTCATCGTACAAATTTATGTCGATGATATCATTTTTGGATCAACACATAAAAAATATTCAAATGCTTTCGCAAAACTAATGAAAAATAACTTTGAGATGTCCATGATGGGTGAACTGAAGTTCTTCTTAGGACTTGTAAAACCCTAAAATCTAAAATGTGTAAAAAGACCAAAATGCCCCTACAACTTTGAAAATTAAATAAAGGCTTATATAACTTATAAATTAATTCCAAAAATTATGAAATAAACTAAGTATGACATGAAATAATTAGAGAGCATCATAAAATATTTGTGCAAGCTATCAAAATTATTATAACACATAAACAAGTCCAATTTAGCCAAAAATAATTAAGTATACATTTACTTAATTTTAAAAGTTATTTAAGTGTATTTAAATTACAAAATAAATGGAAATAAATACAAAATAAATGATGATTGACCTATGCATTTATTAGGCCGCTCCTTTTGATTCCCCCTCCTCCTAATATTCGGCATTATCACCATCTAAATGACCAAATCATTTTCCCTTTCCAAAAGCAAAACCGAAACTCCATAAAACCCTAGAAATAATCACTAATAATCCGTGTGACTTCCTGGAGGTGTGAGGTTAATTTTCGTGTGTTCTTGAGCATCAATTGAAGCCTAGAAAAATATCCTTGGAGCTGTGTGTGGGCGGATTCGATTGTGGTCGATTTATTCCTATCGCTAGTGTTGAAAGTAAGTATAATCGTCTATAATTCATACGACACTTATAAAATTCGTTCCTCATTTTTCTCAAGATCCTCACATCATATATACTCTATGAAAAATGATTACAAGATTTGTAGATCGTTCGTGAGGCCGTGGTAAATTGTGGGGTGTCGCGTGTAGAACCGAAAGGAAAGAATTCGTGCCAGCCTTTCGACTCATCCTAAATTCGGTTTGTCATTTTTCCTGAATCCTTTATGATCTAAGAACATCAAATAAAATGATAATAACATACCATGCATGATCTATGAATTATTTGTGAATTAAAACTCAAAAACGTGTATAAAACCTAAATAATTGTATCCGAATTTTTGAGGCTTCATAGTTAATTTATTTAGACTCTATATAATCATGTTCATCTGAGAAAAATGCTACTTCGAATTATTGGGGCCTAATCGAATTATTTTTGGATTTATTTAGTTTACCGATTTAAAGGAAATTAAAAAGAAAAAGAAAATAAAATGTAATTCGAATTAGGGTTTATAAATTAGGGCTTGATTTTGAATGATAAATGATGTTATAATGATTATATGATGATTTAGTAATGATTGGTATTTTTAGGGCTAGAGTTTTTGGTTAATAAAAATGTTATGCGATTTGATTTAAAATGTTAGGGGGTGTTTTGTAACTTTTGAAACTCAAGGGTTATTTTTAGAACTTAATTTGGACTGCATATTATTCGAATAAAATATAAGTTGGAGGTGTCATGTGTAATTTTTATATTTAAAGGGAGTAAAATGTTTATTTTAATAAAGTACAATTCGAATTGTAAATAATTAAAATGAAGGGACTAAATATGTAAATTCTGGAAACTTAGGGTTGATTTGAGTAATAAATTATATTCAGGGGGTTATGTGTCATTTTGGTAATTTAATGGCTTAATATGTAATTATTGATAATTAAAGATTGAAAATGTAAATTAAGGGTTAAATATGTAACTTTGATAACTTGAGGGACTTGATGTGTAATTTATGAATACTTAAGGGTAGATTCGTATAATATGATGAAATAAGTGTCCATTGTGTAATTTTGATAAACTAAGGGTCTAATGTGTAATTATGGATATTATAAGGTTTAAAATGTAAATTATATAACTTAAGGGTGTAAAGTGTAAAATTGGGAAACTTGAGGGGCTGAATTTGTTAACTTGATAAATATGGATTCAAAACAGATTACTTGGGATATTTTCATATTTGAATCCTAACTTTGATATAATTACACTTAAAACCCTAATTTATGTAAAGTGGTCATAAGTAACCCTAAACTTTTGTGTCTTGTTAAAATCCACTCTAAAATCATAATATGATTCAATAACGACTTAACCTAAATGAGAATATGGAAATCTTACTAATTATGGAAACTCTCTAATTATGGAAACCTGCTAAAAATGGAAAGTTACTTAAAATGGGAAAGTTTGTAATTCTTTTCTACCCCTCTAGGTGTGAAGAAGGAGAGGACCTGATCTTTTCATCTTATTCATTTCTGGTTGTGTTTACTGTTGGAATAAGGTACAGATATTCTGCCCTTTTTAAGGTGCCTTCGACCTCTTGATTTCTGATTTGAACCTATGATATGAACCTTTGGCATTTGAACCTTTGACATGAACCTTTGATATGAACTTTGAGATTTGGACTATGACTATATGAACCTTTGCTTTGATATGAACCCTTGACCTTTGACCCCAGTTTGATACCCGAGCCAAATATGTTTCCTAGCCATGAAGGTAACATGGCCATGTCATTGATGCACCAGTGGCATGACTCTAGTGTACTCGAGTGATGTTGTACACCGTCCCCATTATGATATGATATGAGCTCACTATGATATGATTTGATATGGCCAATATGATTTATTTGGGGGGCGTATGGATGCATCCTAGATATGTTATGATATGCTTTGATATGATATGATATGGTGACTGGGGCTGGGTGCAATCCACTCCTTTCACAAAATATGGGAGCTGATCACTCCAACTGGTACATGAGGACACCCCTCATATTATCGGCTTATTTGAGAGGCATCCCCTCTATATGATTATGATATGCTATGATATGATATGTTATGATATGGGCTCGTGGTGGATAACTGTCCTAACCTTTACTCTTGTACCTTATTTATATCTCTTTCTTTATGCTTCGTTTGTTCGTTTCCGTTTATTATATATATCTGTTCACTGGGCTTTTTAAGCTCAGCCGCACGTTTCCTTTTCGTGTGCGGCAGGTATCTAAGCTAGGAGCTTTTGGATTATGCTTTGGATGGGATGAGAGATAGATGAAGCTTTGACCTTAGATGACCACCTTTATCTTATGACTTTGTTCTGAACTTGGATTTCATTGTATTCGTACCTTTGGATTATTTTCCTTTCCGTGAACTTATGTATTATTCAAGTCGTGTTGACTTGACTTTCTCTTATGTATTTGTTTAAGACTTCCGCTGTGCTTTTATGTATGCTTTGATTTGTCACCATAATGTGATGCTTCTACCCTTGTCGGGTTGGGGTGTTACAGGACTGCAAGTTCATCAATCACCCCGTGGTATATTCCTTAGTCAGTCCAAGTATGCTCAGGAAATCCTGAAAAAGCATGGTATGACCAGCTGTGAAACCTATAACACCCCTATGTCTTCCTCATCCCCGAAGCTAGATGCTGACATACATGGGACACCTATTGATCCTACAAAATATTGTAGCATGATTGGGTCGATCATGTATCTCACAGCTAGCAGACCGGATGTTGTATTTGCCACGTACCTTTGCTCCCGATATCAGTCAAGACCAACTGAGCGGCATTTGTCAGCCGTTAAAAGAATCCTTAGATACATAAAGGGAACCATTAATTTGGGGATCTGGTATCCAAAGGATTCTAGATTTGAACTTGTTGCATTTTCAGACGCTGACCATGCAGGGTGCTTAGACACACGCAAAAGTACATCAGGGGGAGTACAGTTTTTGGGTGACAAGCTCGTCTCTTGGCAATCAAAGAAACAAGACTGCACATCACTGTCATCTACAGAATTGGAATACGTCGCCATGTCAGCATGTTGCGCTCAAGTCATTTGGATGCGATCTCAGCTGATGGACTATGGATACGTCTTCAACAAGATTCCTATGTACTGTGATTCCAAGAGTGCCATCGCTATTTCCTGCAACACGGTCCAACATTCCAAGTCCAAGCATATTGCTCTACGCTATCATTTCATCAAGGAGCATGTGGAAATGGGTACTGTTGAATTATACTTTGTGGGTACTGAACACCAATTGGCGGACTTGTTCACCAAAGCCTTGCCTCATGCAAGATTTGTGGAACTGGTTCACCAAATTGGTATGAGATGTTTGACTTCAGAAGACTTGAACAATTTTCTTAATCAAAATTAAACGAAGTCATACATCAAACTATCTTTGTAAATAAATATTGAAAAACACAAAAAGATTTTTCATTTTTTATTTAAAATAAATAAATAAATAAATAAATAAAAAAAAATTAAAGTGTGCAAAAGTGAATCCGAATCAAAATATGTTCTCGTCCTTTCAAATTTTTATTAATTTCAAATCACGAACATATTTTGAGGGGGAGAAATTTTTGCACATTTATCCTTCTCTAATCTTCATCAATATCTTCATCATAAAAATCAAAAGGACTGAAAGTGTCATGTTGCTTAAAGATGTATCAAAAGGACCATGTGAAAACAAAGTCTCTAGTCAAAGGACTGAAATTGTCACAATAGGACTTAAGGTGATCTAGTGTGTAAGTTAAAGGACCCTACATGACAAATGTCTAAAGTTAACTTAAATAAAAGATACGGTCTGACTTAAGTCAAAACCACAACACTCACAGTAATTCTCACTCATTTTTCCTTTCACTCTAAAATCCTCACAGCCCGCCAAAACTGCATAAGTCTCAAGAATTAAAAAATGCATAGTTTCTGATAATTTGTAAGTGTTTTAATTTAATCCGTTAGGCACTATGATCATTCTATGGTTGCTTTTGTGATTGAATTTTAAGATTTGCGAATTAGGGTTTATAGAACCGATTTGGGCGTTTCTTGTGGGAAGTTATTTGATCTAATTGTGTATGTGTAAACGATTTACTATATGTTTATGTAGATATTACACATGTTTAATAAGTTTTATAACCCCAGTAGGATTGATTGAGTGTTTTAGGGCTTAAGGCAGTCGTATATGTGAGAATGTGAAGTACAGTGATGTGTTGTGTTTGTTTGATTATTGTTGGATGCTTGTTTTATAAATACTAGATCATGAGATAAATGATTAGATACGCAGATATGCATAAAATTTGTTGAATATCATGTATCTGTGTGTGTAATCGTGCAACATATCAAGTTTCTTGCTGAATGTGTTTGTTCAAAGTTTGTTATGAAAGTCAAGTATCTTACCCAAGTATGTTAAGGTGATCAAGTTTGTGCAAGATGATCGACTTTGTCTCCGAGTTAGGAGACAACAGTCAACCTAGTGGAGGAACTCAACTAGTCGAGGAACTCAACTAGTCGAGCAACTCAACTAGTCGAGGAACTCAACTAGTCGAGCAACTCAACTAGTCGAGGAACTCAACTAGTCGAGCAACTCAACTAGTCGAGCAACTCATCTAGTCGAGGAACTCAACTAGTCGAGGAACTCAACTAGTCGAGGAACTCAACTAGTCGAGCAACTCAACTAGTCGAGGAAATCAACTAGTCGAGGAACTCAACTAGTTGAGAAACTCAACTAGTCGAGCAACTCAACCAGTCGAGGAACTCAACTAGTCGAGCAACTCAACTAGTCGAGCAACTCTACTAGTCGAGCTTCTACACTAGTCGAACTTCTTCTAGTCTAGTCTCTCTTGTTAGACTTAAGCTGATCGAGTAACTGTGATAGTCAAGTAACTGTGATAGTCGAGTAACTGTGATAGTCGAGTATGCTAATCGAGTAACTATTCTAGTCATGGTTCTATGCTAATCGAGTAACTATGATAAAAAAGGTTCTATGCTGATCTAGTTTCTGATCTAATCATTTTTCTTAAACATATCTAGTTTTTATAAAGATGATCTCATGTTTTCAAGTTTCTAAAACTTCTAAGTTTGTTTCAATGTTTTTCAAGTTTAACAAACTTATAAAACTTGTACCAAACTTAAAATCTTTACAAACTTGAACATGAAATAAAATTATTTATAAAAACTGATTTGTTTAGAAAATTATTTGATTGAATGATATGTGTATGCCCCTCATGAGATTTCTGTTCAATGTGATGCATCATATTATAAAGGATAATTTCATGAAACCACTGTCATTCACTAACATATATATACTGTGTCCATTATGTATTGTTGTTGGTGTTTACAATGATCAGGTGAACCATATCTCGAACCATGTCTCAAGCATCTGTTACCCGAAAACAAATCATTCCAGAAGGGGATGAACGAAAGATCGGCCACTCCAACTCAAGAGTAGACTTCAAGAAGTTACGATGTCATGAAACTTGCCAGATCATTGTGGAAATCCTTGACAGACATTTCATCAGACCTACTTTGACAAACACAGCAAGTGTACCTAAAATATATCTCAACCAGTTCTGGCATTCTCTGATCATAAGTGAAGACGAAGAGAGCATGACCATCACTTTGGATAATACAGAGATCACGTTCAAGGTTGAAACTCTAAGGAATGTGTTGCAACTTCCAAAAGAAGTAACGGGAAAACTAACAAAGTTTCACGATGATCCAACATTTGAAGATATGGCCAAAACACTTCAGCTTCTAGGATATGATGAAAAAGAACCACTCACGTCACTCTACAAAGTCGAAAGAAAGTACTTTCCACAACCATGGCAAACCATGTACTCAATCATCATTCATTGTATAACTGGAAAAACCACTGGACTGGAACACCCTCGATGAGAGCACCTTCAATTCTTCTGTGGTGTTATCAACCTAAAACATCTAGACTTTTCCAAATACATCTGGAAAGACATGATCTTTCTAAGTTCCAAATTTCATCAAAATAAAGATTACAAAATACCTTTTCCCCAATTCACCAAACTCCTGATCTCATGTTTCATGCAAATACATTCTGAACTCAATCGACCCGTCAATGAGAAAATGCACACTGAATACAAAGACTACATCCTTACCAGAATCAGAACACAGCAGTCTCACACAGAAAAGCAAGGTGCCAGAATTCCACAAAACTTGTTATCTGAAGAACTGATGGATACTGAGGCATATAAGAAGTATGACGAAGCTGTGAAAGCCAAAAAGGTGGGAATTGTACCCAAAGGAGCAAAATCACCAAAAGGAAAGAGTAAATCAATCCCAGCTCGAGCCACTATTTCTCGTTCAAAGAAAGCCACTACAGTTGAGAAAAGAAAAGTGGTTCCCAAAGCCTCATCAGCAATGCAACTTCATGATGAATCAAGTGAGGAGGCGGAAGATGAATATGTAGACCTCGGGAAAGGCAAGAATAAGAAAGATATTGAGAAGTTCAAATCTACATTGTCAGAATCAGAAAAGGGATTGAAACCAGGAAAAAGAAAGCAGATCAAGTTTTCAGATACACAATTTTCACCAATTGAACCACCATTGACTGACAAAGAAGAAAGAGAACAGATGAAGCAAGCCTCAAAAGAAAGCTTATTGAAACATAAAGAATATGGTAAAAGACGTGAGAAAATAAGAAGATGTGAAGGAACAACATCAATTCCTGAGGAAGAACAGGAGGAGTCTGAACCTGTGGTGTCTGTTTTTATATATTTGTTTATTTTTATTTTTCCAAAGAAATATTCGTGAGAATATTTCCCCGGGTCGTTCTCCCAACGAAGGTTTGACGGCGAATTTGTCGAATCGGAGTCGTGAATATGTGAAGTGATTAATTGAACGTGAGAGATTATTTTTTAGAATTGATTACACTATAATAAGAAATATATAAAAGCAATCTACGCTATTAAAATAAATGCACACAAAGAAAATTCAAATAAATGCAAACCCCGGGCTAATCCCGAGATTTAAAAATCTATTAGTGAAATTATACTTAAAATAGAAATAAAAATAAAAATAAAATCTAATGGACGAAAATGATTTTTAATAAAAACTGATTTTATAAAAAGAAATTTAAGAAAATAAAGTTTTATAAAAAACGAGGGACTAAAAATGCAAATTTTGGAAACTTTATTTAAACTAAAACTTTTAAAACAAAAGACAAGGACCAAACTGTATTTTTCTGAAACTCGTTTAATACACTAGACACTTTTAAACAAAGACAAGGACTGAATTTGTAATTTTTGAAACTTAAGGACTGATTTGCAATAACTAAAAATTGAAAATGTTTTAACTCTAAAACTTACCCAGGTTCGATTCCTGGTATTACAACTATCTACACTCACTAATTTTTTAAAAAAATTTTTTTTTTCCTTCTTTTGAAATCCAAATAATCAACTAACTAGAACTATATTTAATGAAAAGAAGAAGCTCAAACAAGATTTAATTAAGCTGGAAATCAGCTTATTTTCAGAACAGTATAACTTTGCCCAAATATTTATAAATCAGTTCAAACAAACACCAAATGAACTCAAATAAGCTGATCAAATTAACTAAAATATCAAAATCAAAAACAGAATCTAATTAACAACTATATTGACAAGCTTTTGCCCCACTATCCACTTACTAAACTCAATTAGAAAACTAGAAATCAACTTGTGAACTTAGGCAATTTACTGATCAGCAGAGTACATAACTAGCACAATTGAGCAACAATAACAATAACATTGAAGAAAACACAGATCAAACATTGATCAGCAGAGATCAAACACAGATTCAACATTCTTATATCTAACTGATATTACAAACATACTCTAGAACCTAGCAGATTCAAACTATACTCTATCCTATAAAATTGTTAAAGCTAAAATTAACTAGAAAAGCTAAATGATACTCACTGATTTCTGCTGATGAGACAATGAACTCAGAAACTATACTACCCAGGCTTATAATAAGCCAACTAAAATAACCCCAAGCTCAGCTTCTATTCAGCTTATTCAAAGCTTAATCCCACAGTTGACTTCTGTTGACTATTGGATTTATTGTATCAAAGACAGAGGTGAAATCGAACAAAACTCACAGTTACTAAAAAGCTAAGATGAGCTTGTAAAACTTGAGAAATATAGCTTGTATGTAGCTGAGTAAAAAATTTGAAAACATATCTTTTTTTTTTTTTTTTTCTTTTGAGATCATCAGGTTTTAAAAACAAAGTACTAAACTAAAAAAACTGAATCAATTATACCCAGATGAGAAATCGGATTCAAAGAAACTTCAAATTTAACTTTCATTCAAACTTTTAAAAATTACAAAACTCAAATCGAATGAACATTAAAATTTCAAAACACAGTAAATAATCTAACAACTGAAATCAAATACTAAATGATAATGACCAGAATTTAATCACAGATTGAAACAAACTATAAATTGAAATCACTAATTATAAAACGAACATTCGAACTTTCATTCAAACTTTTAAAAGTACAAAACTCAAATCGAATTAAACATAAACAAAAATTACAATCCGAATAAAACTAAATTTCTAAAACTATTTTGACAGCATAACTTTGCTAAATAAAAATTACATATCGAAAATGGGATAACCTCTCCTCTATTTATAAGCCTCAACCGAACCTTCGGGTCTTTGCCACGCTGGCGATCCGCGTGCGTTTGTGCTTCTTTGAGAGCCCTCCATCACCCTTAGATCACCTTGCTTCTTCAATCTTTAGTTTCCACCGTACGATCACAGATGAATGCGTGTTCTAGCCAATGTAAAGCAGCCACGTGTTCCCGTGTGTGCTAGTTCGCTCTGACAAGGCCTGACAAGTGTACGAAAGGACCCAATTACCCTTAATTGTGGTAATTTTTGGGAAGGGATAATTAGGGTTCATCCTTGGGAATTTGGGGATCGGGTATCTTTTGTGAGAGAGAGATAAGAAAAGTGAGGGTTTATTTTTATTTATCTCTTTGACCGAATATGTTTTGACCGAGTGGGGTTTAATTATTTAGAGGGTGGATCGGGTTTAAGTATGATGGGCCGGATAGGTGTTTTCGGTTGGGCTTTGGTTTTAGTAGGATAGATGGGTTGGGTAGTTTAGGTGTTGGGTTGGCTGTGGGGTTGGTTTAGAGTTTAAGTTGGGGTGTATTGGGATTATTTATGGATCCGGTTTTTAAAGGTTTAGTTATGGTTTAAGAGTTTTAATTATAGGGACCAATTTTGTAAATTACTGAAAATCAAGGGACCAATGCTGCTATTTTTCAAAAGATGATCTAAGGGTGGAATTGGACAAACTTTGATACTTGAGGACCTCGGTTGACTTTATTTGACCATAATCTTTGTTTCCGGTTCCGGTTCTGAGCCTATTCTGCATCTCGTGCTCGTTTTCTTGATTTTCTTGTGTCTTTTGTCAGTTTTCACGATATCCATCCCTGCACATGCAAAAACACAAAAACACAATATCTTTTGGCATTTTGGTCGGGTTTTTGGTTATTTTGGTCCGGTTTTGGTCAAGAAAAGGGTATGTGTTTTAGCACATACCAACCTGCTAAGTCTGAAACACTTGGTTAATCAGAGAGTGAATCAGGAAAGTCTGATAATGAATCTGGATCTGGGTCTGAGGAATCTGAAAGTAATGAAGATGAAGATGACAATGAAGAAGGAGAAGGAGAAAGTGAAAGTGATGAAGATGAAAGTAAAAATGAAAGGAATAATGAGAATGATGAAGAAAAAGATAAGTCAGATGACAAACAGGATGACAAATCACCATCACCACAACCGTCATCTGTTGGTCAATCCACAAGTGAATATAGTGAACTCAAGGAGAAGGTTACCACACTTCAAGAGCATGTGTCAGAGAAATTCAAAGCAGAAGAACAAGAGCATACAGAAATAATACGACAGATCAAAAATGTAGAAAAGAAGGTGGATAACCAAATTTCCCGGTTTAATAACTTCGACTTGGAAAAGACAGCTGAAGAATATTTGAAAACTCATGTCCCACAGATAGTCAGTTCTCAAGTTACTCAAGAGGTCACTCAATATCTTCATGACAATCTTCAAGGAATTCTCAACACATTTGTCCAAAGAAATCTGGAAAAAACGGTGGCCAAAATAATGTAGACAACACCAATCACTATTCGAACCATGCCACCTAAACCATCCAGATCTGACCTCAAAGGGTTATTACTAGAAGAAATCATGGATGATCCAAAAGAACAAGAACTTCAAGAAGTACTACTTAAATCCATGAAAGAGGATGACAAGGAAGTCAGTCTTCCAAAAGAAGGGTGCAAGTCCAACAAACCAGTCAAGCGCCATCATGAAGACCCAGAGGATCAAGGGAAGAAAAGGAGGAGACATTCTTCTTCAACTGGCCATGCTTCCACGGCACATTCTTCCGGCACAACTAAATAATCAAGTCAACCGGTATTCGTCCCTCTTGAAGGCGGCGCATTCGAGGAACCTGAATCTTATGATGATGTAAGTTATGATCATGAAATTCCAATTGCTCCAACAAAAGTTCAAAAAGTCCGTGCTCCATCTGCTACTGAAAAAGCCGTACCACTACCTAAATGGGTCAATCCATCAGCTCCAAAGTTCGATTGGTTTGAGAAGATGGTTGATGCATATCCTGAAGATGACAATGATGAAACTGTTGAAGGATCGATTGTGGACTTTACAAAACGGTTGAAGAAGGCAATTAAAGTCCAAAAGTTGGGGTTACCTGACATCATCCGAGTTCGCAAGAGTGGATTCACAGAGTTCAAGACTGTTACAACTACAGAGCTGGAGTTTGAATACAACATTGAACAAGTTGCAAGAGCTCTGGGAGAAAACATTAACTGGGAAGATGCACAAGCCTCCAAATCAAAAGAACAATTACATCTCCATGATTACACCCATCCCTTACCACTCATTGGTCATCCACATAATCCCAAGTTACCCAAAGCATACTTCTTCAACAACGATTTAGCCTATCTCATCTATGGAAACACGAATCCTGAGAAACGATATGCAACGTCAATTACCAAATATCCAGCAGCCTCATATGCCATAGAAGGCTTAGAACAACAAGTTGGCAGTCAATGGATCGACAAAGTTCAAGAATACAATGAAGATGCTGCTCTTGGGGTCTACCATTGGCCAAATCTGCGAAGGTTGTTCTACAAGTTTATGATCACCAAAAGAACAACTAATACTGTTGTTTGGAGCAAGTATAGGATTCTGTCAATCACCAGTGTAGAAATCGAATCAATGTTTGGGTACAACTTTCTGAAGAAGATTACTGTGAGAAGATCGGATGATCAAGAGTACACCTTCAGTGAAGCTGACTATCCCTCCCTGAACCTCAATGATATCGAAGATATGTATCTGCTGAAAGTTCAAGGGAAACTTGAACATCTCCCAGGACGCCTTCAGTACGATATCATCAACTCGATTCTCATCTACATCCGCAGCATTGTAATCAGAACGCGAGTTGAGGATGTCCATCTTGGGGTAGAAAGCTACCAAAAACGGTTGAATCTCATCAAGCCATATTTCAAACCTGAAGGACATCTTGACAAGACGCCGTAAACGTTTGGGGATAGACCGTTTGGGGTGTATTATACAAGGGACAGATCGTCACCAAGATTCATGGGTTTTGAAGAACTCCGCAAGTTCAGTGACGAAACTCTTCTAATGGTCAAAACTGAACTTGATGATATTTTGGAAAAATGGAGCAAGGGGTCGTTAACAGGATGGTCACGAGTCATAAAATGGAGCAAGAATGATGCTAAGCAAGCGGTGAAGTTCGTGAAAAGGATTGACAATAAGATCAAGTTCCGGATGCAGATGCGACGACTGGAAAGTTATGTTGGAGGACGTGCACGAATCCCTAACATCCTCACGTTTCGTCGTCCTGAGTAATAACCATTGGTACCATTTCATTGTTTCATCATTTCCATAATTTCATCATTTTTCATCACCGACTATGGTTTGTGTACACATAACAGTGCACAACCCGTACCTGTAAAGAAAGGACCCTGAGGTACGCTTCAGTGCCTCAATCCTGATCAAAGGAGCGAAAGCTTCTTTCTTATGAGTAGAATGAAACCTGAATGTTTTCTAAGTTTTTCAAAACATTCTGCTCATAAGGACAAGTATTCCCTCGTCAAGGGGGAGTATTTGAAAAACAAAAGTTCTTGAAATTCTTCCCTAAAACTCAAAAATCATCATATTTTAATCATAAAGTTTTTTCAAAAACATCATGAGTATGCTATTTTTTAGGGGGAGAATAACTGATGATTAAAATATGGTAAAGGAAAGATGGAATCTCATAAGTGCTCGACTCAGAATTGACCCTCGAATTGACGATAGGAAAAGTCAGTAGTCGAAAGGACATGTCCCGGACGGGTAATAATTTCAAGCCAGTTCATCTGGTGATGTAAACGTGTCTCGCAAAGGACGTGTCTGAGTAGAATGTACCGATTTCGAGCGATTTTCCTTGAATGTGATCTGGACGGGTAATAATTTCAAGCCAGTTCATCTGGTGATGTAAGCGTGTCTCGCGATGATCATGTTCATTGAAAATCAATCAATTCAAAAGTGCCAACTCTTCCCGGCATGTGAAAATTTACTTTAACTATATATGAGCACATGTTAAGGGGGAGTCTTTCAGAAAAATGCAAAACTCTCATGGTGTCAATAAAATGTTTTTACAATCATCGACACTTTGAGAGATTTTCAATGGTTTGGTTTATGGCATCATTAGGATATTCATGGAGTTATAAGGTACCTAAGGTTTAGGAAAAACCGTCCTATGATCCGCCAGAGCCGGAGGGATCTACCCAAGGACAATACCAATAGTTTAGAACTAGAAAGTCCTAGGTATGATTGAAAAAAAAGGAGACATGAAATGTAAGGAGAAAGAAGGGGTTGAAGAATTAAAAAGAAAAGCAAAGAAAAGGGTGAAAAGAAATAGCCCTCCATTTGTTCAACCTTAGGGCAGACACCGGGTTCACTTCATAATCTACTGGTTGACTGAGCATCACCGTTATTGAAGAAAAAAGTCATCATGGACCCAGTGACGCACTGCACTAACCTTCTAGCCACTCAGGTGTCTCTCAAAAGGCACTTGTTTCATTTCACACGGAGAACCCTTCATCATCTATCGACCTCTCACTACGAGATGTGTTGATATTGAAAAGGAGGCACTCTGCTCTATGCCTCCAACGACCAAACAAATGTGCACTAATCGAGTCTAGAGCCATGAGATTCATCAAAAGATCTCTTAGGAACACTTAGTATTACACTGTTGTTCTACATCATGGGCAGCAGTTGTAAAATTAAGAAGAGTCATTCGCAGATCTTAGCAATCTGCCGAGAACATTCTTGAGAGAATTCACAACTGTGATTCTCAGTGATTGAATGGAAATCCTGCCAGGATAACATCAAACAACCCTGACAGCAGGTCACTTCGGTAACTCCTTGTGGGTTACGCTTAGTGTTTGTTCCAAAAATGGTCTACAGTCGTGGGGTGATCTCCAGCGGCTCACTGAATCGTGGGTGCACTTCGCTGTGTCCTTGTTAGCCCTTTCGGGGGTATCCGGTTCAGAATGGCCTGGGCAAGGATTAGAGAAAGTCTTCACACTATGCTGTTGACGATCTCAAAGTCTGAGCCTGTAAGTGCCGGTTGGTTCGTGTTGCTGCTGCTGCGGAGGAGGAGCTTGAAGACCTGGAGTTCAACCACCATCAAGACTCCATCATGCTCATATCCTGAAGATAAGTTCTCATAAAGACTCAGAAATATCAAAAGTTCAGAATATGTTAAAGAAAAGTCAAAGTTCAAGCACTACAACCTTTCACAAGTTAAAGATTGAAGAAGTGAGAACAAGTTGAAGAACCAAAGTCAAAAGACATATGAGCATGGTGGAGAAGGCGTGAAGACACCAGAAGCAGAGACCATTGGAGAACGGCAGATCAGTACTATATCATATCACATCACTATCAAGAACAAAGAACAAAGATTCAGAAGACGTCAAAGCCACAAGAAGCAAAGATGACGTCAAGCAACCTTGATGACCAATACTTAGGGGGAGATTGTTGGGAACACGTTTTGTATTAATTCAAGTATTGATCGTATTGTAATAGGTTGCTTTGGCCTTTATGTTTGTTTTTAGGCCCAGCCTGTGTAGAAGGCCCATGGGCTGTGTCATTTATTTATTTAAGTTTGTTTATGTAAGAGAATTAGGGCTACAAGCCCATGCTCATGTAAAACTATAAATACCCCCTCCCACCTTAGGGAGAGGGGTGGTTGATGAATGCACTAAACTTTTCCATATTATTGTTAATCATCTTCCACACACTCTTTCTCTCTCTAACTTTCTCTCTCTAGATCTAGGGCTTATTAGTGGTTAATCTAGGTAGCTTAATTCATATTAGTAAGTAACATTAAAAGGTATCGTGGTACACATTATCTTTTAGTACTGGACAAGTTTTTTCTTACGACTGGTAAGCCATTTCGTATGTGTCAGTTTTTAGAGTGTCACATATTCTTATTTGTTGATTGAAACGTACACCACCTCATACTATAATACAATTGTGTATTCATTGTAGTGTTTCTTCTGATGATGTTGCGACAATTTATTTAGGAGTCAAATTACGACCCATTTCTGTAAAGTGGTTAAAGATTCCATCTCAGGTGAGTCGATCAAATGGCTACTTTTAAAAATTCAATTAGAAATTTCAACCCATAAACATGTACGTAAATTATATGAAAGTATTAGACTAGGCCTTATGTGTGATTGGTTGGTGTAATTAGGTGTTCTTTTACACATTTTACTGTTATATAACATGCAAACCTTTCTAAGCTAAGTCAATTTTTATGGGTGCGGTTGGGATTGTTTTTTTTTAACCTTTCTAACTTCAAATTAATACCCTTTTGATATGCACATTATTTTTACAGGTGCGGTTGGGATTGCTTTTTTCAACCTGCTTATCTGAGTATGTGTATGCTAAAAAAATTAATTTTTGCAGGCTTTTGTTCAGACAAGAGTGAAAGGAAGAGGGATTCAGAATATGAAGATGACCCATTTAAGGTTTTTAGGAAGTTTAAGAAAAAGTATTATCATATGGGTACTTTTCATGTGAAATCATCACGGTGTGGCATGTTCAGGTATGTTTATTGTTGAGCAACTCTTAATCTTATTATTTTTATTTTTAAATTTGACCACAGTTGATCACCATTGATAAAAACTGTATAGGTGTTCCGTTTAATTGACTCCGACCCCGTTAAAGATTTTCACAAGGACCCCAAGGATGCCACAACCAAGGTATGACTGTTTTATAGTTGTATGACCGATATAAATTCTTAATATTTTGCCACATTGCCACAAAACTTGGTAATTGACTAATTTGGTGGTGAATCCAAAGAAGTGCATAATCTTTTTGATGAAATGTCAAACATATACCAATACGAAAAAGGAATCAGTTGACTAAAAGGTAATAACTTGGTTGTATAACATTATCAATGATTTATTTCCTCATGGTCTGTTTATTTTCTTAGTATGTTGTAAGCAAATCCATGTATTTGCTTTTGTCAGATTCAAGTTCTTTGATGATTCAGTTCTATGTGGTGTCATTTTCTGTTGCACTTTTCATGTTTTTGCTTGCAGGAATAGCTTTGTGTCAGGCGAATATAATACTACTTGAGCATGTGGAAGAATATAAGGATGACAGACATTGTAGGCCTGAGTCTCACGAGTGCACATTCTAAATGCTAAAGATTATACACTCTATTGTTAACGAGTTCACCTTTCAAATTTGTAGCACCATATTTTGTACAACTGCCATGGAACATCTTTGAAAAATATGATAGATATTTTGTCTACCTGAATATTATTTTAGCAAGGTTTTTATTGTCATCGTGTTGTGATGGGATTAGATGTTGTATCACTAACGGCTCAATGAGACAAATTCAGATTTTTTTTTTAACAAAACTTCTTTGGATTTACAAAGCTCCATAGCACACAATAGTTGGGTTTAATCATGCATGTGAACAGGAACCTGATTGGCGCATTCATACAAACTAAAGTACTATCTTTTGTTCTTTTTTGCATAACATCTATGGCAAGAATACGTTGTATGGCAATACCAATGTTGCTCCTACTAAGTTAATTGTTATTGGACCAATTGCTTATGGTCAGTTATATGAAAAGACATTCCACATTCTTTGGCCACAAAACTGTTATGTATGCATACTTAATAATGGACATGGCAGCCCAATTTTCCGCAATAACTATGAAGCCGACACAAAACATTAACATAACTTTAATAAACATAAACACGGCCGCCTCGCAGCAACGCGCGGGCTAACCCGCTCGTTAACAATAAGCGTAGAACTAATTCAAAATAGTGGCCAGCTTTATCAGCATGTTTAGATCACCTGGTGAAGATATGTTATAGGCTAAATGCGAACCACCATAACAATGGTCGCGTTATAGGTCCAGTGCCACTCCCACCAGCCAAGCCACAACCTATTTTCTTTTTATTTTTTTTATTTTTTTATGTATTACGGCTAGTTGGTAAAAAAATGAAAATATATCTGTTACACTTTAAAAAAAATAAAAATAAGACCCACTTTTTCTATATCTTTTACCATTTAAAATCTTATAAATACTCTTTCTTTTTACCAGTTTAACACACACTCATCTCTGGAACACAATATACTTTTTTCCTTCAAAATATATGTAGCAACCAACATTTTTTAGGGAGGGTAATAGACAAAGAAGTTACTAAAGTTTGGGAAAATGTTCGCCTAAGTTACTATAGTTTAAAACGTTACAAACAAGTTACTCTAGTTCACGGGTTTATCAACTAGATTACCAAAGTTTCAAAAATGTTACACTAGGGTTATTTATAAAACTCGAAACCAGCTGCAGCAGACGATGATTTTTCCAAACTTATTTTAATAATAAGTTTCATTTATTATTGCCTATTATACATTTTCGAGCTTTTGGACATCATTTGAACTAAAAATGTGAGAATTTCTTGTGAAACGTGAAAGTAAAGCACAACGCGAGTCGGCACGAGTCTGAACCTAATAACACGTGAAACATTGGGTTTTACTGGATAACACGAACCTAGACATATTTATAGTCAATTTTATCGGAGAAATAGTTTTAAGATTAATGGCATAAATTAAAAATACTCGGGTAAATATTTCGACACTCAAATTAGCCCCGATACCGTTTTACTAAAAGTATAGAGAAATAACCCTTCCCACCCCTACACTAATTTTCAGTTTTGGTCCTTGTGGGTCATTAGGGTTTTCACCAATAGTCCTAGGGGGCTATAAAAACCCCACCCCTCCTCATTTGAAACCCTAAACCTAAAATATATCTATCCCTCTCCTTTCTCCCTAGCTGATCCAGCCGCCACCCTCCTCTTCTGCCACCGTCGAAGCACCACCACCACCGCTACACCGCCCCTCCAACGGTGAAACCTCAATAAACCCACCCTTATATCCCCCTCCTGAACATGATATCACCCTCACGCGCCGTCACACCCACCTACACGCGCCACCGCCGCCTCATTCTTGTCTCGTGTTCGCATTTTGGTAAGTGTTAGGCCCGGATCTAAGCGTAAAAGGTAAAAGAACCACCGATTCACAGCCCCTTGCGAATCAGTGGAGGTTAAAACAAAAAGAAAATTAGTTTTTATTAATAAAAACGAGTAAGAAGGTTGTGGTATCATTATTTCTGGGTCGAGTTTGAGTCGTGTTTGTGTCTAGAGTGTGGTGCCGTGAGCATAAGCTCACGACCAAGCATATGTTGTGTTTATTGGAGCTTATTTTTCGGGCTATTAAAGTTTTTGGCCTTAGGGTTTAAGTTGGTTTTGGTTTTGGAGTTATTCTTGTCGCGTTTGGTTCGAAGGGGTTAGATTCAAGCCGAGACCAAGTGGTCTCGGCGAGGCATGTTAATTTTATTTTGGTCCGTCTGGTGGGGTTGAGCTCGATATTACTTGAACCGAGGCCAAATGGTCTCGGCAAGAGCTTGTTGATCTATTATTGTTTCGTGTGACTCATCCTCTTGGCGTACGACATGGAGCCGAGACCCTAGAGTCTCAGCATGGTAAGTTGGGTCCATATGGGTTACTTAGTTTGGTTGTGCTAATGAACTCGAGCCGTAGGTTAGCACCGGACGGGTATTGATGTGATCATTGAGACTTGGACTTGATTTATTTGTGATGTTTGGCCGCGTCAAGGTTGAGCCGAGACCCCGTGGTCTCGGAGAAACCTTGGTTTGTCGATATTTGGTTTGTTAGTTTAAGTAATATTGGACTTATGGGACTTTGACTTTCGGTTTGACCCGTGAAAGATTAATAGAAGCGACTCGAAATGAAAAACTGTCCGTGTGACTTAGTATTTTATTGGACTTGATTGGGATAAAAAGAAATGGAAAGAAAATGAAAATCATTCAAGTTAACTTTTCTAAGAAATAATTGTTATTAAATTTAATTAATGACAACGCAATTTGATAAAATAAATACGTATTTATTTTTTATAAAACAAGACACACGATGGGTCATTGGACATTTCGAGACACGTTAACGAGTTTGACCATTTGGGATTTATTTGAAATCTTGTCATCTTGAAAACATGGTATCATATCATCAAATAGTCAGACTCCAATAAACGTGTCTTCAAATATTTTAACAAATATCATCAAATAGTCAGACTCCAATATATTGTGTGGATTCAATTCGTGTGACTGTTACTGTGAGGTTGCACAAGGTTAGGATTGTATTGGTAGTACCATTTGGGAAGTAGCACCCGGTACTATTTGGGTTGACACTCACACCCTTGTGAAAGGGTGAATACTCTCCGCGCAAGTTTTGGGAAGTGGCACCCAGTATAACTTTTGGGAAGTGGCACCCAGTATAACTTTTGGGAAGTAGTACCCAGTGTACGTGGATCTTTTATGTGTGATTCGAAAAGGAGGTTTAGTTGTTGCAGGCTTGTGGTTTCATTAAGTGTGTACATGTTCATATCATGCTCGTTATTGTCCTACGTTATATTATTCACAGCTTCGTGGTTTAACTTTCAAACCTACGAGCTCACCAACATTACATTGACGTTTTCTAGTACCATTTTCAGGTGATCATTGTTAAAGTATTTGAAGGCATGTTTATTGGAGTCTGACTATTTGATAATATGATACCATGATATGATACTATTTGATGATATTATTCACAGCTTCGTGGTTTAACTTTCAAACCTACGAGCTCACCAACATTTGTAAACTCTTGTTGTAACAATTGTAAGGTATGAATCTATGATGTTATGCAATGTGCCTTTCTCAGTTACATCTCGTGTTTTCGCCATTGACCGGGTGTGACAATATACATTTTTATTGAATTTCATTATGGGTCCCAACTATTATCATTGCAATGTTTACTTCGGAGACGGTCGGAGTAAATAAGCGACCCTTTATGAAGCTTATCAACAATTTCAATATTTGGGCAATCAAGAGCTAGTTAGTTCATAACTAAATTCATAATAAGAGTTTGTACACGAATATAACCAACAACAATCTTCGTGTTTCATTAACAAATAGATTGTAGATGATAACATTGTGTATTTTTTATCGTCTAAGAACCATGGATCAATTGTGTTTAGCAACCTCACAATCAGTTTATGCATAAGCATATATCATGCAAAAAACTAGAAGGGGGGTTGAATAGTTTTACCGATTAAAATCACTTATTAAAACTTATAGATCGACTTATGTCAATCCAGTTTTGACGTGTTGGATATTGATAGAAATAAAAGCATATAAACTAAACTAGGAGATAGAGTTAGAGAGACACAACCACAACACAAGTATTTATAGTGGTTCGGCTACAAGGAAACTTTCCTTGCCCTACTCCACTCCCCGTGTCACCTACTCGAGAGTTCGTTATCACTTCACAACACAAACTCCTTTCACATGGCGGAGAAGCCTTCACAACATCGCTTACACTTTATCCGGTACAAAGCTAGATACCGGGTCTTTCACACAAGGTAGACCAAACCTTCATCGCCTACACTTTATCCGGTACAAGGCTAGATACCGGGTCCTTAGCACGGCGGACCAAACCAACATACCCAATACAAGTCAACTAAAGGATCCAACATCTTTTTACACCTATCGACTCAACACATCTACAACACCCTTTGAGAAAAAAGAAAGAACAAGAATCACTTCTGTGATCTTGGAAGAGAATAATCAAAGCTGACCGGATCTAAACACACTCCTTGTGTTAGAGATACTTTGAGTAATACTAACTAGCACGCGGAATTTACTAGCTAATACTTAGAAGATATTGTTTGTGTGATGTGTATGAATGAATGGAATAGTGATTGAATATGTATGAACAATGAAGACAATGGTTAACCAAAATGATTCAATATTATTTATGAATAATAGGAGTGATCTTCTATCACTAGGGTTTTACAACCTTGAATCTCTCACAAAACAATACGTACATAAACTCTAACCTAGGATATCCTTTTATAGAACAAGGATTCCTGTACAAGATAACTATAACTCTAATTACAGAAGATATTCACTAAATCTTTTCTATAATTATCCTATTACACGTAATCAACATATAAGCAGTACAAAGTATTTGTACTGGCAGTTAGTACTGCTTGTGTTATCTTCCACCAGTTGAAACTACAAGCCTAGCAGTACTAACTGTTGGTTTAATTCCCAACAATCCTCCCCTAAACTTATGATTTCTCTCCAAATCACTAAGTTTCTTCGAATTAAACATTAACACTTATGATGGGGGAATTCTTCCAAACACTTCATCTTCTATTCTTCCTCATCCTTTCATACTGATCAGATATTCTCTAGATCAAGTCTTTAACCACCTCTGAGTGTTCTTCACATCTGAGTTTCAAAGAAATCATCACAGCTAACACTTCATAACTCAGTGGATATTCCAATTCAGCTAACATGAATATGTCTACTCCACTCTGTGTAGACAAATGATGCACATTGCATGAACTATAGAACTCCCATGATGTAGTCAGATCATAATAAGGAAAATTCCAATATACATCAGAAGGATCTGGCTCATATAGTCTTTTGAATTCAACCCATAGTTCTTGCTCTTTCACATCTGTCTTCTTCTTTGTCTTGAGCTTCTCTTGTACTAGCCTCCACAGAGTATCCAAATCTTCTCTATCACAGATTCTTAGCAAATTTCCAAAATTCTTGAACACTGTTGTCTCTCCACCAACTCTTGTAATCTTCCAAGCTTTTCCAAATTTATCCCTGTAGATCTCCCAATCCATTATTGGATGTCTTGATTGAAGTGGGTCAACATGAAGAATTTCTGGAACTGTGACTATCATATTACTCATCTGATCTTGTGATAATTCCACTTTCTCTCCTTGAACTTCTTCTTTCTCAGTTTGTTTTGTCTCAGCAGCCTTGAGTCTCTTTGAAGGTATTTCTTCTAAGTCCATAGGAAATTTAATATGAGCTCTTCTATATGCCTTGTAGTACAAATATTCTATCTCTTCATTAGGTTTTCCCTTTAACTGATATGCCTTCCAACCTGCTTGATTTCTCAAATACATCTTCATCCCAGCAATGATCTGTGCCTTGGTTAGTTGTCTCTTTCTCTTCTGACTAGATCTAATACTCTCCATGATGTCATCCATAGCCACTTCTTGATTCCTAGAGTAGATGAAATCTGCAAGTATTGCTCATCTTGCTTGAACACTTAGACTCTCATCTGCAATCAATTCTAAGGCTCTTTGTCTCACAACTGGATCAGTATTAATCTGATATTGTATCTCTTCTTCAAGTAATTCTTGTGCAATCAAATCATCAGAAGCCATTCTCTCTTTTTCAATTCTTTGATCTTCCATAAACTTAACTACTTCTTCTTCATGCATCTTTATTGCTACTTCTGCATCAAAATCTATCTGCATTTGAGTTCTGGGCTTGATCTTCTTAGGTTGTGGCTCATATTCAACCATAATAGCCTTTCCCTTATCCTTAGCAGTTTGTACCGCTCCCTCAACAGTTTGTACTGCTCCTTCAACTCTAGCAGTACCTTCTTGATGTTGATCAGTACCACTTTGTTCACTTTGCTCACCCATATCTTCATTACCATTTCCAGAACCTTCTTTTTCAAAATCCAAAGTCCTCCCCTAAGTTTCTGAACCTGTCTTTCTTGATTTCCTCCCCTGTTTGGGAGAATCATCACCATCATCTGAACTATCATCTGAACTTGAAGATAGCACCACCTTTTTACCCTTGGACTTCTTTACCTGAGCTTCCAACTGCTTTACTCTTAAGGTGAGTTTGGTGTAGACTTTGGCAAAGTTCCGTTTGTGACTAGAAAGATCTTCCTCCAGGGATGCCACCTTGTTTGACAAATTTGTACAAAAGACCATCAATTCCTTTAGTGTAGAACTGCCCTCATCACTTCTAGCTGTGTTACCTGCTAGGAGAGGTGAATCAAGGGGCATAGATTCAGTTTCTACCCTAGTTGGACTAGGATGTACTCCTGAACCACCCAGATAGTCCAGTTGGCCTGGGATTACACCACCTGTGGCAAGTCTTTGAGGACTTGGCACATTATATGTTGCCATGGTAGGGGTCTTAGTTATGGTTACACTGGTCTGCTGTACTATCATGAAAGATAGGCTCATCTGCTTCAAAGGTAAGAGTAGGAGGACTAGGCTGAGCAACCATAGTCTCCTTTCTGATTCTTCTCCTATAGGTTGTGGTGATTGGGGGTGTATGAGTGATTTCTGGAACCTCAATGGGTGTTTGTTGGGGCTCAGTTGGGTTGACTGACCCTTCACCCTGAACAATTTGTAGCATCTCAGGAAAAAGAGGTATCACTACCCCATTAAAAAGTCTACTTGCCATAGCCATGTTTTGAAAGAGTTTTTGCTGAAGGCAAGGTGTTGGAAAAGTTTCATTATATTTCTTAAGCACATTCTTTTTCTTGTTCAAAAAGGTTTGGACAAACCTTGGATACATTAGAAACTTAGTTTTACTTTTCACATTATTAACCATACTCTCAAATATGAATTTAGAAAAATTAAAGACTCTGTTTGTGGACAAACATATGATAGCAATAGCAATATTGCTACTGAATTGCTCCCTTGATGTTCTTTTGGGACTCAAACAATGCAAGAGAGTATGTATTAGAAATCTCCATTGAGGGGAGAAACATCCTTTTTGAAAAGTCAATTTATGGTTGGATGTATCATACCCCATTCTAACAATTTCTTGCCAGATTTCTATGTTTGGCAAGTCATTGATCCCATCAGAATCTTCTAACTTAAGGTGTCTCCTAATAGAAGATTCAGAAACAATGAATGATATGCCATCCACTTTAGAATGAATTTCTATGTCTCCATTTTCACTAGTTATGACAATTGCAGTTTGCCAAAACTGTATGATGTGAGAGACAAAAAGAGTAGGGTTAACAGTTAAAGCATACCTTATATGAGATGCATTCAGAAAGTCTACAATATCATAAAATTGAGGTCCATCACCCTGCTCTGTTTTCTCAAGAAAAGCAACCTGATTATGTGTCTTAACAAACTCCAAAACAGCCATGAGTATTTGTACAGATTATAACTAAAAGATGATCGTTTGAGGTTGAATTGATGATTTGCAAAGCCAATTGGGTTTTTATAGAGGTACTGTTAGGGTTTGGGAGTTGTGCGTAAAGGATAATTATTTTCTTTAGAAAGATGTAGAGTAAATATTTAGAAAGAAAATAATTATCCTAAAACAGACCCTATATATAGGGTAAGAAACTGAATTTACCCAACGGCTAGTTAAAAATCTGTTACTGAGACAACAGTTCCAACGGCTAGTTCAACAGTACAAAGTTTACACTAGCAGTACAAACTTTGCACTAGCAGTACTCCTTGTGTTAGAGATACTTTGAGTAATACTAACTAGCACGCGGAATTTACTAGCTAATACTTAGAAGATATTGTTTGTGTGATGTGTATGAATGAATGGAACAGTGGTTGAATATGTATGAACAATGAAGACAATGGTTAACCAAAACGATTCAATATTATTTATGAATAATACGAGTGATCTTCTATCACTAGGGTTTTACAACCTTGAATCTCTCACAAAATAATACGTACATAAACTCTAACCTAGGATATCCTTTTATAGAACAAGGATTCTTGTACAAGATAACTATAACTCTAATTACATAAGATATTCACTAAATCTTTTCTATAATTATCCTATTACACGTAATCAGCATATAAGTAGTACAAAGTATTTGTACTGGCAGTTACTACTGCTTGTGTTATCTTCCACCAGTTGAAACTACAAGCCTAGCAGTACTAACTGTTGGTTTAATTCCCAACAAAAGCAGCCCATATCACGAGCTTGCACGTCTTCGAGATGTTGTGATCTCTCCTTATGGAAGGAACCTAGAGAATCACAAAGAGAAACTACATAGAAAGATCCTTGGATCTGAGGTTAGAGAGTTTAGAGTATAGAGAGATGTAAACTCTAAAAGGGGTGAGAGATAAGAGAGAAATGGCTCACTATTTATCGGAAAGACTGCCTACTGTTCACCTAGTTCCACCGGATCCCTTCCCAGAGGGATCCGGCTAGTGTAAACCGCGGGATCCGGGTAACTGGGTAAACCAGTCCGGATTTTGGGTTACAAACTGGGTTATGGGTTATGATCCATGGATAGATGATGTCATGCCTGATGTCAAATACATCTTGGGTCATGGGTCATGGACTTTGGGTTATGGGTTATGGACTTTTGGTCATAGGTCATGGGTTTTACCCATTATGGATGTCATGCAATGGGTCATGGGTTATGGGTCAAGCTCCATGGTTTATGGTTTATGGACTTGGTTTTGGGCCATGGATAGTCCAAGTGTTTACAAGCTTTTTCTTAACATGTATTTTATAAAATGTAAGTAACAAATGTTACTTAAGTGTTTTTATAAAATAGTTTTGGTTTCATGTAAACATGTTAACTAGATATTTTTAAGGTTTACTTGTTTAATGAAATGAGTTAGTAAACTATTGGCTCAAAGCATTACATAATTTATTTATCTCGTTAAAATGATTTTACGTTTGTTATCGACAAAACATTGAAAGATCGTAAAATATAAGTAAACGTTTTGAAGGTTTATTTGTATTAACAATCTCTCCCTTTTTGTTGATAACAAAACATAAAATTATTTTAAGTAAAAAATAAAATTCGTAAAGTTTTGAATTGTAGTTTTTACTCTTTCTCCCCCTTTTTGTCGAAACAAAAAGAGCGTCGAAAGGAAACTAACCCGAATGTAAGTTTTAAAAAAAGTAAGTGAAAGAAAAAGTGTAGAATAGAGAGAAGAGAGTAAGAAGATCTTAGTTGCTCCCCCTCAATGGTTGCTCCCCCTTATTGAGGGCGTCAAGTAATTAGGGAGACTTAGATGTGCTCATTGCAAGTTTTTGCAATGGTTTTGCTTGGACGAAAACTTCCCCTTAATGAGGGCGTCAAGTATTCCATGTGTATTTTTGAAAATCTACAAAATAAAGGTTAGAAGACAAGTATATTGTGTCCCTTTGCAGAAAATGGAGCTGCATAAAATTTGGTTAGTGTTCTGTTTGCTCGGATCCGCTGGTTCCTTTGAAAAAGGGATCCGGCTAGTACAAAGTGATGGATCCGGCTTACCTGCAGTTTGTTAGCAGCAGTGCACAATAGAAAAGATATGAAGACAAGTAATAATCACACCAATTATGCTCACATAGACAAGAAGCATATAATCAAGTAGATTCATTTAATAAAACAAGAGAAGTGTTATACACATTGGTCAAATCTCTAAAACTAAGAAAATTATCTAAAAAGGAAAAATCCTAACAAATTCTAGGCCTAATACGAGAATAGTGAGACCACTTGTGCTTGCACTTCAAGGTTTTTCAGGTAGGTTTGGTTTGTTGACGTCATCAAGACGTTCAAGAAGATGGTAGAACATGAAACGTACTTCATCACGTAGTTCATGTACTAAGGTTTGAGTATGTTTACAATGATCACAAGTGTCATTGTGGCTTGGTTGTTATGATGTTGGTTTTAAGAAAGAAGGTTGTGGAAGTAAGTTTGAGGTGGAAGTACCTATGTGGAAAGGTTGTGGATGTACCACGGGTGTTGGTGGAGAAGAGTGTGTGGGAGGAAATGTATCATTGTTTGGTAGAGGTGGTTGAGGTGATTGTGATGGTTGACATCTTCTCATTACCCAAAATGGGCCATTTGAGGGTGGTGAAGAGGAAGGTAAGTATGCTATGGGTGGTGGTATGTTGATGTCAACATCTAGGTGATGAGATGGTGGTTGTGTTGGCATTCTCTCAATGGATGAGAACGTTGGTAATGGTGGTGGATTAGAAGGTCTAGGAGGTAAGTCCTCCAATGAGTTGAAGTAGAGGTGGGGTGATGAATGAGGTGTGGTAAAAGAGAGAAGTCTTGGTTCAAGAGGTGAAGGTTTTGTTGGTTGAGTGGAAATAGGAGTGTTTGGTAATGTAGGTTCAATGGGAGATGTAGGTTCAAGAGAAGTAGATTGTGGTGGTGGTGTTTTGGTGGAAGCAAGTTGTGGTGGTAATGGTTCAAGAGATGGAAGTTGTGGTGAGGTTGGTTTGTTGGAAGCTAGTTGTGTTGCAGTTGGTTCATTAGATGGAGGAGTTTGGATGTAGTTTAGGAGAGGTGTTCTAGTAGGGGGTGTTTTGATGGGTGAGGTTTCGGTTGAGGATATTTCACACACTATTCGTGCGGCTTTTCTTGGAGGGCTCATAGTGGATGATCTTGCACTTGGTGCCTTAGTCATGTTTTTGGGTAGGTTTAGAGTGTGAGTTTGCAGTAGAAGATGGTTTGTTTTGGTGTGGTTTGGAAGCACAAACACAAGTGGCTTAAATAGTGAAAGATCAAGTAAGTGAATTAAAGCCTAAACCACTAAAATCCTTTTAATTGCAATGATATGCATGCACCAAGGTCAACTACAGTGATACAATCTTCTAGGAGATATATTAAAGACAATGTGGAGTGTTTGAGTGGATAAAGTTGAGTTTTGGAAGGCTATCGGTGATAAAATCTGTTTCTGTTTGCCCGGTTCCAGCGGATCCTTCCCAAAAGGGATCCGGCTAGCTTCAGCTGGGGGAACCAGCTAACAGATCAGATAAAGGTGAGAAATAATGGTGATCAAGCTATTGCAGCCTTATGTTTCCTGATGTAATGAGTGTAAGATAGTGTCTTCAATGAGAAAATCCTGAATGGTTCAAGACTAATGATGAAGAGTTGCCAATAATGGTCTTTAGAGGTCAGAAAGATGTCTAAGTAGGCCATTAAGTGAATATGGATTAAGATAATCATATCACTAAGTGGTAAATGTTTGTAGGTTTCAGGAAAATGTGGTATGAAAATTTTAAAAATTCTTTAAAAATCATAAGAATTAAAATATTGTTTTTAGAGTATTTTGAGGTAGAGATGGTGGAAATAAATTTGTTAAAAATTTATTTAAATTATAGGTAAGTGTAAAATGATCAGAGAGAGGTGATGCAAGAAGTGGAACTGAGAAATAGTGGTTATTGTGGAAATGATAAATCAAAAACACCTAGGATGATACTTAAGTCTTTCTTAAGAGTTCAACAAGACTACTAACCTCAAAGTCAGCTCAAATATGACTAATAGGATATGACTAACTAGTGTACTAAGGTTAGAATGGTTGAGTGAGAAGACAAGTGATATAAAAGTATCCTTTGTATTACCGGTTCATCCGGATCCTTTCTAAAGGGGATCAGGCCAGTTAAATTTAAGGGAACCGGCTTCTGAGACAAATAAGTTCACAGAGGACTTGTTAGAATTTTGCTCATATGTCGACTAAGAAATCTAACACCTCACGCAACACTTATACATACATATAAGTCAGATATAACAAGCATAGCATGTAGGAAACACATATAGGTAATAAAGAGACTAAGCCTTTTATTCAAGAAATTTTAAAAGAAGTAAAACAAGTATGTTTAAAGATGGATCATACTTCTTTAAAGGTTTATTCCTATCTTTTATCTAATTTTCGTTATTTTGCTCATTTTCTTCATTTGTTGGATCATCAAACGGTGCATAGTTGGAAGCAGATTCTGGAATAAAGAAAGATGATATAAAGGCCTTATCTAAAGGCATCATCACTTTATTGACGAGAGAATATTGTGGCCCTTGAAAGTGTGGTTGAAAGTTCATGAAGTGTTTATAGAGACGAGTTAGGAACATCCCATAAGGTATAAGTTTGTTCTTATTCCCATTGAGATGTACAATTCGCTTGGCGAAGAAGTAGGCGAGATTGTATGGTTGTTGAGTTAGAAGACAGTAGATCATATGAGCACAACAAGCTGGAAGTTGCTCACGATTTCCCTTAAGACTCCAAACATTTTCACGTAAGATAACCGCCATAGTTTTCAGCTCATAGCGAATCTCAAGTGTGTCGATTATGTCTGGATGAATAAAGTTGAAAAGATAAGGAGTACGAATAAGATGGGTTAGTTCTTGTGGAGAAGGTATGTAAGAGTAGTATGGACTATTTTCTTCATGGTAGTTAAAGAGGCATTCAAGAGACCGATCTTCGGTGTAGGCACATTGACCATATCCTGGGATTCGAATGATGTTAGCAAATTGCTGAAGAGTTAGAACAACCTTATGGTTTTTGATTGAAACCAAAGTGAGAAAGAATGATCCTCGTTACGAACGAGTTCGACTTGACGAAGGAATTCCAACACAAACCGTGGACAGATTGGTTCGTTAATGGTGAGAAGACAATCAAAGCCTATGGTGCGCAAACATTTGTTGATGTCTTTGTCGAAGATGAGGGAAGAGTAAACCACACGACCTTCATGAATGAAGCGGGTTTCAAGAATATTAAACCCACGAACATGGTTGCCTAGAGTGTCTGGTTCATGAGAGATGTCTGGGATGTAAACGCTGGTGTCTCAAAAATCAAAGTCATATTCGTGAGACATATTTAGACCTATGCAAGTGGTTTAAGAGAAACAACTTTTTGTAAAAATAATATCCATATCTTTGAAGAGTTTAGTAGAAATATTTTTTACTTCTATTATGTGTAGAGATGACTACGAGGATTAAACTTATCAAATTGCTTCTTTTTTTTTTTCTTTTTTTTTTTTAAACAATGTAGAGCTGTGAATGTCCTATACGAGAGAGAGTTTTTGAAAATATGAGATGTTGAGAAAGGCTTTTGTTTGTACAAGATTTGATAAGTATATATGTATATGTGTATATATGAGATTCCATTAGTTTGAGTGTTTGTGTTTTATGTTATATAACCCTTATGTGATGAAAACTACCCTTGTAAAATGATAAAGAGCTAAACCCTTTTAAGAGAAAGTTTAATAAGATGTAATTATACAAAAAGGAATGGTTTTAGGATTCTGAAATTAAGGGAGATGAGATCCTATACTAAGAAAATGTTTATTGGGTTGTTTGGAAAAGAGACAAATAATGTGAGAAGATAAACTTATGTCTATTAAGCCGGTTCTTCCGGATCCATTCTAAAATGGATCTGGCCCGTTATAATACAGGGATCCGGGGAAAACTGCAGATACAGAGGTGTATGATTTAAGGATGTATGGTATTGGATTCTAAGAAACTAGAGGAAGAATTTGAGAAATTTTAGCAAAAGAATATTTTTATTCCAAATAACTGAAAATGATGAATAGACAAGAAGTAGAAAAATGAGAAGTTGTCGTGAGGATGAATATCATAAATTTGATAGATGTGAAAGATTTTTCTAGTGATGATTTTAACCTTTTAAATAAAAAAGTATATAAAAGGTTTTGATTAGAAATGGAAAGAAATACTATTTCCAACCATTAGTAACTACACGAGCGTTTGTGAAGAGATGTTTTTAGACAAAGTGTGATTAGGTGTATTACACACGATTCATGAAGATATGACACAAAGATGATGCACACCAAACTTTATAATTAATAGAGATGTCTTATAAAGAAAGTATGTATATGTTATCATATTTGTAGAAAGGAAAAACATGTATGAATCCACCTTTTAACCATAATCAATTAGCACATTTTAGAGAATTAATTTTAACTAAGAAAGCATACCTTTTGGTATGGTTTTGAAATCGTAGATGAGAAGTACCTTAGAAGCCTCTTTTAAGCTATCTTTACCTTTGTTAGCAAAGGGGTCAAGTGACACTTTATGGATTCTTCTTTAGTGTGTAAACTTCATTTTTCCTTTAAGATGATCAAGTTTTCGAAGAAACCTAAACCGAATACTTCTCAAAAAGATTTGTTAGAAACAAGATGAAATATCAATATCCAAGAGATAGAAGTTTTGATCTTTTTGTAAAAATGAGTTAGATGTCAACTTTTACAAAAGGTTTTTCCTTCGTTGTAGTTTTCAAAACATACAAGGATCGTATCAAGTTTTTAAAGTATAATATACTCTAAAAAACTTGGTAACGAAGCTCTGATGCCAATTGTAGAAAACTAACAGAGGGGGGGGGTTGAATAGTTTTACCGATTAAAATCACTTATTAAAACTTATAGATCGACTTATGTCACTCTAGTTTTGACGTGTTGGATATTGATATAAATAAAAGCAAATAAACTAAACTAGGAGATAGAGTTAGAGAGACACAACCACAACACAAGTATTTATAGTGGTCCGGCTACAAGGACACCTTCCTTGCCGTACTCCACTCCTCGAGTCACCTACTCGAGAGTTCGTTATCACTTCACAACACAAACTCCTTTCACATGGTGGAGAAGCCTTCACAACGTCGCTTACACTTTATCCGGTACAAAGCTAGATACCGGGTCTTTCACACAAGGTAGACCAAACATTTGTCGCCTACACTTTATCGGGTACAAGGCTAGATACCAGGTCCTTAGCATGGCAGACCAAACCAACACCCAATACAACTCGACTAAAGGATCCAACTTCCTTTTGCACCTATCGACTCAACACATCTACAACACCCTTTGAGAAGAAAGAAAGAACAAGAATCACTTATGTGATCTTGGAAGAGAAGAATCAAAGCAACCCATATCACGAGCTTGCACGTCTTCGAGAGGTTGTGATCTCATCTTATGGAAGGAACCTAGAGAATCACAAATAGAAACTATATAGAAAGATCCTTAGATCTGAGGTTAGAGAGCTTAGAGTATAGAGAGAAGTAAACTCTAAAAGGGGTGAGAGATAAGAGAGAAATGACTCACTATTTATAGGCAAAACTGCCTACTGTTCACCCGGTTCCACCAGATCCCTTCCTAGAGGGGTCCGGCTAGTGTAAACCGAGGGATCCGTGTAACTGGGTAAACCAGTCCGGATTTTCAGTTACAAATCGGGTTATAGGTTATGGGTTATGGGTTATGATCCATGGATAGATGATGTCATGCCTGATGTCAAATACATCTTGGGTCATGGGTCATGGACTTTGGGTTATGGGTTATGGACTTTGGGTCATGGGTCATGGGTTTTACCCATTATGGATGTCATGCAATGGGTCATGGGTTATGGGTCAAGCTCCATGGTTTATGGTTTATGGACTTGGTTTTGGGCCATGGATAGTCCAAGTGTTTACAAGCTTTTTCTTAACATGTATTTTATAAAATGTAAGTAACAAATGTTACTTAAGTGTTTTTATAAAATAGTTTTGGTTTCATGTAAACTTGTTAACTAGATATGTTTAAGGTTTACTTGTTTAATGAAATGAGTTAGTAAACAATTGGCTCAAAGCATTACGTAATTTATTTATCTCGTTAAAATGATTTTACGTTTGTTATCGACAAAACATTCAAAGATCGTAAAATATAAATAAATGTTTTGAAGGTTTATTTGTATTAACATATCATATATGTGTATTTGTATGTAGATGTTGGTCGCACTAATATTTTTCATATGTGTGTGTCCATACATATGGCTTTCATACGCATGTGTCTTATGTGTTTATACATATTCGAATTTCATATGTATGTGTCACATGTGATCACACATATTTTAATATCATCGTATGTGTCTTTTGTGTGTGTAAGCGTGAAAATCATACAAGAGAATCGTTTATAAACAATATACATACATGTGTTGTATTAATAGTCACAAAACCCTCGATATAACTCCCAACTTCACGTGAGTCATTCGCCAATATACGAGCGAGAGTCACTGAAATCATCTAATGATTCATAATTCTTAGTTAGTGGTATTTATGATTGGATTTCATTCATTTATATATTTGATAAAGAGTTATTAAACATATCGGTTATTTTTTTTTTTTATAAAACACTTAAGTAGCATAAAACTAATGTTAACAATTATATGCTTAGTGAATATATATGAGTAACAATTTATTTGATACATAACTAAAAGTAATTAAGGTAAAATTATTAATGTCTATTAAAAATCTAAGTAATGATTGTAAGCTTGAATGATTTAAAAAAAAAAAAAAAAAAAAAAAAAAAAAAAAAAAAAAAAAAAAAAAAAAAAAAAAGCTATTTCACATACCACATATTATTAATGTCGATCTATTAAAAATCTAAGTAATGATTGTAAGCTTGAAAAATAAAAAAAAAAAAAAAAAAAAAAAAGCTATTTCACATACCCCATTGATTGAGTGAAACAAAAGAAAAACATTGTGAGGTCTATAAAAACAAAAGCAAAATTTTACTAGTTTATATTATAAAGTGTAGATTTTTTATATAATTGAAGGTTAACACATCAGTTTTGGTTTTAAGTTTAAACAATAATACTAATAGTAACTAAAACTCTACAATAAAAATATTTTGAAACTATATTGTTAGTAACAAAAACTTTACAATAAAAATATTTTGAAACTATATTGTTAGCTCGATCGATTAGCTCATCCGACCCGTTTAGCTCGAGTAGCTCGTTCGGCTCGAATAACTAAACGTGCTTTCGAACGAGCCGAGCTGAATATTAGTTTTAAAACCTCGGCTCGTGAATTTATTCGAGCTCTAAATTTCGTTTGAGTTCTATTCGAGCTCGAAATAATCAAGCTCGACTCAAGTTAAACGAGTTCGATCTCAAGTAGCTCGTTAAAATTTTGACTCGTTACCCACTCGGACAATCACACCTTCCCCACTCGTTTGAAAACTTAAATGACTTAAAAAAAAATCCCCCTCACCCCACCCCGCACGCTTTTCATTTCCCTCCATTATTTAACCCTAACGTCACTCTCATCTGGTATCCCAAATTACTTCAAAATGCCAAAACGATCTCGTAAACCTGTCGAAACCCAATCCGTAGGCTCATCATTAACGTCCACTTCCAATCCAAAACCAATTGATAGCACGATGAAACGAGTTAAAACGACCCATAAACTCAACGCTACCATCTGCTTCAAATACAAATCCATCGGTTAATGAAGCTGACGTGTCTTCAACTAATGACCCTCGAGATAGATGGGCTCGTCGATACAAAACGGAAGTATATCATTATTTACATTATTTAAATATGTTTGTACGTATTTGTGTGTTTGTTTACTGATGTTATTAGATTATCTACCTTATTTTAAGGTTTAAGTTTATTTGATACTCTTATCTATACTACATAAAAAGCATTTTAAACCTTCTCTCCTAAAATTTGTTTAAGATTTCTAAAATTAAATTTTAAGCAATTACAAATCACTAAGCATTATGTACAAGCAAATAATACACCAACACATATTAAAAATTGACCGGTCAACATCTAATTAATTACATTATCAAAACACCCATTAAATAATGAAAAATACAGGTTATTAAGCTTATTATACAAACTGATATAAACCAAAATGTAATCTCATTTTCAATGTAAAGATATTATTAAAGAGTTTCAACATACATATTAAATTACCATATTCGAGAAATATTATTAAATCGCAAGATTGCCTCGAGAACCAACATATACACCATTTAGAATTTCTTTTATAAAACTTACCGTAAAAGCTATGTGTTTTATAAAAATCAGACGATTTTTTCAAAGCAAATGGTGCAAAGGTACAAAGTGCTAATTATATTATTTTATCTTTGTTACATATATTTATATAATAATTATTATACTCTTCAAAGTTACCTAATATGATTTCTTGAACTTTTATGATTTTTTATTTTTTTTATATTTATTAGTACTCTTTTACTTGTATCTTCCACCTATTTGAGATAAATATAATAAACATTGTTAATAATTCCAATAAGTGCCCAAAAAAACTTATAAGGTATATTTTCAGAGAATTAAATTTTCTTAATATGATATGACGTAAGTAATTTTTAAAATTCGATATGGCACTTTTATTTAAAAATAACTTACGACTATGGGCTATATTGTCAGTTACTTTAACCCAATACATCTGTAATATACCAGCTACCAACTCTGTATTGCCACATCATCACGTTGGTAATGTACAATTTTTATATGATTAACTTGTGATTGCTTAAAATTATTCAAACTAAAATTGTCGTCATCCGTAAAATTATTGTACAGTAAAATATATAAGTGAAGCAAAAAACATTTTCGCTAAAAAAATTTAATTGCATAGAACCCGCCGCAACGCGCGGGTACCCTGCTAGTTTCAAAACAAATGTGTGTTATTAGTTTCGAGGGCATAATCCATGACGGGGTAGGAGGTTACGGGGCATACGTCAAGTTCTTCAAGTGCCCAAAAAATGTGTCCCCAAGTTAAGTCAAATGGATAAAATGGAGGCAGCATTGCATTTTCAATCCACAAATTTAGTCAATCAGTTTCTGGGTGACGGAGAGAATGAAAAAGACGACGGAAGAGAGTAGGGATGTGTTGTGAACATTGTACTATTTTCTTTGAACTTGTTCACTACATTTGATAACGTGTCGTTGCTAAAAGCTATTTCCATTGTCGCAACAGAATTTCGTATACGAGCTTAATTGTAGCGACAAGCCTTTTAATTTTGTGACGACATGTCATCGCACTAAACATCAAGTAATAAGTGGTGATGCTAAAACAAACATAAAAAGATGTGTGTAAGGTTATCAATAAGTTAACTACAAAATATGAATGTTTAACCATGCGACTATGTTCGTAAAATGGCTCGAAATGACTCGTATACATATTATGACGCGCGAGAACGCATTTTATAGTATTTCATTACATACTTACAAACTTCATACAGTACAAATTACAACACAACACACAAACATGACACATTATGCTAAACGCAATATCATGACACGAGCTTATATAAAGGCGACACATTACATAAAAATAAGCTTATGACAAACAAACACACATTTTATTCATATATTATGACGTGCCCATACATATACGGATCATCGGCATGCTCAAGGATGAGTAGCGGTGACTTGACCAACGAGTATTCCTTCATCGCATCCAAGGATGATCCTATTTACAAAAGAATAATTATTAGTTTTGAATTATTGAATCGTGTTAATCAAATGTGCAATGTGGTTAAAATAAAAAGGACTTACTCGGACGAGTCTTTAATAAACACGATGGTCCAAACACGACCAAGTTCAGAGGTAAACACATGGTCTAGTTTGTGAGTCGGCCCATTCCAAATGCACACAGTTTTGTCTTCAGATCCCGTAATGATAAAACTCACATCGGATTTCACATATTGGATTGATGTAACATTATTTGTGTGGCCTTCAAGAGTTTGAACACAAGTCATAGTATCATAGTCCCAAACCTAATCCACAAAAAGTTAGTTTAGTTTTGTATATCTATGAGCATATAACATATATTAAAAGTCGATGATATTTAGACACACCTTAGCAGTATAATCGTCGGACCCTGTGATGAAGTACAATTTTTCTTCAATGTAACAAAATTCAACATTGTTCAAGCCTTTCTCGTGAGCGTTGATTGACAAACGTGGAACCAAAGATCCAAGGTCCCAAAACTGAAAGACAATTATATACAAGGATTAGAGTCATGTTTGTGTTTAGTTACATGTTTGCAAATATGCAATATCGTAGCGGTGTCTAAAGTGTTACCTTGATGGTAGAATCGAGTGATACACTTGCAAACGCGTTGGTGTCCCTTGGATTAAATGCTACTTGCATGACATAATGTTCGTGTCCTTCAAATGTCTTGGTGCATTCCCAACCGTTTTCCCAATCCCATAACTTTATAGTTTTGTCATCGGATGCAGAAAGTACATATGGAAGAGATAGATGCACGGCAAAAGACCTAACGAAGTCCGTGTGTGCCTTCAATTCTGCAACACTTTCCATAGTCTTGTAGTTGTACACACGAATAAAACCATCATCGGCTCCACAAACAATCCATTCCTTGTTTGCAATAAACTTCGCAGCTCGAACTATAAAACATATAATACAAATCAACATAAAACAGATTGCACGATATAAAAATCATTACTTGGTTAATTAAATACATGTACTAACGGCTACCGTAAAAAAATCACATACCAGGTGATTTGGCTATTTCAAAAGACTTCTCGATTACCTGGTTAGAAGATGACACTCATAAGTTCGTATATATGTTTTAAATAAACAAAGTAACAACTAATGGAATGTTGGATTAGAACTTACTTGAGAGCGATAATTCCAAATATTGACATTTCCCGAATACAAACCAACCAAGACCCTTTACAAAATGTTGGAACTTATATCAAAATCCGTACCGAATTCAATAACGAAAATGTTCGAAACTATTAGGCTACTCACAATGCATCGGAAAAAGTCGGTTGCCAAGATAGTTCGATCGATTTGGAGATATAGGTTGCCCACTGTGGGGCTTTGTTGCCAAATGGGTCGCCGGTGCTAAATTTGCAATATGGGTCGAGAAACCAACCGATATTTAACACACAAAACTCACACAAAATTCCAAAACATATATATATATATAGATGGGTCACCACTGTGATGAGAGAGATGAATATGGGTTGAAGAGAGAGAAATCTGAGGTGGCAGCCGGAAAGATGATGCAATATGGGTTGCCACTGTGAGAAGCCTAAGAGTAAAATTCTTTACCATGGTTCAGTAGGATGCAAGTCGATTGATTTAACTCTCTCAGATTTTTGGTCGAATGTTTTCTGAAATCGAAACAAAACGTGTTACTAAAACAGTATTAAGTATAAGTTAAGTTAACATCAAAATGTAAATGAATTATATATACATTACCTTGATCTCAAATGTGGAACTCTATTTAACAGTACAAAAAGTAGATTGCATCCCCAAGAAAAAGCCAGAAACAATATACTTGTCAGTAACAATTCAAAAAACCATAACGTAACGCTAAAATGATAACAAACAACAAATATAGATAAAAATAAACATAGAAGATGTCATTGCACAAACTTTGTGTAATAAACGATTAATATGCATGTCTATAACAAGAAACACATGTAAAATAAGGATGTGCAATGGTACAAAAGTAACAAAATTAAGTATGAGATTTCTTTGGAGACTGAAGATCAAGAAATTCGTTGTTAAAACACATCGATTCGTGAGCACATTCGACTTCATAATAGACTCTTCAAGCCTTGACTCATTCTAACGACTCAAACTATATGCTAGCGATTTAAATCTAATGGTATCGTCTAAAATAAAAGGAAAAATAATAATAATAATAATAATAATACTCCTGTTTTGAACTAACCGAACCCAAAGCTAAACCGGATGGGTGTTAGACCGGACTGAATTGAGAACCGATTTTCTTTTTCAGCTATAATTGGAATCAAGAACCGATCGAGTGAGCCATATTAGAAACTCGTTTATTTATATCTACATACTACGTACTAATATAAATATTTAAAAGAAAAAGCTAACCATTTTTTCTTGAAAGAAAGATGTAAGAAGAAGATGAAAAATGAGAGTTTTTAATTGGTGGTGATGGATATATTAAGGTGATATTGGAACATATATATACCATGAGGAATCTTAACACACAAGTGTTATCATATTTGCATGTTCACAGTCAAATATGACCCATGTTGTCTGTTGATACAAAAGTTGGGCGTTCCTTGATAGGATTTCTATTCTCGTACCAATTCGAATCTTAATGCTTGATGAGACCTGCGCACTAAGAAAAAGAACAAACACCGTTAGGCTTATCGAGGGATTGTTTCCCCCGATTATCCTCCGGCGTGAGAGTAAGTAATCGAATGTAGGGTTTAGTTTATGGTTAGGGTTTATTGGAGATCGTACCTCTACCGAGGGCTGGAATGCCCTTTATATATGCACGAAACCCTAGTAGGTTTCGTGTTCCCTACTCCTCGGCGTGTCCGCCGACATCGGAGATTTGGTACATATCTTCTTTATTTAGAAGATACTCCATATATTATCCGAAAATAACTTCGGGCTTGGGCCTTGTCGACCCAAGTCACATAACTGGTAGTCCAGTTGCGGCCCATACGTGGTGGGCTTAATTGTTAGTGTTGTTCACTAATCGGGTTCGTGACCCGGGTATGGACTATACGTCATCATGTCCCCCCAGTCTAGTATGCGCAGGGTAAAAACCTGCGGATGCTAGACTAAAGCCGTGTCGAATTAATTCCTCACGCGTACGCGGGAAGCTTTCAAAAAATTACCGCCTAAAAATACACGTAGCATGTATCTAGTCCAAAAAAGTGCAATTTGGGTACCTTGGGAAATGGAGAGGTTGCCCACTTGTCTTGTACCGTCCTTTATCCCCAGCCACACGATTTGAGTTAGTGGGATACACGTGTCACTCATCTGTGGTGGATAGGAAAAGTATATAAACTGCCGCCTCTCATTTACTGTGACATCCACAGTTAAAAAATCGCCATTCCACCATTTTTACATCTTCAAATCTTCTTCCAAAAAAGATAATTCAAAGGTAATTGCGCGTGCGCACATAATCTGAGTCAGAAAATGGTAGCGCAACTTCATGATTTCCATTCTAACATAACCGAGGATGAACTGATTCAGTTCACCTCGGATTACTTCATTCCTATGGGTCTGCGCCCCGAGGTACCAGGTCCGAATAACACCATCGCGGATTTCCCTGCCGGGAAGGTGGGGTTATATACGCGCTTTTTCGAGTGGGCGAATCAGCGCGTCCCCATCTCCGTGTTATTGAGTGACATACTCCATTACTATGACCTCCACATCTCCCAGTTGCATTGTATTGGTGCTGGGAAGATTGCTAATTTTGAGGTGAACTGTCGCTTGTTAGCGATTCACCCATCCCTCCACTTATTTCGCGCGTTTTATCACTTGACGTGGTCAAATGGTTGGGTTACCTTCGCCAAACGCGTAGGGAAGTTACAATGTTATCTGACTAAGGTAGATAAGCTCAAGGATTGGAGGGAAAAATTCTTTTGGGTTGATGACGCCGTCTTCCCTTCCCATTTTCCATTTTACACCCGTGCCAATCTGCCCAAGGATGAGCGCCCCCCTGAGACGTGGTATAACGTGGATCACGCGGCAATAATAGATGAAAACCGCCTTCCGATCAAACCATATCCAGAAGCGTTCCTGGTGCACATGGGCATCAGTCGCAACTATTTTGAGCATGAGACAGAAGTTTCCACATTCTTGAATGCGGATGGCACGGGTGGGTGCTCCTTCTGTCGCCTTACTGTCGTTATTAGTGTAAGCTCTTCTTCTTTTTTCATACTTTATGTAACTTGCCTTTCTTTGTTTACTTGATGCGCAGAGATGGATCTGTTCGCTGTTGTGAGGCTGGAGAATCCACGTTCCGTGGCGGTGGGAGTGCGTCCTCTGGGGGACGGTGAGCAGACTATTCTGCAGGCGACGGCAGGGCGCGTCATGGATTTGGTTATCCTAGATCCCGAAGGCTCCCCTGATGTGATAGCAGCTGAGCCAATACAGGAGGTGGCTCCTCCTGTGCAGCCAGGTCCTGAAGCTGCGCAGCCTCCTCTTCCTGAAACGGTGATCCATTTAGAGGAGACTGACAGTGAGATGGAGGAGAGCTCCCCACTGACGCGCAAGAGAGCGCGTGGCAGTGATGGTGAAGGGCCTTCCAAGAGGCCGCGAACTGATGTTGGGGAAAGCTCGTCTCTTGCTGGGGTGCAGATGAAGTAAGTACCTTAGTCATTATAAACTTTTGTCAAGTTATAATTTGTGCTAACTTTGTGCCTTCGTGTCCTCAGTGTGGATGTTGAGAAGTCTGGTGGAGGTGCGTCCACGACTGAGACTGAGAAGGAGAAGGACGTGTCCTCGACTCCTCCCCCCATGTAAGTATTTTTTAGCATTTCCTTAGTATTTTGTGTATGCTTGACCGTGCACTAACCTTGTCTCTTGGTGTTTTTTGCAGTGAAAAACCTGTGGAGGACGCTGGCGTCCTAGATGGGAGTGCGCCACCCGAGGTGAGTCATGCTCTGGACGGGGCGCGTTCACCGAGGGGTGTTGAAGTGGAGTCAAGTCCATTTGACTCTACGATGGAGGAGCTTGCCTCTATCGCTGTGCGCCAGTCTGAGCTGGTGGCGCAAGCAAGGGTGCATAAGTCTGAGGAAATTTCCAGACTGCGGGCGCAACTGGCGTCTGTGCAAGCTGAATTAGCAAGCTCTAAAGCTGAGCAGCTGAGCTCCAAGGCTAAACTGGAGCGCGCAGAGGCGTCTGCGCGAAAAATGGGTGAGGAGAAGGTCATGGTGATGGCTGAGCTAGGGAAGGAGCGTGCTGCTGCGGATCTTCAGAGACGAAATTCTTTATGGGCGCTGAAGTACTTGCAACAAAATAGGAGCAAGCACTTTGCCAATATTGAAGAGTTCCGTAGCAAGGTGGAGCTTGCGCTGAAGATGCAGGAGGAGAAGCTCCGTAAGCTTAGCATCGAGTATGATGAGGAGCTATATCCTCATTTGGTTCAGTCTGTGGCTGAGCGCAGGTACGCGCTGTTGTATTCCCTTATAACTTGTATGTATTCATATCCTTTTTCTTATAACACTTGTGTTATTTCGTAGGTGGTTGATCAGTCATGGTCTTCGCCTGGCCGCCATGTGTACGCTGGAGCATCCTGAGGTCACCGCATCCTTTGGGAAGGTTGTGAATTGCGCTATTGCGCACGGTGAGACCTCGGCCGCAGACAAGCTTGCGGAGGCTAAGTTACTGACTGTATCGCTTGCTGAGGTGCCTGGGTATAAGGCGGATGCCCATGATGAGCTTGTTGCTGCCATGGAGGAGCTAAAGAAGCTTGAGCTTCCGCATATCGCTCTCTTGGAGCGTGATCAGGACCAGCCGATCAGCGTGATCATGGCGGGACTCACTCTTCCTAGGCATCTGCAGGATGATGCAGATCAGCAGGTGGACTTCTACTTGAAGCCTGATGTGGCGCAGTTGAAGGTACCCATTTTTGCTCAGCCTCGTGACATTCTGAATCCTTTCCGTCTTGAGAAAGAGATTTCTTTGCAAAGGTCGCTAAATGCGCATGTTTCCAGGGTCGCACGGAAGAAAGGCGAGAAAGGAAAGGCTATTCTGTGCGGCATAGGCGCTGCGCATCAGCCTAGATCCGATGGTGTGCCTGTTTGCGTGGCCACTGTTTCTCTGGATGATGCAGAGTTGTTGAAGAGGCTCGCGGATGCAAAGGAAGCGTCTTTGAGCGGGGGTTCCAGCCAGTTAAGGCGTACATATAGTATTTAGCTATTTTGTACAAGACTTTTTGTAGAACTGTATTCTATGAATAAAAAAGGTTGCTTTTGTACTTAGTGTTTCTATAACTTCTAAATACTTATGCTTTTTGAACTCGTAGTTCTAATATGACTTATGTATCCTTGCGTGAAGATAGCTTTAAGTGTTTAAGCGTACTTAGAAAATAAGGGTCATAATCGTGTATGAATTTCCTTAAGGACCGTAGTCGTGTGTTGAATTTTTCCAACTTAATCATAGTCGTCTATGTATTTTTGTAAGTTTACTTGTCGTATTGTACTTTTAAGGAATCAAGAGTCTTGATTTCCGGAGTTGTTAAACGCGCACAGTGTGCTCTATCGCGCATCCGTCGTGGGGTGCGTGAGGAACTTGCGCCAACGTCTTGAGCGCAAGGTGTTTAACAAGGATTCGTGATCCGGTGTTGATGGGTTTGCAACCCTCTTACTCAACGAGTAGTTTATTAGGTTTACTCATCCTTTCTGCCATCGTGGGTCTTAGTGTGTGCATGCACGCCATGTAGGCAAGAATATAACAATATTGAAACATGATAATAAAAGATGCAAACAATAAAGTTAAATGTGTTATGGAGTTAGCTAGAAACCATAACGTTTTATTAATACTTGCAAGTTTTGAAAAAGAATGTTTATCTAGATAATTCATAAAAATAAAATTACATGGAACTTTATTGAGGGCACTTTCTAAAGCGCATGAATGTCCATGTTGGGCCGTAGCCTTCTTCAAAGATAGCACCGTTTAAGGTTGCGGACGTTCCATGTTCGCTGTAGCTCATTTCCGTCCTTGTCGCGTAGCTTGTACGCTCCATTGCCAAGTGCTTCTATGACCTCGTAAGGTCCTTCCCACTTTGGTCCTAGCTTTCCAGTGTCTTCTGCGCGGCTTGAGTCGTTTTCGCGGTATACGAAGTCGCCTGGTCTGAATGAAGTGCTCCGTACTTTGGTATCATAGTATTTTTTCATTCTCGACTTGGCTTTCTCTTCGCGTATTGCTGCGCGTTCACGTCGCTCTTCCAATAGATCTAAGTCTATGCGCCGCTCATCATCATTGGTTGCCACGTTAACTTCCGCAGTACGGATGGTTGGCATTCCAATTTCAGCTGGTATAACAGCTTCTGTCCCATAGACCAACGAGAAGGGGGTGTCCCCGTTGCTGACCTTGATGGTTGTTCGGTGCGCCCAAAGAACATGTGATAGTTCTTCTACCCATCTACCTTTGTGTCTGTCCAGGCGCGCTTTGATTCCTTCGCCAAGGCTTCTGTTTGCGCGCTCGACCAGACCATTGGTTTGTGGATGAGTTACTGATGCAAAGTGTTGCGTGATGTTCAGCTGTTCGCACCAGTCTTTGAACGGGTTATCACGGAATTGTTTTCCGTTATCAGAGATAATTTCTCCAGGTAATCCAAAGCGACATACTATGTTGTCCCACACGAATCGTTTCACCTGGTTACCTGTTATAGTCGCTACTGCCTTTGCTTCGATCCACTTAGTAAAGTAATCTATTGCCACAATGAGGAATTTCAATCCTCCTGCGGCAATGGGGAAAGGTCCAGCGATGTCGATACCCCATTTGTAGAAGGGCCATGGCGATGTAATAGGTGTTAGTTCATGTTGTGGTCGGCGCGGAATAGGTCTGTGAACCTGGCAATCATTGCACTTCCGTACCAAGTCACGTGCGTCACGGTGCATAGTTGGCCAATAGTATCCAGACCTCAGGGCGCGCACTACAATGGATCGTGGTCCTGAGTGCATGCTGCATGAGCCTGCGTGGATCTCTCGAAGTACATAGTCTGCCTGGAGAGGTCCAACACACCTAAGCCATGGTTGTAGGAATGAACGTCTATATAAGACGTTGTCTCTGAGCTCGAATCGCTGCGCTGTACGTCGGATTCTTCGAGCTTCCTTCTGTTCTTGGGGAAGTATGCCCTTGCTGATGAAGTCAATGATCGGTGTCATCCACGTAGGATTTTCCTCTTTCTATCACCGTGGATATTTCCATCTCTGTGATTGACTTGTTTTTCAAGGTTTCCACCAAAACTTGTTTTGATAGATGCGCAAAACTGGTGGATGCAATTTTGCTCAGCGCATCTGCTTTCCTATTTTCACTCCTGGGAACCTGCTTGATGACAAACCTATCGAAGTTCTGGATCAGAGATTTGGTCTTTTCGAGGTGTTGGATCATGTGTTCCTCCTTTGCTATATATTCTCCTGACACGTGGTTAGCCACTAGCCGCGAATCGACGTTTACTTCTAGGTTGCGTGCACCCATTTCAGTTGCGATGCGTAACCCAGCTAGGAGTGCTTCGTATTCTGCCTCGTTGTTCGTGGCTGTGAATTCAAAACGCAGTGCGTAGGTGAATTCAACTCCTTCTGGGTTGGTGAGAATAAGGCCGCCTCCTGATCCATCTACGCATGAGGATCCATCAGTAAATAGAATCCATGGTTCTTGAAGTTCCTCCTTGCTTGTCGCAAGTGGAGTGTCTGTATCCGGCTTCTCGATGATGAAGTCGGCCAATATCTGCCCTTTAATTGCAGTGCGCGGTCTGTATGATATGTTATGCTCGCCCAGTAACACACTCCATTTTTGTAGGCGTCCCGATGCGTCGGGTTTCGATATAACCTGTTTGATGGGTTGATCTGTGATAACAGCGATTGGATGCGCCTGGAAGTACCTGCGTAGTCTTTTCGCTGCAAACACTAAGGCTAGGACCAATTTCTCCATTGCAGTGTAGTTAATCTCCGTTTTCTTCAGCGCCTTACTAACAAAATAGATGGGTGTTTGGACGGAATTCCTGTCTGTCAGTAGGACTGCGCTAACTGCTCCTTGAGTCGCAGATAGGTACATGATTAGCTCTTCCCCTGGTCGGGGTGCAACAAGCTTTGGGAGCGCTGCTATGTGTTGTTTGAGCTGTTGGAAGGCTTCTTCTGCCTCCGCAGTCCACCTGAAGTCTCCCTTTTTGGTGCACTTCTTGAGTGTCTTGAATAGGGGAAGTGACTTGTCTGCTGATTTGGATAAGAATCGGTTCAGTCCGGCTAGCTTGCCGTTTAATGACTGAACTTCTTTTAGTGTGCGCGGTGAGGGGAGGTCGATGACTGCTTGAGTCTTCTCTGGGCAAGGCTTGATCCCATCGGGTTCTATCAAATACCCGAGAAACATGCCTTCCGTAGCGCCAAACGTACACTTCTTGGGGTTCAGTTTCATGTTGATTCTCCTGAGTGTTCTGAATGTTTCCTCCATGTCGCGCACCAGCTCGTCCTCTGTATGGATTTTGATGACGAGATCATCGACGTATACTTCCAAGTTGCGTCCCACTTGCTTCTCAAACGCAGTGTCCACCAATCTTTGGTATGTTGCTCCTGCGTTCTTTAGGCCGAAGGGCATCTTTGTGTAGCAGTAGACCCCTTGACCTGTGTGGAAGGCCGTCTTTTCTTCGTCTTCCTCCGCCATTTGAATTTGGTGGTATCCCTTGTATGCGTCCAGGAAGCATTTGAAGGGATATCCACATAGAGACTCAATTTTCCAGTCTATTTCCGGTAGCGGGTAGCAGTCCTGTGGACATGCTTTATTGAGATCTGTAAAGTCTACGCACATCCTCCAACTACCATCGCTCTTCTTTACCATCACTAGGTTAGAGAGCCAGTCATGGTAGTAGACTTCACGCATGATGCCTGCGTCTACTAGCTTATGTACTTCTTCCAGGATGGCTTTTGCGCGGTCTGGAGCTTGTCCGCGCTTTTTCTGTCGTATTGGAGGATATCCTTGTCGGATTTGTAGCTTATGTTCCGTGATGGAGCGTGGCACTCCTGTCATATGCTTAGGTTCCCATGCAAAAATATCCAAATTATTTTGCAAGAGTGCGCATATAGCTGATCTGCCTTTGTCAGACAGAGACCCACCAAGAGATACCTGTTGATCCGGGTATTCAGGGTGAATGGCGACCGTTAGATTTGGGACTTTGATTGCGCGCTGTTCTGGAACAACACTTACGTCACTTGTCACTGCGTTACATTCTTTGGGTGGTGTGGTGGTATTGTAAAGGGTGACAATACCTCCTTCCACTGGGAACTTTAGCATCCCGTGCGCTGTGGATGGCACGGCGCGGATAGATGATATTCCAGGTCTCCCGATGATACCATTGTACGGAGAGGGGGATCTGATTATCATGAAGTCCATCCAGGTAACTGTAGAGTGTGGTTTGTCACCAACTTCTACAAATAGACGCAATTGCCCCGTGGGCCATATCTTCTCTCCTGTGAAGCCAGTGAGCGGTGCTGTGGCTGGGATCAACTGACTCTGTATCTCAGGTCGCAGTTTCTTGAAGCAGTGTTCATATATAATATTAGCGGATGCACCTCCATCTATATACATGCGACGGATGTCGTGACCCCCCGTATGTATTTCAATGGTAAGTGGATCCACCACTGCGTTGTTCGCAGTCAGGGAGGGGAAAGAAATTTCGTTTCCCTTAGAGAAACGCTGACTAACTTTTTGTCTTGTCGCGCGCGGCCATGGCTGTATCATGTAGATGATATCTGCCTTTTCTCTTGGCGTCTCTTTCTTGGCCACTGGTTTTTGTTTGTCTTTCCCTTCTCTGATGTTTTTTACGAGGTGGTCCATCTTTCCTTCCTTTACCAATTTTTCAATCAATTGGCGCAGTTGGACGCAATCGTTAGTTGTGTGGCCCTTCTGTCCATGGTATTCGCAATAACCATTCCCTATACGCTTATCCTCTGGGGTGCGGATTGGTGGTGGTTTCGGGAAGTTCGCCCCTTCTGTTGCGAATATCTCCTTTGGAGTTTTTGTTAATGGGGTATACTTGTCGTTTCCCCTTCCGCCGCCTTGATTACGGTAACTCCTATTACGATTGCCGCTCTGGTCATTGGATTGTCTCCTTGACTCTTCTTGCGACCTATGGTTCGAATAGCTTTTTCTGCTATCCGCGGCGGCTTCTTCTCCTTGGACGAAAGACCTCGTGCGCTTCATGAGTTCATCGAAGGTTAGGGGAACCTTATCATTTAGCTTTTTTATCAGATCTGGGTTATTGATTGCATTCATAAAACCCGATATTTTGAGTATCTCTGGACACGCCTTGACTTTCATGCACTCGTCCTTGAAGCGTTCCATGAAAGCGCTTGTGGATTCCCCTTGTCGCTGTTTAACCCTAGCGAGTTCGACAGGGTTTTTTGCGCACTTCTTTCTTTGGGTGAAGTTTAAGCGAAACGCTCTGCGCAACTCTTCAAACCCACCAATGCTTCTGCGTGGAAGCTTACTAAACCAGTTGCGCGCATTTCCTACTAATGTGGAGTTGAACATATGGCACCACACAGGCTGTGGCCAATTTTCGATAGTAGCTGCTGATTCGAAAATTTTTAGGTGATCATCAGGATCACCTGTCCCGTCATATGTTTTGACATTAGCAGGCATGCGCCTTTTCTTATTCTCAGAAAAGTCACTGATGCGCCTAGTAAACGCATCAACCTTTTGGCGACGCCAGGGGAGAGACATGTCTTCATCATCCTGGTCGCGGTATTTCCCTCTTGATTTCCAGTGTCCAGTCTCGCTGTCCGAGGAATCTCTTGAGGATGAGCGGACTCTTTTGTGACGCTTGCGTCGACTATCATCAGAGTCTGAGCTTGCTCCTCTGCGGCGCTTGCGCCGACTATCCTCAGAGTCAGAGCTTGAGGGGCTTTCACTTGGGGAACATCGTCGCCCAAGCCTATCTTGGATCCCGCGTCTGCCAAGCCTAGCGTGGACATTGGCGCGCCGCTCCCCCTCTTCAGGCTCTTCCAGATGTTGAAGGTCGGCTGCTTCATCGTCCACAACCTTCCTTCCAATCCTGGCGAACACTGGTTGTTTACGGCTATCCCTCTCGCGTCTTTCCTTTCGGTAGCGCGGTGGGGATGCGTCAGGATTAGGGTCAAAGTTGAGTCTGGCGTGCAGACTTTGGCTTGACCTCTTCTTTGCCTCCTCTCGCATGAGCGCAGTCAAGGCTTCGTAGTTTTGAGATACGAAGTCACTTGGGGCCAATTCGGAGGTAACTCCTTCTAGCGCGATAGAGTCGGTTTCCAAAACTGGATCCTTGTTTCGTATAGGCGCGTTGGGAGGCTCAGTGAAGTTCACTTCTGGCATGGCAAGAGGTGTGCGCTCCAGTTCTATCTCGCTAGTACTTGTCGTAATAGCGGGGGTAAACCTGGTAAGCGATTCCACTGCAGGAAAGACCAGATTTGGGTGCGCTCCTAAGCTTTGAGGCGTACTGGTTGTCCCAGAGGCCTGTTTAGAAGCCGTATCAATTTGATGTTTCTTTCCTAGTGGATCTTCCTGCGTTTTCTTCCCATGCGGACTCTTATGACTTCCGTGTTTCGTCATTCTAGTTTTTTGGTAAAATCCTTAGTGTAGGGTCCCACGGATGGCGCCACTTGTTGATACAAAAGTTGGGCGTTCCTTGATAGGATTTCTATTCTCGTACCAATTCGAATCTTAATGCTTGATGAGACATGCGCACTAAGAAAAAGAACAAACACCGTTAGGCTTATCGAGGGATTGTTTCCCCCGATTATCCTCCGGCGTGAGAGTAAGTAATCGAATGTAGGGTTTAGTTTATGGTTAGGGTTTATTGGAGATCGTACCTCTACCGAGGGCTGGAATGCCCTTTATATATGCACGAAACCCTAGTAGGTTTCGTGTTCCCTACTCCTCGGCGTGTCCGCCGACATCGGAGATTTGGTACATATCTTCTTTATTTAGAAGATACTCCATATATTATCCGAAAATAACTTCGGGCTTGGGCCTTGTCGACCCAAGTCACATAACTGGTAGTCCAGTTGCGGCCCATACGTGGTGGGCTTAATTGTTAGTGTTGTTCACTAATCGGGTTCGTGACCCGGGTATGGACTATACGTCATCATTGTCACTCTATACTTTTAAAACCGTTGATCATGAAAATTGAAAATATTCAAGGGCTAGGATTATTTTAAAATAATCATGAGCAAAATAGAATAAGGTTAGTTCACGGAAGCTAATGTGCGACGAAATATTCAACATGAATAATGTCAATGATAATGATTGAATTTATACAACTTTTACTAGTGATTACAACATTTGGTAAGATGTTTTGTTATGATTGGCAAAAAAATATGAGTAAATTTATGATTAGTCAAAAAGTTACAAGATAGAAAAATTCTTTGTTTTTTGTATAATCTTGTAAACAAATATAATTTTGTAAGTGTAAGTGTGTGATAAAGTCTATTATTGTTACAAATTTCTCATGCTGGCTATTGCTTATCCATGCAAAAACAGTAAACTACGTGACAAAATGTCAAAATATACAATTTTACTGACCTACGGAATTAATTTAATAACTAGACAATGCAATGTTTTATTCCTTGGTGAATGGTCCCGATCTAACGTAATTAATGTGGTTAATTTACTTCAATGTTTTTATCGTGCCTCTGGATTGAAGTTAAATCTCCACAAATCTAACCTTTACAGTGTGGGTGTCTCGTACTATGAAGTTCAAAGACAGGCATTATTAACTGGATGTAACTCTCAACGGCTTCCTTTCGTCTATTTGGGACTCCCTATAGCCAAAAACATGGCTAAACAAAAAGGATGGGAGCCTAGTCGGCAAGTTCAATAACAGATTGTCAAGGTGGACAGAATCCATGCTATCCATTGGTGGACGAACAACTCTTCTCCCTTCGGTTCTTGGTGCTTTAGGTACGTGTTATTTTTCGTTATTTCCTCTTCCAAAATGTGCCATCAAAACCCTTGAATCTATTCGAGCTCAGTTTTTTTGGGGAAACGATGGAAATACATACAAAATTCCATGGATTGCTTGGAATTCCACTTTAGCTTCCAAAGCTAAAGGTGGTCTTGGTATCGGAAGCTTGGAATCGCTCAACCACGCCTTAATCCAGAAATAGCGTTGGAGATTCTTGAACACTCCTAACTCTCTATGGGTCATGACCATAAAAGTGATTCACGGTCTTAATGGAGATTCATCTTTCTTTAACTGTTCAGTGAAACGTAATGGTGTATGGGCCAGAATTGTGAAAGATGTCAATGCCATGAATGACCAAGGATTCATCCCTCACCACTTTATAAAGAGGAATGTCCGCGATGGTAGAACAACTCGATTTTGGAAAGACCATTGGATGGGTGTCGCTCCGCTTCAACATCAGTTCCCACGCTTATTTCGTATAGAGGTGAACCAAGATTGTATGGTTCGTGATAGGTGGAATGACGGATGGAATTGAATATGGTCTCGCCCTATATCTGGTGGTATTACCTCAACTTAGTTAAGTACTCTTAATACTATTCTTGATCCAATTATTCTTACCAAGGGTAGAGACGAATGGGTATGGCTTCTTGATCCCAATAACGGTTTCACTGTTAAAAAGACACGTATTCACTTAGATAATGCTTCTCTTCCGGATGCTTACATCTCAACTAGATGGTGTCGATTTATTCCGAAGAAAGTCAATATTTTCGTATGGCGTGCTCTCCGTGATCGTCTTCCTACTCGGTGGAATCTAAGCAATAAAGGTGTCGAGATTGATTCTATCCTTTGTCCCACTTGTTCGTCTTCGCCAGAAACTATACAACATTCGTTATGGACTTGTTCTCTTGCAACATGTGTTTGGCTTTAAGTTTTCTAATGGTTTGATTTGTCGTACCCAACTCCTTCATCTCTTCAGGATGTATTTGCATATGTTTACCAGTTGCATATTCATAACGATAGGAAATTGATGATGTGGGAAACTAGAAGGGGGGGGGGGGTTGAATAGTTTACCGGTTTAAAAACTTCTTTTAAAAATCTTGTTTTAAAAGTTGGTTATTGGAAACTTTGATTCGAACTCTATGTGTAATCAATCAACACCAATATGAACTACACACTAAGCTAAGTAATAATAACAAATAAAAGTAAAGAATAGAGTTGGAAGGATCAAACCGAGGCAGAGGATTTATAGTGGTTCGGCTACGAAGCTCTTCTTCGCCCTACTCCACTCCCCGAGTACCACACTCGAGAGTTTCAAGCACTATGTCAACAACCTCCCTTAAGGCGGAGAAAACCGTACACGTCGCTTATCCTATTACCGACACTAAGCTAGATGTCGAGTGCTAATCTTAGCTAGCACCAATCTACCAAGGTCCACGTGACCAAACACACAAGCCCAATGGCTTCAAGAGATCACCAAGATCTCAACACGATCACAATGATCAACACTCACTTCACTCTACTCAACTAACACTAACCTAATGACCCTTGATCTTCTTGATCAATCACACAAGCCCAATGGCTTCAAGAGATGTTCACTATCTCTATAGATCACACTTGATCTTCACTCTCACTCACAAAAAGGAAATATACTTGATGTATGCTAAGATACAACAAGGTTGTAACAAGTGTTACAAAAACCTATCAACTACAACTCTAGTATCTTCTTGATTACTTGAGTTCTTCTCTTGCTAATGAAGAGGGATGACAACACCTTGTATCAACTTGGATACTTGTGTTCTTCTCTTGCTAGTGAAGAGGTATGAAGAGGATCACTTGAAGGATGATTGGATCACTCTTGAAACAAAGAAAAACTAATCTAAATGACCCTAAGAAGTGAAAGGTGTGAGAGGGTTTGACTAAGGGATTTTTCTGTGTGTGAAGGGTGCCTAAAACTGTGAAAGAGGTGGGTATTTATAGGCAAAGAAAATCTGAACGTTACAATTCAAAATGGTACGGACGGCTCCACTAAATGACCCACGGCTCCGTTAAATTTAACGGTACCGTGGAGCCATGGTAGACTAGGACGCTCCAAATTTTGTCTTTTCTGGTGAAAACTTATTTGGGGAAGGTTGGAGCTGATTTTGGGGGGAAAAATAGTTGTTGTGATTTTCAAACTTATTTTTCCATTAAAACATTTCTTAATATTTCAAAAATAATTTGTCATGTGTATTTTTGAAAAAATGTTTTGTCCCTTTTAAAATGTGAATTTTCAAAACATGAATTCACTTCTTTGATCACTAGTTCAAGTTGTAACTTTGTTCAAGAGTGATTTGCGTAGAAACGGGATCTTCCGATTAAAAACTTGTTAACGTTAATTTTAACGTAACATGAGTTCACATTTTGTCATCCTCAAAACGTGAAGTAATCGAAAGATATAAATAACGTTTTTAGACCATTATTTGCATCAACAATCTCCCCCTTTTTGATGATGACAAAATATAAACTCATTTTAGGTTAAAATTAGTTTTAACAAGTTTTTAATGAGTTTACTCCCATTTCTCCCCCTTTTTGTCAAATCAAAAAGGTGGTTAAGGCTCCCCCTTGATGTGTACTCCCCCTCATTTGGAGAACACAAAGGAATCGAGCAATGGATCGTGCTACAAAACAAAGTTAGACGACAAATATACAATATCTAACAAGTAGCACATTTGTGACAAATAACCAATCCCTTAAAAGGAAAAACCTCCACATAAAAACATTCATTCATAAAACAAACAAGTGTCATAGTAATGTATGACTACATAGAAAGCACTAAGAAAGATAACAAGAAGCCTAAATTCCTAATGACTAGAGACAAGCTTCATTTCCAAGAGGGGTCCTAAGAGTTTATTGTGGAGGACTAAACAAGCAAGTGTTTAGTTGTTTTGGTTAGGAGGTGGTGGAGATTGGGGCCCCATTTGAGGTGGTGGAGGTGTCAAGAGATGTTCTATAAAGTAGAACATGAAATGAATCTCGTCTCTTAAGAAGTAGATGAGATTACGGTTGTGGAGACAACATAGGCAATTAGCACTATGTAACTCAAAGGGATGTGGTTGGTTGGGTTGTGCCATGATAGGAGATGGTGATTGTGGTAGGGTTGTTGGAGGTGAAATTGGCATGGCATTGTCCAATGGGGTGAAGGGAGATGGTGTGTATTCCATTGATGATGTAGTGTAATAGGATGATGAAGATGTTGTGTAGGTAGATGATGTTTTAGATGGTGCATAAGGTGGTGATGGTGAGTATGGAGTGGCTTGGGAAGGTGGTGTCATAGCTTCATCATCTCTTGTGAGATCCACAAAGAGTGGTTTTGAGGGTGGTTTTACGGTTATCCTAGGTTTCTTGGAGATTTGAAAGGTTGAACCATGTGTGGAGGACATGGTGTTTGTGTGATGGGAGGTTGAAGGTGAAGTGCAAGATAAGCTTGCAAGGGTGAGGCCTTATATAGGCAAGTTGGGTGAAATTTGAATTAAAGTTGATCCTATGGTGTAGGAGGGGAATCCTAGGGTGAATGTGAGGGTGCAAGGTTTGCAGGTTTGAGGTTAGGGTGATAGGGAAGTAGGAGCATTAGGAAAAATCCGTTATACAGGGTCACGGCTCCGTTAAATACCCCACGGTACCGTTAAATTTAACGGTGCCGTCCCTATTTAGTGGTGTCGTGACACTGTTGGCACGAAAATTTCCTTGCAGGCTAGTTTTGGGCAGCTAGGGGGAATTTTCTAGGGAAACTAATTCCTGGAAATGAGAGTGCCTCAACTCACTAGGTACTTATTTACCTAATATATCCATACAATGCTATATCTAGCACATAAGGATGATCATGCAATGTTCTCAAATAATCATAAGCATGCAAGCATAAGAGGACAAGATAAAATAACATTCAAATATCACAAAGAATATTCATGTAAGCATGTAAGATAATTAGAACATTAATTCCTAAAATTATCTATTAGTAGTAAACCCTAGTGAGAGATATAAATCTCTTCCTAACTACTTATGACTTGAGCATTCCCCCTTCTTGTCACACTCTCGGCTTGAGTATTTGTCTCATTCTCATGAATAGGATCATCAAAGGGTGCATAGTGGGTGGTGAATTTGGAAGTGAGGATGGTTGAGACATATGACTCGGTTATGGGTTGCATGACAGGTGTGAATAGGGAGTATTGAGGACCATGAAGGTAAGGGTGAAAGGTTATGAAGTGATGATAGAGACGGGTTAGGAACATCCCATAAGGTATCAATTTATTCTTGTTACCATTGAGATGTACAATTCGCTTAGCGAAGAAGTTAGCGAGATTGTAAGGTTGTTGGGTTAAGAGACAGTAAATCATATGAGCACAACACGCCGGGAGTTGCTCACGATTTCCTGTGAGACTTAGAACATTTTCTCACAGGATGACTGCCCAAGAAAGTAGTTCATGACGCACTTCTTCCAAATGAATTTTCGTTGGATGTGGGTGAGGGTGAGTACGGATGATTTTGGTTAGTTCGGTTGGAGAGGGTATGTACGAACAGTACGGACTATTCTCCTCACGATAGTGAAAGAGAGACACAAGACACCAATCTTCAGTATAGGCACATTGCCCATGATTGGGTATACTAAGGATTTGAGCAAATTGCTCAAGAGTTAGAACGTATTTGAAGTTTTTGACCCAAAACCAAAGTGACAAGGATTGATCCTTGTTACGTACGAGTTCAACTTGTCGGAAGAACTCCAACACAAAGTGAGGACAAATGTACTCGTTAATGTGGAGTAGACAATCGAATCCTATAGCTCTAAAGGAGGTGTTGATGTCCCGGTGGTAAACTAGGGATGGATCAACGACACGGCCTTCATGAAACCGACGGGTTTCAAGATTGACATAGGCACGAATGTGGTTACCGGGTGTAGTGGGTTCACGTGAGATTTCGGGTGTATAGGTATCGGTTAGGAGATGATCAAAATCATATTCATGAGACATTTTTGTGTCCTATAAGAAAAAATTAAAAAAAAATTAGAATAAAAACCAGTTGCATACAACACGTGCCTAGTGTGTGCCTATATGCAGACTATGTGGAGGTGCGGTAATCTCGACTCAAAAGAAAAATAATGAGATTACCCAAACACTCCTGATTTCATTTTAGCTCAAACAAATATGTCGAAGAGTACATATTGATTATGTAATTCGAATAATATTTGTGAGATCATGAATGCATGAGAAAGTGTTTTTAGTTTGCATCAACAATGCATGAAAAAGAATAATTTCATGATCCTAATTTTGTGAGATTTTAAAATTGATGAAATTGGGGTGTTTTAGTGTTGATGACTTCTAATTTTGAAACATTCCTAGAAAAAGGTGAAAATCCCCAATTCAATTTTCATCAATGAACAAACCCTAGACTCAAAATTAGAAATAAATTAGAATGAGAAAACTTACAAATTATGTTGTAAAGGGTAAAATGATTGAGGATCTTGAAATCAATGTCTTGAATATGATCTTGAAGAGGTGTAATTGAGTTTTGGGTTGTGAGGTTAGGTTATGACAGTAATTGCTGAGGTTGTGAGGGTTTGGAATGAGTAATGTGGGAATAGGGGACTGAAATACGAAATGTTCCAGATGCATGGTTCCACGGTACCGTTCAATTTAACGGCGTCGTGCCACATTAGTGGAGCCGTGATCTGCTGGGACTGTTTTCTATCCCATTTTGATTTTTGACGAATAAGTCTCGCTGTTTTAGTGAGATCTTGTGACACGAGGAAAGAATTTGTACCTAACAAATTCTTATGACTAGGAGTTCCTAAACTTGACTAGACGAGATACACGAGATGACTTCAAGAGTCATGAGATTTATGGAATATGTTCCATCATTCCTAGACCTAGACGGAGGTAGTTAAAGGATTCTCGTTTGAGAGGTTTGGTTAGTATGTCAGCGATGTTCTCTTGAGAAGGAACTTTCTCAATGGAAATGTTTCCTTTCTGAATATTATCGCGAAGGAAGTGGTGGCGAATTTCAATGTGTTTAGTACGGGAGTGTTGGACAGGGTTTTTGCTCAAGTCAATAGCACCTTTATTGTCGCACATAATGGGAACATCATCTAAGTATATGCTATAGTCGTTAAGGGCTTGTTTCATCCATAGTGCTTGCTGACATGCCTTTCCGGCGCTTACGTACTCGGCTTCGGTAGTGGAGATGGCAAGAGCCGTTTGTTTCTTGGAGAACCAAGAAGTTAGACAACAACCCATGAAGGTACAAACGCCACTCGTGCTTTTTCGATCCACGTAATCTCCCGCATGATCAGAGTCGGCATAGACAACAGTTTCTATACCGGCCCCCTTGGAATAAAATAATCCCAAGTGTATAGTGCCTTTAATGTATCAGAAGATACGCTTAACCGCTTCAAGGTGAGAGGTTTTGGGATCCTCTTGGAAGCAAGCACAAAGGCAGACACTAAACATGATGTCGGGCCTACTAGCCGTGAGGTATAGTAAACTTCCTATCATACCTCTATACTTAGTGTTATCCACGGACTCACCTTCTTCATCTTTCGTGAGTTTTATTTCCGTGGACATGGGAGTTTTCATGGGCTTAGACTCTTCTAAACTAAACTTCTTAAGCATTTCCTTACTATACTAAGATTGATTAAAGAATATACCATCTTCCATTTGCTTAATTTGTAGACCAAGGAAGAAATTTAATTCGCCCATCATGCTCATCTCAAACTCGTCATGCATGATTTTAGAGAAATCATTGCACAGTTCTGGACAAGTTGAGCCAAATATAATGTCATCAACATATATTTGAACAATGATGAGATGTGAATCTCGTTTCTTTGTGAAAAGCGTGTTATCTACCACTCCCATGGTATATTCATGTTCAATCAAGAATGCTTTCAGTCTATCATACCAAGCTTTGGGAGCTTGCTTAAGACCATAGAGTGCTTTCTTGAGTTTATAAACATGATTTGGATATTCGAAATCAACGAATCCCGAAGGTTGAGCAACATATACCTCCTCGTTGATATAACCATTAAGGAATGCACTTTTCACGTCCATTTGGTACAATTTAAAGTCTAAGGCACACGCATAGGCAAGGAGTATTCTAATAGATTCTAATCTAGCTACAGGTGCATATGTTTCATCATAATCTATTCATTTTTGTTGGTTATAGCCTTGTGCTACCAACCTTGCCTTATTCCTAGTCACGACGCCATTTTCGTCGAGTTTATTCCTAAACACCCACTTAGTTCCTATGATGGTTTGATTCCTAGGAGGAGGTACCAACTCCCAAACTTGGTTGGCGGTGAATTGATTAAGTTCTTCTTGCATGGCAAGTGTCCAACTTTCATCCTTAATCGCTTCACCAACATTCTTAGGTTCTACAGTAGATATAAAACAAAAGAAATTACTTTTGTTGTGTGCTTGTGACCTAAGGGTTCTTTGGTTTAGGTTTCCTATGACATTTTCAATAGGATGGTTCTTGGATTCCTTAACATTGACAATTTCGTCAACTTCAAATATTTCATCCTTAACGTCATCATCTAAGGTTTTCTTGCCATTAACCTCAATGGCTTGTTCCTCATCTAAGTCATCATCCACCAAGGGTGATGTCTTAGTTGGAGGAGGGCTTTCATCGAATGTCATGTTGAGTGACTCTTCGAATTTCATTGTTTCCTTATTTAGGACAATGTAAGCTTTACTATTTTGGGAGTATCCTAGGAAGACACCTTCGTAAGACTTTGGGTCAAACTTGGTGAGGTAATCTTTAGTGTTTAGTATGAAGCACTTGCTTCCAAACACTCTAAAGTAATCAAGAGTAGGTTTTCTACCTTTCATGATTTTATATGGGGTTTTTCCTAAGATAGGCCTAATTAAAATCCTATTAAGTATGTAAGTTGAGGTGTCCACCGCATTACACCAAAACTTTTGCGGAATTGATTGTTCATTCAACATCGTTCTACTCATTTCTTGTAGAGTACGATTTTTCCGCTCTACTACCTCATTTGATTGTGGAGTGCGTAGAGCTGAGAAATTGTGAGTAATACCATTAGCATCACAATATACTCCAAATTGCACTTCATTATCAAATTCTCGACCATGATCCGTCCTAATGGAAACTATTGTACATCCTAGTTGATTTTGGACTTTCTTACTAAAAACCTCGAATTCCTCAAAGGCTTGAGTCTTATTCTTAAGAAATCTAGTCCAAGTGTACCTAGAGTAGTCATCAACTATTACTAAGGTGTAGTAGTTTCCTCCATAGCTCCGTATGGCGGATGGACCGAATAAGTCCATATGAAGGAGTTCTAGGCATCTAGAGGTTGAGACTATATTCTTAGCTTTGTGACTAGAATGAGCTTGTTTTCCAACTTTACAAGCGTCACAAAAGTGTTGATCAAACTTAATCTTAGGTAGATCTCTAACTAGTTCCTTAGATGCCAATGATTGTATCAAACACATATTGTCATGACCTAATCTCCTATGCCATAGAGTGGAGTTATCATCTATGGTTGCTAAGCATATCCTATCCTGAGGCTTATTTCCTATTTTCATGACAAATAGGTCATTTCTCCTAACTCCTTTGACTATGGTTTTACCATCCTTAATGATCTCACTACCCTCTTCAGAGAATATAACTCTACACTTATTATCTACCATTTGACTAATGCTAAGCAAATTAAATCCTAAGTTATCTACATGCTCAACATTTCTAATAGTGAGGGAGTTATGAGTGATCGTACCTTTGCCAATAATGTTGCCCTTAAGTTTGTTACCGAAAGTGACATTACCTCCGTTGTATGCCTTGTATGATGAGAATATACTTCGGTTGCCCGTCATGTGGTTGGTGCATCCACTATCCTTGACCCATTCGTCAGGCTCCAAGTCGATTCCCAAGCATATCTCATTTGAAGCATGAGCCATTAGACACGTTTCGTCCTTGGGCTTCTTTTCTTCATCATCACAGCTATCACTCCAGGCGCCTCCTATGAGAGCTCGTTGGTTGTTGAATATTGGTGGCTTGGGACACTCTCCTATGAGATGATTAGGATCTCCGCATCTAAAGCATTTCCTATCACTTGTCCCTTTCTTTTCAACATGGTTCTTTTGTGATGTCTTCTTCTCATCACGAGGTTGCCTAACGAACCTACCTCTTCTCCTAAAGAACTTTTTAAAATCCCTAACCGCTAGTGCATATTCCTCATCTTCACTATCGGAACTCGAACATTCCTCATCACTAGACTCCTTCTTGGCTTTCAATGCTAGAGATCTAACTCTCTCGCCTTTGCCTTTGACTATGTCGGAGTCTTTCTTAATTATCATCTCGTGAACTTTCAAGTTTCCTATAAGTTCATCGAGTGACAATGTCGCCAAGTCCTTTGACTCTTCTATGGCGGTGACCTTTGCTCTCCATTTAGGATGTAGAGCTCTAAGAAACTTCCTAACATAGTTCTTACTAGAATAACCTTCATCAAGAGCTTTAAGACTAGTGATAATAGTATTAAATCTAGCAAAAGCATTATCTATTGACTCATCCTCCGAAATGGAGAATTGTTCATATTGTTGAACAAGAAGATCTATCTTGTTCTCTTTGACTTGGTTATTACCTTGGTGAGTGACTAACAAAGTTTTCCAAATGTCTTTTGCCGTATTACACATAAAAATTCTTTCAAATTCCTTTTTAGGCAAAGCATTATAAATCATCATTTTAGCCTCATTATTTTTGGCTAATTTCCTTTTAAGTTCATCACTTCGTTTATCATAAGAAACTATTTCATCCTTTTTAGTTTCCGGATTCTTTTGAATAGGTTGAAAGTCACCCTCGGTAATAACATGCCAAAGATCAATGTCTTTTGATTTCACATACATTTCGAATCTTGTTTTCCAATAAATAAAACAATCGGTTTCGAAAAGTGGTGGTCTTTGCATAGATTGCCCTTCTAGATATTTGTCAGAATCCATTGATCGGTTCAAGCTTTAAAATACAATATACTTTAAAAACTTGACTGACGTGGCTCCTGATACCAATTGTGGGAAACTAGAAGGGGGGTTGAATAGTTTACCGGTTTAAAAACTTCTTTTAAAAATCTTGTTTTAAAAGTTGGTTATTGGAAACTTTGATTCGAACTCTATGTGTAATCAATCAACACCAATATGAACTACACACTAAGCTAAGTAATAATAACAAATAAAAGTAAAGAGTAGAGTTGGAAGGATCAAACCGAGACAGAGGATTTATAGTGGTTCGGCTACGAAGCTCTTCTTCGCCCTACTCCACTCTCCGAGTACCACACTTGAGAGTTTCAAGCACTATGTCAACAACCTCCCTTAAGGCGGAGAAAACCGTACACGTCGCTTATCCTATTACCGACACTAAGCTAGATGTCGAGTGCTAATCTTAGCTAGCACCAATCTACCAAGGTCCACGTGACCAAACACACAAGCCCAATGGCTTCAAGAGATCACCAAGATCTCAACACGATCACAATGATCAACACTCACTTCACTCTACTCAACTAACACTAACCTAATGACCCTTGATCTTCTTGATCAATCACACAAGCCCAATGGCTTCAAGAGATTTTCACTATCTCTATAAATCACACTTGATCTTCACTCTCACTCACAAAAAGGAAATATACTTGATGTATGCTAAGATACAACAAGGTTGTAACAAGTGTTACAAAAACCTATCAACTACAACTCTAGTATCTTCTTGATTACTTGAGTTCTTCTCTTGCTAATGAAGAGGGATGACAACACCTTGTATCAACTTGGATACTTGTGCTCTTCTCTTGCTAGTGAAGAGGTATGAAGAGGATCACTTGAAGGATGATTGGATCACTCTTGAAACAAAGAAAAACTAATCTAAATGACCCTAAGAAGTGAAAGGTGTGAGAGGGTTTGACTAAGGGATTTTTCTGTGTGTGAAGGGTGCCTAAAACTGTGAAAGAGGTGGGTATTTATAGGCAAAGAAAATCTGAACGTTACAATTCAAAATGGTACGGACGGCTCCACTAAATGACCCACGGCTCCGTTAAATTTAACGGTACCGTGGAGCCGTGGTAGACTAGGACGCTCCAAATTTTGTCTTTTCTGGTGAAAACTTATTTGGGGAAGGTTGGAGCTGATTTTGGGGGGAAAATAGCTGTTGTGATTTTCAAACTTATTTTTCCATTAAAACATTTCTTAATATTTCAAAAATAATTTGTCATGTGTATTTTTGAAAAAATGTTTTGTCCCTTTTAAAATGTGAATTTTCAAAACATGAATTCACTTCTTTGATCACTAGTTCAAGTTGTAACTTTGTTCAAGAGTGATTTGCGTAGAAACGGGATCTTCCGATTAAAAACTTGTTAACGTTAATTTTAACGTAACGTGAGTTCACATTTTGTCATCCTCAAAACGTGAAGTAATCGAAAGATATAAATAACGTTTTTAGACCATTATTTGCATCAACAGGAAATTGATGCTTCAAGCTATCTTTGGTGTGGTGTTGTGGACTTTATGGAGCTTTCGAAACCATCTCATCTTCAACAGTCATCCTATGGCCCGAAATGAGATATTTGACAAGGTTACGAGCACTTCATTTTTGTGGTACACAAATAGGAATAGGAAAGCTAATATTTCTTGGAACAATTGGCTTCAAAACCCATTGATCCCTTATGTCTTGTAATTCTCCTAATTGTTTTTTTCTAGCTTCTTGCTAGCTTTTAATATAATTTTGCCGTTCAAAAAAAAAATCGAATTAACATAAGAGTGAATTATATGTGAGAGTAAAGTTAGTTTAAATTAGAAGATCTGATTGTTTTGATGACTTGTTTTATACTACGTATTATTTACGTTTGTGCGGTAGTGATTATAATTTCAAATTGTCTATCTTCATCATTTTCTTTTTGAGAAAAGAAATATTTATAACTTTCAAATAACTAAGAGGGCACGGTGGTGTGGGTTATAGCCCCATGTTATAGGCACCATGGTCTTATAACGACGCCAATAGTTGCACCGCTTCGTACGTTATAGACGTCAGATCGTTGTGGTAACGGGCTTTACTAATATTTTTTTTTTTTTTTTTTTTAAGTGTAAGAGTGGAGTGAATGAGTTTTTTTTCTTTTTTCTTTTTTTTTGTGTGTGCGTGTGTGTGTGTGTTTTGTGTTATTGGAGTGTTATTGGGGAGTGTTTTTAGATTTTGTGTTATAGAAATATTGTAGGGTAAAAACTGATCGACATGATGACGTTTATAAACCCGAGCTTATAACCACTGCACATGCTTTGCCATTGACTTATGAAGAAAAATGTGAGGTAAGGAGTTGAAATAAGAAAACAAATTAGGCTATTCTTAGTAAGTTTTGATTTTTTTTTTTTGAACGGCGATTTTATTAAGCCAAACTAGCAAGAAGCTAGAAAATTACAACGAAATAAAACTAGGATTTTTAAGCCACTCATTCCAACTAAATCTAGCTTTACATCTAGACTTAATCCACCAAAACGACCTAGTCACAATCTCATCAAAAATATTCGCCGTATAAGTAGACTCCTGTCCAAAAATCGTCATATTTCGCCAATTCCAAGTGTACCACCAAACAATGTAACAAATGCCTTCAAACACCTTTTTAGCTTTTGTTGAGAACCGAATAGATGTCATCCAAACGAGCCAGCCTTCGTAGGAATCAAAGTCCGTATACTCCAGCTCCCACCATCTGGTAATCTTCTTCATAATATCCCGCACAAATTGACAGGAAAAGAATAAATGGCTAGAAACTTCAGCCGAATTGTTACATAACGGGCATAAGATCGACTCCAACTCCATACCTCGACGAGACAAATTAAATCTGGTGGGAAAACAATCATTTTTAACCTTCCACGCATGGATATTAATCTTGATTGGCACCTCTTTCACCCATCTAGTTTTGGTATTTTCAAGCGTATAAAAGTAATCATCAATAGTTCTCCTGACCGAAGCGACTGAGAACTCGCCTGTGCCATCAAGATTCCAAGTCCATCTATCTTTGGTTCTGTTAAGAATGACACCCTCAATCTTCTCCTGTATCAGATCTAATTGGGCTTGCTCCGCCCCTCCTCTCGGTTGTCTTCGAAGAGAATGCCTTATATTATCATGAGACAATTTCGCCGCAACCGATATCCCTTTCATCTGCTCTAACGCGTATACTCTAGGGGCCAACTCTTTAAAGGACAGATCTCCACGCCAAGGAACATCCCAGAAAGCTGTATCTAAACCATTTCCCAGTTTCGGCGTAATAAAACTCATAAGGTCAATACCATGCCGCTTCAACACTTCAACATCCTGAACAATTTTAAGCCAAATCGATGGATAAGAAGACTTAAACACCTGTCCAATCTTACCTCCTTCACCATGCAAAGCTTTGATAACACGAGCCCACAACGAAGTTTTCTGAGATATAAACCTCCACACCCACTTGAACATGAGAGCCCTATTAAGAGCATAAAGACTCGAGACCCCTAAACCTCCACTGTTCTTAGAAGCTAACACATTCTTCCATCGAACCCAACTTGGTTTTCTCGAGTTCACTTCCGCACCATTGAAAAAACGCGCTCGAATGGATTCAAGTTTCTGCAACACCTGCATGGGGACTTTAAACATGGACATATGATAAATATGAATCGCGCCTAGCACCGATTTGATGAGCGTAAATCTGCCACCTATAGATAATGTCTTTAACTTCCATCTAGATAGCCGACCCTCCATACCCTCAATGACATCACTCCAAGACTGAATTCGCGACATAGAACCTCCAACTTTAGAACCAAGGTATTTGAAGGGAGTTTTAAGCACCATACACCCAATCTTTTCTGCAGCCTGCTCCACCATATTATTATCCACCGAAATCCCCAACATCTTACTCTTTTTTATATTAATATGAAGACCCAAAGCCCTATGGAAAACATCCAAGACCCGAACAATCGTACTAATATTAGATTGACTCCAATTTCCCATGAAGATGGCATCATCCGCATAAAATAAATGAGTTAATTGGATAGACGAACCAATGTTGATCCCTCTAAATAAACCGGCATCCACCACTCGTTGGAATGAAATATGAAGACTCTCCATGACCAAGATGAAAAGAAAAGGAGACAAAGGATCACCTTGCTTAAGGCCTTTAAAGAACTGGAATTCTTGCGTGGGACTACCGTTAACTAGAACCGAACCCCTTGAAGATTGAAGACAACTTCGAATCCAAAGGCACCATTTCTCACCAAAACCAAACTTCCTTAGAACATCATCGACAAATTCCCATCTAACTGAATCATAAGCCTTTTCAAAATCAACTTTAAACACCATAGTTTGTTTTTTTCTATTCTTTAGTAAGTAAGTTTTGATTATAAAACAAAATTGAGATAGAACGACCAAAAGGCCATAGGTGACATCAAAAGTGCCAGCTGGGCTTAAATCACGATAGAACAATTAGAAAGTAGGAAATGGGAGAAAATCATGATAGCAAAATAAGTTAGATAATATTGATTTTAAAGCTTTGGTAACGAAATGAGACAGTAATTGAGCTCAATCGAGATCCCGATATCATTCACGAACACCCAGATGTTCAAGAGCTCGATAGTCTTTCGATTTGACACTCCTAAAACTCGACGAAAACTTGAGTTATCATCGCTACAGTTACATGTATTTAAACACTTACGTCTTGCATAGATGGTTAATGAAATTAGATTTAACTTATTTCTAAATTTGAACTCAACTCCGTATACTTTTCAACTTGTTTTTGCTATGTTAAAGCTCAATATATATCACACATCTCGATCAATAAATGTGTTTTTGTTAAAAATAGCAGTAACACTGAGCAGTAGTTTTTTTTTTTTTTTTTTTTTTTTTTTTTTTTTTGAACATTCAGTCGGGATACGTCTGGGAAACCTCACTGAATAATAGTGAAGCCTTGCACGTACCCTGGACAACGAGATGTTGACCATGAGCCGTTACAAGTATTCGGAGGGAAAAACCTCAAGGCTTGCCATCCCTAAGGATCGAACTCAAGACCTTGGGTAAAACCGGGAGTGCCTCTAACCAGCTGGGCTGATCATCATTTTACTAGTAGCTTTTTGCTCATTGTTCTTAAACAAGCATTTGAGAATTAGCCTTTCTAAAAAAATAGCCACATTTTATCGCTCTTTTAACAAACGGCCGCTAGAAATCAATACGCTCATTGCTTAAGAAACAAGTGACTAACAATTCTTGTCATTAAAAAAAAAAAAAACCACGTTCATACATCACAAAAAGTATGTCTTGTGTACATATTTTAGTAGACAATATAATTTACTGCGTTCCAAGTTTCAACATAACGAGCTGAGAAACTCGCGCGTTACTGCGAGAGTGTGGTGCTAAGTCTTGTTTGAAAGTTAGTTATTAAGGACTAAATTTTAAATCCCCGAAGGACCTACCTTGCAAACACATAATTTCGAAAAAAAAATTAATTTCGAAAAAAGAATTAATTTTTCTAAAAAATTAATTTCGAAAAAAAAAAGTAATTTTTCAAAAAAATTAATTTCGAAAAAAAAAAATTAATTTTTCGAAAAAATTAATTTCAAAAAAAAAAAATTAATTTTTCAAAAAAAATTAATTTTTCTAAAAAAAAATTATTTTTCTAAAAAAATTATTTTTTTTAAATTTATTTTAAAAAATGTATACTTTTTTACAATGGCATAATATGAATCACCTTTGAATATACTTATGCTATCTCATTGTTTTTATTGTAAAAATTAGAGTGAATGTCATTTTTGTCTGTACAATCTTTAGCTATAAAATATTAACGCTTTATAGAACCGACAATCTAGAAAGCACGAAACGAATCGTATTTGCCAAATATATTGATAATCAGGGTACTATTCTTTTTTTCTTGCATAAAAAGGCACTAACAAAAATTTTCAACCGACTTAGGTTTTTTACTAATTTTCGTTAACCCACTTCGTTAGTTAATTACATGGTTGGTCATTGAATTCATATAATCATTACATGTTTGGTTCTTGAAAATTTTTATTAAAAAAATATTTTTTTGAAATTTTTTTTTTCTATAACTTTTTTTCGAAATTTAAAAAAAAATAAAAAAAAAAATAATAATAATAATAAAAAAAAAACACTACAGTAAATAGTGAACAGTGGCGCGTTACTGTAGCAACAACTGTGTTGCACTGTAGCATTTCCGGCTTTTTAATATATTAGATAATATTACTAACACTCAAGTCGGTAACAAATCAAAATACATTTTACAACACGACACAATAAATGATTTATTGTATAAACCTTTTATAGGAAGTAAATATACACACATTTTGGTCAAGGGATTTGTATAAATCTTAAAGAGGTAATTGTACATACATTTTAACACAAGGTTGTATGGATAGTAAAAAAATTTAACCCTAACCTGAACATGTTATTAATAAATTACGCGCCAATGTCCTCCTAGAGGAGCTGGTCACAAGTTCTCCTTTAGAGTTCTTGTGTTGGGGTTAACCAGGTTTCGAACCTGGGCTTAGGATTTCAATATGGGATTGTTTACCGCTGTACCAACTTGTCAAAAAAAAAAAAAAAATGTTATTAAAAAATTACGCGGCAACTTGTTTATCACTCAAACTATAATTAAAAGGTACATGCTAAATATTAGAATGCGAGTGTCAAGACATTTTGAGAAGTACTCGATAATGATAGGACATTAACATAAATCATTATAAATCAGTTTGACACATATGCGACAAGTAAAAAACAGTTGAGTTTGTTTGAAAACTCAAATCAGGCCTTTCAAAGCGTTGTCACGTTTAAAGTTTTTTTTTTTTTTTTTTTTTTTTTTTTTTTTTTTGAACGAAACAAAGTTGAGAATCACAACTCAAACTAACCAATTAGTCGTCAAATTGCTCACATCTCAAGTGATCTTGAGTTCTTGAATAAGGAGGCGTCCTTTAAGGCTTTAATGAATTTTATTTCTTTCTAGGACATATTTGACACACAATATTATTAATAAATTATCATTTTTCTCTCAAAAATAAGTTATCTACAATATATTTTTTGTTTGACTGAAGAGCTAATAAGAGCTTCTTAAAAGAAATACTTCGTAATCACTTAAAAATAAAATGTTACTTCATGTAATATATCACTCGAGCATTAGTTCAATGGGTAGAGCTCTCGTGCTTGAGTCAATTGACTCGGGTTCGAGTCTCATCCTTGTCATTTGCTTCAGATAGGTACCCGTCTCCGCAGATCCTATGGGCACACTGGAGAGACTTTGTGGAATAAGAGATCGGGGGTCGAGTCTCGGCTCGTCTCACTCCAAGTGGTGCTCCTCTGTGTCAGGAGAGTTACCGGGGCTATTCCTTGTGGGGTGGACAATGGCTGGTGTCAAAAGGCATCCGGAATTAGAGTGTTTCCGCTAATCTACACCTTTTGTGGAATAAAAAGAAAACACATTTACTTAAAACTGCTGTGGAATAAAATAAATGAGTACTTTTTGAGACTAAAATACCTTTACCAATAAAGGTAATGCAATGTATTAAATATTTAATTATACTTAATTACAATTTATATAGATAAATTTCTTCACTCCATTTACCCCACACTCATTATGCATAAACAAATAAGCACACACAAATTAACATTATTATACATCATCGCCGCTATACGTAGGTAATCGTCTAATAAACTAAAGTAGTGTTTGAAATAACTTAATTTTCTTAATCAGTATTAAAAAAATAATAATAATAAAAAAAATAACTTTATTCATGGAGTCATATAAAAGTTGTACGTAATATTTATGCAGATGTTTATATAATTTTTATCAAGGTTGCGTCAATGTTTGTAATATAAGTTTTATATACTCAGTTATATGTAATGTATTAGGTTGTTTATTTTATTTTTTTATTTTGTTCAATAAGTTTGTAATATGTGTTTGTTATCATGGGATGAAGATTGTTGGTGACGTTATTTCATCGCTTTGTTGGTGCAGATGGTTGAATACTTGTTATCAAGATTGCGTCGGATGTTGCTTGTAGCTTTTTGAGAAGATTATAGCCGTTTTTTTTTTTTTTTTTTTTTTTTTTTTTTTTTTTTTTTTTAATGTTTGTAATATAAGTTTTATATAATTAGTTATATGTAATGTATTGGGATTATTTTAGTTGATTTGTGCTTGATGTTTCATAATAGAGTATTGGTCTTAGATGACCCATTTATGACAGTAAGTTTTGTAACTCAACTTATTTAATAAGATATGTTGTAGAATGATGATGTACCCTCCTAACGGGTCGAAGGACTCCCCTTCGAGCCTGTGCGAAGCCCTCTCTTCGGAGGCCCAGGTTAACCTCCCAACACGTTTCATTGGCGTAAAACCATTCGTCTACGAAATGGTTACCATGTGGGAACCCGCCAATCGAAGCCCTAATCCCTTCGGGGTATCCCTCTCGAAGGGACTACAACGGAGAACCCTCTTGACCTGGTCATACCCACGTTCCCTCTTACCTTAGGCATTCCCGCCAAGGAAGAGATCGTGGGCTACAAAGCCCTAGCGGTTACCATAAATCATGGGACGCCCCCATGATCTCCGAAACAAGTGCAACCGCCCACTAAGGCCTATTTCTCTCCTATAAATAGCTTAGTCGGGCAAGAACAATGTAAGTTAACTTCACTTTCGTCATTTACAACCTACTTAAACATTACACATACTTACTCGCACGCCGAAGGTGGTTCGCAGGGTCCATCCCCTGCGCAATCACTTAACGTAATGTTTTAGTATTTCTTATTTCAGGTTAAGAACAAGCTTGGCGCAACCTCAACACCCCATAATTCCTTTGATCACCATCGGAGGCCTCGTAGTGCATCTTTTTGTACAATCAGTGGCGCCATCCGTGGGACCGCTGCAATTGGTCTCGTTATTTCTAAGCTTATAACCAACCAACTACTTTCACTATTATTCCGGCATGAGTCAAGGAAGAGAAGATATTCCCCCACCGGGTTTCTCTACCTTGGCACCAATACCAATCAACGACTCTAACAACCTTCCCCCAATAACCGCCTCCACGTTCACAACATGTTCTCACCCAGAAGCAACACCCAACCATCATGCTTCGACATCAGCTAATCCGGAGACTATCATTAGCCCAGCCTTTGTCGAAGCCAACCACGAAGTATTGGAATCGCTCTTAAGGGCTCGCAAAAGGAAAGTCCGAAATGTTGAAATGCGAAGGGAGTTGGAATACTCAAGTGAAGAGTATGATGAAGAAATGGAAGCAGAGCCCAGGCCTCCGGCTCATGGACCAACACTCTCAGCCCTGAGGATTGGGTCACCAGTTGGTCGGAGGCTAAGCCGAAGGTCCATTGGTTTCGAAGGAGTCCCGGAGAGGGCTCCGACAAGAAGAGAAGGGGTGGTTACGGAAGGCTCCAATGGTAGGAGCCAACGAAGGGAAGAAGGGGGGGTTAATCTACCCCCGTTGTTAGCAGCTCATCTTGGAAGGACTGAAGCTGGGGTTCCGTTGCAGCCTTCTCACGCATCAGGCGTTGAAGGCAATCCATCTACAATTAATATGGGAGGAAATCATCCTCCCAATGGTATGTACCCCCCATTCCAAACTCAGTCTTATCCTCAAAGTTTATATCCTCTAATTATTGGACAGCCTAATAACCCAAGTCTTCCTCAACCTTATGGGAGCATACCCTTCGGGCATCCTATGGCGTACCCTCCGTATGCCGCAGGAAACGGTTATCCGTTCGCCATAAACACGTCTTATCAGTCTTACCCAAACCAAACTCCTATGGGAATGCCCCCAAACAACAATCCTTACAATATTGTCCCTATGTATGCACCACCTTGTAATTATCTATACTCAGACCCCATGGGTTCGGCTACACCCTTCGTTAGGTGGATAGAGGATTACCCATTACCTGATGGGTTGAAAATGCCTTCATATATTGGGACTTACGATGGGAAGGGGGATCCGGACAATTTCTTACATTTGTTCGAAGGGGCTATTAAGATGCAAAAGTGGGTTATGCCTGTGGCCTGTCACATGTTTACTTATACCCTACGGGATTCTGCCCGTATCTGGTGGAATGGGTAGAAGCCTGGCAGCATTGTCAATCTCGATGATCTCAAGGCTAAGTTCCGATCACACTTCAGTCAGCAAAAGAAGTTTACTAGGACCCATCTTACGGTGCACAACATTAAACAAAAGGAAAATGAAAGCACAAGGGCCTTCGTTACTAGGTACACCGATGAAACTTTGCAGATTCTGGGTCTTCATGAGGATCAGCGTATCTCGGGCTTCGTACATGGCCTTCGAAATCGGAGTTTGGTGGAGTTCTTATCCACTGACCTTCCGACAACTTACAAAGGCTTAATGGAAAAGACATACACTTGGATTGAAGCAAAGGAGGTATCTACTAATGGTGCTCCGATCGATAGAGACAACAACAACAAGTTCTCAAAGTGGGAAGGGTCAAAGAACAAGAACAAAAACAGAGAAAGGTTTTCTCCATATAAAGGCCCTAACCACAGTTTGCTAGGAAGTCTAAGTAAGTCTCCAAAGGAAATACTTGCAACGGAGAGGGCTGCTAAAGCTTTCGAAGCACCCCCTCGCATGACAAGTAAGGCTAAAAACAGGGATACAAGCAAGTACTGTCACTTCCACGAAGACAATGGCCATGATATGAACAGTTGCAGGGAGCTAAAGAGACAGATTGAAGAAGCCGTAAGGTCTGGGCAGTTGGCACACCTGGTGAAAGGTATCAAGAAGGGCAAGGAAAAAATGACCGACACTCAGTTGGCCAAAGATACTAACCCTCCCGAAGCCCCAATACTAATGGTACATTGGGGCGAAACCAGCTTGAAAAGAAAGGCGCCGGAGCCGGAGGCAAACGAGATAGGGGAGATAATGTTTCCCCCTATCACAGGCAAGGTCTCTTCGAACGACCCAGTAGTCATCAAAGTCCTCATTTCTAACCAAGAAGTAAATGGAGCTTGTATGGACTGCGGAAGCTCTTGTGAAATCATATATGAGCATTGCTTTCGAAAGCTCAAGCCTTCGATCAGGTCACAAAGGGTTGACTCGAAGATACCTTTGGTAGGATTCTCCGGTGAGCATTCGTGGCCATTGGGAGAAATTCCGTTAGAAGTAACAATTGGAGAAGGCAAGCTTGCAAGAACGGAAACCCTCTTGTTCGCCATCGTAAGGTCCAACTCTCCCTACAATTTGTTGATAGGAAGGACCGCCATGCAAAAGATGGGCATCGTAGTCTCGACTATACATGCAGCAGTAAAATTCCATACACCTTACGGAATAGGAACTGTACTTTCTAGTCGCGATCAGGAAAAGAAGTTTAGCAGGAAAATCAAGGAAAGTCCTCAGGAGCCTCCAAAGGCTGCTCTCAGGGGTACGAATACGGAAGAGCACGTTGTGATAAATGAGCGTCATATGGAGCAAATGGTGGTAATCGGGAAGCAACTTCCTGTTGATTTCAAGGCAGACTTGGAGAAGCCACACAAAGCTAAGAGGGAGGTCTTCGAACGGGCACATTCCGGCACGGTTGAAGTCCTTAGGGCACCAATGATCGATGACAAACCCTTCAACACGGAACGTAAGCTTAATGAGTCCAAACGCATTGAACCAATTAAGCGAGGGATCAAGGCTAACCTTTCGAAGGTCAAAGCCACCGCCGATCTACAAGCTCCGAAGTCATTAACAGAATACAATAGTCAAAGCTCCGTCAAAAGTCAGACACTCGCAGATCCTCTCAATAAAACACCTTCCGAACGCATCCAAGACGAAGAAAAGCCCCCGAAGACGAAGAAAGGATGGGAGTTGTACACAAATGGAGCCTCAAGCTCCAATGGTTGGGGAACAGGTCTAATTCTGATCAATCCAGAAGGAAAGGAGTACAATTATGCATTACGCTTTGAATTCAAGGCTACGAAGAAGGAAGCAGAATATGAAGCCTTGTTAGCTGGCCTTCGACTCGCAAAGGGCTTGGAGGTTCGGGACCTCTCCATTTTTGTGGGCTTGCTTTCAGTCACTAACCAAATCAAGGGTTCCTACAAAGTAAGACAGCCCACCATCAATGAATATTTGGATAAAGCTATAGAGCTTCTCCAGGGGTTCGAACCATACGAGATAACACATGTTCCCAGAAGCCAAAACAAGAAGGCGAAGGCCTTAACCAGGTTAGCATCGACGGCCTTTACTCATTGATTGTACAAATAATTGCACGACCAGGCCTAGGCCTTCGATGATGATCAAAGGATTTATGGGGTGTTGGGATTGCGCCAAGCTTGTTCTTAACCTGAAATAAGAAATACCTAAACACTAAGTTAAGTGATTATGCAGGGGTTGAACCCTGCGAACCACCTCCGGTGTGCGAGTAAGTATGTGTGATATGATAGGTAGGTTGTAATTAGCGAGAGTGAAGTTAACTTACATCGTCTTGGCCCGACTAAGCTATTTATAGGAGAGAAATAGGACTTAGTGGGCGGTTGCACTTTGTTCGGAGATCATGGGGGCGTCCCATGATTTTGTGGTAACCGCTAGGGCTTTGTAGCCCATGATCTCTATTTTGGCGGGAAGGCCTAAAGGAAGAGGAGACATGGGTATGACCAGGTCAAGAGGGTTCTCCGTTGTAGCCCCTTCGAGAGGGATACCCCGAAGGGCTTAAGGCTTCGATTGGCGGGTTCCCACATGGTAACCATTTCGTAGACGAATGGTTTTACGCCAATGAAACGTGTTAGGAGACTAACCTGGGCCTCCAAAGGGAGGGCTTTCTACAGGCTCGAAGGGGAGTCCTTCGACCCGTTCGGAGGGTACATCATCAAGCCCCCTAGTCGAAAGTGATATATACGTATAAGGATAAATTTCAGTCGACTCAAAATACCTACTACACTCTATCCCGTTCGTCACAAATTTGAACGTAATGAAGATAAGTGCTTTAAACAAACTTTGCGCAATAAATGCGGCTAATAAATCTTCAACTACCACTCTATACTACAGCAGCTAGGATATCGGTGAACATCTTTTCAAAAATTAAATTAAAAAAATTTAGAGTCCATGTATGTCTCGGATTATAACTGCACGTGGATGGCTAGGATGAAACTACAAAGGATATACATAAACCCTTCATACTTCTAACCCTAGATCATATTATCTTTTGCGCCCAAAATACACGTACACGACCCTGTGCTTTGTGCTTCAGTTGAGCTTAAAGGTAAGTTTTCCTCTCCGATCTTTGTCCTTTTGCGCTCATAGTCTCTAGTTCAAGATGAGTATGGCAGCGAAAAGAACTATTAGGGAGCAAAAATGTACTCTATCAGAGCAGGCTCTAATAGAATTTCTTAAAACATATCCCATACCCAAAGAGTTTAAAGTTATGCTTCTCAATCAAAACCAAAATGTTTTTGATGCTCCAACGGGTTATGTGGGGCTTTACGTGCATGCATTTACAGAATCTAACTTTAGGATTCCGATCCACCCCTTAATCCTGGAGTTTCTACAATATTATCAAGTACATATATCCAGGCTGAACCCCTTTGGCTTAGCCAAGTTGACTACTTACATTGTTGTATGTAAAGCTTATGGGTATGAGCCAACACTGAATGTGTTTAGAGGTTTTATAAACCTTTGTCCTGGTGGTGATTGGTTAACATTGGCCAAAAGGAGTGAGCCCGATGTGCCTTGCTTAATAACTAAACCTTTTGCCAATATAAGAAAATGGAAAGGTCTATTTTTCTATGTGCAAGATACTATCATACCTCCCAATTATCCAGCGTTGCTAGATAAAGACTTTCGTTTTGACGAGAAACGCTTTGATGATCCCTTGCCACACTTCGTAAGAAGCTATCCCCTCTACCAACGTCTTGAACGTCACCCATTGGATGTGCAAACGTTTCCTGAGCCAATACTGTTTCTGGCGGGCATTATAGATCATTGGGAAGGCTCTCCATTGGAACCTGAGATAATTTGCAATGGGAAAAGTATGTATATACCTATGCAAATAAAGTAAATAACTTATCTGATGGTATTTATCTCATTTCTTTTTTCTGTAAGGATGGCATTCAGGAATTTCGTTGTAGCCCGTGGTACTAGAGAGCTTAGTTTTGTCCCCAAAGGGCCAAATAATGTGAACCATGAAGTAGGTTCTCCATCAACATCAATTAATAATGACGAGACTCCGCATTTTGTGGAGACTGTAGCAGATTCCGATGATCCCCTTATCAAGGAATTTCAAACAAGGCTCATAAGGTCCTCCGGTCTTTCAGATAAGAAGAAAAGTAAGAAAGCAAAGGCTGCCATGTCTGTAAGGACTCCTCCGAAGAGGAAATTATCCCTTCCTACTCCTCCGACAAGAATGGTGAAGCCCAAAGGCTCTCATTCTAAAACCTTTATACCTACTCCTCTGACGATTCCTGAAGATGATACTCCTAGTAAGTTATATTGCATACGTAATAAATGTCCTTCCTCATATAACTTGTGCTTCTGTCTTTCGCAGGTCTTCCCGATGTTAATGAACTACCCAATTCGAGTGCATGTCGCCAATTGGTTGAAAAAATGACACCTGCTAAATGGAGGGGAATCTTGGATAACATGTCTATGGAAGAGCTTTGCAACTTTCATTCCAAAAGTTATGCTAGGCAGGCTGTTTTGGATAATCATCTTAATTCTAGGACAAGGGAATTGGTGCAAACGGTGTTGAATGTGAGAGTGAAAATGGATGCTATCTTAGCCAAAGAAAAAGCTAGGGATCATGAATATGATAAATTGGAGGCTAAGTGCAAAGAAGTGTTGGAGAACTTTGAGAAGAATCCTTTTGTACAAGATATGCGAGCCAAGATTGACAGACTCGAAGGGCAATTGAAGGAATCCCAAGCAAGGTGCGATAGGTTGAAGGTTGAGGAATCTAAGGTGTCCATTTATAGAGCCCAAATTGAAATGCTCGAATCCAAATGTACAAGTCTGGAAGCCGAAAGGTCTAGGCTGGTTGAGCAGGAGGTCAAGCTTTCCGAGAAGATCGATAGTCTGAAATTCCAGTGTCAAAACTTGAAGAAAGACCGAGCTGAGGTAGTTTCGAAGGTTGTTCCTCATGTGGCAATGGAATTGTACCGTAATGATGAGGTGGGGGAAGTCATTGGGAGACTAGTGAATGCAGCCATCTTTTATGGTACCTGTACCGCTTTGGAAGAAATTGCCCAGACAAAGAAACCTATGGTTTTGTCGGAGGTACCCTACTATCGCCCCAATTCTGAGCAAGAATTTAATGAGGCTGGCGATGCGTTTACTTCAACAGAGTACCTTTCCTAGCCGAGGTAACCAAAGATCCGTTAGCTCCAATAGAAGAACTTTTGGCGAAGAAGCCGATGAAGGTTCATCCTCCGTCTTCAACAAAGAAATCTGCTTATGTTCTGCCTTGAAAGGATCTTTATGCATAATGCCCCAACGTGTTTAATGTTCATTTGTTTAAGAAAATTTATCTTTGTTGCTGTATGGGCTTCGACCCATGCGTTAGACAATTGTTTAAACTGTTTTTGCTTTGACCATTTATGGTCTTATCAACGTTAAGTAGGGATAATAATCCGTTATGAATGTCATGCTTTTCTTCTCGTACGCTTATTATAAACGTACATATACAACCTAAGGTTATAACCTTATTGTGTGTATTTTGAACCAAGATTTTTCGCAATCGTATAATTTGACTGCGACAGAGGGTCGCGACCCACTCCGTCTATATCCTTAAGATACGAAGGGCTTAGAATATCCTAAGACTTTATAGGAAAAGTTAATGTGAACTCCAATGGATGTTATCTGTATACAAGACATGTGTCTTGCTTCATCCTTCGAAATTGAAACTTGTAAAGTACTTGGCTGAGCAAATCATTGTTGTAAATAATGAAACAAGAGATTTTGAGGGAAATACATTATATCATTAAGTGGATAGGGAGGATTACATCATTTTAAGAAATGAACACTAAGACGCCTACCATTAATGCTTTTTTTCCCAAATGAGAAGAATGTGTTACATGAAATTGAAAAACAAACTGATTGTTTTAAAGGTAGTAAGTTTTATATGTAAAACTTACGAAGATTGGTACCATTCCAAGTTCTATCCATGGCCTCCCCTTTAAGCGTTGCGAGCTTGTAAGCACCATTGCCGTAGGCTTCCAATATAACGTAGGGTCTTTCCCATGTTGGCCCTAGTTTTCCTTCGTATTCAGCCTTGCTTGCGCTGTTTAAACGAAGGACATATTCACCTGGCTTGAACGTGGAGGGTCGAACTCGGTTGTTATAGTACTTTTCAAACTTCTGTTTATAGATAGCCTCTCTAATTGAAGCTACTTCTCTTATCTCTTCGAGAAGATCGAGATTTTCCTGAAGCCTTTCTTCATTTGTCTTTTCTTCAAAGTTCACAATACGTTCCATTTCGATGCTTATTTCGGAGGGTATAACAGCCTCCGTTCCATAAGTAAGGCTAAAAGGAGTCTCCCCATGGCTTGACTTGGGGTGCGTCCTATGTGCCCACAGAACTTGGGGTAGTTCGTCTACCCACCCATGATGGCTTCGTCCTAACCTCTTCTCAATTCCATTAATAATATCCCTGTTTGTGACTTCTACTTGTCCATTACCTTGGGGATGATAAACGGAAGTGAATGACTGTTTGATCTTTAGGCCTTCGCAGAAGGTTGCGAACACCCCTTCAGCGAACTGCTTTCCATTGTCGGAGATGATAATGTGAGGGACACCAAAATGACAGATTATGTGTTCCCACACGAATTTTTCCATATGCCTTCCTGTCACTGACGCCAAGGGCTTTGCTTCGACCCACTTGGTGAAGTAATCTATGGCTACGACCAAGAACTTTACCCCTCCCGGAGCTACTGGTAGGGGTCCGACTATGTCGATTCCCCATTGACAGAAAGGTCATGCTGACGTAACGGAGGTCATGTCCTGCTTAGGCATTCTTGGAACTTTGGAGTGGATCTGACATGCTTCACACTTTTGTATTATCTCTGTTGCATCCCTATGCATGGATGGCCAATAATACCCAAGCTTCATTACTTTTGAAACAACGGAGCGAGGTCCTGCATGCAACCCGCAAGATCCTTCGTGGACCTCATAGATGATGTTCGAAGCCTGTTTTGGTCCCACACAACGAAGCCATGGAGATAGGAAGGATCTCCTATAAAGGTTATCCCCAATGAGCCTATATTGGGGAGCTTTGATCCTCACCTTTCGAGCAAGCTTAGGATCTTCCGGCAGAATACCACTGATCAAATACTCCCTAATCGGAGTCATCCAATTGGTGCCTTCCTCGAGTATGATGTCAGAAACTTCGCCCCGTTTAATTGACCTATTAGTCAACACTTCTACCAAAACTTCCTTCGTTAAATGAGCAAATGCCATTGAAGCCAACTTACTTAAGGCATCTGCTTTCTTGTTTTGATTTCTGCGAACATGTGCTATATCATAGGTTTCGAAGCCTTGAAGGAGTTCTTTAGCTTTTTCCAAATATTGCTTGATGGTGGGCTGCCTTTCCTCGTAGGAGCCTTTAATTTGGCTGGCGACTAACTGCGAGTCTACAAAAACGGAGAGGTTACGAACCTCCATGTCCTTTGCAAGTCAAAGACTGGCTAACAAAGCTTCATACTCGGCTTCACTGTTGGTAGCTTCGAACCCAAAACGCAATGCGTAAGTGTATTCCTTTCCTTCCGGACTAACTAGCATTAAACCTGCTCCTGAACCATCAGAACTTACGGCTCCGTCTGTGTACAATTTCCACCCCTCATTCGTCTTTGGGGGCTTCTCCTTAAGAATTTCTTTATCTTGGCTAGGTCCGGAAGGTGTTTCAGCGAGAAAATATGCAAGTACCTGACCTTTGACGGAGTTTCGACCCTTGTACTCTATCTCATGTTCTCCCAATTCGTTAGCCCATTTAGCTACCCTTCCTGATTTCTCAGGCTTCGACAGTATCTGCCTAATAGGCTTGTCAGTCAATACCGTGATGGAATGAGCTTGAAAGTATCTTCGAAGGCGTCTTGCAGCATAAACCAAGGCTACAATTAGCTTTTCCAACTCCGAATAATTTAATTCAGCTCCTTGCAAAACCCTGCTAACGAAGTATATTGGGACTTGTTTCTTCTCCCTTTCGGCTAAGAGCACTGTACTGATGCTTTCGACCGATGCCGCAATGTACATGAACAACACTTCGCCTTTGATTGGGGCTGTAAGTGTTGGTAAGATTTCCATGAATTCCTTTAGCTTTTCAAAGGCTGCTTCCGCCTCACAACTCCATTGGAAAGTCTTTTTATCTGTACACCCCTTGAGTATTTTGAAGAATGGTAGAGACCGATCTGCCCCTTTCGACAGGAATCTGCTAAGTGCCGCAAGCTTCCCATTGAGGCTTTGAACTTCTTTTAGTGACTTCGGAGCTTGAAGGTCAGTGATGGCTTTTACCTTCGAAGGGTTAGCTTTAATCCCTTGTATAGTGATCAAATGCCCCAAGAATTGTCCTTCCTCCATGCCAAAGGAACACTTCTTAGGGTTAAGCTTCATATTGATTGCCCGTAATTGATCGAAGGTCTCTTAGATGTCGGAGAGGAGGTCCTCTTCGGTTCTGCTTTTTATTACCATGTCATCAACGTAGGCTTCCAAGTTCCTCCCAATTTGCTTGTGCAAGGCTTTATCTACTAACCGTTGGTAAGTTGCCCCTGCGTTCTTCAGACCGAAGGGCATTTTCTTGTAGCAATAGACACCCTTTCCTGTGTAGAAGGCTGTCTTTTCTTCATCTTCCTCCGCCATTTGTATTTGGTGATACCCTTTGTAGGCGTCCAGAAAACATTTCAGACAGAACCCTGAGAGAGATTCGACCTTCCAATCGATTTCTGGTAGAGGGTAGCAGTCCTTCGGGCAAGCTTTATTGATGTCGATGAAGTCAACGCACATACGCCACCCTCCATCACTTTTCTTTACCATGACTGGGTTAGCAACCCAAGTTTGGTATTTTACTTCCCTGAGAATTCCTGCTGGCACAAGTTCATCCACCTCTTTGCAAGCAGCTGCATTTCTTTCTGGTGCCAGGCTTCGTCGCTTCTGCTTAATTGGTTCGATGTGCTTGAACTCGTTAAGCTTATGTTCTGTGCCCAAGGGCTTGCCATCGATCATAAGAGTCCTGGGAACTCCTGTCATGTCTGAATATGTCCATGCGAACACATCTTTGTTGGCTTTGAGTAGCTTCTCCAGGTCTGCTTTGAAGTTAGCAGGGAGTTGCTTTCCGATTACCACCGTTTGCTCTGGATAGAGCTCATTTATCACAATACGCTCTTCGGCATCCGTACAACTTAGAATAGCCTTCGGAGGCTCCTCTGGACTTTCCCTAATATTTTTGCCACTGTCTTCCACTTGTCCTTGACTGTAACTGGAGAACACGGTTCCTATCCCATAAGGTGTATGGAACTTTACCGCTGCATGTATAGTGGAGACTACGATACCCATCTTTTGCATGGCGGTCCTTCCTATCAGCAAGTTGTAAGGAGAGTTGGACCTTACGATAGCGAACATGAGGGTTTCTGTCCTTGCGAGCTTGCCTTCTCCGATTGTTATTTCTAATGGAACTTCTCCCAGAGGCCACGAATGCTCACCAGAAAATCCTACCAAAGGTATCTTTGAATCAACCCGCTGCGACCTGATCGAAGGCTTGAGCTTAAGAAAACAATGCTCATAAATGATTTTGCAGGAGCTTCCACAGTCCATATAGGCTCTATTCACTTCTCGGTTGGAAATGAGGACTTTGATGACTACCGGATCATTTAAAGGGACTTGGCCCGCAAGAGGAGGAAAAGTTACTTCCCCTACTGCATTACCCTCCTGCTCCGTTACCTTTCTTTTCAAGCTGGCTTCGCCCCAACGAACCATGAGTATTGGGGCTTCGAGAGGAGTAGTATCTTTAGCCAATTGAGTGTCGATCATCTTTTCCTTTCCCCTCTTTATACCCTTCACCAAGTGTGCCAAATGCCCGGACTTCACAGCTTCTTCTATCTGTTTCTTTAACTCCCTACAACTGTTCGTATCATGACCATAATCTTCTTGAAAGTGACAATACTTGCTGGTATCCCTGTTTTTTGCCCTTACTTGTCATACGAGGGGGTGCTTTGAAGGCCTTAGCAGCCCTCTCCGTAGCAAGTATTTCCTTTGGAGACTTGGTTAGGCTGCTTAACAAACCGTGGTTGGGGCCTTTGTTGTACGGAGAAAACCTGTCTCTGTTCTTGTTCTTGTTCTTTGACCCTTCCCACGAAGAATGCTTCGAAAACTTGTTGTTGTTGTCTCTGTCTATCGGGGCCCCATTAGTGGATACCTCTTTCGCTTCAATCCAAGTATACGTCTTTTCCATTAACCCTTTGTAAGTTGTCGGAAGGTCAGTGGACAAGAATTCCACCAAACTCCGATTTCGAAGACCATGTACGAAACCCGAAATACGCTGATCTTCATGAAGACCCAAAATATGCAAAGTCCCATCGGTGTACCTAGTAATGAAGGCCCTTGTTCTTTCGTTTTCCTTTTGTTTGATGTTGTGCACCGTTAAATGAGTCCTTGTGAACTTCTTTTGCTGACTGAAATGTGACCGGAACTTAGCTTTGAGATCATTAAGATTGACGATGCTATCGGGCTTTTGCCCATTCCACCAAATACGAGCAGAATCCCGTAGGGTGTATGTAAACATATGACAGGCCACCGGCATAACCCATTTTTGCATTTTGATAGCCCCTTCGAACAAGTGTAAGAAATTGTCTGGATCCCCCTTCCCATCATAAGTCCCAATGTGCGAAGGCATTTTCAACCCATCAGGCAATGGGTAATCTTCTATCCACCTAACGAAGGGTGTAGCTGAACCCATAGGGTCTGAGTATAGACAATTGTAAGGTGGTGCATACATGGGAACAGTATTATAAGGATTGTTGTTTGGGGGCATTCCCGTAGGAGTTTGACTTGGGTAGGACTGATAAGGTGTATTCATGGCAAACGGATAACCGTTTCCCATGGCATACGGAGGGTACGCCATAGGATGCCCGAAGGGTATGCTCCCATAAGTTTGAGGGAGGCTTGGGTTATTAGGTTGTCCGTTTACTGGAGGATATAAATTTTGAGGATAAGACTGAGTTTGGAACGAGGGGTACATACCATTGGGAGGAAGACTTCCTCCCATATTAATTGTAGGCGGATTGCCTTCTACGCCTGATGCGTGAGAAGGCTGCAACGGAACCCCAGCTTCAGTCCTTCCCAGATGAGCTGCTAGCAATGGAGGCAAAGTCACCCCCACTTCTTCCCTTCGTTGGCTCCTACCGTTAGAGCCTTCGGTAACCGCCCCTTCTCTCCTTGTCAGAGCCCTCTCGGGGACTCCTTCGAAACCAACGGACCTTCTGCTTAGCCTTCTACTGACCGGAGACCCAATCCTTAAGGCCGATAGAGTTGCTCCTTGGGTCGGAGGCCTAGGTTCCATCTCCATTTCTTCATCATACTCTTCGCTCGAGTATTCCAACTCCCTTCGCATTCCAACATTCCGGAGTTGCCTCTTACGAGCCCTTAGGAGGGATTCCAACACTTCGTGGTTGGCTTCGACAAAGGCTGGGTTAATAATGGGCTCCGGATTGGCTGATGTCGAAGCATGATGTTTGGGTGTTGTTTCTGGGTGAGAACGTGTTGTGAACGTGGAGGCAGTTATTGGGGGAAGGTTGTTAGAGTCATTGACTGGTATTGGCGCCAAGGTTGAGAAACCCGGTGGGGGAGTATCTTCTCTCCCTTGATCCATGCCGAAATAATAGTGAAAGTAGTTGGATGGTTATAAGCTTGGAAATAACGAGACCAATTGTAGCGGTCCCATGGATGGCGCCACTGATTGTACAAATAATTGCACGACCAGGCCTTCGATGATGATCAAAGGATTTATAGGGTGTTGGGATTGCGCCAAGCTTGTTCTTAACCTGAAATAAGAAATACCAAGACACTACGTTAAGTGATTGCGCAGGGGTTGGACCCTGCGAACCACCTCCGGCGTGCGAGTAAGTATGTGTGATATGATAGGTAGGTTGTAATTAGCGAGAGTGAAGTTAACTTACATCGTCTTAGCCCGACTAAGCTATTTATAGGAGAGAAATAGGACTTAGTGGGCGGTTGCACTTTGTTCGGAGATCATGGGGGCGTCCCATGTTTGTGGTAACAGCTAGGGCTTTGTAGCTCACGATCTCTATTTTGGCGGGAAGGCCTAAAGGAAGAGGAGACGTGGGTATGACCAGGTCAAGAGGGTTCTCCGTTGTAGTCCCTTCGAGAGGGATACCCCGAAGGGCTTAAGGCTTCGATTGGCGGGTTCCCACATGGTAACCATTTTGTAGACGAATGGTTTTACGCCAATGAAACGTGTTAGGAGACAAACCTGGGCCTCTGAAGGGAGGGCTTTCTACAGGCTCGAAGGGGAGTCCTTCGACCCGTTCGGAGGGTACATCATCACTCATCTACCCAACGAAGTTCTAGTAGAAGTATTGGCCAATAGGTCAATTACACGGAATGAAGCAACTGAAGGAGGCTTCAACTGGATGACTCCAATGAAGACGTACTTGATAAGTGGTATTCTGCCTGATAATCCAAAAGCAGCACGAAGGGTCAAAGTCAAAAGTCCCCAATATAGGCTTATAGGCGATAATCTCCACAAAAGGTCTCTCTCGTCTCCATGGCTTCGTTGCGTAGGACTGAAACAGGCTTCGAGCATTCTCTATAATGTTCATGAAGAATCTTGCGGAAGACACGAAGGTCCTAGATCCATTGCCTCAAAAGTAACAAGATGGGGATATTACTGGCCATCTATATTGGAAGACGTAACGGAAGTAATCAAAGCATGCGCGATATGTCAGACACACTCAAAAGCTCGAAAACCATTAGAGTATGACACGTCTTCTATCACATCAGCAAGGCCTTTCGGCCAATGGGGAATCAGCATAATCGGACCCCCAGCAGTAGCTCCCGGAAGGGTACAATTCTTGGTCATAGCCATAGACCACTTCACCAAATGGGTTGAAGCCAAGCCTTTGGCATCAACAACAGGAAAGCATGTGGAAAAGTTTATGTGGGAACACATAATTTGCAGATTTGGAGTCCCACAAGTCATCACTTCTTACAAAGGGAAACACTTTGCCGAAGGGGTGTTCCCATCTTTCTGCGAAAGCCTGAATGTGAAGCAAATGTTCACTTGTGTTGACAAGGATATTGTCGTTGAAATCGAGACAAAGTTAGGCAATATCAGCATGAGTGGGTAGATAGGTTACCCAAAGTCCTGAGGGCATATAAGAATATGTCCTTCGAATAAACGCAAGCAAATCCAAATCGAAGGGCCCAATGTCAAAGAGAAATGTTGCGACAACAAAGCATACGAGCCTGAAGAACTGGATACTAGCCTTCGTAAGTTTTACATATAAGACTTACCCTTTTAAAGCACTTAGTTTTTTTTCAATTTCATGTAACGTATTCTTCTCACATGGGAAAGAAGCATTAATGGTAGGTGTCTTAGTGTTCATTTCTTCAAATGATGTAATCCTCCCTACCCACTTAATGATATAACACGTTTCCCTCAAAATCTCTTGTTTCGTTTTATACAACAAAGATTCGTTCAGCCAAGTACTTTACAAGTTTCAATGTCGAAGGATGAAGCAAGACATATGTCTTGTATACAAATAACATCCATTAAAATTTACATTAACTTTCCTATAAAGTCTTAGGGTATTAAAAGCCCTCTGCAACTTAAGGATAAAGACAGAGTGGATCGCAACCCTTTGTCGCAGTCAAACTATACGATTGCTAAAAATCTTGGTCCAAAATACACACAATGAGGTTATAACCTCAGGCTGTATGTTTACATTTATAAAAAAGCGTAAGAGAAGATAAGCATGATAACAAAAGCGGGGTGCAATCCCCCACATTGGCATTCATAAGGCTATATTTAGTCATAGCCAATATTAACATAATAACGATTGTCTAAATTCTGGGTCGAAGCCCAGAAACACAAAGAATTAATTGTTCAAACACAAAGGCACATGCCTTTAACCATGATAAATTGTTTAAAAAGGGTACATGCCACCCTTACAGACCAAATTATTGCCAACATGGCAACCTTCAAACATTCTTTGAGGATTTCGGATCCTCCTGATGAGATGGAGACATAGGATTCACAGATGAGGTTCTTTTGGTGGGAGATGGAGGTTGTATCTTCTTTGGCTTCTTGGTTAGGAGATCTTCAATGGAGGCTGAAGGGTCTTTGGTTGCTTCGGCAAGGAATGGGAATCCTAAGGTTTGACTGAGTAAACGCATGAACATACAAGCCCACATACCCTTCTGGAGCATCAAAGATATTTTGTCTTTTGCTCGGAAGTATGATTTTGAGTCCAGAAGGTATGGGGTAGTCACGAAGAAAATCGGACAATGCTGCTTTTGACAAGGTGCATGTATGTTCCCTAATTATTCTTTTAGTAGCCATGCTCATATAAAAAGAATAAAAGATCAAAGAAGGGTGATCGAATTTTTACCTTTTCGTTCCAACGAAAGCACAAGATTACAGAGTGATGTGTGTATTTTGGGCGAAGGTAAAATGAGCTAGGGTTTAGCTATTTTGGGTTTATATACTCAGACGGTTTTGATCCTAGGCGCACACGTGTACACCTAACTTTGAGGATCTTGCGGATTTCAAACGGGCGATTAAATTTTGAAATGATGTTTGCTAATATCGATTTAATAGTCGCTTGAATCTACAGAGCAAGTGGAGAGATAACGATTATACCGCATTAAATGGACGGTTAGTTGCACATTTATTTTTCTTTTTGTACGAAAGTATAGCACAAGGAGTATAAGGCATGTTGATTTTTTGAGTCGAATGCAATATATACTCGTCCGTATATATCACTTTCGACTGGGGGGCTTGATGATGTACCCTCCTAACGGGTCGAAGGACTCCCATTCGAGCCTGTGCGAAGCCCTCTCTTCGGAGGCCCAGGTTAACCTCCCAACACATTTCATTGGCGTAAAACCATTCGTCTACGAAATGGTTACAATGTGGGAACCCGCCAATCGAAGCCCTAAGCCCTTCGGGGTATCCCTCTCGAAGGGACTACAATGGAGAACCCTCTTGACCTGGTCATACCCACGTTCCCTCTTACCTTAGGCTTTCCCACCAAGGAAGAGATTGTGGGCTACAAAGCCCTAGCGGTTACCATAAATCATGGGACGCCCCCATGATCTCCGAAACAAGTGCAACCGCCCAATAAGACCTATTTCTCTCCTATAAATAGCTTAGTCGGGCAAGAACAATGTAAGTTAACTTCACTTTCGTCATTTACAACCTACTTAAACATTACACATACTTACTCGCACGCCGGGGGTGGTTCGAAGGGTCCATCCCCTGCGCAATCACTTAACGTAGTATTTTAGTATTTCTTATTTCAGGTTAAGAACAAGCTTGGCGCAACCTCAACACCCCATAATTCCTTTGATCACCATCGAAGGCCTGGTAGTGCATCTTTTTGTACAATCAGATATGTTGTAGAATATTGGTTATCATAACACAATCATGAATCTAAGTGTAGGCCGAATTCTAATAATCTAGAGAGAGAAAGTGGGAGATGTTCTAGTGAGAGAAACAAAAGTTGTATGATTAATATAAGAAGAACATCCAACCTTTCCCAAGTGTGGGAAGGGATATGTATACTTACTAGCTAGAGTGCCCCGAGTGGGCTGTGGAGTCAGCTGACAGTGGGTAAAGACCCGACCCAACTCCACAAATATTACTACAACTAAACTAATATAGCTATAACTAAACTTGTATTAATAAGCCTACGAGCTAACTTAATGCTAATGACTACCCGGGGTGACCGAGTCTTTCATATGAATATTTATATTCCTACAATCTCCCCCTAAGGGAGGTCACCCCGAAAATTACAATTTGAATTCTAGCATTCTGATAAGATTAATTTCTTTAGCTCGTAGTCTTTGATTCTTCATGATTGGTAAACTTTGTACATTTAGTCATGATCTTGTGTGTATTGTTCATTTGGCTTGAGTGATCTTTGAGCTTGCCTTGAGATCATCAGCCACAGTAAATCTCTTGATCATCCTTGATGTAATATTGCCACCATGTGATTTTTGTAACCTTTGAACTCGCATGCTCACACTTTTCTGGATCATGATAACTAGCATCAGAGGTGCGAAAGCTGTGTTGTAGGTCTTTCAGCTATCTTGATGTCTTTAATAACGAATTGGAAGTGTGAGCATGGAGTGTGGATTGACACGTCTCAGCTGGAATCAGGTACCACCATCACCATCTTTACATGAGTCAGAAATAAAACAGTTAGCAATAAAGTTGGAGAACAAATATGGCTTTGTCATTCGTTCGGTGTGGTTGGATTAACCTTCGGATCCGTGAGGACCGACCTGTGATCAGGTAGAATCCCCTTTAAAGAAGATTCTCCTTGACAGGACTTTCCAGCTTGTAGTAATGAGTCTTCCAACAAATTAATGTCAGAATCATCATACTAAGCATGTTCTCATACCGGAACGTCTCAAAGCAGACAGCACGGTAGAGTGAATCAGTGAATTAAATACCCATTGATTGATGAGACCGTCAATTCATTTCCTGGAACAAGTTTAATTCAAATGTGAATCGCCCCATCGTTTCTTTCCAGTTGACACAAGTTTGATCCATGAAGGATCTCACATGTCACCCACCAAGAGTTTGTTTGATGTTGGCTCTAGAAGGATTTCCATCTTCATTGTGAATACTTTACGTATCACTCGGATGTTCTGGCAATACCACAAGGATAATGCGTAGGACTCTTCATATATGTTTTCTTACTTTTCACGGTGTATGAAACAGCAATCATATTGGAAGTGTGTCCTAATGAGATTTATTGATGATCTCTTTGGCTCTAGACTCAATGGTACATTTTGATTTAGTGATCGGAGGCTGGAGAGGACTGCCACCTTTTCAATATCATCTAACTCGGAGTGAGAGAGATGATATACATGTATTGATCTCCGTGACAAATGAAACAAGAGTCATTTGAGGGACCTTGAGTGGCTAGGGAGGGTTGTGCAGCATATCACTGGGTCCATGATACTTTGTCTTCAATGTAAGCAATCAACTAAGTGATTCTGACAGCATACGTATTGACCCGGTTTCTGCCTAAAGTGTAAGGAGGGCTTCTTTCTTTTCACCCTTTATCTTTACATTTCTTTTTCATTCTTCAACCCCTTCAGCTCTTACCGAGACTTCATCACTAGCACCTTGTTGGGTTTGTTCCAGTACTAGCTCCATCTCAGTCGGCACTCTTCCCTAATACTCACTTGTCTCCTTTTTTTAATCATACCTAAGGACTTCTATACTAACTAGTGGATTGTCCTTGGGTAGATCCCTCCGGCTCTGGCGGAATCGTGGGAACGAATACCTAACCTTACCATCCTTATAACTCCATTACATTAAATAAAATGGTCGGTCTTTGGAGTTCTTCCACAATTGCCATCGTAAATCATTCGCTCCCCCTCAATATGTGCATCGATATACGAAAGAGTTTAGCACATATGGGAGAGCCTACACTTGAGTCCAAAATATCACATTTTTATCAGATTTCATATTTAAATCACATTCTCTCCCCCGATCAAAAATTTCAAACCCTTTGAGATTTGTGATCCCAAGTGATTTAAATAAGTTAGAAAGCAAGGGAGAAAATGTGGTCAGGTTTAACACGTATTCTGATACTGTAACAGAACAATGCTCCCCCTCAATCTAAGAGGGAGGTAAAGCTAACACACACACATCATATAGTTATCACTACTTAATCAGTGCAAAGTTTATTATATTACATGATTACACAACCGCAAAACAGGACTAATTATTACAGAGAGAATATCTTCATTCGGTTCTCTGTAGAAGTCTGTAATTGCCCTCTCGAATTCTGCCCCCAACAAAGCTTTCCAGATTGCGGAAGATCCTTCGTGTCTTCAGCCTTTTCTCAATAGCACGCATGAACGCTTCACTCATCATCACATCCTTTTTAGTCCAGAACCTAGTGTTCAACCCCGGATTAGTCTTGTTGATCTTAAATTCTTTCACCTGGTAATCCAAAGCTTCATCAATCTGGCGCAGAGTTCCATCGCTAAACTTGTGGATCTCATTAAACCTCATGATCATCTGAACCCCATATATGTCTTTAAATGTGACCGCTCTTGGAGATTCGATAACTGTGTAGTCTCGTGTATGAACTCCAATCCCTTTGCTTCCCATCGAGGTTTTGTGAGATTGAGTTGTGTCTGATAGCTCTCAATCCCAAGCTGGAAGTCTCCTACACGCTGTCGGATGACTAGACCCCTGGTCCATAAGTTGACTGCTGCAGAGAGAATTTTCTTTCACGTGGAGGGAGATGGTTCAGATATCCTTGAAGATTTAGCAAGTACAGATCCTCAAAATCACTCGGATACAGGTGTTTGAAGTCATTTTCAGCAATGATGTGTTCTTTAAGATCAGCTCTGCCAAGCACAATTTTCTTCAAGTAGTCATACCCATACATGGAGACGATTTCAACCCTGATGACACTTAGGATTCTCATGTGTGTACGTACAGTCCGACAATTTCCCTCAGCTGCATGTCTTTCAATGTAGAATCGTTTCTTGTGAAACCACCAGTGAGAGATACCATAAGACGCAGCGATATCATACTTGCATTCTTCGTCTATCCACATCTGATCGGGTACCATCTGTTCCAGCCCAACATCCGGATAGTATGCAGCCTTCATCTTGGTGATTGACAATGCATGTCTGCAAGCCTTGTCGCCAAAACGAAGGTATTCCAGATCTTTGTTGAAAAATAAGTCTGCTTGTATGGTGACTTGACCTGGTGGACCACCAAGTGGTAGAGGCTTGCTGACATCATATTTGAGGATCCCGTCATCCACTTGATCTGTCAAGAGCTTGTGACATTCCTCCATTTGGTATTGAAGATAAATCACGTCAGGATGGAAGACTTTGACTATTTCATATGCTTGACCTTCCAAATCTTGTGGTGTGAGTGATGAGATTCCTTTCTGCTTGCAGAACCAGTCTATAAAGGTTCCCATGTCACCGGTTTGAGCCAGCAGTGAGTTCTCAGGAGGGGATACATGGTGAGATGCAATAGCAGCTGCCCAGTTGTTTTCGGGAACATGTATATCTAATGATGGGACTTACCATGTTGGTTCTGGTGTGGTAGGTCGTTCTTCTTCGGGTAAGGGTTTTAACCACGCTTTCATTTCCTCACTTGTGGGAATGGACCAAGTGGAACCTGGGTTTGTGGCTATTTCTTCTCGTGAGAAGGACCTCCACCACTCTTCTCTAGGATTCACCTTTGGAATATGAGAATTTGCACCGTCTTCATCATCATTAGAGTACTGATCTTGAAAGTTTATAGTTGATTCTTCATGCATCACCAAATTTTCAGGAATTGATGAGACAGAAGGCTTGAATCTGGTGTCAACCGTTGTCCACGCAGCATATCCAGTGGATGATACAATCTTTGACGAGCTTGGACCAGTAGACTGCTTCGACTGATCCTTTTCTGTAGATGATGCAGAAGGATGACGTTGTTGTTGAGCTTGTGAAGATCCTGAAGTTTTAGAAAAACCAGCAGCTCCAGATGCTCCAGATGGTGGAGGAAGTGGAGGAGGATGTGGTGGAGACCCAGGTGGAGTATAAGTTTTGTCCTGGCTAATTTTCTTCCTTTTTTGAGTTTCTTCCAGGTCCTTCATGAGTTGATCAGCGTTGTCACGGTCAATCGATCTTTCCAATGCTTCGTATAGTTTTCTATGATCTTCATGACCTTTGTCCTGATTCGTCTCATACATACGCCGAAGCATAATTTCCTTCATATCTATGGTAGGAATATCTTTGAAGCGAGCTCTCAACAGTGCTTCCATTGCCCATCTTACTGCTTCAGCCGCATGTTCATCAATAGCAGTGATTATCTTATGTTCAAGGTTGAGATTTTCTAGCTTTGACAGCCTAGTGTTGTGATGTTCGACCACCTGAGGAAGTTTAAGACCTTCCAGAGCATCGATACGTTGGAGAGCTTTAGCCAGTTGTGATTCTAAGTTTGTGAGGGTGGATAGAGATGATGAGATTGGGAATGTAGTTGTGACAGTTGCGGTTGTGGTTGTTTCAGGTGAGGGAGTTGCAATTGTTGGTGTTGTGGTAGGTATTGGAATTGCCATTGTTCGGAGTGTTGATGAGTCTTGTCCAATGGTGACCGATACCATTGATACAACCTCCTTTTCTTCATTTGACTTTTCGATCTCAGCTTCAGCATCAGTAGTCTTTTCAATAATGAACTGATCACCAAAAGTGAGGTCGTGGTCAAGGTTTTTGAGGGATGATAGTGTGCATGTTGACCCAGCCGGTTCCTCCAAGTGTATGCTGATCGCCGACTTTCATTTTCAGGTTTTCTTAAACACCTGGGTATGTCGTAGATACAAACTCATCATGTAGTGATTCAAGTGGAGTATTAGATGTAACTTCCTTCTCATGAGTTAGACTCACTTTCTTATCTTTGTCAGGTTCGGGTTCAACTTCATCTTTAGTGTGTGTAACCTCTATCTCAACAATTTTCTCCCCACTTGCCAGCTCATCAGATTCGGTATCACTGGTGTCTAGAATGGGATCTAAACTCGAAGGCTTTTCCCCTCCAGCATCATAAGATTCAACGCCTTTGGAGGGTTCGGATTCACGTCTCTTAAGGATGAATTTTGTGGTGATTGACTTTGAGGCCGGGGAAGAGATATCCAGAAGTGTTTGTGCTACTTGTTCAACTGTGGCAATCCCCTTTCCTTTTCCATCCACCGCAGGCATCGGTTGTTGAGTACCTGAATTTGGTTCTCTGAGGATCACACCTTTAGTAGTGTGTCTCTTTGACTCTGCATTTTCTTTGGCACTAAGTTCCAGGGTCCTTTGAAGGTCAGCATCCTCCCTATCTTGCAGAGTCGGATCAGACACTATAACTTCTCCATTTATAACTCGTTTTTCCAGTTTCCGTTTCTTGGACCCTTGTTTCTTACCCGTTGCACCTCTTTTGGTTTTCTTAGCTTCACTAGGAGCATCATCAGCAGGGGATGCAACTTTTCTCTTCTTTGGTTTTGGTATGCTTTGCTTGGTTAATTTTTGAGATTTTGGTGTAGGGGATCCAGCAACATCACCCAGCTTATCAGCAAGATACTTTTGATATGCCGCCAATCTACTCAAATAATCAGGGTAATAAGGAGCATTTCAAATGTTATCCGAGACAAGACCTTCAGGAATGAGCATCCCAAAGAATTCTTGCTTGGTTCCTTTGGCAGAGAACTTGAGATTTCCCAGAACATGTTCCTCTGATGGTAAGTGGAGTGGAGAGTCTGATCTTGGATGAAACTTGTGCAGACATTGAAGATGGTGAATTATTCTTTTTGTGTATCTGATGCTCGAAATCACCAGTTTGTTGACGGACTTCTTACTGGCCTTATGCAAAACAAGTTTCATATTGTCCTCAAGGAATGTGTGAATGGAGTGAGTGAATTCCCCCCAGATTCGTTCAGCAAAGTCAATGTTCACTCTCTTAATGATTCCCCATAAGATTTGTAACACTGGAGCTCTTGGCCTTTCATACCCTGACACATATTGATGATAGTGATAATCGCCCTCCATGGCTGATACATATCATTCGTGATCACAGAATACAGCGTGTTGACTGTTGTGGGATAGCCTAGATCGTTTATGAAGTTGATGAGCTCATCGGGTGGTAGTGGTGGAGTGAATGGTTTGTTCGCGATGACCGGTGAGATTTGTAGTGCTTCTCTGAGGATGTCTTTGGTGAGCTCAAACCATTGTTCATCAAGTTCACAGCGGTAGCAACCGGTGTCTCTGTTTGGACTCACGGTGTTCCAAAACTGCTGGATGTATATGGAGGGAATAGCAGAACTGGCTGTGAACGTATTGAAGAAAGCGGTTTCCCTCAGTATGTCCACTACGATTCTGTAGATGGGATTGGGTTGTGACTTCTCCATATCTAGATAGCAGTTGCTCCTTCCAATAGGAACCCATTTGTCACGAGGTAGGATTTGTCCATCTGAACGTACAGGAAGTGGGACCACAAGTGGTCGTTCAGCAGGAACGTTGACATTGATATCATCCATTAAATCTGCACACACACACTCACAGAGCAGCAAACATACATATGCAGTGTTAGACCAGAGCCAATGCTCGAGGTTAGATCACAGTTTTAATACTGATTTGACAAACGTGTACTTAAGGTATACAATATGCAAGAATTGACATTAGACAAGATTATGGACATGTATATGACTTAACCACACTAAACCAAATAGCAACAGTCAAATCGCAATCAGTCTAAGGATCAAATCGCAAAGAACTCAAATTGCAACAATCAAGTATAAGATCAAATCGCAACACATATTGCAACATTCAAATCGCAAGTAGTCAGATGATCAAATCGCAATATTACTCAAAACACAACAATCAGGCACTTGGTCAAATTGCAATAATTAAATATTCAAATCGCAACCAGGTATGGGCAAATCGCAACACTGGTGGTCCCAAAATTTGAATATAAAATTGTTTCCAAACCAAATCGGAGATTTTGCGATTTGACCCTAATATTATACTCAAATTGCATTCCTGACACCCATCAATCAAATCGCATACAATAAAGTATTCAAAAATATTCAACTCGCAGTCATTGCGATTTGATAGGTACAAAGCAATATTTTACTTAAATTGCAACATGAGACAGTCAAATCGCAACAGGGCAATTATATTCAAATCGTAACAGACGTAAGCTAATCAAATCGCAATAAAGAACTTTTAACCACCAAATCGCAACTTAACTTAAACACTCAAATCGCATCTTAACTTAAACACTCAAATCGCAAACAAGAATGAGTCATCAAATCGCTATCAAGAACAAATGGGCAAATCACAACCAGGTATCAAAACGTAACCATAGAAAAACTCAACAAAACATTATCATATTTAATCACATTTGAGAGCATTTAAACTAATCGCAACCAAGCATGAACGAGCAAAACACAACCAAGAAAATAACTGGCAAATCAGAACCAAGCATGAACACGCAAAACACAATCAAGAAAAATTAGTGCCAAATCGCAATCAAGAACTCTCTGGGCAACACGCAACTAAGAACATACATTAAATCGCAATCAAGCACAATAGACACACATCAATCACACAGAATATTCCTCCTAAGCACTACACCAAGACATCCAAAACTCAAACATAATCGAAGCAAGTGGAAGCCTAAATCTGAGAGGCACTAATTTATCATTGTACCAACAACACTACCCACTTGATTTTGACCTTAAAAGACCAACACGCATGAAAAATCATAGGACACAATCGAACGTGAAAGGGGAGACAATTAAATGGTTAACAGAGCATCAAAATATGAAAATGATCACATCCCATCAAACAAATAACTTAACCAAGCACTAACCAAGATTTGGATGACGATTTGACTGATCTACCTAGGATTCGATAGAGATGAATTAGAATCAAGCTATGTTAATCAAAATAAACAACAGACTTAATCATAAATCATTTGATACCTAGGCAAACGTTTCCACAGATTCTGAAAAGTCAGGCAAATCGCAAGTATAAGGGAGAAGATGAACAGTGTGTTTGACTAAGGTTTGGCTGGGAGAAAGTTGTTGTGACTTGGTCAAATCGCAAGTTGGCTATATATACCTAGTGCACATCTTTCTGAGAATGGCAGGTTTGATCCTTGTCTGTTCTAAGTTGAGATTTAACTATCAACAAAGGCATAATTGATCCCTATATTTGCATATAAAGCTAACAAATTACATATAAGTCCCTATACTTCATATACAAGATACATGTGGCCTTGTTTGGAGATAACACTAAATTGTCACCCTTCTCAGATTGACACCCTTATTGTCATAAATTTTGAAGGCTACTCTCCCCCTCAATCAATGACCTGATTACAAATCAATGTTGTAGTCGTTGATTGAGTATGAAAAATTTATGAGAGTGCAAGTCCGATTGATTTTTCAATAGTCACAAACATCTTGTGACGCAAAATACTTTCCTGAAGAATCATAGACGGAAAAGTATTTGTGGTTGCAAAGAAGATTTCTCTTCTTAAACAAGAAATAATGCACTGAAGCGTACAATATTTCGAGGAACCATGGATATAAAGTAAATCCATGCCCAGGTGAACTTCACCCAGTGGGAGGAACAACCTTCTTTTTGGTGACGTGCTTTCCCCATAATAAAGAACGGGTTACAGTATAAAGTAACTGCAAGCCATCATGACATGTGTAACCATTCAGTTTAACTTCTACTCGAGCTTCATTTAAAGACACCGTGTCATTATTGAATGACATTTCTAGGACCGTAAATGTTATCGATAAACAGAAGACATGCCTAGAGAAACTATTTTTGGTATTTTTGAGTTTTTTCAGATTTTTATGAATTTTGTTGGTTTTATATCTATCTATTTACACTTTAGATATATATGTTTCTATTCTATATTTTGATTTAAGATATATAAAAAGGATACATGAAGAATAGCCACCGATATTCTTCCCAAGTTTGACTATTGCAGTACGAGTCCTGAACTGATTTGTTTCGAAATCATCATGCAGGTACATCACTGTTGAGTCTCCTAAACCCCCAAGTTAGGAGATTTCAGTCCTTTTGGCCGCCACACTCTGAGTTTTTCCTTGGATGAAATGGTCGATTTTCTTGCACTTAAATAAAGATTCCCTGCACTAACATGACGATTTCGCTTGCTTTTATATGGGTTAGTGACATTGGTATCCAGACCTTTTGGAGTTTCACAGTCAATCTTTGAACTGCCATTTGTACTAATGGGTATCCATCTAATGCCAACCATCTTAAAAATTCTACACATCGGTAACCACTTAAGGCAATATCTAAGAGTGTTAGATTTCTCACACCCAGTAGAGTGTTTGTTGGGAGAATTTCTTAGTCCTACAACAATCTGCCTACTAGGTTTCTGAGCATGACACTTTGGTCCTACGGGCCTGTTGTGGCTTCTAGTCTTAGGGGATCGAACCTTAGCATTAGCATTTACTTCCTTAGCCTTAGACTTAAGAGATTGAGCCTTAGAACGATCACTAACTGTCTGATTATTTGGTCTAGATTGTGAAGTGACTGATTTTGACAAAACTTGTTTCACATCAACTTGGGTTGCACACCTTGGGTTAGAAGATTTTGGTCGTTCAGATCTAAATGCATTTGGTAGTTTAACAACTGTTCGGTTTCTAAGAGGTTGTGAAACTGGCGTTCCCAAGATTGATGGTTTTGCAAACTTAGTATCTACACTATTTCCAGTTAATTTCCTCAACTCGTTCTTAAGGGCAGTGATTGTGAAACCTTTCTCTTGAATTTGAGCTTTGAATTCATCATTTTTGGCAATCAAAGAGGTTGTTTGTTCTATAAACTTAGATTTCGTTTCTTTGATTGAATCACACAGGTTTTTACATTGCCTTTTCAAAGTCTCATTTTCAGTAAGTAATTTAGCCACTTTATTGTCATTTTTAGCATTAACTTCATTGCACATGTCACACATCTCAGCCAACCTCTTTTTTAGGTTTTTGATCGTTAAGTTTTTGGCTTCTAGCTGAGCTTTCAAATCATTTATCATAAAGAATTCACGGAATTCAGGGAATTCCGTATTTTTACATGGTAGGTTAGTTTGAAAACTTTCTTCCTTTTGTTGCATTGCGATTTCAAGAGAAATGCAATGTTTTTCTATCTGTAAAAATCTGTTTGAAAGCTCATTATAAACTTCCTTTTCAACCATATCATTTGATTTGGAAAACTCAGCCGTAAGCAAAGACCTTGATGCATCATCTTGTTCAGCATCCTGATCAATTTCTCCCCCCTTATGACTCATATTTGTTGAATCAGAGGTGATATTGCTATCAGTCGTTTCCATCAGATATGTGTCATAAGTAGGTTTAATTTGATCAGTATGTTGTTGTTCATTAGAAAGAACAATATGTAGATCAGACAGATGTACCGCAGCAGATAGTGCTTGGTGATTTCCTGGTTTGAGATCTCCATCCATAGTAAGAGTGGGATCAGTTCCTGAGTTGTTTCTACCATCATGCTTATCTGACTCTTTCCTATTTCCCATATGTTGTGCCCCTTCATTAATGAACCCCTTAACATTACTCATAAGTTGGAGTAATGTAACTCTAAACACGTCAACCTCGGTTCCAGTGTAATTTGCAAAACACTTTTTCGTCATTTGACTGTCATAATCATAATCCTCAGTGTATTGCGAATCAATGAACACTTGGAGTTGGTTATTGATCACACAAAAGGAAGCCATGGATCTACCTTCAGAAAATTCTCCTTTGTCAAGTTGTCATTCAAGTTGATCTAAGTATAGAATCATTTTGACCGTGAAGTCCTGAACATCTTGACCACAGAGTGTTGGGAAAGCCCGTTTGTAACCTCCCAAGTATCCAGGTTGTTCAAACAGAACCTTGATATGTGAATGAAGTAGTTGAAAACATTCAATGCGACTTTCCTTTTCATTAGTCAACATTATTGGCTGATGACATTCTTCCTCATGAGAATTCGAGCATGACAATTCTATACTAGCATTATCAGAATCACACACATTTGTTTGGTGTACAGAATTGGAGGTCACATGTTTATCATTCGTGTCGTACAATTTAAGTACCTCATATATGAAGGAATCTGAATCAGTAAACATTGAGTAACCATGCACGGGATTTTACAAGTATATGATTTAAACCGAGAAATCGTTTCTTTCGCAGAGTTTTACAAAATCAAGAGGAAACCGTGAGATAATGATAGATTGGATGTGTTATGATAATTGTTGGATCGGTACGATGATTAGTGATTGTATTTTAAAAGTAATGATTGTTTGTTGAAGTAGGTGAATTCTTGTTAGGTAAGGTTATGTTGTGATTAGGTTTGGTTGAATTGATTTTGTGTAATGGTTTGAGTACAAAGTAGTGAGTGCACTTGAGCAAATCTCAATGAAGGATCAGGAGCAAATCGCAGTGAAGAGGCTAGTCAAATCGCAACACTCAAATCGCAGCCGTGAAGCCTCAAATCGCAACCCTCAAATCGTAGGACTCAAATCGCAGACACCAAATCTCAATTACCCAAATCGCAACCCTCAAATCACAGATTTTATTAAATCGCAAGCCAGAAATACCCAAATCGCAAGGGTCAAATCGCAATTCACAATAGGACAAACCTGTCGCTTTCTTGCGATTTGTCTTTTTCCCTTTTTAATAATAATGCCAAATCGCAACCAGGAAATACTTGCCGAGAGTCAAATCGCAGGCAAGAAACACATAACTTTTTCACCTAAAAATCACCCTTTTGAACGTTTTTGCTTGGTTTCTTTTGCACAACTTGATCCTAGAAGGTTATAGCAACTATAAAAACACTATCTTCAACACCACAAATGTGAGAATCAAAGAACACCAAGAATAAGCCTATAAGCCTTCAAAAACCAAACTTTTGATCTAAACTAACCAAGAAAACGCACACATAATCAAGCTAATCAAACCATGGGCTCTGATACCAAATGTAGAATATTGGTTATCATAACACAATGATGAATCTAATTGTAGGCCGAATTCTAATAATATAGAAAGAGAAAGTGGGAGATGTTCTAGTGAGAGAAACAAAAGTTGTATGATTAATATGAGAAGAACATCCAACCCTTCCTAAGTGTGGGAAGGATATATATACTTACTAGCTAGAGTGCCCCGAGTGGGCTGTGGAGTGAGCTGACAGTGGATAAAGACCCGACCCAACTCCACAAATATTACTACAACTAAACTAATATTGATATAACTAAACTTGTATTAATAAGCCTACGAGCTAACTTAATGCTAATGACTAATTGGGGTGACCGAGTCTTTCATATGAATATTTATATTCCTAACAAATGTAAATCGTCAATTAATTCTTAAAATGTAATTATTAGAAGTTCAACGTGAATGGAAAATTTATTAAGTGTATGTATTTATAGCATTACTCATTTATTTAGTTATCTAATTGTTCACAGCGTAATTTTCGACACTAATTTTTGTCATATTTGAAACTCTCACTTGTTTAGTGTTTGTGGTTGTGGGTGTCCTTTGGGTGTTTGAGGGAAATAGAGTAGTTTAACGGAGCGTGTTAGATTTATGGTGGAAATGGTGGCTATGAAAAGGGTTTTTGAGAGAGAGAGAGAAAGAAGTTTGAGGGAGTGTGTTAGATTTAGGGTTTGTATAGTGGTATTAGGTTTAAGGGTAGTGTTGGGCTTTTACTAATTTTATAACAAAAAATAAATAAATAAATAAATAAGTGATCAAGCAACCTTTTAGTTAGTTTGAACTTTTATAGTTTTACGTTATAAATGATATGCATAAGTATGTGATCACACAAGCTTTTAGTTATTTGCATCTACCTATTAATGTCAACCACCACGACCTCCTACATCGTCATGCAACCAATATCCGTGTCTTTGTCATTGCAACAACGCGTTGACAATCACATAACATTTTAATTACTTGCAATTATACTAATGTCTTAACTAAAATTATTGTTATTCGTAAATTAATTGTTAAAAAGAGTATGGCCGAAAAACATCACATTGCCATAAAATTTAGTCACAGGGTATCCATCACCGCATCACGTGGGTACCCTGCTAGTATATAATAACAACATATCATCAAATAACGTAAACTTATGTTTAGGGATTAAATTAAATTGAGATAATAATAGTACCATGTATAATTTCATGACTTTAGAAATTACCTCAAGCATCTAACTATATTCCTTGAAGCATGACTTTTATGAGTAAATAAATATCATACTAAACTTTTAGACATAGTTAGTATGAATATATATTTTTCTCCCTCTTTGCTTTCAAACAAACGAAAATTGAGTCAAAATATAATTGTCCGTGACTCAATATACGCCTCTATAGATAAAACGTACACCAATTTTGAGATGTAATGTGATATAGTGGTTTGCATTACTTGAATGTGCTATTTATAGTATTTTTCTCAAGTAGACACATGAAAATATTATTCTTTATTAGTTGATTATTCATTATTGATTAAACATTAGACATACCTCAAAGAAAAAGTTGAAATGGTAGATATTAAACATGTTTTATGTGGTTAATAGTTCGTTTCATGAGTTTAGAAATTCTTAACATTTAATTATTGTATATAAGTTCAAGTCTTTACGAACTCAATCTTTATAGCATTAGTTCAATCATTAAGACTCTCATTCAAAACATGAAACTCAACTTTTAGCTACTTTGCATAATAGAGTTTTATAGCTTATGCCATGAATGCTTACATTTATACATGAAGCTCAATTTTTATATAGATAGATATAGATATATAGATATTAATCAACACTTTATTTTCTTTCGATATACTCACTAACAAAGGGGCTTATCAATACATGCATAGATCTATATTTAAAGTACATTATTTCGCAACATGGGTTTTGTACAATAAAATTTATATTTAACTTGGCAAATTTTGACATAATTTTCCTAAAATTACATTTTGCTTAGTATTTTACAACAACAACATGAGCCTTATGATTGGTTTTTAATACAACTTTACATGCCCTAAAGGCAAGTTGTACAAATAGTAAGAGCAAAAAGTACAATCTATAAACATAGAATTCTATAAAATGTGGTTGGTCCATAAAAACTCATTGTATGGCTTGGCATCACTCAACATCTTTACGACCTCTCTCATGCTCGGCCTTAGATTTGAGGGCTTCGTAGTACAAACCAAACTGATCATCAAAGCCTTTTACCTTTACCCAGCTTAAAGAACTGGGCCAACACACAAGATGAGACTTTACTACCATGGAGTCGCTAGAAAGAAGCGACGTGGAAGCGAAGCTGTCTACGAAGCTTTGGCCAGCGATCTCGCTATTCCTGATGATCAGGTTGCATTAGAAAGGGATACAAAGTCACTTAATTGCTTCAGCGGGAGCTGCTATCCTCTACGAGTTCTGGAGTCAAGCCAACAATATTAAACAACATTGTAATACCTAAAAATCGGAAAACGTGTAAAATGACCAAATTGCCCATGCAAATTTGAAAATTTAATTAAAAGCTTATAAGTACCGAATCGATCCCAAACTTCTAGCAATGGACAAGTTATGATCCCAAATATTTTTAACAACTTCATTTAACTTTTATACAAGCCACAAAATTACCAAAATGCCCTTGGGCGCCTAATATAGTTTAAATTCAAATTTTATGATTTAATTATGGTAATTAAGGTAATAAAAAGGCATTAAAAATAATTAATCAAGGCCATTAATTCCCTTGATTAAAATTCCGAAGTTTAGGGCCCATTAACCCTCCCCTTTGACCGGTTTCTTTTTAAAAATCAATCAAAACTCATTTATCCTAAGAAAACCCTAATATGCCGATTTAACAAAAACACACAAATAATTCCTCCCTTGATGATACAAATTTCTGGAAGTGCACCATCATTTTTCCTGTGTTCTTAAGCATCTCAAGAAGTCTAGAAAAATATCATCATGATTTATAAGGGCCGGATTCAAGGAGCATCGAAAATTCTTGTTCTATTCCACTCGATAGGTATTAATTCGCCAATCTTTGTTCCACTCATTCTAAAATTCATTTTATATTTTTCTTACATTCCTTAAATCATATTATACTCAGGAAAAATGGGAAATTCGAATCATGCAAAGTTTTTATAGCGCTTTGAATTTTGTGGGTTAAAACACACCTTAATTCCAAAATATGTGTCACGTATTTTTCTGGGTGCCATGGTTAAATTATTTAGACCATATGTGATATATAAGGTCTGTTAAAAATGATAAAACGAATTATTGAAGCCTAAACAAGTCGTGGTGAATTATGGTCTTAAAAACGTACCTAAATTATAAAATATGTGATACGATTTATTGGAGCTATGTTTATAAATTTTCTGGGTTCTAACATCATCATATAACTTGGGAAAAATATGTGTTTGATTTATGGAAGCTTAAATGATTTATTGGAGAATTAATTTAAAACCGGATTTTGTGAAAAATAGAGAAGAAATCAAATAAATTGGATCGGGCATTAGGGTTAGTATTTTTGGGCTTAGATCTGATTATTAATTGTGTATAATGATGGTACAATTATTTTTTAATGATTGGTGTGGCTTAGGGTTTGAAATGGTTTTTTAAAAAGTGTAATCCGATTTGTAATTAAATCACAAGGGTGTGTTTTGTAACTTTTGAAACTCATGGGTTATTTTTAAAATATTATTTAGGTCTGGTACAATGTGGGAAAAATATAACTTGAGGGTCCTATGTGTAAATATTGCAAGATAATGAATTAATGGTAATTAAAGGGTATGATTTGTAATTAATTAAACTAGAGGGACTAAAAGTGTAAATTCTGGAAAGTTGAAGTTATTCTGGGTAAATTATGATATTAAAAGTGTTTTGGGTAAATTTGAGTATTTATGGGCTTAATATGTAATTAATATAGAATTATGATTTAAATTATAAGTTTTGTAAACTTAAGGGACTAAATGTGAAATTTCTGAAACTTGAGGGGCTGGATTCGTACAATAAGAAATTCTGAAGTTATATTCTGTGTTTTGATAAAATATGAGGCTTGTTTGGTAATTATGGATAAGATAAGGATTTAAAGTGTAAAATTATGAATTAAGGGGTTTAAATGGAAATTTTGTAAACTAAGGGGTATAAAATGTAAATTGGCAAACTTGAAGTATTGAAGACGTACATTCTGAATAAATGAAGGATTAAAAAGAATGAATGTGATAATTACATATTTGACCTTTAACTTTGGAAGAATTACATGTGAAACCCTAAAGTATGGAAACTTGCCAAGTGAGGAAACCTGCCTAAAATAGAAAGTTATTAAAAAGTAAAGGAAAACCAAAATGGTAATCTGACTAGAATCTTCTGTAAATCCATCTTCTATTTTCTCTAGGTGTGAAGAAGGAGAGATCCTGATCTGTTTGTGCTTCTATTTCTGTTTTTGCATTCCTAATAAGGTACAGATATTCTGCCCTTCTTTAATAAGGTGCCTTCGTCTCATTTCTGATTTCTGATTCACTGCCATGTTCTTTGATTCTGTGAACCTTTCTGGTTTCTTTCATGATATTATGAACCTTTTACATGACCTTTTCTGTTATGAACCTTTCTGATATTAAACCTTTCTGATACATGACCTTTCTGTTATGAACCTTTCTGAGATTAAACATTTCTGATATATGACCTTTCTGACATGGAACCTTTATGGTATGAACCTCTGATATGAACCTCTGATTATGAACTCTGATATTCTGAAATGGAAATTGACTTATGAAACTAAATTAAATACTGGATACATGATACTTGACCTTGACCCACAGTTTGATACTACGAGCCACTCACTAGGCATGAGGGTTTCATGTCCATGTCAGTCGATGCACCGATGGCATGACTCTAGGGCAGGAGAATGATGACCTGTCCCGTCCCTTTTCTGTATTTTATTTGGTGTGTTGGGAGTTATGGCCACCAGGGGCGTATGGATGCATCCTAGATTTGTTTCTGTATTATGTTCATGTTATGATATGTTATGATATGCATGGTGACTGATGGTGTGTGCGATACACGTCTTTCACAACTCTGGGAGCTGATCACTCCATATTTCTGATTTCTGGGATTAGTGAGAGGAACATCTCTCTGCATGGCGGTATGATTATGATTTCATGTTCATGTTTCTGGGCTCGTAGAGGATTACTGTTTTCCATGCACCTTATAGACTTATGGCCTTTACCTTTCATTACTGACACCCTATGACATGATACTGGACTTATCTCTGTACTGGGCTTGGTATGTTTGGGCTTGATGGGATCTTTTGATTACTTCACCATTACTCATGATACTGTCCATACTTTCTGATATCTCTGTATAACCCTCATATTTCTTCTCATCTATTATTACATTATGTACGATTCCTTCCATCTTCCCTATTTCATTATTATTGTTTGTTACCGTTATATCTGTTCACTGAGCTCGTGTAGCTCAGCCGCGTTTCTTTTCCCGCGGCAGGTTTAGTTGGAAGCTGGGATTTGGGTGAAGAGTGTTGACTTTAGAAGACTTCATTAGCTTTTGGAAGATGACTAGAAGAACCTTATACTAGACATAGAAATTTTGTAATGTAAAGCTTGTAGTTCTAATTTCAGTTGTAAACCTTGGATTTTCATTGTATTATTTATGTCAAATGTCTGTGTTTGTTCTGATAAGAATCCGTATATGTGACACCTTTGCCCTTGTCGGGTTGGGGTGTTACAATTATGGTATCAGAGCCCAGGCTGCGACTTGTAATACATTTACCTTGACCTGTGAAGTTTGGACCACTATGTTTCCACTGTAGGCGCTCATAAGATAACCTGTAAGGATTTGCTTTAGGATTTCCCTAAGTTCTGATCAGTGAGGAATGGGTAGACTATAAGGCATTTGTTTAAGTAGCATTGCTTCCGCATCACTGTTGACCTCTGAGACAGTAGAAGACTAGGTGGATTAAGACAAGTTTGTTCTGTTCACGACTTGAGATAAAGTATGACCATCATGAGGGCATATTTATATGATGCCAGTATTATGACGTCTGGCCAACGTGATAATACTTACATCATATAACATGCATTTGTTGTGGGCATAGGATATTTCGAGAAGTGCCTTAGAGCTTTAGAAATTCTGATAACTGTTTGAGATTATCTGAGTTAGTGAGACCTTAAGTTCATTCTACCTGTACGCGTAATCTGCTTTCACCGTTATGCGAATTGATACGTCTGGATTCTCGTCACGCGTTTTGTTGACCTCTGTACTTCTGAAAACTATCTTAGGTTCCATTCTCGAACCTTATGCAAATTAATGTTATCGATAATCTAATTCCTGTACGTCACAATCTAATTTGTCTAATCAATTTTCGTGAACCGTATATCCGTCAAAATCCTATGTATTTCTTTGTCTTTTCCGAGAGAATCTGATTTTCATCTACTACGTTGGTACGTTATTCTTCTGATCTGGATTCAGTACGTTATGTCTGTTCTGAGGATCTGAAACAATTTTGGAATCTACAAGTTCGAGTCATGAGAAACAAATCTTTCATATGTCTGTTCACCGTCAGTTGTGTTCTGTTTCATTTCACCTCAATTCTCGTCTTAGTTTGTAAGTCTTCGTTTTGTTTCTGCTCTCTCCTCGTTCTGCTTTCTGCAAATTTCGAGGACGAAATTTTTTTGTTAGTGGGGAAGAAGTTGTAATACCTGAAAATCGGAAAACGTGTAAAATGACCAAATTGCCCATGCAAATTTGAAAATTTAATTAAAAGCTTATAAGTACCGAATCGATCCCAAACTTCTAGCAATGGACAAGTTATGATCCCAAATATTTTTAACAACTTCATTTAACTTTTATACAAGCCACAAAATTACCAAAATGCCCTTGGGCGCCTAATATAGTTTAAATTCAAATTTTATGATTTAATTATGGTAATTAAGGGTAATAAAAAGGCATTAAAAATAATTAATCAAGGCCATTAATTCCCTTGACTAAAATTCCGAAGTTTAGGGCCCATTAACCCTCCCCTTTGACCGGTTTCTTTTTAAAAATCAATCAAAACTCATTTATCCTAAGAAAACCCTAATATGCCGATTTAACAAAAACACACAAATAATTCCTCCCTTGATCATACGAATTTATGGAAGTGCACCATCATTTTTCCTGTGTTCTTAAGCATCTCAAGAAGTCTAGAAAAATAGCATCACGATTTATAAGGGCCGGATTCAAGGAGCATCGAAAATTCTTGTTCTATTCCACTCGATAGGTATTAATTCGCCAATCTTTGTTCCACTCGTTCTAAAATTCATTTTATATTTTTCTTACATTCCTTACATCATATTAGACTCAGGAAAAATGGGAAATTCGAATCATGCAAAGTTTTTATAGCGCTTTGAATTTTGTGGGTTAAAACACACCTTAATTCCAAAATATGTGTCACGTATTTTTCTGGGTGCCATGGTTAAATTATTTAGACCATATGTGATATATAAGGTCTGGGAAAAATGAGAAAACGAATTATTGAAGCCTAAACAAGTCGTGGTGAATTATGGTCTTAAAAACGTACCTAAATTATAAAATATGTGATACGATTTATTGGAGCTATGTTTATAAATTTTCTGGGTTCTAACATCATCATATAACTTGGGAAAAATATGTGTTTGATTTATAGAAGCTTAAATGATTTATTGGAGAATTAATTTAAAACTGGATTTTGTGAAAAATAGAGAAGAAATCAAATAAATTGGATCGGGCATTAGGGTTAGTGAAGCCTAAACAAGTCGTGGTGAATTATGGTCTTAAAAACGTACCTAAATTATAAAATATGTGATACGATTTATTGGAGCTATGTTTATAAATTTTCTGGGTTCTAACATCATCATATAACTTGGGAAAAATATGTGTTTGATTTATAGAAGCTTAAATGATTTATTGGAGAATTAATTTAAAACCGGATTTTGTGAAAAATAGAGAAGAAATCAAATAAATTGGATCGGGCATTAGGGTTAGTATTTTTGGGCTTAGATCTGATTATTAATTGTGTATAATGATGGTACAATTATTGTTTAATGATTGGTGTGGCTTAGGGTTTGAAATGGTTTTTAAAAAGTGTAATCCGATTTGTAATTAAATCACAAGGGTGTGTTTTGTAACTTTTGAAACTCATGGGTTATTTTTAAAATATTATTTAGGTCTGGTACAATGTGGTAAAAATATAACTTGAGGGTCCTATGTGTAAATATTGCAAGATAATGAATTAATGGTAATTAAAGGGTATGATTTGTAATTAATTAAACTAGAGGGACTAAAAGTGTAAATTCTGGAAAGTTGAAGTTATTCTGGGTAAATTATGATATTAAAAGTGTTTTGGGTAAATTTGAGTATTTATGGGCTTAATATGTAATTAATATAGAATTATGATTTAAATTATAAGTTTTGTAAACTTAAGGGACTAAATGTGAAATTTCTAAAACTTGAGGGGCTGGATTCGTACAATAAGAAATTCTGAAGTTATATTCTGTGTTTTGATAAAATATGAGGCTTGTTTGGTAATTGTGGATAAGATAAGGATTTAAAGTGTAAAATTATGAATTAAGGGGTTTAAATGGAAATTTTGTAAACTAAGGGGTATAAAATGTAAATTGGCAAACTTGAATTATTGAAGACGTACATTCTGAATAAATGAAGGATTAAAAAGAATGAATGTGATAATTACATATTTGACCTTTAACTTTGGAAGAATTACATGTGAAACCCTAAAGTATGGAAACTTGCCAAGTGAGGAAACCTGCCTAAAATAGAAAGTTATTAAAAAGTAAAGGAAAACCAAAATGGTAATCTGACTAGAATCTTCTGTAATTCCGTCTTCTATTTTCTCTAGGTGTGAAGAAGGAGAGATCCTGATCTGTTTGTGCTTCTATTTCTGTTTTTGCATTCCTAATAAGATACAGATATTCTGCCCTTCTTTAATAAGGTGCCTTCGTCTCATTTCTGATTTCTGATTCACTTCCATGTTCTTTGATTCTGTGAACCTTTCTGGTTTCTTTCATGATATTATGAACCTTTTACATGACCTTTTCTGTTATGAACCTTTCTGATATTAAACCTTTCTGATACATGACCTTTCTGTTATGAACCTTTCTGAGATTAAACATTTCTGATATATGACCTTTCTGACATGGAACCTTTATGGTATGAAACTCTGATATGAACCTCTGATTATGAACTCTGATATTCTGAAATGGAAATTGACTTATGAAACTAAATTAAATACTGGATACATGATACTTGACCTTGACCCACAGTTTGATACTACGAGCCACTTACTAGGCATGAGGGTTTCATGTCCATGTCAGTCGATGCACCGATGGCATGACTCTAGGGCAGGAGAGTGATGACCTGTCCCGTCCCTTTTCTGTATTTTATTTGGTGTGTTGGGAGTTATGGCCACCAGGGGCGTATGGATGCATCCTAGATTTGTTTCTGTATTATGTTCATGTTATGATATGTTATGATATGCATGGTGACTGATGGTGTGTGCGATACACGTCTTTCACAACTCTGGGAGCTGATCACTCCATATTTCTGATTTCTGGGATTAGTGAGAGGAACATCTCTCTGCATGGCGGTATGATTATGATTTCATGTTCATGTTTCTGGGCTCGTAGAGGATTACTGTTTTCCATGCACCTTATAGACTTATGGCCTTTACCTTTCATTACTGACACCCTATGACATGATACTGGACTTATCTCTGTACTGGGCTTGGTATGTTTGGGCTTGATGGGATCTTTTGATTACTTCACCATTACTCATGATACTGTCCATACTTTCTGATATCTCTGTATAACCCTCATATTTCTTCTCATCTATTATTACATTATGTACGATTCCTTCCATCTTCCCTATTTCATTATTATTGTTTGTTACCGTTATATCTGTTCACTGAGCTCGTGTAGCTCAGCCGCGTTTCTTTTCCCGCGGCAGGTTTAGTTGGAAGCTGGGTTTTGGGTGAAGAGTGTTGACTTTAGAAGACTTCATTAGCTTTTGGAAGATGACTAGAAGAACCTTATATTAGACATAGAAATTTTGTAATGTAAAGCTTGTAGTTCTAATTTCAGTTGTAAACCTTGGATTTTCATTGTATTATTTATGTCAAATGTCTGTGTTTGTTCTGATAAGAATCCGTATATGTGACACCTTTGCCCTTGTCGGGTTGGGGTGTTACATTAAACAACATTTTAATATTCACGAGTTTGTATATATGTAAGGCAAAATTTGAAAGGTTCCCGACACCCTTTGGGGTTTAAGATTAAGCTCCATTGATCTTTCTATTAATCATTTATCGGGAAGCGTTCCATCTGATGTTTTAAACATGGGAGGATACGATGCTTTAGCATGGAACAAAGGATTATGTGAGTCCAACTGCTTTGCAGGTACTCATGGTTATATCGCACCGGGTGAGTATTATCTCTAAAATGCATTTGTCATTTTTTCTTTATCATCGCAAGTACAGAATATAAACTCATACTGTAATTTGGTTTATTTTGTATTGTAGAATTGGCGTACAATCTCAAAGTGACAGAAAAGAGTGTTGATGAATATTTAGTAGATGATACATGAAAAAGGTGTTCATGATTGGCTTGGTTTGTACTATGAAGCTCTCAAATCTAAGGTCGAGATGAATATTTAGTAGATGATACATGAAAAAGAGCTAGAATTCTAACCTTGCTAGTAGACACGGGGAGGGTGCAGGCGAAGCGAGTTATCTTAGCCCCCAGCCATGCTATTCCATTGACATGTTTACACTACTATGAGTTTCTTCCTCTATAGGAACTACGACCTAGCCCAAACTTTTAGACTGATTTGGAAATGTTGCCTTACATATATACATACTCGTGAATATTTCTTGAATGAATATGCACTTGCCAACTTCAAACATAAAAAGCACTCGTATAGGTTACATGTATCACTACAACAATCAGTAGGACGGGCGAGGAGGCTTTTGGCGGGGACACCCATGTCCCCGCCGAAAGTCGCTAAATGACAAAAACGGTGCTGAGCTGGCACACAAAGTTGCTGACCGTTTACTAAATTTTCAACGCTTTCTTTTCGCGGGGACATGTCCCCGACCAAAACTATAACGTGTTAATTGTTCCCGCATTTTTCCCGCCAAATCTTTTAGTGGGGACATGTCCCCGTCAAAATGGTGATATTTTATACCACCTTTTGGCGGTGACATGTCCCCGCCGAAAGTAGTATCCAGTTTTCCCTCCTAGCAATTACTTTATCCGGCCAAAAGTTTTTTTTAATGATAACAGCTTTTCGCGAGGACATGTCCCCGTCAAAAGTGTTGGCGCCAATTTATACCGCCAAAGTTTTACTTATATACAACCTAACCGATCATCCTCAATTCGGCAAAACACAAATAACCCAATCGTCAATTCCCACAAAACACACATAACAATGGCTGGTTACACGCTGGAAGAGGAGTGGTTAAAGGTTTTATCGTCGATGTATCCCTTTAATGAAGTTCTTAATACATATGGCTATGAAATTTATGATGAATATGGTTCTTATAAGAACATTAGCCCGTGGATGAGAGACCATATTCTGGAATTGTTGAGGAAAAATCCATACTATAGAGAGATGTTGGACGCTCAAGCTGATGATGTTGGAGGAGAAAGCACGTTGGAAATCAAACTTGATGACCTGGGAAATAGGATAACAAATCTTGAAGCTACGTTTGAACACTTCATCAAGCAAAGGAAGGCAAGGAAGGGAAAAGTTGGTGCAGGTTCTAGCAAAGTGGGAAGTAGCAGCAAAATAAATGAATGGGCGATGTTTGTTATGGTCTATGTCGTGTGTTTTGTTTGCTTGTCGAGTTGATTCATTTGAGTTGTTTCGTTTGCTTGTCGAGTTGTTTCGTTTGATCTGTTTTGTTTGCTTGTTAAGTTGTTTCGTTTGACTCTGTATGAAATGTATGTGGTTGAAATATCTTGCGTGTTTTAAATAAAAGGTTTTCCTTCGTGTTTGTTAATTGTGATATTGTTCCTTCAGTTCCATTCTTTATGCATATGTAATTTAGTGTTGAAAATTGTATATTTGAAATACCCTGTTGTTTAAAGGGGTGTTTGGACACCATAATTTGGTTAACTCAGAACCTGGTCAACAAAAGATAGGTAGATCACCGCCGCTAACGAAGGTGCACGACGGCTGTTAAAGAAGCCTCGTGAAATACTTAAGTTTTCACAATAACAATAACATTTTATTAAACAACAACAACAACAACACAACATATGAAGATTGTCCATGTCACCTAACAGCTCACGGAGTATTGCAGCCGACTGACATGCGTGGCCGTGGTCATCGGGATTCGTTGCCATTTCAAGTCTTTCCTCCAGCATCCATACTCTTGTCTCTAGCATCTGTTTTTGTGATTCCAGCATGTTTATCCTAAGATCTTTGGCATTACAGTTTGAGAACTCTATTTGATTATGTTAACTTTGTGAATTTGGATATGTATGATATTATGTTTAGCGAATTTGTGATGTGAGAGTCTTTTGTGATGCTAGGCATTTGGATATACAGGTTGTGATATTGTAGATTTTTTTCAGAAAAATTCCGGAAAAAATCTGAAATTACCTATTTTGCATAAATATGATGCAAAATGGGTCAGATGCTTTTGGCGGGGACATGTCCTTGCCAAAAGAGTGGATCTCAAATAGTGGATCAACGCACATCCCCGCCAAAAGAGTGGAGCTCAAATAGTGGATGAACTTTTTGTTGGGGACATGTCCTCTCCAAAAGAGTGGATCTCAAATAGTGAATAACACTTTTGGCGGAGACATGTCCCCGCTAGAAGAGATAATTAATTAAATTAATTATTGTTAATTATGACCGGATCTAAACACACGACTTGTGTTGAAGATACTTTGAGTATATGCTAAGTAGCACGCGAAATTTACTACAAAGCGCTTAGAAGATTTGTGTGTAATGTGATGTGATTAAGGAATAGTATGAACACAGTATAAACAACCAAATAACTAGCTTCAATATATTATAATACGAGTGATCTTTTGTTTATCACTAGGGTTACAAAAACCTTGAAGCTCTATCAATAATGCGTACGTAAAACCTAACCTAGGATCTCCTTTTATAGAACAAGGAGTCCTTTACAAGTAAACAATTATACGTATCCATCTATACTAATAAGATATACATCATATCTTTTCTATATTTATCCACACGCTTTTCTGTCTTTATCTTATAACCAGTACTAACTATCTATACCAGCAGAACTAACTGACTTAATACTGTTAGTGTAACCTTCAATAATTCTTCAACAGTACGAACTTATACGCTAGCAGTACCAACTGTTGGTTTAATTCCCAACAATCCTCCCCTAAACTTATGATTTCTTTGCAAATCAATAAGTTTCTTGAATTAAACACTAACATTGTTGATGGGGGGATTCTTTCAAACACTTATCTTCTATCTTGAAACACTTCAATATTTTCTTCTCATCTGCATCAATCAACCTTTGAATCTTCTTTGAATGAATTCTTTTCTTGACTCTCATCTAGAAACATAATTCTTTTCTTGACTCTCATCTAGAAACTTATGACAAATTCTTCATCAAGAACAATATTTTCCTCGCCTGAGTTTCATACTTATCAACAAATATGAGCTATAAATGATCTTAAAGTAATTATCATCCTATATCCTCCCCTGTTTGGAAGAATTCTCACCATCACTTGAACTTGAAAGTGTAACTCTGAGAAGAATTAGAACTCAGCATCCAATGTTGTCAGACAATTTGTACAAGTTTCCATCAATTCATTGTAATTTCAAACTGTTCTCATCACTTCCAGGTGTGTGACCTCCTGAGAGAGGTGAATCATAGAACATAAACTCAGTATGAAACCAAGTATTAACCATCAGTACAAACTATTCATCAAATTTTTTTTTTAAAGAGACAGTATTAACTGAGTGTGAACTTGAAAACAACTTTGTCCACTTATAGTTTTTAGCAAACTTTCAGCTATCAACAGATTAGATGTGTCTTTACTAATAGCCGTTTGCTTTGGACTAGCCAACTCTTCACAGTGAGATATGGTGAGTTGATGACCATCCAGTTTTTGCTAAACTGTCAACCATGAACGGATTTGAGTAGTCTTTACCAGAAACCGTTTGATCTGGACTAGTTGATTCTTATGTGGGTTAGACATGGTGAATCAATAACCATTTGTTGTGTGACAAGTGCTCACACTTCAAGTTCCAAATCACCATACATTCCAAAGCATAATCCAAGTAAAACACAATCCATTCCAAAATAATTTTTTAACCTGTAAATGTTAGTCCAAAACCAAAGAAAACACAAAACAGAGTATTTTCTTTTTGACAATTTGCAAGAATAACTAACATTTTAGAGAAGCAGTATTAAAATTATACAAACTGTCACAAAAAGCACAACTAGCAGTACAAAATCCGTTTTGTAACAAAACACTTTAGACATTAGACCTTTAAGGGTTAAGCATTCTGATACCTGCAACCAAGTACTGAAACCTCCCCAAATCAAAACCTTTAGTTAATAAGTCAGCAAAGTTGTCATCAGTATAAATTTTGACAACTTGAACTAACTTCTTTTCAGCACAATCTCTTATAAAGGGATGTCTAATTTCAATGTGTTTAGTTTTTGAATGTTGAACTGGATTTTTAATGATACACATTGTACTGATATTGTCTATGTAAATGATTGTGTTCAAGAAATTATACCCATAATTAAGTAACTGATTTTGAATCCAAATAACCTGAGCACAACAACTTGTAGCAGCCACATATTCAGCCTTAGTAGTAGAAGTGGCCACCATAGTTTGCTTTTTGCACTGCCAAGAGATAAGCCTGCATCCTAGGAACTGACAACCACCAGTTGTAGACTTCCTATCCATACTAGCACCAGCATAATCACTGTCTGAATATGCTACCAAATCAAAAGGAGAGTCTTTAGGGTACCACAGACCTAGGTTGGGTTGACCTTTAAGATACCTAAAGATTCTCTTCACAGCTGTCAAATGAGACACCTTATGATTAACTTGGAATCTTGCACAAGCACATACTGCAAACATAATATCAGGCCTGGATGAGGTGAGATACATCAAAGACCCAATCATAGATCTATACATGTGCACATCCACAGCTTCACCACTTTGATCTTTCAAAAGCAAATGTGTGTCCTTATCAGCAAGGGTACTAGTAGATTTAACATCTGTGAACTGAAATTTTCTCAATATTTCAGCTACATACTTATCTTAGCTTATGAAAATCCCTTCTGGCTTCTGATTCACTTGTAATCCCAAAAAGAAAATAAGCTTACCCATAGAGCTCATCTGAAACTGATCTTTCATCAATTTTTCAAACTCCTTGCACATTTCTTTCTTGGTAGAACCAAATATGATATCATCCACATAGACTTGAACCAACAAGATATCACTTTTGTTCTTTTTTATAAAACGAGTCTGGTCAATTTCGCCTCTATGGAACCCATTCTTCAACAAATAATTAGCCAGAGTTCCATACCAAGCTCTTGGAGCTTGATGCAAGCCATAGAGAGCTTTCACCACCTTGTAGACTTTGTCAGGGTGATCAGGGTCAATAAAACCTGAAGGTTGAGAAACATAGACCTTCTCATCAATAGTACCATAGAGAAAGGCACGCTTCACATCCATCTGATAGACCATGAATCCCCTGAATGAAGCATAAGCTAGAAAAAGCCTTATTGCTTCAATTCTTGCAACATGAGCAAAAACCTCCTAATAATCAATGCCCTCTTCTTGAGTATAACCTTGGGCTACAAGTCTTGCTTTGTTCTTTATCACTATGCCTCTTTCATCCTTCTTGTTCCTGAACACCCACTTAGTACCAATAACCTTCATACCCTTCGGCAAATCAACTAAGACCCATACCTCCTGAATTTTGAATTGAAGCAGTTCTTCTTGCATTGCCTCAACCCAACTTGAGTCTTCTAATGCCTTGAGCACATTCTTTGGTTCTATCTGTGATAGAAAACATACAAACAAACATTCATTCTCATCTTCATGGTGTTTTTCTTCATACACAACACTAAGAAAACCATAATGATCTGGGTCTTGTGTTTGTATCCTGGTCTTCACTCCAGATTGTACATCTCCAATCACATTAAATAGTGGATGATTCTTGTGAACTGTAGTTTGGGGAGTAGAAAGAACTTCATAGTTGATAGGCATATTGTGCAGACTATCCCCAAAGAAATCAAAATCATCAACTTGGGGAGTAGTATTAACTGTTGGAATAACAATAGCATGACTTGATCCAGCAGTAGGACCATCTGGCCCAACAGTAGGATCGTTTGGCTCAGCAGTACTAACTCCATTTGTACTGCTTTTTGAAACTTCTGCTTCTTCGCCATCTTGTTCATTGTTTGCATCAACATCTTCTCTTTAGATGCACCACTTGATGATGGAACATCATCATTCTTTGTAGAAGAATGATGTTTTTCAACCAATTAGTATATTTATAAGTCCAAAGGAATACAACGGATGTATTTCCCCGGGTCATAGTCCCAACGAAGGTTGAAGTCGAGTTGTCGGTTACGGTGTCGAAAAGTGAAGTGAAAAGTGTGATATTTTGGAGTTTTACACTAAAGATATGAAATATAAATTAAAAACAACTAATCTATCAAAGAAATTATAAAACTAAAAGCTACGAGGCCAAAAACGCAAAGAAATCCTAATTATAAGCTTAAACCGGGAAAACCCGAACCTAAAACGCAAAGTCTATGAAATAATAGTCCTAGGGATGCGAATTTAATTTTCCTAAGTTCTAAATAGAAAAAAAAAATTTAAAAGAAAGATTTATAATTTTTTATTTTTTTTAATTAATTTTTTATGAATTAAAAACGAAATTAACGAAAATAAAAGTTTAAAAATAGTAAATCAAAAGAGAAAAATACAAAACTTTTTCTAAAAATACTATGTTATACCAGAACCTTAGGAAAAATGAGAAAAAGAAATAAGCTTATCGAAATAAGCTTTAAATAGGCTAAAAAGTTTTATTAAGCTAAATGGGAAAAAAAAGATTAACTAAAAAATGTTGTAGGATAAAACATGAAGAAGACCCAAGGGCAGTTGGTATTGGTGTGAGGTGTGGGAAGGCTGAGGTCTGAGGTTCGAATCCCAGCCTCAGCTTTTTGCTAAATCTATTTTTTTTTTTTAAACTGATTCAATGCTTAATTATAAGCACTTTTTGAAAACACAATAATTTTGGAACTTAAAAATAAGCTCAGGAAAGGGCTTATTGTCTGATCAGTGGGCTTATAAGGTGAAAACAAGCAAAATAAAATATGCACAATGAAAATAAGCTAATATAAGCTAACAGCAACTATGAATAAGCTATATTAAGCAAACTCTATTCTAAATAGCTCAATAAAGTCAGAAAAGCACTACTCAATAGCAGATAAGCACTAATTTTAACCCAATAAGCAAAAGCTCAAACTGAGCAGACCTAAAGAAATGGGTCTGAGGGTGTAGACCCTCAAAAGCTATCAATAAGCTCTCAAAATGAAATCTAAGCTCAGATACCTAAAGCCAGTACTACAAACTACCTATAAACCAAAAATCAGACAATAAGTTCAAGTAAATAAGAAGATACAAAGCAAGCAAAAAACTGAGATAAGTAGATTTGGTGGTGCAGGGCTGCAAATAGGTCTGATGCAGCAGTTGGGTCTTTTGGCCTCTAATTCCTTCCAAACCCAATAAAAACAATACCAATATTTGCACATATACTAGATTCACTGTGTTACACCTAAGTTTGCCAAAAATATGTGCCAAATAAGCTCAGGCTTATTAGAAGCTTATTTGCACAGTTGAGATTCTAATTTTGAACTCACAAGCTTAAAACCTCAAAACACCTCAAAACAGCTTGAATCCTAATGACAACAGCTTATCTAGCTTAAAATAAGCTCAACCAAAGTTCATCTAATGGTCAATGAACAGTACCTAGCTGATAATCACATAGCATTAGCTTCTACCAACCACTCCTTATTGAAACAGATCTTGCAATTTTAAACTAGAAACCACCAATTCAAGCTATAATACTGATTAATAACTGACTATCTAACTTATTTATCACCTAATCAGCAACTTTCAATTTGGAAATAAGCACTAACAAGCTATAAGCTATTTGGATTGTTTTTGACTATTTTTAGTATTTAAGAACAAAATGATGATTAAACTACTAACTACTATCAAACAAGCTCAAATATTATCAAATACGCTAAAACTACTCTGATAAGCACTAAATAGAAAGCAATAAGCAAATTAATAATAGTAAGCTATGGAAACTTGAAGTTATATTGAGCTTACAAATGATTACTGCTGAAACAGGTCTGAACCAATGATCTATCAAACCCAGGCTTGTTAAACACAAGCCAAATAATACACCCAAGCTTATCCAGAACAGTTTATCCCTTCCAACAGCTTTTTGGAACAGTAACTTTGACTTTGGTTGACTTTTTGAGTTTTTGAGACAAAAACAGTTTTAAACCTTATCTAATACTCACAACAAGCTATAGAGCTTATATGAGCTTATACTAATGAAGAAATAGCTTATTGAAGCTGAGTTTCACTATTTTTTTGTATTTTTGAATTATTTTTCTATTTTTTTGAGTTTTTGAAATAAGTTGAACAATAATGAAATGTAAAAGTTTAGATAAGCTGAAAAGGTTTACTATAAGCTAATGAAACAGTTGATAAGCTAATATGAAACTTGTAGCAAACTAAAGAGATACGAATTTAAAGAAGGATTAAACTAAATTTCATTAACCAAACTTAAAAATTACAAAAGGAAATTTGAGATTACAATTCAGAAAAACAATTTAACAGCATAACACTACTTAAAAAAATACATGTCAATCTGAGGAGGGGAGAAGCTCTATTTATAGCCGAAAGAGGAGGCTTCTAGGTTGTCCATGTCATCAATCCACACCCCTTTGTGCTTCTTTGAGATGATATCAGCCCTTTGATCATACTTGGACACCAATCCATCAATTCTAGCCCTTGGATCAAAGCTCCACGCATCAACAGCCAATCACAAGCCTCGAATTCGCTGGGATTGCTGACATGTCAGAATTCTTCTAGAAGTGCGTGCAAAGTACACAACTACCCTTAATTGTGGTTAATTTTGGACGTGGTAATTTTAGGTTTCATGTGCCGGGGTAATTGGGGGGCGGGAAAAGGGGTAATTATTTATTTCTTTGACCGGGTTATTTGTGGGTTCGGGTTAGGTTTATTGGGGTTGGGGTAGAGTTGGGCTGTGATTAGTGGGCTTTTGGGTTTGAAGGGCTGGTTTGGACTTAAGGTTTTAAACATGGATCCGGTTTTGGATTTAAGGTAGTTTTAGGATTTAGTGAAGTAAATTTGATAAGGACCAAAAGTGTAAAATCTAAAATTCCAGGGACCTTTCCTGCCAAACTTTAATAATGTGATCCAAGGGCCATTCTTGTAATACTTTGGTTCTTCAAGGATTTTTGGCGACATTTTGAGAATAAACTTTGATCATTTGCTTCCCCGGCTTCGGCTTTTGACCTTTTCCAAATCTCTTGCTCGTTTTCTTGATTTTTGCTTGATTTATGTCCATATTTCATGATATCCGTACCTGCATAGAAACAAACAAAAAAATACAATATCTTTGGCATTTATGGTTAGTTTTTGGTCGTTTTGGTCTTAATTTGGCAAATAAAAGGTATGTGAATAAGCACATACCAAAATTCCCCCAGACTAAGATATTGCAGTGTCCTCACGCAATGTTTTAAAAACACGTTTTTAAATCCAAAAATTTCTAACCTCTTTTTACAAACTTTGAGAAGTAGCAAAATTTTCAAAATAGATTAAGAAATCTTAAGTTCTAAAAACTCCCTGATTTTCCTTTTTATTCTATTTTTGTATTTATCATGATTTTCAAGTGACGGTTTTGTTGACAATCATTATTTAACAATAACTTTTAGGGTCAACGAGTAGGAAACACGACTCATGAAGAAGTGACCATATGGATAAAATTCGTCGTCCCTGATTTTTCACGAGTCCCCAAACTAAGCTTAAAAATGAAATCATTGTTATTTACAAGTTAGATGCCAACACTACCCATGGAAGTTACTTGTGTAATTACCTCTTGCTCCCATTTTCCTAATTTGCCTCTATTTATTTTATTTTTGGTGAGAAATGAATTGCTTCATATTTTCTCGTTTCGATAAGTTTTTAGTCCGATAAAGATACTAAATTAAGATGCTAAGTAGTTTTCAATCTTCTCTCGAGAACCGTTGCTTTGAAAATGAGGTCCACATCAAGGTTTTTTATTTATATTCAACACCAATTTTTTTTCACTTTTCATTATTATTATTTTTTTTAACTAACTTTTCACTTGCGTACCCTAAACGACGGAGCTTCACGGTTTAGGTCCAAGACCTTACACCTTCCAGCATAAAGGATCCAAGGGCCGTTACAACGGAGTGTTCCAAGACTCTAGACATTCCTGAAATGAGGATCCAATGTGGTTAGACCAAGACCTCACACATTCCTGAACTAGAGGTCCAAGGGCCGGTGCAAGAGGGTAGCCAAGACCTAAACGCCTTCCGGAAATAAGGATCCAAGGCCCGATCTCGAATCCGTAGCTTAGAGCACTTAACTTATTATTATTAAACGTATTTATTAAGTAACCTTGATGTGTACCTAATTTTTAAAGTAAGGATTCTTTTAAGAAGACCAAGAACTAATCATCGGCAAAACCTAACATCTTTAATTATTCTTACAGTTATATATAGTGAAACAATTTTGTGGGAGCAAAAGGCCACAAGTAACTTCGATGAGCTCTAAAGAGAACCAACTACTCCACGCTTAGCATCTAACTTCTAAATAAACTCTATCATTTCTCGTTCATCGCAAATTTAAAATCTTAAATAATAAGATCCGCGAATGCTTAGCCAAGAAAGGTTAAGAGGACAAGCTAGGGCTCAACACGCCCGATCAAGTCAAAATTTTATTCCTACTCTCACCAGCGGAAAGTCAACAAAATGTCAAAATTTATTATATTTTTGCACAAAAATTTTTAAATTTTTCTCATTTTTTTGGATTTTTTCGATTTTTTCAATTTTGGAGGAAAAACGGGGTTGCATGAATAAACAGCAAAAAATGCAAGGCACAAATCAGATCGAAAGATCACCCCCCCCAGACTAAAATGAGACATTGTCCTCAATGTCTTAAAGGTAAGGGTTTTCCTACATAAATCTAAGGCCGTTTATTAATTATGCCAAAGATAAACGTTAGACGATAAGATTAAGGATATCGGATGAGCAACGAATGATGAAACTCGAGTGGAGAGAAGCAAACCACGAGCACGAGAGTCTTCATTATTCGGGAAAATCCTGGAAAAATCATAGAAAACCACGAAACACAAGATATGGAGGAGGTAGCCCTCCTCAATTTTATTAAGAAAATAGATAGAAGATAGATGGATAAGCATGGGGTGCCTCCCACGAAGCGCTTTGTTTATTAACGAGTCACGTAGCTTGACTCGTCCCCGAATTTAGTTGTCCATGGGGAAAGTTTGGAGATCCGGGACAACCATGGATGGTATGTCCCCTCCAAAATAGTGCTTCAACCTATGACCGTTCACCTTGAAGTTTGGACCGTCGGGTTGAGCTAACTCGACGGTTCCATATGGAAAAACTTGAGTGATGGTGAACGGCCCAGACCAGCGGGTTTTGAGTTTGCCCGAGAAAATCTTTAATCGAGAATTGAAGAGGAGGACTTGATCACCAACATTAAAGATGCGGTTTTTAATTTTAGAGTCATGAATCCTCTTTGTTTTCTCTTTGTAGATCAAAGAGTTCTCGTAGGCTTGATCCCGGAGCTCATTTAATTCATTAATTTGGAGCTTACGGTGATCACCCGCGGTCTTGAGATCAAAGTTGGCATGTTTTAAGGCCCAGTATGCCTTATGTTCGAGCTCGATGGGCAGATGGCAGGCCTTTCCGTAAACCAGCTTGTAAGGAGTACACCCGATGGGTGTCTTGTAAGCTATTCGGAAAGCCCATAATGCATCATCCAATTTGTCTGCCCACGAGGCTCGGTTTTCACCAACGGTTCTTTCAAGGATACGTTTCAATCCACGATTCGAAACCTCAACTTGACCGCTAGTTTGCGGGTGATACGCGGTAGAAAGTCGGTGGGTGACACCATACTTGAGCATAACTTTTGCAAATTGATCATTGCAGAAGTGAGTACCACGATCACTGATTATAGCCCGAGGAGTTCCGAATCGGGAGAAGAGATTTTCCAAGAACTTAACCACAACTCGGGCGTCATTAGTGGGGAGCGCTTTCGCTTCAACCCATTTTGACAAGTAGTCGACGGCCACGAGTATATACTTATTCCCTCGTGAAGACGGGAATGGCCCCATAAAATCGATGCCCCACACGTCAAAGATCTCGCAGACTTGAATTGCATTTTGAGGCATTTCGTCTTTTTGTGAGATTTTTCCTTGACGTTGGCAAGAGTCACATGACTTCACCAAGTTGTGGGCATCGTGGTAGATTGTCGGCCAATAAAACCCAGAATCAAAGACTTTTTTAGCGGTGTAGCTGGCACCTTGATGTCCCCCCGTGGGTCCATTATGGCAAGCCGTGAGAATGTCAGCGGCTTCTTAGCCATGCACACACTGTCTTATCACTTGATCTGCACATATTCTGAACAAATAGGGGTCGTCCCAGAAATAATGTTTAACATCTTTGAAAAACTTCTTTTTCTGCTGGGACGACATCCCTTTTACAACAAAATTCCCCGCATGGTAATTTGCATAGTCGGCAAACCATGGGGTACTCGGATCATCCTTTAAAGATACCATCCCAAGTGTCTCGAGAGGAAATGTTTCGGTGATTTCCTTTTTCTCGAGTACACTTTGATGGGGATTTTCAAGTCTAGATAAGTGATCAGCGGCTAGATTCTCTGCTCCTTTTTTATCACGGATGATAATATCAAATTCTTGGAGCAGAAGAATCCACCGAAGTAGTCTTGGCTTAGCATCTTGCTTAGCTAGGAGATACTTGAGGGCAGAATGGTCCGTATATACTATGCTTTTGGATAAGACAAGATATGGTCTAAATTTCTCAATAGCGTAGACAACGGCTAACAACTCTTTCTCGGTAGTAATATAGTGAGATTGAGCGTCGGTCATTGCCTTGCTAGCATAGTGTATCGACTGAAAGTATTTTGATTTGCGTTGCCCCGGGACTGCACCAATAGCATAATCGCTAGCATCACACATTAGCTCAAAGGGCAAGTCCCAATCAGGGGCAACCAATATCGGTGCTTCAGTCAATTTCTTTTTTAGAACCTCGAATGCTTCGATGCATTCGGGAGAGAAGAAGAATGGAGCTTCTTTTTCAAGAAGATGGGTCAGAGGCCGGGCAATTTTAGAGAAGTCTTGAATAAACCGTCTGTAGAAACCGGCATGACCAAGGAAACTTCGGATTCCTTTTACAGTGGTGGGATGAGGTAGTTTTGCGATCACATCGACTTTAGCATGATCTACCTCAATCCCGGCATTTGATATTTTGTGGCCGAGGACAATGCCTTCTTTAACCATGAAGTGGCACTTCTCCCAATTTAGAACGAGATTGGTGTTTTCACACCGTTCAAGCATTTTGTCTAAATGGGAGAGGCACGAGGAGAAAGAATTTCCATAGATGGAGAAATCATCCATAAAGACTTCCATTGTCTTCTCGATCATATCATGGAATATTGCCATCATGCACCTTTGGAACGTGCCTGGAGCGTTGCATAAGCCGAAAGGCATGCGTTGGTAGGCAAACGTGCCATAAGGGCAAGTGAAGGTGGTCTTTTCCTGATCTTGGGGATCAATTGGTATTTGAAAATACCCGAAAAAGCCATCGAGAAAACAATAGAACTCATTTCCCGCTAAACGCTCAAGCATTTGGTCCATAAATGGTAGAGGGAAATGGTCTTTACGGGTAGCATCGTTGAGTTTTCAGTAATCAATACACACTCTCCAACCAGTGACAAGACGTGTGGGAATCAACTCATTCTCTTCATTTGTAACGACGGTCATTCCACCCTTTTTCGGAACACAATGGACCGGGCTAACCCATGAGCTATCGGAGATGGGATAAATCATCCCGGCATCAAGGAGTTTGATAACTTCCTTTTTGATGACATCATGGATTTTTGGGTTAACCCGTCTCTGTTGTTGGACGGCGGGTTTAAAGTTATCTTCGAGTAAGATCTTGTGAGTACAAAAATGAGGGTCTATGCCCTTTATGTCGGAGATCTGCCAAGCGATGGCACTCTTATGCTTCTTAAGCACGTCTAGGAGTTGGGTCTTCTCCTCATCTTTTAGGTCTTTAGAAATGATGACGGGAAATTTGTTGGTATCTTCTAAGAAAGCATATTCGAGATGAGGAGGTAAATCCTTGAGCTCGAGCTCCGGAGGATTCTCAGTAGACGGCTTAACTTCTTTTATTTCTTCATGTTTAAGTTCCTTCGGAGGGAGAGAAGGTGACGGATCTTCATTCAACAATTTTTCAAGCAAAAGAATATCTCCCTCCGGATCAAGATAAGAATCATCAACTTCCGGTGAAGTTGGTGTATCAATAGCAAGAAAGTCATTGACCTCTTCCAAGAAGAAATCACCTCCCTCAAACGGAGTGAGGGACGGGGAAGGGTCGGAAAGAATAGGTTGAGAAGAAGGAATGGGATTGCCACTCGAGGATTTGTCGGAAAATCCAAGAACTTCTTGAGAATACTCCTCCGAAGCAACATCAATGTTGGGTCTAAAATGCTGCTGATTCGAGAAACATAACTCTGCTGGATAGTTATATGACTCTACTGATTAGTACATTAACTCTGCTGTTTTAATAACTCCCCTGACTGAACATATCTTGAATGTTGTGGCTGCAATGAATGAGGATGAAGAGGCTGGAACACCCACAGCTTCCCATCACACATCCTCATCAACAAGTTTGAATGAATCAGTGTCACATGAAACCCAAAACACTCAATCACCTAGGACTTCACAAGAGGACATTGTGCAACCTCAGGCCAATGTCAGTATGGTAGCAGATGAGGCTGGTACAGGTAGTGGAGGTACCATGATGGAAGAGGCTGGCACTACTGTTTCCAACTTAGTAGTTGAGCAGGACAGTGCTAACATAATTAAGACCTCAACCATGGCAACATCTTTTGTTGAAGGTTCTCAAGAACCCAATACAACTGATGGTAACCCCAGCCAAATGGCTTCTATGGGGGGCTCAGATGTTCAACCTAGGGTTGAGACTGAGTTTGTGTCCCAAGATTCACCTCTCGGAGAAGGTAACACATCTCGAAGTGATGAGGACAGAGATGATACTATTGAATTGATGGACACTAATGTACATATTGACATTGCAAATGATACACCTCTCGGACCAGGTTACACAGGTCGAAGTGTTGATGCTAGTATTGAACATGACACTGAGGATTTGACGGTTAAAACACCAGTACATGATGCCAATTCCAATGATCAACCTCTCGGGTCAGGTAACATAGACCGAAGTTGTGAGGATATTATGAAACAATTGAAAGAATTGACGGATAAATGTACCAAATTGTCACAGGAGGTTCTTGGACTAAGAAAGGAGTTGTCTACAGTCAAAGCTACTCAAGGTGCTGAGATAAGGAGGCTTAAGCTCAGGGTTACCCATCTTGAGGGGAGGTTAAAGAAGAGTTCCAAACCAAGTTTGGAAGAGGATGCTTCCAAACAGGGGAGGAATGATCAGGAGGCTGTAGTGAATGCTAAGGATCAGGAAGAAGTAATAGGTTCAGGGGAGGTTGAAAAGGACTCTGTTGAAAATGTTGGTGATGAGAGTGGAAAGGTTGACTCTGCTGATGCAGAACATTCTGCTGATGCAGAACACTCTGCTGATGGGTTAAAAGTTTTTGCTAATGATACTGAGAAGAGTGCAGGAGTAAAGGACTCTGCTGATGATACTGAGAAGAGTGCAGGAGTAAAGGACTCTGCTGATTCAGATGATGAAAAGTTAACCTTAGCTCAAGTGCTGCTGAACATGAACAAAGAAACTAGAACACCCACACCATCACAACAACAACCTGCTGCTGAATCTGCTGAAAAGTTTGAAAGAATGCAAAAGTTGGCTGATGAACAAGCTCAGATTGCTCAGGATGAAGAATATGCAAGAAGAGTTGCAGCTGAAGAAGAAGGAAATCAGTTTGAACTTATGGAAAGCTCTACATTTAAAGAAGTTAATCAAGAAGAATTTGATGAACAATTGCAGTATTTTGTTGATTTTGATATGATTGTTAGAGGAGAAGCTTTCTTGATAACTAATGATGAGCAGTTAGATGGAAGTGAAAAGACAAAAGAGCTTGTTGATTTTATACTTAAAAAGAATGGATTAGCTAAGTGGGAAGAGTTGATTAAGAGGATTAAAGATGCACAGAAGCATGGTTACAAACAAAAGTCATCTTCAAGAAAAGCATTGGTTAATGACATGAAGTATTATTTGAAGAATGCTAGAAATTATCAGATGAAGGATTTTAAGGGTAAGTCAGATGCCTTAATTGAAAAGGAATTTTATGAAACTTATGCTAAGCTTAATCCAAGAAAAGTTTCTGAAAAGAAGAGAAATCCAGAAGTTATGGAATCTGAAAATCTGAAAGTATCTGGGAGTGGAAGTGTTTCAAAGCCCATAGTATCTGATGTTGAGAAGGAGAAAGAAATTATTGTTGAAGCTGAAGGAATGACTGAATCCTCTGCTAGTACAAAGAGATATAGGAGGAAAGTAAAGCAGGTGGGTAGGAAGAAGAGAAGAACTCAGTCAGTAGTGATGAGTGATTCAGAGAAAGAGGATAGTAATTCAGAGAAGGAAGAAGTGACTGCAGATGCTATGAAGGGGATTATGGATCTCACAGTTCATGAACCTCAAGAAGAGCCTGAGTTACTTAATGAAGTTCCTTTATCAATAAAATATCCAATCATTTCCTATTCACATGATGTTCTAGCTGATGGTCAAGTATGCTGGGTGATTAAGAGATCAAATGGTTCAAGTGTGGGATATATTAGTTTTTCTCAGATGTTGCACTATATGGATAGGGAGGATATTATACAACTCTGGAATCTTTACAAGATGAATTATGGTGATACAAGACCAGAGTTGGTTTATGAAAGACTCAACTATTATCATTTGAAGAATATGTTTGAACCAGATGAGAAGAGTATTGAATGGAAGAAGTTACTGAGTTCCACAGTTCAGAAATGGTATTTATATCAATCTTGTGGAGTTCATGTTTTATCATGCATAGGTGTGACTGTGTATATGCTTGTGGAGAAGGATTATGTCATCAACAATAGTACATCTATTCTGTATCAAATGTTGCAGCCTGGTAAGTTGACATTACAAAGACCATTTGGTGCAGATAATCAAGCATTTGAACTAATTGAGAAATATAAAAAGTTGCTGGAATCAAAGGTTTCAAAACAGTAAAGTGTTTGGAAGCATCCTCCTGGTGGTTATCTGGATTTAAGGAAACTTGATGATTTTTGAAGAAAAATATCAAGTTTAGGGGAGGATTGTTGGGTCTAAAATGCTGCTGATTCGAGAAACACAACTCTGCTGGATAGTTATGTGACTCTGCTGATTAGTACATTAACTCTGCTGTTTTGATAACTCTGCTGTTTGGGATAATAGGCATAGTGTAACTCTGCTGCTAGCTCACGAAGACTCTGCTGCTTATTAGATATGTATAGTATGTTAAGGATAAGTATAGAAAAGATACGTATGAATATTTTTCTTGTATAGGAAGTCTTGTAAACCGACTAGGACTCCTTATGCTATAAAAGGATGTTCTAGGGTTAGAGTTAGATATCGATTATCTTAGCATACGTATTATTGTTTACACTTCAAGGTTTCTTGTAACCCTATTGCTGTTGAGCAATCGTATTAATATTGAAGTGTTGTTTGAGAATTCGTTTGTGTTTATTCTTCTTAAGATCAAGTATTAGTTTCCGCATAATATTTGATATACAACTCAAGATCAGTTTCTATACCGATTACTTTAGATTTATCTAAGGTAATTAATAAGATCGTGAAGCTCAACTGGGATCAACAATCAATCACATCAATTCGATTAACCGGAACAGAATCATGATTGGAGGAGTATTTGAAAGTTCGATCAAGATTAAAGGTGACGGCCTCATTATCCACCCGCAGCTTATTTCTTCACCGTATACATCAATCAAAGCTCGCCCGGTCCTCAAGAATGATCTTCCGAGAATTAGAGGAACTCGGGGGTCAGCGTCAAATTTTACTACCACAAAATCAGCATGGAAATGGAACTTCCCAACCTTGACAAAAACATCCTCGGCTATTCCAAGTAGACGGGTAATAGTACGGTCCGCTAGCTCGAGGGTCATGCAAGTTGGGGTAAGTTCCGAGAGAGAAAGCTTTTCCCAAACGGACAACGGCATTAGGTTGATGCTTGCACCAAGATCGGCCAAGGCGTGGCATTCAACCATCCCCGGAAATTCACATGGAATGAGGAATTTTCCGGGGTCTCCAAGCTTTTCCGGAAGCTTTTTTAGGAGAACCGCTGAGCAGTTTTCATTCAGAGGAGTTTTTGCCAGTTCAAATAATTTTTCCTTGTTACTCAATAATCCTTTGATTGTAGAAGCAAACTTAGGCATCAGAAGCAAAGCATCCGCGAAGCTTATATCAAAATGCAAATCTTGAAAGATTTGAAAGAATTTCTCCATTTGATTTGAAGCTTTTTCGCGGAGCTTTTGATCATTCAATCTCGAAGGATAAGGAAGCTTGGCTTTTACGGGAGCTTTTTCGGGCTCAAGCACATCCTTAGACGATTGGACAACCGGAGGTTGGACGTCTTCGGTCCTTCCGTTATTAGTAGGAAGTTCCGTGTCCTTTGTCGCCTCGGTCTCACGGACAACTACCTTGGGAGGAAGAGAAGAAGAGGTAATCGGAGCCGTGGGTCCATCATATGATACACCACTTCGGGTGGTGATTGCTTTCATATCACCCCTCGGGTTAGCAATTGTGTTGCTAGGAAGAGACGATGTACCCGAGGTTGAGGGTTGATTCATTTGTAAAAAACCACTCATCATTTGCTTAAGCTCGTTTGTTTGTTGATTCAATGTCGTATCAATCTCTTTCCGAAGTTCAACTCTCATGTTATTAATTTGATTCTGCATGGCTCGTATGCTAACATCTGTTGTCTTCATATAGTTTGAGAAATCGGGAGAAGGTGCAACTTGTGCAGGAGGAGATTGATAGACTTGTTGCGGTTGAGCATGATAATTGTTTCCACGGTTTTGGTTGTAACTTTGGTTTTGATTGTAACCTTGGTTGGTTTGATGAAAACGATTTTGGTTGTTTTGAACGGGTGGAAAACCGGGTGGTCCCATTAGGTTACTAGCATTTTGAGGACGAAATCCTTGATTCTGATTGTAGTTTGCTGCTGCTATGGTAGCATTGCAAACTTGGCTATCGGTAGCTTCACAATTATAATAAGGATGGGGACCACCACATATAACACAAGTTTCTGTAACTGCTTTGACGGGCTCCGGTTTCTGATTCTGGAGCTTAAACTCTTTCATCATCATCCGAATAGCATCGGTAAGCTCGGCCATCTCCGATGGATGGGCCGATGAAGAAGAAGGGGTGGAAGAATTCACTTTCGAAACAACCGGTTTGTTTCGTGAAGTGGGAACTTTGGATTTGTTTTCGATAATCATTAAGATATCTTTCGGCATTCGACTCAAGATATTGCCACCGGCGGCTGCGTTGAGTGAATCTTGATCCGATTGAGTTAAAGCATTGTAGAACGTATCGATTTGATGTAATTCTGAGAAACCGTGATGTGGGCATTTACGTATGAGATCCTTAAATCGTTCCCATGCCTCACCAAAATTCTCATCAAACCGTTGTTGGAAATTTGTGATTTCATTCCCGAGATTAGTCATTTTAGACGGAGGAAAGAAATAATTCACGAATTTATGGACGAGATCTTACCAAGTATGGATCGATTGAGGGGGTTATTTTTCAAGCCAAATCCGGGCCGCCCCCTTGAGGGAAAATGGGAATAACATCAATTTCATAGTGACATTAGTGACATCCTTATGGTGGTTTGTGGAGGTCAACTGATTAAACCATTGGATGTGTGCGTGGGGATCCTCTCTTTCAAAACCATGAAATTGATTTCCCTGAACAATTTGTATCAAACCGGTTTTAGGCTCAAAATTTGTGTTGTTAATTGGTGGTATAACAATAGCATCTCCATATCCCCACGGTGGGACATTGGAGTAACTCTTGCATGGTACGTTGATCCTCGGCCATTTCGATAATGGGAGTATCAATTTGAGTACGTAACTCGGGTACGTTTACTCTTTTATGTCGACGAGAGCGACGAGTCGGTATGAGAGAAGATTTATCAATTACGTGTGATTGGGAACGGGTGTGCATACACCAAAAATAAAATAAAAATTAAAAAGAAAAGTAATTTGGAAGAGAAAATCTTTTTGGGTTTTAATTTTTTTAAAGAAAAATAAGCACAATATTTTTGGTATCGATCCCTCAATCGGAATCCGTTTGTCATAAGACTACTTGCAGAGTGGCGGAAGAGAAGAATGGATCTCTTTTCGGTCTGCAATTTAATGTCAAGACCTCCTTAAACCCCTTGTATAGGTTGTAATCGAAAGATAATCCGAAATCAAATAATTTCACGATTATTTTGTTGTTTATTGGAATGGTTTACAACACTTTCAATAAAGTGAGGATATATTATTATTTTTTTGTATTTTTGAAAACACTTTAGACAAAGTGTTTTATTTATTTTCTTTTTGTATTTTCTTTTTATAACAAAAACAAGTAACTTCCGAGGGAAGGGTCTTCAAAACACGAATCAACGATCGAAATTAACAAACTCTTCTCAAGCCTTCCCCGGCAGCGGCGCCATTTAATTGATGTTTTTCAACCAATCAGTATATTTATAAGTCCAAACGAATACAACAGATGTATTTCCCCGGGTCGTAGTCCCAACGAAGGTTGAAGTCGAGTTGTCGGTTACGGTGTCGAAAAGTGAAGTGAAAAGTGATATTTTGGAGTTTTACACTAAAGATATGAAATATAAATTAAAAACAACTAATCTATCAAAGAAATTATAAAACTAAAAGCTACGAGGCCAAAAACGCAAAGAAATCCTAATTATAAGCTTAAACCGGGAAAACCCGACCCTAAAACGCAAAGTCTATGAAATAATAGTCCTAGGGATGCAAATTTAATTTTTCTAAGTTCTAAATAGAAAAATTAAATTTTAGAAAAAAGATTTATATTTTTTTTATTTTTAATTAATTTTTTATGAATTAAAAACGAAATTAACGAAAATAAAAGTTTAAAAATAGTAAATCTAAAGAGAAAAATACAAAACTTTTTCTAAAAATACTATGTTATACCAGAACCTTAGGAAAAATGAGAAAAAGAAATAAGCTTATCGAAATAAGCTTAAAATAAGCTAAACCGTTTTATTAAGCTAAATGGGAAAAAAAAGATTAACTAAAAAATGTTGTAGGATAAAACATGAAGAATACCCAAGGGCAGTTGGTATTGGTGTGAGGTGTGGGAAGGCTGAGGTCTGAGGTTCGAATCCCAGCCTTAGCTTTTTGCTAAATCTTTTTTTTTTTTATTTTCTTTTTAAAACTGATTCAATGCTTAATTATAAGCACTTTCTGAAAACACAATATTTTTGGAACTTAAAAATAAGCTCAGGAAAGGGCTTATTGTCTGATCAGTGGGCTTATAAGGTGAAAACAAGCAAAACAAAATATGCACAATGAAAATAAGCTAATATAAGCTAACAGCAACTATGAATAAGCTATATTAAGCAAACTCTATTCTAAATAGCTCAATAAAGTCAGAAAAGCACTACTCAATAGCAGATAAGCACTAATTTTAACCCAATAAGCAAAAGCTCAAACTGAGCAGACCTAAAGAAATGGGTCTGAGGGTGTTTTGCAGACCCTCAAAAGCTATCAATAAGCTCTCAAAATGAAATCTAAGCTCAGATCCCTAAAGCCAGTACTACAAACTACCTATAAACCAAAAATCAGGCAATAAGTTCAAGTAAATAAGAAGATACAAAGCAAGCAAAAAACTGAGATAAGCAGATTTGGTGGTGCAGGGCTGCAAATAGGTCTGATGCAGCAGTTGGGTCTTTTGGCCTCTAATTCCTTCCAAACCCAATGAAAACAGTACCAATATTTGCACATATACTAGATTCACTGTGTTACACCTAAGTTTGCCAAAAATATGTGCCAAATAAGCTCAGGCTTATTAGAAGCTTATTTGCACAGTTGAGATTCTAATTTTGAACTCACAAGCTTAAAACCTCAAAACACCTCAAAACAGCTTGAATCCTAATGACAACAGCTTATCTAGCTTAAAATAAGCTCAACCAAAGTTCATCCAATGGTCAATGAACAGTACCTAGCTGATAATCACATAGCATTAGCTTCTACCAAACACTCCTTATTGAAACTGACCTTGCAATTTTAAACTAGAAACCACCAATTTAAGCTATAATACTGATTAATAACTGACTATCTAACTTATTTATCACCTAATCAGCAACTTTCAATTTGGAAATAAGCACTAACAAGCTATAAGCTATTTGGACTGTTTTTGACTATTTTTAGTATTTAAGAACAAAATGATGATTAAACTACTAACTACTATCAAACAAGCTCAAATATTATCAAGCTAAAACTACTCTGATAAGCACTAAATAGAAAGCAATAAGCAAATTAATAATAATAAGCTATGGAAACTTGAAGTTATATTGAGCTTACAAATGATTACTGCTAAAACAGGTCTGAACCAATGATCTATCAAACCCAGGCTTGTTAAACACAAGCCAAATAATACACCCAAGCTTATCCAGAACAGCTTATCCCTTCCAACAGCTTATTGGAACAGTAACTTTGACTTTGGTTGACTTTTTGAGTTTTTGAGACAAAAATAGTTTTAAACCTTATCTAATACTCACAACAAGCTAGAGAGCTTATATGAGCTTATACTAACGAAGAAATAGCTTATTGAAGCTGAGTTTCACTATTTTTTTGTATTTTTGAATTATTTTTCTATTTTTTTGAATTTTTGAAATAAGTTGAACAATAATGAAATGTAAAAGTTTAGATAAGCTGAAAAGGTTTACTATAAGCTAATGAAACAGTTGATAAGCTGATATGAAACTTGTAGTAAACTAAAGAGATACGAATTTAAAGAAGGATTAAACTAAATTTCATTAACCAAACTTAAAAATTACAAAAGGAAACTTGAGATTACAATTCAGAAAAACAATTTAACAGCATAACACTACTTAAAAAACTACATGTCAATCTGAGGAGGGGAGAAGCTCTATTTATAGCCGAAAGAGGAGGCTTCTAGGCTGTCCATGTCATCAATCCACACCCCTTTGTGCTACTTTGAGATGATATTAGCCCTTTGATCATACTTGGACACCAATCCATCAATTCTAGCCCTTGGATCAAAGCTCCACGCATCAACAGCCAATCACAAGCCTCGAATTCACTGGGATTGCTGACATGTCAGTCTTGACATGTCAGAATTCTTCTAAAAGTACGTGCAAAGTACACAACTACCCTTAATTGTGGTTAATTTTGGATGGGGTAATTTTAGGGTTCATGTGCCTGGGTAATTGGGGGGCGGGAAAAGGGGTAATTATTTATCTCTTTGACCGGGTTATTTGTGGGTTTGGGTTAGGTTTATTGGGGTTGGGGTAGAGTTGGGCTGTGATTAGTGGGCTTTTGGGTTTGAAGGGCTGGTTTGGACTTTAAGGTTTTAAACATGGATCCGGTTTTGGATTTAAGGTAGTTTTAGGATTTAGTGAAGTAAATTTGATAAGGACCAAAAGTGTAAAATCTAAAATTCCAGGGACCTTTCCTGCCAAACTTTAATAATGTGATCCAAGGGCCATTCTTGTAATACTTTGATTCTTCAAGGATTTTTGGTGACATTTTGAGAATAAACTTTGATCATTTGCTTCCCCGGCTTCGGCTTTTGACCTTTTCCAAATCTCGTGCTCGTTTTCTCGATTTTTGCTTGATTTACGTCCATATTTCTTGATATCCGTACCTGCATAGAAACTAACACAAAAATACAATATCTTTGGCATTTATGGTTAGTTTTTGGTCGTTTTGGTCTTAATTTTGCAAATAAAAGGTATGTGAATAAGCACATACCAAAGAACCACACAATGGACTGTCTTCCAAGATTGGCATCAAGATATATTCTTCATCAGAATCTTCATTACCTACATTATCATTAGTATTTGTACCTGTAACAGGCACATAATTCATAGATTCTGAAAGACCATCAATATCAAAAATCCAATCTGGACCACCACCTGCAACATTTGGAATATTCTCCTTAAATTCTATGAACAGATTCTCCTCTACAAGCCTGGTGTTCTTATTATACACCCTAAAGGCTTTACTATGCAAAGAATAACCAACAAAGAAACCCTCATCAGATTTCCCATCAAACTTTCCTAATTGGTCTATGGTATTGAGAATTGTGACATGACAACCAAAAGGTCTCATAAAACTTAAGGCAGGGGTTCTACCTCTGAAAAGTTCATAAGGAGTCTTATTATAAGGTTGTACTACTAAAACCCTGTTCTGAACATAACAAGCAGTACTAACTACTTCAACCCAGAATGAAATAGGTAACTTAGAGTCAGCTAACATAGTCCTAGCAGCCTCTATGAGTGTCCTATTCTTTCTTTCAGCTACTCCATTCTGTTGTGGGGTTCTAGCTACACTGAATTCTCTTTTAATACCCTTTTCTTTGCAAAACTCATCCATAACCCTGTTCTTAAACTCTGTCTCATTATCACATCTGATTATTTTTACCTTCTTATCAGGTAGGTTTTCTACCTCAGTTACAAAAGGAATTAAGGATCTCACTAGTTTCATCCTTAGTTCTCAAAAAGTAAACCCATGTAAACCTGCTATAATCATCAATGATAACAAGACAGTATCTCTTATGATTCAAGCTATTAACAGAAGTAGGACCAAACAAGTCCATATGAAGCATGTATAAAGCTTGAGTATTAGAGTTATGAACTTTTGGTTTACAAGAAGCTCTGTGCTGCTTACCCTTAAGGCAAGAAACACAGGTTTGATCATTTTGAAAAATCTTTTTAGGTAAACCTCTTACCAAACCATTTTTAGCAAGCTTATTTATGGTTTTGAAATTTACATGACCAAGCCTCATGTGCCACAACATTGACTCATCCAATGTGGCTTTTACAACAAGGCAAGTAAGACCATCTTTAGGAACAAGTTTATTCATCTCAACACTGTATGTGTTACCCTTTCTGGGGATTTTAAGCAATACTTGATTTTCATCAGGCAGCTTGAAATCAGGAGAAAGAATAAGACAGTCAGTATCAGTAAAAAGAACCTTGTTCTTTTTATCACATATTTGTGACACACTAAAGAGGTTGTACTTAAGCTCTGGTACAAAATACACATTTTCAAAGTCAAGATTACCAGTTTTAATAACACCTTTACCAGTAATCCTACCACCAACACCTCCTCCAAAGATAACAGGTCCTCCATCCTGAGCTATGAAGTCTGAAAGGTATGACATATTATCAGTCATGTACCTTGAACATCCACTATCTGAGTATCCTCTATCTTCTCCATCATTTGTAGGATGTTCCTGCACACAAAATAAAGGATTTAGTTCCTTTTGGGGACCCAATCCATCACTGACTTGGATATGCCTCGTGCATCAATATAAGAATATTTATTGAAAGTCATTGATGTACCATTGGATTTGGTAGGTTTTCTAACCCAACGTGCTGAGGCCTTCACAGCATTGCCCCATTTACCCTTAAAAGCAGTCATATGCCTAATAGTAGAAATTGTTGGCCTAGCAGTAGGAACTGCTGGCTTAGCATATTTGACTTTAGGCACCCATTTTTGATTATTTGAAGTTGTTTTGTTGTAAAAGGGCCTATTAACTATTTGTGCATGATTTTAAAAAGATTTTGCACCTCAAACAGTTTGTTTGTTATGAACACCTCTGTTTGTTCTAGCAGTAGAAATTGTTTTGATGCCAGACTTTAACATGACTGCTCTGGGTGTCTTTTTATGATTTACATTAGGGTGAGACATTCCGTTTGGACTATTTTGGTTCACCCTAGCAGTTGTATTCCCATACACCCTTGATTTCCCAAAAACATTCTTTTTCCATGGGTTTGAGGTACAATATGCAGCCAAATAATCAAAGCTACCACACACAAAACAAACTTTGTTCTGCATAACAAACTCATTACCAAGTTGTTGAGACTTTAAATTGTTCCAGTTCCTCTGATTTCCCCTAGGAACTAGAGATCTATGTGTAGACCTATACATCTCAGCATACATAGCAGTTTTCCTAACTGGTTTTATATTTTCACTTTTAACCACCTTAGGAGCACTTTTAACCTTAGACCTATTCTTAGACACAATTGTATGAGCCTTAACCTGATCATCCTTTTCATCATCAGAAGTCCAATCCTCAATGGTTGGAGCATCTGAATCCCTAGGAGAGGACACCTTGTCATCAGAGAGAGAAGCATCACTTGCACTCTCAAAGGAATCCTCAGCCTTGATAAACTTTGTAGGACTCTCTTTGGTTTTGGGACCATAACCAGGAAACTCAATATCCTTAAACTCCTCTAGACCTGTATGAGCTAAATCAATTCCTGGAGGCACAAACATTCCTCTAATGAGGGGTGCAACAGACTTATACCCTAAACCAGATGTAGCTTTATTTACCAGTTGACTCTCTATAATTTTCTGAACCCCTTTAGATGTATATTCTAGAGTGTCAACACTTAACTTTATGTTTTCTCTTTCACTCTTAAGCTTTTCTAGTTCATATACAAGCCCACTCATTTTATCATCTTTTGTTAGGAATATAAATATTCATGTGAAGACTCGGTCACCCCGAGTATCAATTTAGCATTTATGTAGCTCATAGGATTATTAGTATTAATAGTATTGATTTAGTTATATTAGTATTTGTGGAGTGGGTCAGGTCTTTACCTACTGTCAGCTCACTCCACAGCCCGCTAGGGGCATCTAAACCTTGTAGTATATATACCCCTTCCCACACTTGGGAAGGGTTGGAGATTCTAATCATACAACCATTTCTTCCTTCACTCTCTCTCTCTCTAGAACTCCCACTCTCTTATCTCCCTCTCTCTCTAGAATTCATCTAACTCAAATCCAAGTATGCATATGTTACAATTGGTATCAAGAGCCTTGGTTGGATTTTGGGTACTCGGATCTCTTTCATTGTTTTTTTTTTGTTTTTTTTTTTTTTTTTTTTTTTTTGTTTTTTTGGTTTGAATACACAAGTCAAGAAACTGGATTTTCTTTGATTGGTGATTGTTTTTCTTTTTGTTCTTCAAGTCCATATACTCACGACCAGAAAATTGCTATATGGTTATTTTTGCCTTTTTTTTTCATTAGCTGCTAACACAAGTCCATATGAGTTTGGGCTTTATATCACAAGTCCATTAGTTGCTATATATCAAAAACTGGTCCGTGTACTGGTTCTTTCATTGCTATATTCTTCAAGTCATTATACTGGTTCTTGATGTGTTAAAAAGGTGCTTTATATCAAATACTGGTCCGTGTTGCGTTAATATTTCTAGGTAGCGGTTGGGTGGTAAAAGTTGTTCTTGGTTGTGGTTTGCTTTTTTTTGACAGTGGTTTGAAATTAAAAAGAGAAAAATCTGTTGCGGTTTGACTAGTTTGATTTTTGTGACTTGCTTTATTGCTGAAAAGGAAAGCAACTACTGAAAAGTGAAAGTGATGTCTCTGTTTTGTTTTGTTTTGTCAAGTTTGCTAGTGGCGGTTTGATGTATATTTGGAAATTTGCTTATGCGGTTTGGATATAAGGTTTGGTGCGTATCCGAAAAAGGCAAAAAGGACAACACTGAAAGTGATAGTCAATAGCGGTTTGACTAGTCAATAGCGGTTTGACCAGTCAACAGCGGTTTGATAGTTGTGATTTGTCATAGCGTTTTGCCTTTTGAAGACCAATTATCAAGCAAACTAAAAGAAATGCTGCCAAAATTTTAAGAAATAGAATGAAGGTGAAGATGAATTGACCATTGACCACAATCAAAATACCAACCACTAACTCGTTGACTTCAGTTTAATATACATCATTAGTCAAGTCTGAGATAATCCAAACACTCAAACAAGATGAAACAAAGATGCAAGATTTGTCATCGTGTAAAACCAAAACACAATCGATCCACAACCATTCCATACACAATCACAAACAACACCACGAACAACATCAAATCCAACATCTAACCTACACTTTTCATCCATACACATCACAGATCCTTATATAAATCCCATCACCTCATCAAACAACACACCACATCAGCCTACATCAGATCTAAACGACTCATACGGAAAAAAAATTAAACAAGAAAGTGATCTCAGCCTTTCATCGTGTGGTAAAACATGACCAGAAATCTTAAAGATCTTATCATCACGAAAACTAACACCATCATAGATCAAATTTTTGAAGCTAGTCACTTCAATAAACTATCCCAATCTAAAGATAAGAAAGATAACAAGTATGTTATTTACTTATCTTTGGTTCGTTCAAAACAATAACATAAACGTAAATAAACAGTCGCACCTACCGTGACCCTACTAAGGACGGTGAAGCCTCTAAAACGCCTTCGTGATTTGAATATGAGCAACAACTGAAAGGAAAAAAGGTTAAGGGGCTTGTTGATTCGGATTGATGACATTGATGAGTTTAGATGTTAGCTGTTGATGATGAGATGAGACGTGATGAGACGAGTTTTTTTTTGTTTGAGGTTTGGTGGGAGGTGAGATGCGGGGCGGATGATTATTTGGGATTAGGGTTATGATACATAGTTAGTTATTTATATAACCCCAAATATTAGGGTTAATTGTACTAATGGGCTTAATGGATTTGAGCTGAGTATTTCTTTAATTGGAATGGGCTGCGAAATTTTTAGAGATGAACGGCTAAAATTTAGCTTAAGAAATTTTGGGCTGCGAAATGTTTAGAAATGAACGGCTATATTTGAATTTTGCAAATGTTGTGATTGGACTTAATTCTGGCATCATTATTGGACAATGGATGGATTCGAGCTTATAAATGTTTACGGGTTAATTATTTCACATGGCTAAATTTTGACCGTTATCGAAATGTGACTACGGGGATTATTTGTTTATTACTTATTTGAGATTGAAGTGGATTTTCACGAAGGCGTCTACTTATTTTATCTTGAAATCGGGGATGGTTGGATGCATGATTTCATTGATAACTTTCTTGGACGTATACAACTTATGACTGGGACTTGGTCTATCTAGTTATACCCGATGTAAGGAGTTACATTGTAGTACCCACGGGTTATAGCTATCACTTCAAGGAGTCACATTATAGTGCTTAGTGTCATACGCAGATGCAACTGTAGATAGTCTCAAGAGGTGTTGTACTTATTTTGGCTCTTAGTTGAGTGTATGGGGTACTTAGAGGTTTTCTTCTTCATCGTTCTTCAATCAGCAACAGTGCAAGCTTAGGTAACGAGAACGGAGAATTCTACTTCATTTTTTAAGTTTGGTATATCGGGTTTTATTCACCAAGTGGTCACAAATAGCCGTCAGAGTACGAGGTTGGTTAGTTTTCCAAAGTGTTTAAAGGTTGTGATGTGATCAGGAATTCTCATGGGATATTCTATGCTACCGCACGTCAAAGATGCTTCACAGTCTAAGCAAAATCTTTCAAGATCCTTTAACATCATTCATGATTTTTCAAGATGTTTGCTTAAGACAAAAACTTCTCGTGCATATGACCGTACACGTCAATGATGCTTCCGAAAGTTCGAAACCATCATGGGGGAGAAAGGTGTACTGTGTTATAAGTGTGTTATAAGGTCAACCTCCAGGGGGAAGTAGTTTATACTACTTTACTTAGTATGACTCATTCAATTTATCATTGTCTCACGGTTTCTTCTTGGTTTTGTAAAATCCCGCGAAAGAATCTATTTCTCTGTTTAAATCATAGATTTGTAAAATCCCGTGATGATGGGTTATGCGCTTTTGACAAAGATCGGGATAAAACCATTATCAAAATTCATTTAAAACATCAAAAATGGGCTAGATCTAGGCATTTAAACCACAAGATGTGACTACGGCGTTAATTCACTATTATTTATTTGAGGTTGAAGTGAAATTTCACAGGTGCGTGTACTTAGAATCTGAAGATATCGGGGTTGGTTGGATGAAGATTCTTTGAGATCCTTGTTCGAGCGTTTAACCTTTTCAATGACGAAGACTTGGATATCTAGTTATTTTTGTGATTCTTCCTCTCTATTACCACAAAATAACTATCACTTTAAGGAGTTACGTTGTAGTGCTCAGTGTCACACGAAGTTGTGGATATCCAAGAGGTGATGTACATCTTATACTTGATGGTTGGTTGGTTGAAGAGTATAGAGTACTTAGGGATTCGAAGTTGCACGAACTCTCTACACCGCTCTTTGTCACTCATTAGTGCAAGTTTAAGTCACAAGTTCGGGTTATGTTACTTCAGTCTCAAGTTCATCATAATAGGTTTTTCTCCATCAGTAGTCACGACATCAAGCCGACAGAATGATAATGGGGTTGGTAACGAGTTAGCTGAGAGAAGTATAAAAGAGAGAGATGACGTCTGTTCACATCAGTTCAGGCCTCGTTCTTCATCGACAATGACGTTTGAATACATCAGTTCAAGCCTCGGGCCTCAATGTCAACATTATGGCGTCTGCTGACATCTCTTCAGGCCCCGTTCATCAAAGAAAAGAAAGGCGTACGCTTGAGTGCGCTTTATCTTCGGAAGAAGAGAAATCTTCTTGTTTCTGACTATTCTCATCAAAAAGTTTCATACTTGCTCCATGCTCGTTCAGACATCAAGTGGATCTACTTCCATCAGATTGGATGTTTATTCACTCGATGAAAAAATGGCAACTTCAAATGCAATTTTTGAGGGGGAGAATTGTGAACAGTGGATCAACCTCATATGCACTTGTTCAATCAAAAATGGCATCCTCATATGCAATTTTTGAGGGGGAGAAGTGTGAACAAGTGGATCGACGTACATTTGATTGTTTGTTCACTCACTTGTTGGGCATCTAATTGTGACTATGGAGTTGATCCGGTATCACTTATTTGAGGTTGAAGTTGACTTTCTCAAAGGCGTGATCTTATTCTATCTTGAAGTCGGGGTTGGTTGGATGCATGACTTTCAATGATAACTTGCTCGTGCTTAAGATTTAAGTTGAAGACTTGGTTTATCTAGTTACCAGCAGTCGGGGTGGATGGTTGAAGACCTGGTTAACTATCACTTAAAGGAGTTATGTTGTAATACTCAGTGTCACACGCCGATGACGTTGTGGATAATCGCAAGAGGTGTTAATGTCTCATACTTTGGTTGGGTATTGAGTACTTAGAGATTTGCTTGGAGCATAAATTCTCTACACCGTTCTTCCAATATTAGTGCAAGCTTAAGTCACGAGAACGGGGAATTCTACTTCAGTTTCAAGTTTGGTATATCGAGTTTGCTCCATCAGTTATCACTTCAAATAGCCTACATAAGGGTTGGTAATGATAGTCAGAGAGTGTTTCGGTAGCGGTTGATTCTCACTTGATACATTTGAGCCAATTTTCGTCTTCTCACAAGATCTCAAGTATATGTGCGTAAAATGTGTTGCTGATTCTGAGGTATCAAAACCAGCAAGGGGGAAGGAGACATACATCTGAATGCACAACGAGTACACGTGATGAGCGTTATACTTCTTCTGAATTGAAGTTATTCCGGGAAGACAAATGTCATAACCGCAGAGAAAATCAGTGTTTTAACTCGTTCTTTATGGTGTATCATTCCAACTACATGGGGGAAGAGATGTATGAAACAGTTTCTGATGATTAAAGAGGTACACAATTGTATGATGATTCCTATGGTTAGTCGGTATCCTACTGAAGGAAATGTGTACATCCGGTACTCAGTTACTTTTACGGTACTGTCTTGGTGTTATCATTTCGACTACATACGGGATAAATTGCTTACACTCGGGACTTAGTTGAATTTGGTGTAACAATTCTCATCTGCAATCTCTTGAAGGGAGAAAAAGGGATTTCCGGGTCTTAATTGATCTTGATGATTACGTTTTCGACTTCATTAATGGGATTGAGTGTGTACTTTTGGTTTTTGAGCTTCATAAAATGAGACTGATTGCATCACTTCAACTACTTGGGGGAAGTGGTCTCTGGATACTTTTGGTATGCAGTATTTCAGAATTCAGCGGGAAGAAATGTGAGAAGAATTATTCAAGTGTGAGATGATACACTGCTGATCTATTTAAGGATCCCCCGATCGGAGAATCACGATGGTTATTCTTAAAAGGAGCAGCAATCTTTGATGTGGTTTGCTACGGTTTCCGCTGTACACTTACCTCATGTAAGCTTGAAAGAGAGCTTTGAAACTGCTAAAAAAGAAGATTGTCGGTTTGGGGGAAGCTATCAAAGCTTTACAATTGAGAAGGCTCAAGTTCAGATGACTATTTAGGAGCCTCGAAAGCTTTGGTGGTAAAAGTTTAAGAGATGTTGACTACTGATTTCTACAACATACTGAACGTATCCTTATCTCGGTATTCATGTCAACATTTTCTTAAATTGAATAATATACTTTGTACATATCTTATACCAAACTGTATATAGAAAAATATAAAACCAAATTGTAAATAGAAAATTATAAAACCAAGAAAAACCATAAAAATCAGAAAATTAGAAAATACCAAAAATAGTTTCTCTAGGCATGTCTTCTGTTTATCGATAACATTTACGGTCTTAGAAATGTCATTCAATAATGACACGAGACTTTAAATGAAGCTCGAGCAGAAGTTAAAATGAATTGTTAAAACATGTCATGATGGCTTGCTATTACTTTAGATAGCAACCCGCGTTTCAAAATGGGGAAAGCACGTCGCCTAAAAGACGGTTGTTCCTCCCACTGGGTGATGTTCGCCCAGGCATGGATTACTTCATATCCGTGCATCCCTGATTTAGTGCACGCGTCAGTGCATTATTTCCTGATTAATAAGAGAAGTCTTCTTTGTATACAAATAGTTTTCATTATATGATTCTTCTGAAAATTATTTGTGAGACACATGGTGGTAACATGTTGGTTGAAATTCTTTCAGTCTTGGATTGTGCATAAAATTTGTCACTCAATCAATGACTACAGATCTTTAACTAGAATATGGGTCATTGATTGAGGGGGAGAGTGATCTCAAATTTTATTTCATCAAACGGGTTTCTTGGTTAACTCATAATTCTTAGAAAAGGTTTTGTAGTTAATGGGGTATTAGTTGAAGAGGAAGTTACTATGCTTTATATCTAATGGCCAAATGTGTTAGTTGTTAGAAAGATTAGGGCATTATGTGCAACTTGCGTATAGTTTCCTAGCTTTATGTAATTAGAAGGCTCATTTACGTCACTTTGGAATCCTCGTTTAATCCCCTAAATACTTTAAAACTCAAAATCTAAAAGAAGTTTGAAAACCCATTGTGATTGATGTTCTTGAATACTCCACAGGCATTTGTATGATCTGAATGAATGAGTTTCAAATGTTGATTGACTTTTGTTAGTCGATTGCTGCTTAATTGTTGGTGATTTAGTGCATGTGCACTCAGGATATGCTTAGGTATATAGCTATCATGTTAGAATCATGTCCCTAAGATCCTGAGTTGAATGTTGAAATATGTGTGAATTGCCATGTTCATGATTGCTGATTGCTCTTCATGTTAGATAGCGGTTTGATGTATTTCCTGACTGTGGTTTGATTATGAGATGAATATGGTATTATGAGTTGGCAAGCTGCTACGTGGTAGCTATTAATGAAAAGTGAATCTGTATGTATGTATATCTGTGTTGATATTCTTATGCAGATTCCATGGCCAATATGAACGTGCCAGTTCCCGCTCTAACCATTTGATCAGATGTTCAAACTCTATTGACTGGCTCTGAATTCACCACAACAACAACATCAGCAACAACAACAACAACACTGTCATCACCACCACCACCTTCACTTCAACAAAGCATTACTTATTCTGGTCTCGCCGAGTGGGGATCTACAATACTTGGGAAGATTTGTTGGTGGAAGGATAATTGATACTGACTACTGACTCCCTCAGGGAAGCGAAAAGGTCAACATCATTTGTGTCATAACGATTATCTTTGTACATAATAAGCAATGAATAAACATTTGTTGTTATGTGTCAGTGTATGATTGTTTTAATTCAAAATCTTTCAAACCTATCATACCTGACACTAACATTCTCCCTCATTGATTGAGGGGGAGCATCGTAATGTCTCATTATCAGAATATATTAAACCTGACCACATTTTCTCCCATAATTTTCTAACTTATTTAAATCAATTGGGATCACAAATCTCAAAGGGTTTGAAATTTTTGATCGGGGGAGAGAATGTGATTTAAATATAAATCTGATAAAATGTGATATGTGCTAAACTCTTTCGTATATCGATGCACATATTGAGGGGGAGCAAATGATTTGTGATGGCAATTGTGAAAGAATACCAAAGACCGACCATTTTACTTAATGTACTGGAGTTATAAGGATGCTAAGGTTAGGTATCAGTTCCCATGATCCAGCCAGAACCGGAGGGATCTTCCCAGGGACAATCCTCTAGTTAGAATAGAAGTCCTTAGGAATGATTAAAAAGGAGAAAAGTGAATAAGGGAAAAGTGCCGACTGAGATGGAGCTAGTACTGGAACAAACCCAACAAGGTGCTAGTAATGAAGTCTCGGTAAGCGCTGAAGGGGTTGAAGAATGAAAAAGAAATGTAAAGATAAAGGGTGAAAAGAAAGAAGCCCTCCCTACACTTTAGGCAGAAACCAGGTCAATACATATGCTGTCAGAATCACTTAGTTGATTGCTAACATTGAAGACAAAGTATCATGGACCCAGTGATACGCTGCACAACCCTCCCTAGCCACTCAAGGTCCCTCAAATGACTCTTGTTTCACTTGTCACGGAGATCAATACATTGCTATCGTCTCTCTCACTCCGAGTTAGATGATATTGAAAAGGTGGCAGTCCTCTCCAGCCTTCGATCACTAAATCAAAAAGCACTATTGAGTCTAGAGCCAAGAGATCATCCATTAATCTCATTAGGACACATTTCCAATATGCTTGCTGTTTCATACACCGTGAAAAGCAAGAAAATATATATGAAGAGTCCTACGCATTATCCTTGTGGTATTGCCTGAACATCCGAGTGATACGTAAAGTATTCACAATGAAGATGGAAATCCTTCTAGAGCCAACATCAAACAAGCTCTTAGTGGGTGACATGTGAGATCCTTCATGGATCAAGCTTGTGACAACTGGAAAGAAACGATGGGGCGATTCAAATTTGAATCAAACTTGTTCCAGGAAATGGATTGACGGATACTTTTGGAAAACCTTTCAATGTGCTCACCAACAAAGTTTCGAGCACACTGATTGTGAAAATTTTCAAACAAAAGTATTTTTGACAGAAATGTGATTCAATTTATAAAACCCTTGTCGTGTTGCACAAAATGTTTATCCAGTGACACGCAAGTGATTTTTCTAATCAATTTCTCGTCAATCAGTGGGTATTTAATTCACTAATTCACTCTACCGTGTTGTCTGCTTTGAGACGTTCCGGTATGAGAACATGCTTAGTATGATGATTCTGACATTAATTTGTTGGAAGACTCATTACTACAAGCTGGAAATTCATGTCAAGGAGAATCTTCTTTAAAGGGGATTCTACCAGATCACAGGTCGGTCTTCACAGAACCGAAGGTTAAATACAACCACCACATCGAATGAATGACAAAGCCATATTCGTTCTCCAACTTTATTGCTAACTGTTTTATTTCAGATTCATATAAAGATGGCGATGGTGGTTCCTGATTCCAGCAGAAACGTGTCAATCCACACTCCATGCTCACACTTCCAATTCATTATCAAAGACATCATGATAGATGAAAGACCTACAACACAGCTTCTGCAACTCTGTTGATAGCTATCATGATCCAGAAAAGTGTGTGCATGCGAGTCCAACAGTCACAACATATCACATGGAGGCAATATTACAACGGATGAGCTTGGAGATTTACGGTGACTGATGATCTCAAAGAATGCTCAAAGATCACAACTTCACACAGAGACAATGCTGAAACAAGATGACTAGAAGACATATGTTGGATGATATCATCGAAGAATCTTCAAAGATCATCCAAGACAAAAGAACGGTCATCAAAAGATCACTGCTGAATGTACAAAGATTAATGAATTTAAAGAATCAAAGAACTACGAGCTAAGAAGTCAAACACACATAGAATGCTAGAATTCAAAATATTATTTTCGGGGTGACCTCCCTTAGGGGGAGATTGTTTGGAATATAAATATTCATGTGAAGACTCGGTCACCCCGAGTATCAATTTAGCATTTATGTAGCTCTTAGGATTATTAGTATTAATAGTATTGATTTAGTTTTATTAGTATTTGTGGAGTGGGTCGGGTCTTTACCCACTGTCAGCTCACTCCACAACCCGCTAGGGGCATCTAAACCTTGTAGTATATATACCCCTTCCCACACTTGGGAAGGGTTGGAGCTTCTAATCATACAACCATTTCTTCCTTCACTCTCTCTCTAGAACTCCCACTCTCTTATCTCCCTCTCTCTCTAGAATTCATCTAACTCAAATCCAAGTATGCATATGTTACATCTTTTAGTTGCAAATCCCTTTTTAAGACAACTATTTCATCTGTAAAATTAGTTTCATTATGTCTATAAAAAGTGAGTTGTTCTTCTAAAACAGCTAGTCCTCTTTTATGGTTTGACAAACTAAAGTTTACTTCATTAAACTCTACTTTAAGACTATCATACTGTTTCTTAAGAGATTCATAATCTTTCAAAGCAGAACAAGAAATTGAACATTTTTTAACTTCATGTACCTCAAAGTCAGAGAAAGCCATCAGTCTAAAGTTTGTTGGTTCCTCTTCTTCCTCCATGAAGCTCCAGTCAAAGCCAGCTCCATCAACAGTTACTATAGCCTTGGAAGAAGTTTCTTCCACATTCACTATCCTTTTTCTTCCTTGCTGACCTTTGTACCCTTTCCCCTTGTTGTCCTGGTGTCTAGGGCTTCTACACTCTCTGGCAAAGTGTCTCATCTTATGAAAATTATAGCACTCCACTTTAGACTTGTCATACCCAGCAACATCTCTTCCATTGAAAGTAATCTTGTTCCATGTCATTTGATAATACCTCTTTGCCCTGATGCTTATCAGAGCCAACTGCCACTTTAAGTCCATAGCCTCTAAGTCATCATCATGAATTTGGAGCAAGTCTTCATTATAGATATGTGACCCACTAGATTGCTCTGACAAAGATGAAGCGAAAAGTGTACCGCTTTTAAGGGGTCATTTAAGCCCTAAATCGTATTTATTTGATCAAATATCGCCCTAAATCGTTTCTTTTGTCATTTTAGGTACTTTTGAGGAGAAATCTGGAAAAGGAGGCATTTTGGACGTTTTTGGAGCATTAAAGTGAAGAAAACGGCAAAGTCTCAAAAATCGGCTAAAAGTTACTCTTGACGGCGTCAGACTTTACTCTGGACGGCGTCATGCCTTGGCAAGAAAAGTTGGACGTGAAATTTACTCATGACGGGCCAGTGAAAATAGCATGTGAATTCTGACGGCGTCACGCTTTAACTTGATCAAGGGCGTCACGGCTTAAATCATAAGGGGACGGCGTCACGTTCATGGTTGGACGGCGTCAAGCCTTGATAAGCCAGAATGGATTTTTGAAGAGCTAAAGAGGGACGGCGTCAAGAAGGTCACCCGGGAACCCTAAAAGCGGCGAGGTGACGGCGTCACACTCCATAAGGTGACGCCGTCAGATCCAAAAATCTATATATAGTTTTCTAATTTTTTGTCATAAAGGAGAGCTTAGTGTGTGGAATTTTGGGAGAAAACCCTAAGACGATTTTAGCTACTTTTTCAGGGCTTTTTGCCTTGAGATCTTCCATGTTTCATTGAAAGATAAGTTATCAATTAATCATTCAATATGTCTATGTGTTGTTTGATTCTATCTTATTCTTGTCTTTTGTTTAACATGTTAGGCTAAATTTATCTTGTGTTTGCTTAGATCTAATGAAACCTAGCTATTGATTATTGGTTGTTAGTGTGTTATTAGTTGTATTGGATGATTGTTTATCTATGTTAGGCTTAAGAAAACTGGCTAACTTCCTATTCGGTAACTTGCTTGAACGTCTTAAGAAACATGAACCAAACGCGTACTAAAGGTTTTTATGGTTGTATTTAATGCACAAGCGAATTCTAGTGATCCCATGTTAGGAGCTTCCTAGCCGGCTCGACATAGGAGTGAAGTAGGAGCTTGTAGAGTTGGGGAAGTAAGTACGCCACCCCACGAATGGTATTAAGGAATACACCCGTCATCCACGCAACTAATACACACTGATTAACCGGTAAAAGATAGTTAGGGAGTAAGGAAATCTAAGTAAACACATTTCTCTACACATAAGTTTCTCACCACATTTATTTTCAGTTATTTAATTTTATTGCATTCGTAGTAATTTGAGTTAGTTGACTAGCAACTAATTCCGCCCACTCTTTCAAACCCGAGATTTTACTTGCTTTCATAAAAATTATAAAAACATAAAAAGAATCTTCCTCAACCCTTAGACCTAATTAGAGTAGCCTTTCACACCTAACGAACACTATTCCCTGTGGAGAACGATCAATCCCCCGTACTTACCACTACACTATACTACATCGGTCAGGTACACTGCCTGGTGGGGTTGTAAGCCTCTTGAGATCCCTCGAGAGGTAAAACCTGTTGTAAGGTTACAAAACCACGCATCAAGTTTTTGGCGCCGCTGCCGGGGAATAGTTATTGTTTAGGTTGAATTTTTATTTTATAGGTCTACTCACTAGATTCCTTTCTAGTGAGATTTTTATTTTATTTTTCTAGGTTTTCTTTAGTCTATCTTTTTCTTTGTGTGTTTGTTCGTAATTTCCATTGACTCTTCCGTTCACCATTATGGAGTACGCGAATCCACCATACCACCAACCACAAAGGCCATTCTACCCTATTGACATCTCGAATTTCAAACAATATCGAGATGAACCCATATATGATGCATGGACTCGTTTTAGAAATTTACTCCGAAAATTCCCTCATCATAGTTTCGCTTTAGCATCCCTAACCCGAACCTTTTACTATCGTGTTGGCCAATATGACCAAATGCGCATTGAGGATTTTGCCAATGGGGACTTTAGGGAATTAAGTGCTGAAGAAGCATGGGATGCCATAGAAGATTGTGCCCAATATTATTATAGGGTAGACAACCCAACAGACGTTAGTACAAGTCAATTGAATATAAATTTCCTGGATCATGAAACAAGTTTGTTTGGGGATGAATACATTAGTGTTGAGATACCTAAGTGGTTGTCATGTAATGCCATAGTACAAAACAAACACATAGGTTATCTTGATGTGATGGAGGATCTAGCCGAGCATGATCACATTGATCAAAAAGACCTAGGTTTTATGATCGATGACGATGAATCTCAAGAAACACATGATGAATCTTTTGGGCAATTTGAATATAGCAGTCAGAATATTGAGGATGATCCTTATGATTCGGATATAGAAGTTGAGATGCCTAGAGAAGCACTTGAGATACTAGGGAAAATGTTAGGGTTAGATTCTAATAAAACACATGATGAGGATATAGGTGGTCTTGACACAAGGAATGATGAGGTAAGTAACATAAGCCTACCAAGTACCCCACAAGTCCTACCATCATTTGAGGCACACACACCGCCGGTGACTTACCCGGAAGAAGTTGAGGAGACTATAGGAACCCCAATAGAGGTAGAGCCCTTTGACCAAACACAACTAGAAGAAATAGGTTTGAATGCTTTTAGTGATCACAACCTTTCTTTTAGTTCTATGGAAGTTCCTAGTTTTGATGAGCCGGAGCCTCAACCAAAACCGTTACCTAATCTTCCATCCCTGGATGAAAATTTAGGAATTGAATTAGGTCCCGATCCACCCATCAAAACATATAGTCCGGGTAGTCTTAAGTTTAAGGTAGTAGACATTAAGCCTTGTAGTGAGGAAGACAATATAGGAGTGAAAAATGACCTTACATGTCTACATCACCCATTCATGATTGATCACAAGAAACATTATGGGTTTAAACCGGGTTTATTAGGTCAAGATGGATTCCCAACTAGGAATCTCTCGAAGTTGATAGAAGATGATCCCTTTTTAGGAGAAAACTTTAATTCACCCATTGACCAAAGTGAACTAGGTAAGGTTATGATGAAAGGAGCACACCCCTTTGAGTATATAATTCATCCGTCACTCTTTCCTCACGTGGCATACTTCCACCCAGATGGTGTGTATCGCTACTATCACCCGCACTTAATCCTAAGTGTAGAAAAAACCTCTCCTTTATCCGTTAAATAAGGGTAGAGTCAGGCTCGTGACTCGAACAAAAACAAGCGCTCTTGGGAGGCAGCCCATGCTTTATTTGCTTTGTGTGTTTATTTATTTGCTTGTTTGATTTTATTTTCCGTATGTGTGTTTAATTTTTATTAGTATTGATTCATGTTCAAAAGTAATTTGTGAAAATGCTTTATGTTGTTTTTAACTTCGTCTTAACTACATATAAAGGTATTTTGCAAAAGATAAGTGTAAGGGAAATCTAAATCGGTTTATTAGAACACAAATTAACATGAATCGTAATAATAATAATAGATTAGCATACATATTCGTATTTGTTTGAGTCAAATGCTTGTATCGAGTCATAATGATGTTTTGCAGGAATTCCAGGAAGTAAGGTAAAGGTTTTTCCAGAAATTTTCCGGAAACTTAAAATGAAAATTTTTGTCAGGTCATTTCTGACGGCGTCAGGGTTCATAACCTGACGGCGTCAGATTTAATTTTCAGAAATTTTTGAAAGTTTTGTTTTTAGAAAAGTTTTTATTAAAATCTCCAACTTATAATCTCCAGGAATCTGCAAAATTATCATTCCACAAGCATTATATCCTTATATATAGATTTATCCCGCCGATGTTATGCAGGTTTTCGTGTTTGTTTTCTCAGGTTTAACAGGTTATTTTGGACAAGGAAATGTTTTGAATCAAGCTTGTGGCGATGCATTAGTCATGGAGCTTCTACATTACTTTGGAGGAAGATCTAACCGTGTAACTTCATTATCCACCGAGCGAATCAGGGGAGTATTTGATTTCATTCTTTTACTTTTTCTTTTACATCTTGTTATTTGAACATTGGGGACAATGTTCATCTTAAGTGTAAGGGAGGGTAAAAGTACGATTTTAGAGAATACAATTACGCTTGATTTTTGTTTGTTTAATAGTAGATGTGTAATAAAACTGAGATAAATACCTGTTAAGGTAATTTTAGTGCCAAATTTAAAATTTTTTACAACATATAGGAGTGAAACTTTGATCTTAATGAGCGTCTCACGGATAGGAGTTATATGACTAGCACAAAAACCGTACCACTAAAAAATTTTCCACCCCCAAATATGTGAGGTTCGCCCCTAGAATTGGTAGGAAAAGCATTTATGCTATGATGTGTGTACCGGTAGCACTTAGATTCTAGAACTTGCGTTAGGACCATTCCGAGGCCACAAGTGAGACTACATTCGTGTAGTTAGATTTACTACATGATAAGAGGCATTAGGATTAACCCATTGTTTTAAACCTGTGTTTTTGTTATAATTACTTTGGCTACATTGGTCAAGTAATTCCCCCACACCCTTTGCGTTGTACTCATTTTTAGTACACGATACCCCTAGTACACCCCTCAGAGCCTATCTTTTCGTTTCGACCTTTAAGCATCTTACTTAAGGGAAGAATTTGTTACACCCCACTAAAATGTACACCCAAATCGCCTTAGCCTACCTTGTATGCACTCATTTTTAGTGCATTATTGTTACAACATTTGTTTAAACCCAAGTTAATTATCTAGTTGATTACATGGTTGCTAAGTCGAGTCATATCCTTGTACATATTGTTTTGGGACGATTGGGACTCATGGGTAAAGTACTAGTGTAATGGAGTAATGGGGAAGAACATCATTTATTACCCCCATATGTGCTAAATGTTTTAAAAGTACTCCAAGTTTTTCAATTATCTTAATTCGAGTCATTAGATTAGTATTTGTAAAGTTATGTAAAAGTTCAAGTGTAAGGGGGATGCAATGCCCCTATGATGTATTATTTTGGATGGTAGGGTAAAAGTGAATGCAAAAAAAAAAAAAAAAAAAAAAAAAAAAAAAAAAAAAAAAAAAAAAAAAAAATCAAGAAAAATACAAAAAAATGAGAAAAAGAAAAATAGAAAAAAACATACGGACTACCATCCCGTTTTATTTTATGTTTATTTTATGTTTTTGTTGTTTTCTTTCATTAGCTTATATTGAGTCGAGTCTTGGCTTAGCAACATTGTATAGTACATGTAATTGATCAAGATTTTTAACTCGCCACCAGTAAAATATCCTTTATCCAACAAAACCGTGTTTTCCTTTTCCCTACACCTAACGTTATAACCCATTTAAAAGCCCTCTTTGATAGTTTATCTTAGGTGCTTACGCCTAGTGGAGGAGGTTTTCGATCCTTTCCCAAGCCTATGGTAATCTATTTGCTATGACAGGTAGTGAGAGATATTATCCGTTTTCATTTATGAGATTTATTTTGATGACACTTGAGAGATGTGAGTATCTAAACACTACTTGTGAGGTGCTAGTATGTAATCTCCGTGCTTTTTATGATTGAAGTGGAACGATTATTTGTTGTAATTACTTTTATATTAGCATTAAATGACCCCTAACTTGTATTTTGATTAGAGTAAAAGCACATTTGCTTGAGGACAAGCAAATCTCAAGTGTAAGGGTATTTGATGAAGCGAAAAGTGTACCGCTTTTAAGGGGTCATTTAAGCCCTAAATCGTATTTATTTGATCAAATATCGCCCTAAATCGTTTCTTTTGTCATTTTAGGTACTTTTGAGGAGAAATCTGGAAAAGGAGGCATTTTGGACGTTTTTGGAGCATTAAAGTGAAGAAAACGGCAAAGTCTCAAAAATCGGCTAAAAGTTACTCTTGACGGCGTCAGACTTTACTCTGGACGGCGTCATGCCTTGGCAAGAAAAGTTGGACGTGAAATTTACTCATGACGGGCCAGTGAAAATAGCATGTGAATTCTGACGGCGTCACGCTTTAACTTGATCAAGGGCGTCACGGCTTAAATCATAAGGGGACGGCGTCACGTTCATGGTTGGACGGCGTCAAGCCTTGATAAGCCAGAATGGATTTTTGAAGAGCTAAAGAGGGACGGCGTCAAGAAGGTCACCCGGGAACCCTAAAAGCGGCGAGGTGACGGCGTCACACTCCATAAGGTGACGCCGTCAGATCCAAAAATCTATATATAGTTTTCTAATTTTTTGTCATAAAGGAGAGCTTAGTGTGTGGAATTTTGGGAGAAAACCCTAAGACGATTTTAGCTACTTTTTCAGGGCTTTTTGCCTTGAGATCTTCCATGTTTCATTGAAAGATAAGTTATCAATTAATCATTCAATATGTCTATGTGTTGTTTGATTCTATCTTATTCTTGTCTTTTGTTTAACATGTTAGGCTAAATTTATCTTGTGTTTGCTTAGATCTAATGAAACCTAGCTATTGATTATTGGTTGTTAGTGTGTTATTAGTTGTATTGGATGATTGTTTATCTATGTTAGGCTTAAGAAAACTGGCTAACTTCCTATTCGGTAACTTGCTTGAACGTCTTAAGAAACATGAACCAAACGCGTACTAAAGGTTTTTATGGTTGTATTTAATGCACAAGCGAATTCTAGTGATCCCATGTTAGGAGCTTCCTAGCCGGCTCGACATAGGAGTGAAGTAGGAGCTTGTAGAGTTGGGGAAGTAAGTACGCCACCCCACGAATGGTATTAAGGAATACACCCGTCATCCACGCAACTAATACACACTGATTAACCGGTAAAAGATAGTTAGGGAGTAAGGAAATCTAAGTAAACACATTTCTCTACACATAAGTTTCTCACCACATTTTATTTTCAGTTATTTAATTTTATTGCATTCGTAGTAATTTGGGTTAGTTGACTAGCAACTAATTCCGCCCACTCTTTCAAACCCGAGATTTTACTTGCTTTCATAAAAATTATAAAAACATAAAAAGAATCTTCCTCAACCCTTAGACCTAATTAGAGTAGCCTTTCACACCTAACGAACACTATTCCCTGTGGAGAACGATCAATCCCCCGTACTTACCACTACACTATACTACATCGGTCAGGTACACTGCCTGGTGGGGTTGTAAGCCTCTTGAGATCCCTCGAGAGGTAAAACCTGTTGTAAGGTTACAAAACCACGCATCAATTGCTCTGACAAAAATGCATATATAGTCTCATCACTTAAGTTAGCAGTACTAGTTTTTACACTAGCAGTACCAACTTTAGGGCTAGCAGTACAAACTGCTTCTTCATCTTCAGGACTGATACTGCTGGGAGAAGATAAGAATGCCATATTTCCAGAACTAGTACTGGTGCTTCCTCCCTTCTTCACCTTTTGTTCAACAATCTTGAGATTATTGTACAGCTCATTCAGTGACATCTTCTCCAGCTCTGGCTTATTGCTCAAAACCACAACATAAGTGTTCCATTCAGCAGGTAGGCTATTAAGAAACTTCATGTTAAGATCTTCCAGTGGAATCACAATCTTTTGTACAGTAAGTTGGCTAATGACCCTTTGAAGCCTATTAAAGATATGATCCAGAGTTTCATTACTTGAGGCACTAAAGTTTTTATAGCTCTGCTTGAGTAGGGTTCTTTGAGCCTTCTTGGTGGCTTCATTGCCACCAAATCTCTCTACCACTGCTTCAAAAAGAGTCTTAGCAGTCTCATAATGGCTAAAATTCAACACTTGATCATTAGGAATTGCCATGAGTAACAAATTCCTAGCCTTTTGATCATTCTTTTTCTTGATCTTATCATCGTTTGTGATTGGTTCAGTGTTGAGCTTAGTGGTCTTGGGACCATCAGGAAGTGTCTCCTTAGAAGTTGTAGGTTTAAAGGAGTCACCATGCAGAATAATATCCCATAGTGCATAATCTTGCACCATGAAGTATTGCTCAATTCTGAGCCTCCAGAGATCATACTCATTCTGTTTGAGCATGAGTAGCTTGGTAGTGATCGAGGTTTGAGAGGTTTCCATGTCCATCTTCCTTATTGAAACTTGAGTGTTCTTCCTGGATCTTCTAATTCAAAGTATCAGAACCTGGCTCTGATACCACTTGACCGGATCTAAACACACGACTTGTATTGAAGATACTTTGAGTATATGCTAAGTAGCACACGGAATTTACTACAAAAAAACTTAGAAGATTTGTGTGTAATGTGATGTGATTAAGGAATAGTATGAACACAGTATAAACAACCGAATAACTAGCTTCAATATATTATAATACGAGTGATTTTTTGTTTATCACTAGGGTTACAAAAACCTTAAACCCTATCAATAATGTGTACGTAAAACCTAACCTAGGATCTCCTTTTATAGAACAAGGAGTCCTTTACAAGTAAACAATTATACGTATCCATCTATACTAATAAGATATACATCATATCTTTTCTATATTTATCCACACGCTTTTCTGTCTTTCTCTTATAACCAGTACTAACTATCTATACCAGCAATACTAACTGGCTTAGTACTGTTAGTGTAACCTTCAGCAATTCTTCAGCAGTACGAACTTATACGCTAGCAGTACCAACTATTGGTTTAATTCCCAACAAATTATACTAATCTCAACAGTGGATTCCACTTTTGGCGGGGACATGTCTCCGCCAAAAGAAGTGCCACGCTGGACATAGTTTGACCAGCCCAAAGGCTATGGGACCCACATGTCCCTGGCAAAAAGGTTGATTTGTCCCAGCAAAAAGTATCAGCGATGAGGTGTTCGCGGGGACGTTTCGACGGGGACATGTCCTCGCTGAAAGTTATTGGCGGGGACATGTCCCCACCCAAAGCGTCGAAATGTCCCCTCGAAAAGCGTCGAATGTTGTAGTGTATACAAATTTCATTAAGACAGCACATAAAATTATTTGTAACAATCACCTAAAATATGTAATAAAACAATATACATATTTATAACAATGTAAGAAACAAAGAAAACAACATAGCCTAATGTTTAATTCCACATAACTGACCATGCACGAAGATTAAAATCCAAGAATGTAAAAATTCTACCATGTCAAAGATTTTAGGTTCTTCGTCCGTGCTAAACACGTTAGTAGAAATTCTTCCTCCATCGCCACTGCCAAAACCATCGCCTCCAGAAGCACTTATTATATTGCCACTTACATTCCTGCGATTCCAAATTAGATCAATTTTGATCAGATTGAACTACATACGTTTCTTAACTCAAATTACAGCAAGAAAAAGAGCATGACTCATTATTATTAAACAATCACATGTTATGAATAGACTATCCCCATTAGACTGCATGCTTACTGAAGAAGTGTGATATAGTAGTAATTCTACCACTTAGCATTCGCACTACATAGCGTTCGTATAAGTTCTTGTGAAGAAGAAAAAAAGGGACCCAAGTACAAACTTTCTTCAAAAAGTATACTTTTTTTGTCTCACCAAGATGAAGACATTTAAGCAAATAAAGGGATTCAGAACGTGATGGAGTGATGAAGTGGTGGAGAATACATAAGTGGGCACCATATCTTCCTATATACCACTTTTAAATGCAAAAGTAATTGATCAGTAAATTGAGAGTAGCTTAATTGCAAAGATGATTGTTATTCTTCTTCCATGTAACATCTACAATCAATTAGTGCCTCAATAACTACACGATCCCTTCGCATGGCTCTCAATAACTACATCGGCTCTTGGCATGCACGACATTACTCTTCACAAATTTTCACTCCAAAAATCATGTCATTAATACTCCACAATGATTTTTAGGACTCGATCTTTCAATATATATATATATGATGATAAATCCAACAATCAATCCCTAACTTTTGGGTGGCGTTTGATTAAATAAGGGAACATCTATAAGTATGGTGATTTTTTTATTTTTTATTTTTTTTAAAGTCTAATATATTAAAACCTAGGCTCCAAGATGGAGGCCTAGAAAGGAGATACAAAGAGCAAACAAATGAGGCAACGAAGATACAGAGCAACAAAGATACAGACAACCAAGACTAGCAAACCAAAACCTTAGCGTGAGAAAATGTCAAAAGGCTTCGATATCCGTGCGTTCCAATTTGCAGTATTCGACTTGAGGCGAGCCGACAACCATGTCTTTGAAATCCTTTGAATGGAGGGGAAAATGTCTTCATTTTTAACTATAGATACATGTCACACCCCAAAAATGGCACAACGGAATGGCATTTATGGGGTATGACCTCATTGTCAAGAACACAAGGTGTCACAATAGAGAAATACTAAATGTAATACATAGAACAAATAATAGTCACAACTCCCACAACCGGGATAAGTACAAATATCCAAATCATCATGAGTCTCAGAGCTAAACAACATCACTAAGCAATAACCAAATGCAGCTTCACGAGTTATAACCCGGAAGGGTCTTGTCTTAAGTCTTGCTAAGCCAGGACAAAACTCAACCTTCTATGGTGCCCTCGTTCTTAACACCTGAAAATGGATACTCGAAAACGTTAACATAATGTTGGTGAGCTCGTAGGTTTAGATGTTAAACCACGAAGCTGTGATTAATAGTGTAGGACAATAGTGCAAATGAATACCAATTATGAACACGTTATCCAAACACAAATAATGTCGCGCCAACTGAACCTACCACAATGTTACACGCATCAACAGTACACACAAAGGGGAGCTACCCCGATAGATCTATCATAATGCTTCGGCTCTCAAAGAGAGTTAACAGTTGCGCATTCATGTACACACAGTCAAAACATTTAGTAGCACATAATCGCATCATTACACATATATGTCCAAAAACATGAAAACAGTTCAAAATATCATTTGAGTACCATTTTCCCCCAAGGAAAAACATAATGAAAAAGGGGCTACGAGAACTCACCTCAGAAATAGTTGTCTGAAGTGAATAAATCAAGTAACAATAGTGTACGGCACCGACACGCGACCTAGATTAGTAAGGCATGTTTTAGTTCACAGACCAATTTAAAACTCCACTAATTTAATTCAAAAGTTTTAAAGTGTTTACGTTGTAATATCAAGGACGATAAAGATTCCGATTTGACAATAACCGAAAGACGATGAACGAAAAGTGATTATGAACAATACTAGACGTTGTCGGGATATTGGAACATTATTGTTAAGTGAGTATATATCACTAAGTGTGCGTATAAATAAATAAATATATATATATATATATATATATATATATATATATATATATATATATATATATATATATATATATATATATATATAAGAAGTGTTTCGTTTAAGAATTTCTCATCATTGTTTATGACATTTTACGAAAAGATTAATAATTCAAGTATATACTCTTTGATAATAGGCAATTCTCGTGCTAACAAAGTTATAAGGCTCGTGTTTAAAACAATTGTTCATAACCTAATAAATTTATATAAGTTTGATAAAACATTTCAAGTTTATATGTAACCGAATTAATGAGCGAGTTTTCATTTACAAGTAATTGTTACTTATGTAAAAGAGTTTTTCATTGTATGCGTCACGACAAATCCATTTGGTTTATAAATTAAGTCGACTTGTTAGAAATAATAATCATGTTAAATAAATATGTTGTAAGATCTAAATATATATATATATATATCGAGAGGTTAGGTTTTAGTGATGTGTAACGGGATAATAGCTAGTTGAGTTGTTTTTAAATCGTAAAATATAAGGATGTGATAATTGTAATGACCACTCGAACGATGGTGATCGCAACTCGTGTCTCGGAATGGATTTCAAATTCATTATTACGTTAAGATTTTTGACGAGTTGAATTAAATGACTCACGCTAGACAAACTTTATCACTCACTACTTGGGATTCGGCCCAATCTGAAACTTTAAAACTTAAAAGAAGGCCTAGCCTGGTCATTGACACATGAGCCCACTTTGGGGCTTAAGGGCTCTCGGTCCACCATAGTACTAAACCCCCAGTATACCATATTTTGGAGTATAAGGTTTCAATTGTTTTCTTGGTGCAGAACATGCGTGGAAGGTTTTGAACTTTGACTTAGAACACAATTTTAAAAAAGAACTCGTTTATAAGGTGTGAACCCTTTGTATGAGCGAGACAAAACAGCACCTTGTGGGTGTTTTTAGGGACCCAACGGTCGAACTAAACAAGGGAATGAGCAACCCATTCAATGCTCGTGTTGAGCTCGAACACAACCAAAACACCGAGTATAAACTCAACCCAATTCTACTCAAATCAACACTTAAAGTTTCACTCGAACCGAAATAAACCAACACAACATCAAGCATATACCTAACCAATCTGAACATACATCAACACAAACACAAACAGAAAGTCGAGTACATTACTAACGAGATTCGAGCATAAGCCAAACACAAACACAATCATCACTGAGTACAAGCACAAACACAACGATCAATTCAAATGCAACCCAGAAGTTGAATACCAGTATACACATGACCACACGTAATTCGAGTACAACACAAACACAACGATCAACACAACCCAAGTAAGAACACAAACACAACCACAATCGACACTTAGCAAAATCCGACATATACAGTATTTAGTATCTAGACCAATTTCCTTACTGCCTAAACTTATTCGACCAAGAACACATAACAATCGAATATACTTCCACATTCGAGCCAATACTTAGTGATCGTTTTTTTTAGATTTCCAGTTCTTAAAATCTTTTGCCACACCACAGTCACAACACAACATCATTCTAAACACATTTTCTTTAACCATAACATTTAATAATAGATCTTTCATTAATCGAAAAAAAAACACATCAGAGGTCGAATACAATAAAAAAATAGTTCAAGAGCTTACAATACCAAATCGATTGACACTGATTTATGACACGGATTGGACCCGATCTCCAAGCAAACCTACACACCTTCGGTTCTCAATTAGCCCTTGAACTCCTTCCTCTTGCGATCGATTGGTTGTAGATGAGGAGTGTGTGGATCCACTGGGATCGTATAGTCCATAAAAAGAAAACGTTGGAATATATGAATCATATAAATACTATAAACATATATTTACATCAAGAACACGCAGCGGAAAGATCTAATGAACATGTAATTAATTAAACTAAATAAACACGTACCTTAATCGCGTAATCAATCAAGAACAACAAGAACCCTAAATTGGGTTTGAGTATGTCGAACCATGATTGCGTGGTTTTGTAACCTTACAACAGGTTTTACCTCTCGAGGGATCTCAAGAGGCTTACAACCCCACCAGGCAGTGTACCTGACCGATGTAGTATAGTGTAGTGGTAAGTACGGGGGATTGATCGTTCTCCACAGGGAATAGTGTTCGTTAGGTATGAAAGGCTACTCTAATTAGGTCTAAGGGTCGAGGAAGATTCTTTTTTATGTTTTTATATTTTTTTTATGAAAGCAAGTAAAATCTCGGTTTTGAAGGAGTGGGCGGAATTAGTTGCTAGTCAACTAACCCAAATTACTACGAATGCAAATAAAATAAAATAACTGAAATGAAAATGTGGTGAGAAACTTATGTGTAGAGAAATGTGTTTACTTAGATTTCCTTACTCCCTAACTACCTTTTACCGGTTAATTAGTGTGTATTAGTCGCGTGGATGACGGGTGTATTCCTTAATACCATTCGTGGGGTGGCGTACTTACTTCCCCAACTCTACAAGCTCCTACTTCACTCCTATGTCGAGCCGGCTAGGAAGCTCCTAACATGGGATCACTAGAATTCGCTTGTGCATTAAATACAACCATAAAAACCTTTAGTACGCATTTGGTTCATGTTTCTTAAGACGTTCAAGCAAGTTACCGAATAGGAAGTTAGCCAGTTTTCTTAAGCCTAACATAGATAAACAATCATCCAATACAACTAATAACACACTAACAACCAATAATCAATAGCTATGTTTCATTAGATCTAAGCAAACACAAGATAACTTTAGCCTAACATGTTAAACAAAAGACAAGAATAAGATAGAATCAAACAACACATAGACATATTGAATGATTAATTGATAACTTATCTTTCAATGAAACATGGAAGATCTCAAGGCAAAAAGCCCTGAAAAAGTAGCTAAAATCGTCTTAGGGTTTTCTCCCAAAATTCCACACACTAAGCTCTCCTTAATGAAAAAAAATTAGAAAACTATATATAGATTTTTGGATCTGACGGCGTCACCTTATGGAGTGTGACGCCGTCACCTCGCCGCTTTTAGGGTTCCCGGATGACCTTCTTGACGCCGTCCCTCTTTAGCTCTTCAAAAATCCATTCTGGCTTATCAAGGCTTGACGCCGTCTAACCATGAACGTGACGCCGTCCCATTATGATTTAAGCCGTGACGCCCTTGATCAAGTTAAAGCGTGACGCCGTCAGAATTCACATGCTATTTTCACTGGCCCGTCATGAGTAAATTTCACGTCCAACTTTTCTTGCCAAGGCATGACGCCGTCCAGAGTAAAGTCTGACGCCGTCAAGAGTAACTTTTAGCCGATTTTTGAGACTTTGCCGTTTTCTTCACTTTAATGCTCCAAAAACGTCCAAAATGCCTCATTTTCCAGATTTCTCCTCAAAAGTACCTAAAATGACAAAAGGAACGATTCAGGGCAATATTTGATCAAATAAATACGATTTAGGGCTTAAATGACCCCTTAAAAGCGGTACACTTTTCGCTTCATCAAATACCCTTACACTTGAGATTTGCTTGTCCTCAAGCAAATGCGCTTTTATTCTAATCAAAATACAAGTTAGGGGTCATTTAATGCTAACATAAAAGTAATTACAACAAATATTCGTTCCACTTCAATCATAATAAGCACGGAGATTATAAACTAGCACCTCACAAGTAGTTTTTAGATACTCACATCTCTCAAGTGTCATCAAAATAAATCTCATAAATGAAAACGAAAAATATCTCTCACTACCTGTCATAGCAAATAGATTACCATAGGCTTGGGAAAGGATCGAAAACCTCCTCCACTAGGCGTAAGCACCTAAGATAAACTATCAAAGAGGGCTTTTAAACGGGTTATAACGTTAGGTGTAGGGATATGATAAACACGGTTTTGTTGGATAAAGGATATTTTACTGGTGGCGAGTTAAAGATCTTGATTAATTACATGTACTATACAATGTTGCTAAGCCAAGACTAGACTCGATCTTAAGCTAGAAACGAAATAACAAAATAACAAAAATATAAAATAAACATAAAATGAAACGGGATGGTAGTCCGTATGTTTTTTCTACTTTTTCTTTTTCTCATTTTTTTTTTGTATTTTTCTTTATTTTTTTTTTTATTTATTTATTTTTATTTTTATTTTTTTTTTGCATACACTTTTACCCTACCATCCAAAATAATACATCATAGGGGCGTTGCATCCCCCTTACACTTGAACTTTTACATAACTTTACAAGTACTAATCTAATGACTCGAATTAAGATAATTGAAAAACTTGGAGTACTTTTAAAACATTTAGCACATATGGGGGTAATAAATGATGTTCTTCCCCATTACTCCATTACACTAGTACTTTACCCATGAGTCCCAATCGTCCCAAAATAATATGTACAAGGATATGACTCGACTTAGCAACCATGTAATCAATTAGATAATTAACTTGGGTTTAAACAAATGTTGTAACAATAATGCACTAAAAATGAGTGCATACAAGGTAGGCTAAGGCGATTTGGGTGTACATTTTAGTGGGGTGTAACAAATTCTTCCTTTAAGTAAAATGCTTAAAGGTCGAAACGAAAAGATAGGCTCTGAGGGGTGTACTAGGGGTATCGTGTACTAAAAATGAGTACAACGCAAAGGGTGTGGGAGAATTACTTGACTAATGTAGCCAATGTAATTATAACAAAAACATAGGTGTAAAACAATGGGTTAATCCTAATGCCTCTTATCATGTAGTAAATCTAACTACACGAATGTAGTCTCACTTGTGGCCTTGGAATGGTCCTAACGCAAGTTCTAGAATCTAAGTGCTACCGGTACACACATCATAGCATAAATGCTTTTCCTACCAATTCTAGGGGTGAACCTCACATATTTGGGGGTGGAAAATTTTTTAGTGGTACGGTTTTTGTGCTAGTTATATAACTCCTATCCGTGAGACGCTCATTAAGATCAAAGTTTCACTCCTATATGTTGTAAAAAATTTTAAATTTGGCACTAAAATTACCTTAACAAGTATTTCTCTCAGTTTTATTACACATCTACTATTAAACAAACAAAAATCAAGCGCAATGGCATTCTCTAAAATCGTACTTTTACCCTCCCCTTACACTTAAGATGAACATTGTCCCCAATGTTCAAATAATAAGATGTAAAAGCAAAAAGTAAAAGAATGAAATCAAATACTCCCCTGATTCGCTCGGTAGATAATGAAATTACACGGTTAAATCTTCCTCCAAAGAGAATGTTGAAGCTCCATGACTAATGCATCGCCATAAGCTTGATTCCAAAAACATCTCCTTGTCCAAAATAACCTGTTAAACCTGAGAAAACAAACACGAAAACCTGCGTAACATCGGCGGGAAAAATCTATATATAAGGATATAATGCTTGTGGAATGATAATTTTGCAGATTCCTGGAGATTATAAGTTGGAGATTTTAATAAAAACTTTTTATGAAAACAAAACTTTCAAAAATTTCTGGAAATTAAATCTGACGCCGTCAGGTTATAACCCCTGACGCCGTCAGAAATGACCTGACAAAAATTTTCGTTTTAAGTTTCCGGAAAATTTCTGAAAAAACTTTTACCTTACTTCCTGGAAATCCTGCAAAACATCATTATGACTCGATACAAGCATTTGACTCAAACAAATACGAATATGTATGCTAATTTATTATTATTACGATTCATGTTCATTTGTGTTCTAATAAACCGATTTAGATTTCCCTTACACTTATCTTTTGCAAAATACCTTTATATGTAGTTAAGACGAAGTTAAAAACAACATAAAGCATTTTCACAAATTAGTTTTGAACATGAATCAATACTAATAAAAATTAAACACACATACGGAAACAAATAAAAACAAACAAACAAATAAATAAACACACAAAGCAAATAAAGCAAATAAAGCTTGGGTTGCCTCCCAAGAAGCGCTTTTCTTTATTAACGAGTCTTGTAGCTAGACTCAAAGTAAGGCTCATCTAGTGTCGCTTATGCTCACGTATCCGAGTGTGAGCCATCTAATTGTTGCCTCATCTCTCTTGTATTCATCATTCAGCTCCAAACATCCATGATAATATCTCTTATTTTTCTCATGTGGATATTTGAGCCCCTTCCTCTTATCATTCTCACTTAACAAGTCGATAGGCATAATTCTATTGCAAGATTCAATGGGGTAGTTCTTAAACCTAGGATGTGCTCGGGGCATTTGATAGACAAAATCTTCATCCCCATCCGAGAATGTAATTAACCCGTCCACAAGTTTTTCGTCAAGGTTGGTCAACCTTTTGAAGGGTTCTCCAAAAATGACTTGGGTTAATTTGTCATCGATAAATTCTCCTAAATTCTCCATAACCATAAAATCCACCAAATACACAAAACTTCCTACGAACACGTGTAGTGGCTTAATCCTAGCAACAATGTTATCTCCTTGATATTCAAGCTCATCTACCATGATTTTATTATAATTAGCGCGAGAGATAATGTTCATAGGCAAAGATGAGTTAAGATAAGCATAAAAATCATGATAACCAATTTTACACGGGAATTGCATGTTAAAGAGGCTATCCTTTTCGATCTTAGTCCTAGGGTCAACATACTTAAAGGGATCAATTTCCTCTTTTCCCCATTCCTCGTTAACTACTTCTCCATTACCGATATCCTCATCGGAGTCTGAGTAGTAAAATGGACTAACATAGTCATTCTCATGGTCAGACTCCTCCATCTCAGAATTGTTACCAAAGTGGTGGTCGGGTGAAAGGTTGTTGTTTGCTACTATGGGGGCGGGAACGGGTAGTTGAAAATTTGCACGGCGAAAAACACGAATAACAGGGATCAAATGACCAATGTTACTCATGCGGTAAGTGGAAGGTATCACAAACAAAAGTACAAAGAAATAAGATAGACTAAAGAAAACCTAGAAAAATAAAATAAAAATCTCACTAGAAAGGAATCTAGTGAGTAGACCTAATAGAAATAAAAATTCAACCTAAACAATAACTATTCCCCGGCAGCGGCGCCAAAAACTTGATTGCGTGGTTTTGTAACCTTACAACAGGTTTTACCTCTCGAGGGATCTCAAGAGGCTTACAACCCCACCAGGCAGTGTACCTGACCGATGTAGTATAGTGTAGTGGTAAGTACGGGGGATTGATCGTTCTCCACAGGGAATAGTGTTCGTTAGGTATGAAAGGCTACTCTAATTAGGTCTAAGGGTCGAGGAAGATTCTTTTTTATGTTTTTATATTTTTTTTATGAAAGCAAGTAAAATCTCGGTTTTGAAGGAGTGGGCGGAATTAGTTGCTAGTCAACTAACCCAAATTACTACGAATGCAAATAAAATAAAATAACTGAAATGAAAATGTGGTGAGAAACTTATGTGTAGAGAAATGTGTTTACTTAGATTTCCTTACTCCCTAACTACCTTTTACCGGTTAATTAGTGTGTATTAGTCGCGTGGATGACGGGTGTATTCCTTAATACCATTCGTGGGGTGGCGTACTTACTTCCCCAACTCTACAAGCTCCTACTTCACTCCTATGTCGAGCCGGCTAGGAAGCTCCTAACATGGGATCACTAGAATTCGCTTGTGCATTAAATACAACCATAAAAACCTTTAGTACGCATTTGGTTCATGTTTCTTAAGACGTTCAAGCAAGTTACCGAATAGGAAGTTAGCCAGTTTTCTTAAGCCTAACATAGATAAACAATCATCCAATACAACTAATAACACACTAACAACCAATAATCAATAGCTAGGTTTCATTAGATCTAAGCAAACACAAGATAACTTTAGCCTAACATGTTAAACAAAAGACAAGAATAAGATAGAATCAAACAACACATAGACATATTGAATGATTAATTGATAACTTATCTTTCAATGAAACATGGAAGATCTCAAGGCAAAAAGCCCTGAAAAAGTAGCTAAAATCGTCTTAGGGTTTTCTCCCAAAATTCCACACACTAAGCTCTCCTTAATGACAAAAAATTAGAAAACTATATATAGATTTTTGGATCTGACGGCGTCACCTTATGGAGTGTGACGCCGTCACCTCGCCGCTTTTAGGGTTCCCGGATGACCTTCTTGACGCCGTCCCTCTTTAGCTCTTCAAAAATCCATTCTGGCTTATCAAGGCTTGACGCCGTCTAACCATGAACGTGACGCCGTCCCATTATGATTTAAGCCGTGACGCCCTTGATCAAGTTAAAGCGTGACGCCGTCAGAATTCACATGCTATTTTCACTGGCCCGTCATGAGTAAATTTCACGTCCAACTTTTCTTGCCAAGGCATGACGCCGTCCAGAGTAAAGTCTGACGCCGTCAAGAGTAACTTTTAGCCGATTTTTGAGACTTTGCCGTTTTCTTCACTTTAATGCTCCAAAAACGTCCAAAATGCCTCATTTTCCAGATTTCTCCTCAAAAGTACCTAAAATGACAAAAGGAACGATTCAGGGCAATATTTGATCAAATAAATACGATTTAGGGCTTAAATGACCCCTTAAAAGCGGTACACTTTTCGCTTCATCAAACCACCAAAGGGAAAAACACCAAGAATCACAAGCTAAAATAAGCTTGTCACTCGTTCTTGTACACACGCGATAGTAGCGTTCCAATGGGAAAGCTAGGTTCAAGATCACTAACAAACCAAACACTTGTAGCTTAATTGCACTCGCCGAATTCCCTAGTGGGAATGAAAAAGTCGACCGGCCTTAAGCTAGAGAGGAGAGGAAGAGAAGAAGTTTGGCAAGTTAGGGATTCTCTAAAGTGAAAAACCTAAACACATTGATTTGTATTTATACTTGCACAAACTTGTTTCCTACTCCAACTCAAATTAGGATTAGGAAACCCAATCCCTTTGGGTCTCTCCTTGATCGGCCGAACATCCCACACAAAAGGGATTCTAGAATTTTCTTTTATTTTTCAATTCTAGTCCTTAACTTTAATATCTAACGACCGTTAAACAACCTCGTTAAATATTAACGACCGTTAAGTGTTAGTCTAGTGAAATGAATAAATGTAAATATAAAATATATTTAAATTATTCAATCCATTGGAACTCTCACGTATTGTGTGCAATCCCGAGTCTCGGGTTCGAAACCGGACATACATATATCAATTCATTATTCACAAAACTCTAACAGCTCCCACTTGGATAATGATTAATATTGTAATGACATGGGCTAGTCTAGCTTTAACAGATCCCAATGCCCCCAGCTCGATCCGAGTTTGGTTCTCCTGGAAAAAACCACGTGATGACTTAATCATCATACTTATCCTTTTGTTACTAATACCGCGTTAATTTGGATATGGATCTTTGTCATTCCATAATTAACAATAGTTTCTCGTTTGTACATAATTGAACAAGATTACAAAAACATCTGAACGTCTTCCAGATAGACTTTGGGCGTGCGCACGCAAACATCTTGTCAATTCTACGAGTGGCCTAGCAGTATTAAATTTCAACACAAAGTTGAAAGAACAAATTCTTTATTGACTACTAGCATAACCCTCGAACTTTACATCATTTCCGAAAATAGCCCTTATAACTACCTTTTACGGATAGCGTTAGACTATCTCACAGAAAATGAGCTACATCCTTGGCAATTATCCAGTATCTCAAGTCAGAGGATAAATATTCATGATATACTTAATGACTATGATCCATAAAGTATAATCATGCGGTTGGGATAAGTCCTATATTCATTTATCCAATAATGAATATCATGTGATATTGGTATCTTAACCTTACAGTACATTCTACCAATCCTCACATTTGCCTTAGTTTAATAATATTCCCATATTATTAATTGACAACGGACTATTTAGAATAAATTAATTATTCACGGATTTAAACATGCAAATATAGGACACAAATATTAATAATGATAATAAACGTTATCCGCACTTTATTCCATTAATATAATAATTGTTTTACATGTCCCTATCGAAATACTAATTCCACAGATTTACATGAAACTATCTGGCAATCGAAGACCAATGCCCTGAGCATGTTGAGTAAACGATTCTTTAGGTAATGCCTTCGTAAAAGGATCAGCCAGATTGTTATCTGTGTGAACTTTGAGTACATTTATTTCACCATCATTCACTTGTTCTCGAACATAGTGAAGTTTCCTTTTAAAGTGTTTGGCGCCTTTCATAACTCCAGGTTCATTGGCGAATGTAATTGCAGCAGAGTTGTCGCAATATACATTTATAGGTAATTCAATAGAAGGCATCACTCCAAGATCCTTAATGAATTTCCTTATCCAAACAGCTTCTTTTGCCGCCTCCGATGCAGCAATGTACTCGGCTTCTGTAGCAGACATGGCCATTATACTCTGCTTCTTACTGCTCCAGTTTACCGCTCCTCCATTGATGACAAAAACATAACCCGTCTGAGACTTCGTATCATCTTTATCAGTCTGAAAGGATGCATCGCAGAAACCTGTAACATTCAGTTCTGCGTCTGGATTTCCCCCGTAAACAAGAAACATATCTTTAGTATTCCTTAGATACTTAAGAATGTCCTTTACAGCTTTCCAGTGTTTTACCCCTGGATTCTGCTGATATCGACTGGTCATGTTTTGAGCAAATGCCACATCTGGCCTTGTGCATCTAACAGCATACATGATAGAACCAACTGCAGAAGCATATGGAACTTTCTTCATGTATGCTTCCTCTTCAGGTGTAGAAGCACACATTTGACTGCTCAATTCATGTTTCACCTGCATGGGCAGATATCCTTTCTTGGAATTCTGCATATTGAATCTCTTCAATATTTTATCCATGTAAGCACTTTGACTTAAACCGATTAATTTTTTAGATCTGTCTCGATAGATCTTGATTCCAAGGATGTAAGCTGCTTCTCCTAAATCCTTCATGGCAAAACGACTACCATGATATTCCTTAACTTCATTAAGGCTTGGTATGTCACTTCCCATGATTAATATGTCATCGACATATAGAACAAGGAAAACATTATTACTCCCACTAACTTTGTGGTATACACATGGCTCATCGAAATTCTGAGTAAATCCAAACTTCTTGATTTCCTCATCGAATTTCTTATTCCATTGCCTGGATGCTTGCTTCAATCCATAAATGGATCTTTGAAGTTTGCATACACGCTCAGGAAAATCTGGATTCACAAACCCCTCAGGTTGCGCCATATAGATGTCTTCATCTAGGCGACCGTTTAGGAAAGCGGTTTTGACATCCATTTGCCAAATCTCATAGTCATAGTAGGCAGCTATGGCTATAAGAATCCTAATGGCTCTAATGTCGGCCACAGGAGAAAAGGTCTCCTCATAGTCAACACCTTATGTTTGGGTAAAGCCTTTTGCTACCAAACGAGCCTTATAGGTGTGTACGTTGCCATCCATGTCAGTCTTCTTCTTAAATAGCCACTTACACCCAACTACCTTAGCATTGGGTGGAAGGTCTACTTTAGTCCAAACTTGATTATCTCTCATGGATTGCATTTCCCCATCCATGGCAGTCTGCCATTTTTCCTTTTCAGGACTAATAATGGCAGCTCTATAGCTAGTTGGCTCATCAGTTTGATCCAATAGTATAGTTTCCTCATCATCTATGTTCAAACATAGACGCTCAGGAGCCTTTGCAGATCTCGAAGATCTACGGATGGGTACCATTTCAACTTCAGGTGGAGGACCTAAACTTTTAGGTTCCACAGGAAGTGTGTTAGTGCTTTCAGAAGGTGACGTATCTTCATGATCATTTTCAAGATCATATGCTCTCCCACTGAATTCTTGAGATATTAGATTATCTTCAAGAAATTCACCGTACCTAGCTACGATGACCTTATTTTCTTGTGGGAAGTAAAAGTAGTAACCCTTCGTTTCCTTAGGGTATCCTACGAAGATACACTTAACAAATCTTTGTTGGAGTTTATCAGGTGAGTCACGTTTAACAAATGCCTCACAACCCCAGACCTTTAAGTAAGAAAAGTTGGGAGCTTTTCCAGTCCATACTTCATATGGAGTCTTATCAACCTTCTTAGTTGGAATCCTATTTAAAACGTGAACAGCCGTTTCAAGAGCATAATCCCAAAAGGATAATGGAAGAGTTGTAAGATTAAACATTGATCGTACCATATCTAACAAGGTACGATTTCTCCTTTCAGATACACCATTTTGTTGTGGAGTATAAGGAGATGTGAGTTGTTGGACAATGCCACACTCAGTCAGATAATCTTTGAACTCTTGGCTCAAATACTCACCACCACGATCGGATCGAAGTGCCTTAATCTTCTTTCCGAGTTGAAGTTCTACTTCATTTTTAAAGACCTTGAATGTCTCAAAGACTTCATGTTTATGTTTAAGTAAATAAACATAACCATAACGACTATAGTCATCCGTGAAGGTCAAAAAGTAGCTAGCACCGCGTCTTGACACGTGTCTAAGTGGATCACACACATCCGTGTGTATTAATCCAAGTAGATCAGAAGCCTTTTCCATATTGCTATGGAAAGGTTTCTTTGTCATCTTGCCCGATATGCAAGATTCGCATTTATCAACTGAATCATCATTGATATTAGGTAAAAGCCCATCACTTAGCAGCTTTTCCATGCGTTTCTTGCCTATATGGGCAAGGCGACAGTGCCATAAATAAGACGAATCCAAGTTAGACTTGGTTCTCTTATTCCCGATGCTATACATAGAATTATTTCTATTGGATACATGGTTATCCATGTCAATTTCAAACACACCATTTAATGGAATAGCATTAAAGTAGAAAACAGAATTTAAAGAAACAGAAATTCCATTATCATTAAAAGTATGCTTAAAACCCAAATCCAATAACAAAGAAACTGAAACGACACCTCTAACAATAGAAGGTGCGTAGTGACAATTGTTCAAAACTAATATTAAACCAGATGGTAAAACTAGCTCAAAACTCCCTATGGCTTCTACTGCTGCACGTATTCCATTTCCCACGTACAAGTAGCACTCGCCATAGTTCAGCTTCTTCGCTCCTCTAAGCCCCTGCGATGTATTACAAATGTGAGTACCACATCCTGTATCATATATCCAGGCATTTTGCTTACGAGGAAAAGAAAATAATTCAACCATAAAAATACCTGATGTGCTGGCGCCCTGCCCAGCCTTGGCATTCTTATTTTTGCAACACTCCTCTAGCAACAATGGACAGTCACGCTTCCAGTGTCCAGGAGTGTTACAGTGGTGACAAGTAGCAGCATACTTCTTGGGATAATCCTTCTTTGGAGGAGGATTCTGCTTCTTTGGCTTTTGCTGGTAACCCATAATCTGTTTACCCTTATCAGCTTTAGCCGCCTTTCCTTTCTTGCTCACGTTCTTCGGTTTACCGGGCTTAGCTACCCTGCCACCTCTAATAGCCATGACAGCAGGTGTAGTAGCTTTCTTAGTGAGTCCCTTCTCATAATCAATGAGTAATGCATGCAAATCAGAAAAAGTTGTCTTCCCCTTGCAATGCATATTAAAATTGCGCACGAATTCACCATATAAATCATCATTGAGAGATTTGTTGATCATGCCAATTTTAACATCCTCCACATACCCGCATTCAAGTGCATCTAGTTGGTCAAGATAACCTTTCATTTCCAGCACATGGGTACTAACGGGTGTTGCTGCATCCTGCTTGCACTTGCCTATTGCATCAAGTACATCAAACAATTCAGCCATGTGAGGTTTCTGAAACATGCGTTGCAGTTCCTCAATCATGTCTTTCGGGCCATATTGCTCAAACTGTTTGACCAGCTGAGGTTCCATCCCCGATAGCATGATACAGGCAGCATCATTGTGCCTTTCATAAGCTTCATTGTACTCCCTCAATACATCAGTAGGGGAGGTAGCAGGTGGAGCTTGTGGAAGAGGCTCACTAAGACATTCCCAACGCTTGGCTATCCTAAGGACGAGCCTTAGATTGCGATACCAATCGTTAAAGTTCTTAGTCCCAGTCAGTTTTTCCTTTTCAAGCATCATCTTGTAACAAGAAGTTAATGATGATGACGTGTTGACGGGTTGGGCCATTTCTACAGAAAAAGTTCAAAAGTTAGTACTTTCGATAATTAATATTTCAAGAAAATTAAACACCCATTGGTTAAATAACCATTTAATTTTCATTGAAAACTAGGATCCTAATTGACGTCGTTCCATTTGCATCAGCTTTGGCTGCTAGCAATGAAAGTACTCAATAAGGTACGGGATCACCCAATTGCCAATATCCAATTGCAATTCCTAGAAATCATGGGACTTACAATATATATTGCCAACAACAGTTGCAAATAATTGTAAGCATGTTTCATCCCCAATTCTTTATGCCTTGGCGCCGTCCCATTACATCAGCTTTGGCTGCTAGTAATGAAAGTGCCCAATTAAGTCTACCAACTTAAGAAACGTGTAAATTGGCATCGTTTCATCACATCAGCTTTGGCTGCTAGTAATGAAAGTACCCAATTTTCCCTTAGACCGCACCCTTTGAACATCAACATTCAGCTTTGGCTGCTAGTGATGTAGGATGTAACCTTAGGTGTTTCTTTTAGTAGTTGGGTGGCATTTAACTTAAATTTTAAGGGTAATATGATTTTGATGTGTTAAATCAAAAAATATGTACAAAGATGTCATGCATTCATCTTTGTATCATATATGTTTTCAAAACAAAACCGTTTACTCATTCGCAGCTCAAATCATCAAATCTTTTAATTGAGGCGTTGAACAAATTACAACATTGCCTTAAGATGCTTCGTATTTATCGTGGTGTACTTGGTAAGTCTAAAATTGATGCACAGGCGGGCGTAGGGACGACAGCCGCCGAAGCTGGTTAAAACCGTGCCCCTCTAAGGTCACAATTTAATGCGTACCAACTAGAACCCACTTTTTAGTTTGCCAATTTTAGGTCCGCCGCTTCGACCACTTAGTACAGTCGCGATCAATCAACTAAAAAAATATGATTTTCTTGCTAAAACAATTAATGTAGTAAATTTATTATTGCTAGTCTCGCCTGGGAGCAAATTACCGTGCGAAGCGAACCACTTTCGGCACATAAGACTTGGCAATAAATAAAATTACTACAAAGGTTTCATAGTTATTAGTCTTATTTATTTTTATTATGAAAAATTACCCTCTTTTGTAGTTTACAATCCATCATAATATTAAACACAAAAGATCAAGTAATTACAAAAAATAAATAAACACATAATAACAAATATATGATCATCCACGATATCATATAGCCACATGCAAACCTTTTCCAATAAATCCTAATATTAATTCTATGTGTAATTTTAAATGTATGTAACTAACAAAACTCCCATTGGTTTTCGAGCTCATTGTGCCCAATGGTCCACAGACGCCAAATAATTTGGCCGCGTAAGTTTTAGTTAGTTAGATACCACATTGCACATAACTTATTATTAATATATATTGAGGTCTTCCCCAATTTAAGATTTATTTAAATCATGTGACAAATTAAATACAAAACAAAACATACAAATCCAACCATGACAAAATATGCAAGATCTTGTCATGGATACCATATTGATCACATAATCATGTAGTCCATATTATTGATCAATATTAAACTTGTACGTGTTTAATTAATTTTAGTGACATCACATACGGTATTCACAAATTAATCCCTAAAAATTTCATGCAATCCTAGGGTTTCTATCAAGATTTTAAATCAACCATAAAACCCTAACCAAAACATGTAGGTGTCGACCCATGGAGGGTGTCGACCTACTTTTGGAAGAAACAATTAGGGTTTAAAAACCCTAAAAAATTAATTGCATGTATCTAATAAAGATTCAATTTTTAGGTTTTAGTAATTAATTACAAGTTCTTAAACGAGGCTCATGATGCCACTGTTGGAATATATGAATCATATAAATACTATAAACATATATTTACATCAAGAACACGCAGCGGAAAGATCTAATGAACATGTAATTAATTAAACTAAATAAACACGTACCTTAATCGCGTAATCAATCAAGAACAACAAGAACCCTAAATTGGGTTTGAGTATGTCGAACCACCAAAGGGAAAAACACCAAGAATCACAAGCTAAAATAAGCTTGTCACTCGTTCTTGTACACACGCGATAGTAGCGTTCCAATGGGAAAGCTAGGTTCAAGATCACTAACAAACCAAACACTTGTAGCTTAATTGCACTCGCCGAATTCCCTAGTGGGAATGAAAAAGTCGACCGGCCTTAAGCTAGAGAGGAGAGGAAGAGAAGAAGTTTGGCAAGTTAGGGATTCTCTAAAGTGAAAAACCTAAACACATTGATTTGTATTTATACTTGCACAAACTTGTTTCCTACTCCAACTCAAATTAGGATTAGGAAACCCAATCCCTTTGGGTCTCTCCTTGATCGGCCGAATATCCCACACAAAAGGGATTCTAGAATTTTATTTTATTTTTCAATTCTAGTCCTTAACTTTAATATCTAACGACCGTTAAACAACCTCGTTAAATATTAACGATCGTTAAGTGTTAGTCTAGTGAAATGAATAAATGTAAATATAAAATATATTTAAATTATTCAATCCATTGGAACTCTCACGTATTGTGTGCAATCCCGAGTCTCGGGTTCGAAACCGGACATACATATATCAATTCATTATTCACAAAACTCTAACATATAGTCCATAAAAAGAAAACATTAAGGAAGTTTTTCGGTTATTCTTTAGAACATGGGGGGAGGGATGGAGATCATCCATTTTCAGCAAAAATCCTTCTCAATCCGAGTCACTTTGACTGTGCAGACACTTGTTGACTTCTAGGGGGAAGGTTTGTGAGAACGACAATTACCTTGGGAGTAAAGAAAGCACCTCGATCCAGAATTTTGATGGTGATAGATGAAGATCAGTTTTTGGGGAGTTAGGGAGATAACCAGGAAAGTCAGAAGAATGAATGTGGATCGGTTGTGGTGTTATATTCAAAGAAGGGATAAGATAAAATCACGTGTAGGTGTGGGTGTGTTTTTATAATATTAAGTGTATTAATTGTATTTTGTGTACCCTGTGTTCTGTTGAGCTGAGGTGAAATCATGGTACCCCGGTTTCACATAAATGTGAAAACATAAATCTAAAGTCGTTTTTATAAAACTGACATCAAGTAAAATTTATTGACTCCGAAAATGAATTAAAGATTTGAACCATTACTAATGTGGTGTCGGTACGCGTGTGGTATCATTCTCTTAATTCATGCAGTTTAGATATAAGTTATACACAAAAGAAATATGTAACTTCTAAAATAAATTATTTTGAGTTTCAAATGTTGAGTAAGGATCTGGAAAGTTCGCGGTTGTTATAATACCGAGTCACCCTCAACATTAATCATCTTGTTTCTCCACTTCCAAATGCTCCTGATCATGCAATGTTAAACACCATTCAGAACTTTATTAATACGATTATCGCCACACGTGCTATAACAACCCGTAATTTTCAGACTATTATTCTAATAGTGAAAATATTTATTTCCTGACATTTACTGGCGATTAAAATTTATAAACCAGATGTTATTTCGTTTTCCTGAAAAATGAACTCCTGTTCGAATCCATAAAATTCCTTTATAATACTTGTATAAGAACGCTCTCAAAAATGTGATTTATACATTTTTACTTATTAGTGCCAAACCGGGTTACCGCGACTCACTTTTAAGCTCAACGAGACACGAATTACACATCAACATTTTTAAATTTTAAAAACCTCAGTATTTCAATGTTGCCACCATTTTTATACGTAATAACACATTAACACTTGCAAGGTGACTAGTAATGACACTTAGACTACATTATATGTATACACTTATACTAGAGTGGTGGCAGTGGGCAGCGGTTTGGCCATCGGCATGCCCAAACCGCCGGTGAACACCGCTGCCACCTTGGCGGTTTGGCCTGGCGGCATAGCTGGGCGGTGTGTGATGATTCAACGGCATGCTTCTTTAATTCACTACCCGGATCAAATAAAGTACTTGAAAACAAGTATTTGTCGACAAATTAGTTTCTTTTAAGGAAAAAAAAAAGCAGCAAAAGGTTTAAGACCTTAAAGAAGCTGCTTCTAGTTATGGTTGTTATTGTTGGTTGGAATGTTTATGTGAGGAAATAAAAGGAAGAAGATAATATTGGAGGCAAGCAACTATCCAATCCCATGATACATGCTGATGCTATTCTCTCTGCAAAGAACACTCCAGAAGCAATATATATAAATAGTGGTAAGTTGCAACAACTTTGTGATATTTTCTTATTAAAAATAAAAAAATAAAATTTGTTGGGAGGTATGAAAAAGGCATGGTTGCCACTAAAAAATGGTTGAGAGGTATGAAAAAAGTATGAATGAGATGGAATGATATTATTGGTGGGTTGGGAGGTATGGGGTTTTTTCAGTGGCATGACTGCCACCACCCTTATATGTATACACTTATACTAAAATCTATTACACCTTAATTTAAATACAAAAAAATCCTCCCATGATTTTCTTCACCATCGCCCCTTTCCCTCTGGTTGTTTTTGATACTTCTATTTTCAATGCCTAAGTCATATCATGTACTACAAGATGCTTCATGTCTCCCCTTAACCATCAAGACCCAATGTATAATCCTATTACCCAACATATAGTCAACTTGCATTGTTTTCCCCTCCCTCCTTTCTCGACAGCCAACACAAAAACCACCCAATGTCCCTTGTTTTGTTTTAAAACAACTTTGTTTAGTGTAAAAGTTGTTGTGACTAGATAGACAAAGTACCATTTCATTAAATAGGAGGTTATTAACCAACTTACAAAGGTAACCATCGTCCCTTTCTTTTGCCCTTATAAACCGAGCACTATAACACAATTAGACACACACTTCATTTGCAAAACACTAAAATTTCAAAAGTATTTAAAAGTGGGTTAGTCTTGGGTAAATTGGGGAGAGAGAGAGCTTGGAAGTTTTGGGTAAAGAATTTTAGATACTTAGTTTCCTCTTATTTTGGTCTTCATTTCACTCGACACATAAGACAATCCCACTGTAAGCATTCCATGCTCATTTAAGTTGTGTTATTTTCTTTTGCTTATTAAAGCTTGGGTTATATTTGATGTTGTTTTGGAGTTGCGCCACTGTTGGTCGAACCAACAGTGAGTAAGAAATTTTTTTTTGTTATAATTATAATTGCTCATGTATTTCCAAAGGGTCTAAAATATCAAATATAGTGAATTGATTGAACTTGGTTTTGGTTTGCCTTTCTTTGTTTTGGGTCGAAACCCACTCATCAAGAAAAGTATAAATATGGTATTTTGGGTTGCATTTTGTCGAAGATCACACAAGTCACAGTGGGTGACTTGTATTTTGCTATCTCATTTTCTTTCAAAAGCCAACTTGTCAATATAACTATACATATTGCAAAATTAATAAACTTAACATGTCTTGGTAAAAAAATGAAACAAGAAATGGAACTTATAAACTTGTACACTTTTCCAAGAGCCAATACTTACAAACACTTTGAAATGATTTAAACATAAACTCTGTCACACAAGCAACATTAAACGCAACCACTTGAAAACACTTAAATTTATTTAAACACTTTGAGTCGTGAGTACACAAAACTGTAAACTAAGAATTGTCATACTAACTTAGGTCGCGTGTCGGTGCCACCCACTTACACTATTTGACTTTACTCTAATCAGACTGCTTTACTGATGTGAGTATTCACGGACCCCCTTTTCTTGCTATTTAAATCGCTTTGGGGTGGAATGCATGAATTATAATTGAGCTAAATTGATAACTATTTTATGAACTTATTGAACTCTCGTTTCACTACTTATGCTTGTGAGTATTCACAACCCCCTTTTTACCGCTTTACTTATTTGGGGTGGAATGCATGACTTAAATTTTTATTTGAACTTATGACATATATTTTACCTGAACTCTTTGAAATTGACCTTGAACCTTAGGACATTATTTTGAGATTATGACTTGTTTTGAACTTTATGTGCCGTACGTACTAAATGCAAAGTCTCTCATGTTCGAAGCATTCTTGATAATAATTCTCGCCAAGTCGGTGAGTGACAATAATTCTTGCCTAGGTGGTGGAGTGACATAAAGTCTCTCATGTTCGGAGCAGTGCAAAGTCTCCCTTGTTCGGAGCGGTCTTTATTTATTATGTACATGACATTTTTATTGTGAACCTGATAAACATGTATGTTTGACTATAAAATGTAAAATTTTCTATGTAATGGTTGTAACTGAATGGTTTGACACTACCTCTACCATATGAACTCTTTTTTTTTATAAAAACATTGGACTTCTTTTGAACAAAACCTGTATACTCACCAAGTATTTTTATAGTTGACCCGTTTTCTCATGCATTTCAGGTGATCGCCAGTAAGTGTATTTTATGAAGACATTAGCATTAAGGAGTCTTCATCTATCATGTCTAGTTGGATGAAATAAAATGTCATCTTTTGGAAACAAACTTATATGTTTCAAATGCCGTTGTCGTCTAAAACAATATTGTATTAACGTACAATTTCTTTAAATTTTAATTATGGTATTGTACTATAGCCCTCTGCGATGTATATTAATTTAGTTGCACCTCGCGTTTCCGCCTTCGGCGGGGTGTGACACGTGCGAACATTACCTAAGACGATATCAAATATGGAAAATGATGGGAAAACCAAAGGCGAATCCAAGTTCCACCAACTCCACACTTTCCTCTAAATACCAAGCACACGAGAGCAATAGATAATACAATGATCCAAGTCATCGTTGGCCGTTTCACAAAACGGGCAGGTTGTCGAGGGGAGAGGGGTACCACGAAGAGTGAGGTTAGAACGAGTGGGCAACCTATTGAGATAGGCCCTCCAAGTGCAAATATTTATTTTCTGAGGTATCCATGAGTTCCAGAGGTGATGCCTGCCAATTACATAATCACTAAGTAAATGGCCTTCAATACCCTTTACAAGTTCAAGTCTTAAAACCACCGTATGCGTCGCCAGACCATGCCCATTTATCATCTCCATTCATGGCCAAATGGAGATCACCAATGCAGGCAATAAAGGGCTGAAACTTGAAAGGTCGTCAAGGCCTCTTCCCCAAGGAGGAAAGCGCCAAGACCAAGTCCCACCGAATTGCTTTAAAGAACCATTAGTGCAAATATTACGATATTTAAACTAAACGGTTTCTTCGGTTTTAATAATGACAAACATGTAACTTGTAATACATAACGTAAAATGTGCAAGTTACTTGTAAACACAAAACATCAATGCATACTTACATCAACACCTCCCGACGTCTCAAGTATGCTTCAACGAAGTCATAGATTTCCATCCCGACAGAAATCACTCAAGGTATGGACAAACAAATCTACTACTTGACAAATGATCAAAGGATTTTATTTTTCTAAACTTCACATTTTTAATGTGACAAAACATTTTTTCAAAAATATATTTCACAAATTATTTTTGAATTAAAAAGAAATGTTTTATTTTGAAAAATATGTTTGAAAATCCCAACAGCCAAATTTCCCCCCAAAACAGCTCCAAACTTCCCCAAATAAACCTTCCCCACTAAAGACAAAAAAGGGAGCGTCCACGGCACCTTTAAGTATGGACGGCTCCACTAAATTTAGTGGAGCCATCGGGTATTTAGTGGAGCCGTGGGTCTGTAACGGTCAAATTTTCCCTTGCCTATAAATAGTGGACCATTCCACACTTCCAACTTGATTTTTCCAGTCCTTTTTCTCTGGTCTTATCCCTCTTCACTTAGATAACTTTCTTTGATCATTTGGAGAGTCTTAGGTTGTTTAAGAGTGATCCAATCATCCACTCAAGTGATCCTCTTCATTCCTCTTGATTAGCAAGAGAAGAACACAAAGTATCCTAGATACAAAGTGTTGTCATCCCTCTTGATTAGCAAGAGAAGAACACAAAGTATCCAAGTAGATACAAAGTGTTGTCATCCCTCTTGATTAGCAAGAGAAGAACACAAAGTATCCAAGTAGATACAAAATGTTGGAGTTGTTAGGTCTTGTAACATTTGTTACAATCTTGATTGTATCATAGAATACATCAAGATTACTTTTCTTTTGTGAGAGAGTGAGTCAAGATCATTGTGATCTTAAGAGATAGTGAAGATCTCTTGAAGCCATTGGGCTTGTGTGATTGATCATGTGGATCAAGGGTAGATCGGGTAGATCGTGGTAGATTAGTGCTAGCTAAGATTAGCACTCGACATCTAGCTTAGTGTCGGAAATAGGATAAGCGACATGTATGGTGTAGATCGGGTAGATCGTGGTAGATTGGTGCTAGCTAAGATTAGCACTCGACATCTAGCTTAGTGTCGAAAAACAAGTTAAGCGACGTGTACGGTTTTCTCCGCCTAAAGGGAGTTTGTTGATTAGTGAAGTAACTCTCGAGTTGGGTACTCGGGGAGTGGAGTAGAGCGAAGAGGAGCTTCGTGACCGAACCACTATAAATCACCGTGTCCGGTTTGCGCCTTCTAACTTATCTCTTTACTTTCATTTCATTAGTTATCGCTTTATATTTATATTTGCATTGCATATGTGTTTGTGTGGCTTGTTGCTCATGTAGTGATTGATCATGTATGTTCCATGGTTTGATTATGCATATGTTGTAGTTTACTATAGTCATCTCTAGATGCTATATACTCATTGTTGACACTCTTCATATTACGTCACACTTGATCGGGTGTTTGATACAAAAGTTTTAAGTTTTTAAATGGAAACGTATTCACCCCCCTCTACGGTTTCCACAGCTTTAAAGAACCATCAGTTTTGGTTGGTTTAAAAACTACATACTTTTGAGAGTTTGATACTCATTTCAGTATCAAATCCAACAACCAAAAAAGTACAATATAAATTACTGTCATTACTTAATACCCATACCCTAAAACCAAACAACTCATCAATTTATATAACTAACACTGTCATTACTTAATACCCATACCCTAAAACCAAACAACTGGTCAATTTATAACTAACTTATTAGACTGGACGTGACAAGGAGTCGACAACCGCGTCTTGATGTATGCTTAAACACACATAATTTTTATATCGAAAAACACACTAAAATAGACTAATAGCCGTAAAATATGTGAAATTATATTGCAATATGTTTGATATGTGTTATTATGTCTTGCAGGTACAAGAGTTTGAAAACAAAGCAAAAACGTAAAATTTCGGGCGATAATTGATTAAGTTTGCACATTTATAGAAGATTATTAAAGCCCAGAGAAAGCCGAAGAAAAAAAAAAGGCCAAGCAAATTGACCCAGCTCGAGCCCAAATATAATCCAAAATCTGATCCTTGTCCAAGACCAACCTTAGCTTAACTCCTACGCATAGCATTTTTTAGACAAAGAAAAGTAGGCGACGTGGCCAATTATGGAACAATAGCTTTTGTCTTGGGCAATAGTAGTATAAACTTTGTATACATCTTTGTTAAGTTAAGGTTTTACTCATTACTAGTTTATGTTCATGTTTTGTTAATCTCAAGCCTTTATTTTAATGTTTTAGTTAATCACTTTTTACTCACTTAATCTCAAGTTTTACCTTCTTAATCAACTTTCTTATAAAACTTTCTTTTATAAAAACCTTAGTTTTATGTTTTTAAGTTATAAAGTTTCAAACTTTTCATAAAAATATCATCTTTTAGCTACTTTATTTTATAAAGCTTGCATTTTTAAAGTCTTAAATCACAAATGAGTGGTTTTTATTAACAAAGTTTTAATCTTTTTACTTTTAAAATGATTTTTATGGTATCAACAATTCATCATAAGGCATGGAGCTTAAGGGTCTTATAAACTAGCTTATTTTCTAAAGTTTAAAGCTTTAATAGTTGTTGGTCCGGTTTAACTTGAGCAGCTCATGAATTAACGAAATAAACATAAACACGTGCCGTTTGGACATGGAAAGAATAACGAGTTTATGATTCATGATGCGCGAAATTACACGGTTACTCAATAACCCACTTAGACACACTAATGACTTGGTTGGCTTTTCATTGAGGATAGTTGCAGACGGCTATCCCCGATGAGAGACAAATTAAGAGACACAAATAAGCAAGATAGGCTTGGGTTCTAAGTATGTTGAGGATTCTAACACTCTAACTATGTTATGGAATTCTCACTTCTTACTCTCGTTGAATGCGCACATTTTGCTTTGGTTGGAACGGGTTTATATAGCGGTGAGATTACTGTTGCTTCACGTGGGAATAGTGATCTTGCCAACTATTCGTAGATAGGCACGTGCCTAGACAATCTAGCCTTGATGTCCTTTTGGTTTACCGGAGTTGACAGCACCGGTTTCCCATTAGCTTATTTTGTGTCTTGGGAAGGAACAAAGTTTATCTTCCCAAGAGTTTTCCTGCTTAAACGCTATAGTCTTCACCTAACTTTCTTGGTCTTTGAACAGAGAGCTGATAGATCATCAAGGTATTTCTGCTCTTGAGAATCCCCTGTTCTTGAACTAGAGTTCCTTGTACATATTGGCTGATGAGCACTTAGTAAGTTTGCAAGATAACTCTTTGACGATATCTAGGACCTGAACTTTTGCTGTTGATGTTCAGTGAGTTTGTCTTCTTTAATCGATTCATCCTAGATTCCTGATGTCTCTGAATCTTGAGCCTTGTTTAGGAAGTCATGTTGATCATTCATCACTTCTTGATCAGATAGATTAAAGGTTTGTGAGGTGTTCATTATCAATGAGAGAAAGGCCATCAAGGATATAGAGACATTTGTCAGATCTCAGTGTCCCTGGTGTTTGCTCAAGTACCTTACTCACTGAGACTGCATCAGTGGAGTTAAAGCGCTTCTTCAGTTGGTCATTGCCAACTCTTTGAAGAATGTTGTCTGAGCTTAATCCCTTTATCATGGACCGACATTCTCACTGATCATCAGTGAGTTAGATGATCACTGATATTCTGTCAGTGAGTGTCTGGGCTATCTTATGTTCAAATCTTTGTCAGTGACATTTGGGTCAACTGTTGACCCAACAATAGTTTTTATTAAGTTATTTAGTATATAAAGTTTGCAACTTTATTAACTAATTAGTTAAATAAAAGCTAATAAAGGATTAATCTTTAGTGTTTGTTTTAGTTTAGAGTAAATTGCATAAATCGTCCCTAAAGTTTGGCCAAATTGCATGTTTCGTCCCTAATGTTACGAAAGTGCAAGGATCGTCCCTGTAGGGAAACTTTTGGTGCAAGTATCGTCCCCACAGGGACGATACTTGCACCAAAAGTTTTCCCAAAAAGGACGATGTTTGCACCAAAGTTTTCCCCACAGGGACGATCCTTGCACTTTCGTAACATTAGGGACGAAACATGCAATTTGGCCAAACTTTAGGGACGATTTATGCAATTTACTCTATAGTTTATAAGATTGGGTGGCCTTATTCGTCTCATTTCATCAAGCGGGTTCTATTTTCTTACTCTTTTTATTCCCTAGTAGCTTTAGCTTAAATTATTAGTTTAGATAATTATGATTATGTTTGTTGGAGTTATTGTTGATTAGTTTAATTACTATGAGTAATGAGTAGACTTTAATATGCTTGTTAAAGGGGTTGTGATTTGAGACTTAAGTGTGAAAACTTATAAATTGTTGATTAATAATCTTTGATTACTTGGGTTGATTTTTGGTTGTTTTAACGAGCAAAAGCTGTTATGGTGATTAATTAAATTCAGTAATTTTACCAAGATAAAGAATTGTTTTCAAAATAAACCAACGTTGTGAGAAAATAGTTTTTTAAACGGGTATTAAAGATTGTTAATTAATAATTTATGGATTATTTTAGATTCATTTAGTTGGTTGTTTTAACGGGCAAAAGCCGTTAGGATAACCAGTTATTTAAATCTAGTGATTATTACCAAGAGAAAGGATTGTTTTCAAAATAAACCAACGTTGTGAGAAAATAGTTTCTTTTAACGGGTATTAATTCGCACTTAATGATCTTTTCGCCTCACTTGACAAGCATATCATTTATTATCGTATTTTAGATCTTATATTATTGTTTTGCTTGTAGTTTTATTTTATTTATCTATTTAGCTTTTAAAATCTTTTATAAAAATACAAAAAATATTCGATAATCAAGCATCAAACAAAAGACATCAACGTGATTTTCAATTCAAATCTCGCCGTGGAATACGACTTCGGAAGATTAATTGTCATTTGTCCTCAAGTGACTTTAGTTCTAACGGGAATACAAATATTAAAACTGCCCCATGCTTACAACCGAATCACGTCTTCAAGCTCAAAAATGCAAGACTCGGTCTTGTGGACGACAGAGTCATGTAAAAGGGGGGGGGGGGGTTCTTTTTCACTTAGGTGGTGTTTGTTTATTAAGAGGGTCTGAATCTGAATCTGAACCGCACGTCTGAATCTGAATCTGATGCGTAAATGTCTGAATCTGAACGCATCTGAATGGAACAAAAAAACTCATGTTTGAACGGGATTTTTTATTTTTTTTTGTGTGGTTATTTTGTGTCAACAAGAGGCATTCAGACGCGTTAAGACACCCCCCTCAAGTCTTGACCATTAAGATCTAACTGCATCTGAACGCGTGTGAACAGAAGAAAAAAAACAAACGGTCTGAACGACCAAATGTCTGACCGATTCAGACATTTTGGTCATTCAGAGCCATTCAGAGGCTGAAAAACAAAAAACAAACGCACCCTTAGAGCGATGGGTAGATCGTGGTAGATTAGTGCTAGCTAAGATTAGCACTCGACATCTAGCTTAGTGTCGGAAATAGGATAAGCGACATGTATGGTGTAGATCGGGTAGATCGTGGTAGATTGGTGCTAGCTAAGATTAGCACTCGACATCTAGCTTAGTGTCGAAAAACAAGTTAAGCGACGTGTACGGTTTTCTCCGCCTAAAGGGAGTTTGTTGATTAGTGAAGTAACTCTCGAGTTGGGTACACGGGGAGTGGAGTAGAGCGAAGAGGAGCTTCGTGACCGAACCACTATAAATCACCGTGTCCGGTTTGCGCCTTCTAACTTATCTCTTTACTTTCATTTCATTAGTTATCGCTTTATATTTATATTTGCATTGCATATGTGTTTGTGTGGCTTGTTGCTCATGTAGTGATTGATCATGTATGTTCCATGGTTTGATTATGCATATGTTGTAGTTTACTATAGTCATCTCTAGATGCTATATACTCATTGTTGACACTCTTCATATTACGTCACACTTGATCGGGTGTTTGATACAAAAGTTTTAAGTTTTTAAATGGAAACGTATTCACCCCCCTCTACGGTTTCCACAGCTTTAAAGAACCATCAGTTTTGGTTGGTTTAAAAACTACATACTTTTGAGAGTTTGATACTCATTTCAGTATCAAATCCAACAACCAAAAAAGTACAATATAAATTACTGTCATTACTTAATACCCATACCCTAAAACCAAACAACTCATCAATTTATATAACTAACACTGTCATTACTTAATACCCATACCCTAAAACCAAACAACTGGTCAATTTATAACTAACTTATTAGACTGGACGTGACAAGGAGTCGACAACCGCGTCTTGATGTATGCTTAAACACACATAATTTTTATATCGAAAAACACACTAAAATAGACTAATAGCCGTAAAATATGTGAAATTATATTGCAATATGTTTGATATGTGTTATTATGTCTTGCAGGTACAAGAGTTTGAAAACAAAGCAAAAACGTAAAATTTCGGGCGATAATTGATTAAGATTGCACATTTATAGAAGATTATTAAAGCCCAGAGAAAGCCGAAGAAAAAAAAGGCCAGGCAAATTGACCCAGCTCGAGCCCAAATATAATCCAAAATTTGATCCTTGTCCAAGACCAACCTTAGCTTAACTCCTACGCATAGCATTTTTTAGACAAAGAAAAGTAGGCGACGTGGCCAATTATGGAACAATAGCTTTTGTCTTGGGCAATAGTAGTATAAACTTTGTATACATCTTTGTTAAGTTAAGGTTTTACTCATTACTAGTTTATGTTCATGTTTTGTCAATCTCAAGCCTTTATTTTAATGTTTTAGTTGATCACTTTTTACTCACTTAATCTCAAGTTTTACCTTCTTAATCAACTTTCTTATAAAACTTTCTTTTATAAAAACCTTAGTTTTATGTTTTTAAGTTATAAAGTTTCAAACTTTTCATAAAAATATCATCTTTTAGCTACTTTATTTTATAAAGCTTGCATTTTTAAAGTCTTAAATCACAAATGAGTGGTTTTTATTAACAAAGTTTTAATCTTTTTACTTTTAAAATGATTTTTATGGTATCAATAATTCATCATAAGGCATGGAGCTTAAGGGTCTTATAAACTAGCTTATTTTCTAAAGTTTAAAGCTTTAATAGTTGTTGGTCCGGTTTAACTTGAGCAGCTCATGAATTAACGAAATAAACATAAACACGTGCCGTTTGGACATGGAAAGAATAACGAGTTTATGATTCATGATGCGCGAAATTACACGGTTACTCAATAACCCACTTAGACACACTAATGACTTGGTTGGCTTTTCATTGAGGATAGTTGCAGACGGCTATCCCCGATGAGAGACAAATTAAGAGACACAAATAAGCAAGCTAGGCTTGGGTTCTAAGTATGTTGAGGATTCTAACACTCTAACTATGTTATGGAATTCTCACTTCTTACTCTCGTTGAATGCGCACATTTTGCTTTGGTTGGAACGGGTTTATATAGCGGTGAGATTACTGTTGCTTCACGTGGGAATATTGATCTTGCCAACTATTCGTAGATAGGCACGTGCCTAGACAATCTAGCCTTGATGTCCTTTTGGTTTACCGGAGTAGACAGCACCGGTTTCCCATTAGCTTATTTTGTGTCTTGGGAAGGAACAAAGTTTATCTTCCCAAGAGTTTTCCTGCTTAAACGCTATAGTCTTCACCTAACTTTCTTGGTCTTTGAACAGAGAGCTCATAGATCATCAAGGTATTTCTGCTCTTGAGAATCCCCTGTTCTTGAACTAGAGTTCCTTGTACATATTGGCTGATGAGCACTTAGTAAGTTTGCAAGATAACTCTTTGACGATATCTAGGACCTGAACTTTTGCTGTTGATGTTCAGTGAGTTTGTCTTCTTTAATCGGTTCATCCTAGATTCCTGATGTCTCTGAATCTTGAGCCTTGTTTAGGAAGTCATGTTGATCATTCATCACTTCTTGATCAGATAGATTAAAGGTTTGTGAGGTGTTCATTATCAATGAGAGAAAGGCCATCAAGGATATAGAGACATTTGTCAGATCTCAGTGTCCCTGGTGTTTGCTCAAGTACCTTACTCACTGAGACTGCATCAGTGGAGTTAAAGCGCTTCTTCAGTTGGTCTTTGCCAACTCTTTGAAGAATGTTGTCTGAGCTTAATCCCTTTATCAGGGAGAGACATTCTCACTGATCATCAGTGAGTTAGATGATCACTGATATTCTGTCAGTGAGTGTCTGGGCTATCTTATGTTCAAATCTTTGTCAGTGACATTTGGGTCAACTGTTGACCCAACAATAGTTTTTATTAAGTTATTTAGTATATAAAGTTTGCAACTTTATTAACTAATTAGTTAAATAAAAGCTAATAAAGGATTAATCTTTAGTGTTTGTTTTAGTTTAGAGTAAATTGCATAAATCGTCCCTAAAGTTTGGCCAAATTGCATGTTTCGTCCCTAATGTTACGAAAGTGCAAGGATCGTCCCTGTAGGGAAACTTTTGGTGCAAGTATCGTCCCCACAGGGACGATACTTGCACCAAAAGTTTTCCCAAAAAGGACGATGTTTGCACCAAAGTTTTCCCCACAGGGACGATCCTTGCACTTTCGTAACATTAGGGACGAAACATGCAATTTGGCCAAACTTTAGGGACGATTTATGCAATTTACTCTATAGTTTATAAGATTGGGTGGCCTTATTCGTCTCATTTCATCAAGCGGGTTCTATTTTCTTACTCTTTTTATTCCCTAGTAGCTTTAGCTTAAATTATTAGTTTAGATAATTATGATTATGTTTGTTGGAGTTATTGTTGATTAGTTTAATTACTATGAGTAATGAGTAGACTTTAATATGCTTGTTAAAGGGGTTGTGATTTGAGACTTAAGTGTGAAAACTTATAAATTGTTGATTAATAATCTTTGATTACTTGGGTTGATTTTTGGTTGTTTTAACGAGCAAAAGCTGTTATGGTGATTAATTAAATTCAGTAATTTTACCAAGATAAAAAATTGTTTTCAAAATAAAACAACGTTGTGAGAAAATAGTTTTTTAAACGGGTATTAAAGATTGTTAATTAATAATTTATGGATTATTTTAGATTCATTTAGTTGGTTGTTTTAACGGGCAAAAGCCGTTAGGATAACCAGTTATTTAAATCTAGTGATTATTACCAAGAGAAAGGATTGTTTTCAAAATAAACCAACGTTGTGAGAAAATAGTTTCTTTTAACGGGTATTAATTCGCACTTAATGATCTTTTCGCCTCACTTGACAAGCATATCATTTATTATCGTATTTTAGATCTTATATTATTGTTTTGCTTGTAGTTTTATTTTATTTATCTATTTAGCTTTTAAAATCTTTTATAAAAACACAAAAAATATTCGATAATCAAGCATCAAACAAAAGACATAAACGTGATTTTCAATTCAAATCTCGCCGTGGAATACGACTTCGGAAGATTAATTGTCATTTGTCCTCAAGTGACTTTAGTTCTAATGGGAATACAAATATTAAAACTGCCCCATGCTTACAACCGAATCACGTCTTCAAGCTCAAAAATGCAAGACTCGGTCTTGTGGACGACAGAGTCATGTAAAAGGGGGGGGGGGGGTTCTTTTTCACTTAGGTGGTGTTTGTTTATTAAGAGGGTCTGAATCTGAATCTGAACCGCACGTCTGAATCTGAATCTGATGCGTAAATGTCTGAATCTGAACGCATCTGAATGGAACAAAAAAACTCATGTTTGAACGGGATTTTTTATTTTTTTTGTGTGTGGTTATTTTGTGTCAACAAGAGGCATTCAGACGCGTTAAGACACCCCCCTCAAGTCTTGACCATTAAGATCTAACTGCATCTGAACGCGTCTGAACAGAAAAAAAAACAAACGGTCTGAACGACCAAATGTCTGACCGATTCAGACATTTTGGTCATTCAGAGCCATTCAGAGGCTGAAAAACAAAAAACAAACGCACCCTTAGAGCGATGGGTACGCATGCGCCATAGCCTCGCGCCGACCCAACAACCCAAAAACCTCGATCGCGCATGGTACCGAGGCTGGCGCCGTCGGCCCTCGCGCTGTGGTGACCAACCACCACCATAGCATCTTTTTTATTTTTTCGTTCTTTTTTGGTGGGTTTGTTTTTCTGTTTGTGTTTGTCCTTCTTTCTTTTTTTTTTTTGGGTCAAGCAGCACAGGAACGAATAAGGAAAAAGAAGTAGTAGTAGTAGAAGTAGTTTTTTTTTTTTTTTTTTTTTTTTTTAATTATTATTTTTTATTTATTTATTTATTTTGCCCAAGATAATACATATTTTTGTTTGGGCCAAGTTTACTCAGTTGGGCCTAGCTAGTACATATTTTTGTTTAACATTTTTATGTAATGTATTTTTTAATTTATGTAATGTTTTTTTTTTATTATTAATGAAATTAAATTTTACTTATATATATTGTGTATGTTTATTTTATGTAAATGGAAGAAAAAAAAAAGTTTGTTCTATGGCAGCACATTTTTTGTGCCAAGGGTAACGGCTAGAATGTGTTGCCATAGGATTTCTGGTACAATAAAAAGTTTTGCTGACGTGGCAGCACTTTTTGGCTACGACACCAGGGTACCCACCACTCTTAATGAGTAGACTTAAACCATTATTTTTTCTTATTGAGTAGGCTGACAAAAACTTTTCTCTTAATTAAGTGGCAGAACTGTACATTATCAAAACTACCACTTAATCCAAAAAAAAAAAAAAATAAGTTAGGGCATCCACAAACAACAATGGTTAATATTTATAAAACTTTAAAAATTTAATATTTCATGCCACATCAATATTTTATAAAACTTTTGGGTTAATAAACTTATCTCCATTATGGTACAAATATTAAAGCTTTGGAATTGTTTCACATAATATACGTTTTAAATATTTCGAGATTATGAAGAGGTTTAAGGTTTAAGACCTTTTGCATGTCACATAGACATGAAATGAAGATCCATTATGATTGAAATGAAAGATAAACCTTTTTAACAATTAATTAATTTTTTTTTTTTTTTTTTTTTTTTTTAACGGCTGAATAAAAACGTTTTCAACAATTATAAACATGTTCTTGAAGCTCTCATTAAGTTGGTGGTTAAGAGAAAAAAACTAATAGTATAATGCTAATGTAACCATGATGAATGCGATATTCACATCTCCTTATTACATCTTGCCTTAGCAAATAAAATAATGTTGACCTAGTTGTGTAGATATTTTTTTAGAGTAAATTACAAATATGGTCCTTGTGATTTGCGTTGATTTTCACTATTGGTCCATTGACTTTTTTTTTTTTGCAAGTCACATGAGGGGTGTTTAATAGTCAAATTTAACGTCGTTTGGTCAATGGACTATTAGTGTTAAGGATTTCAGAGTTGGTGGCTGTAAGTGCAAAAAAAAGTCAAAAGATCAAAAGTGTGAGTCAACGCAAACCACATGGACCATCTTTGTAATTTACTTTTTTTTTTTTTTTTTTTTTTTTTTTTTTTTTTTTTTTAAAACTCATTGACATTTAGGTGGTGTTTGTTTATTAAGAGGGTCTGAATCTGAATCTGAACCGCACGTCTGAATCTGAATCTGATGCGTAAATGTCTGAATCTGAATGCATCTGAACGGAAAAAAAAAAAACTCATGTTTGAACGGGAATTTTTTTTTTTTTTTTTTGTTTATTTTGTGTCAACAAGAGGCATTCAGACGCGTTAAGACACCCCTCTCAAGTCTTGACCATTAAGATCTAACTGCATCTGAACGCGTCTGAACGAAAAAAAAAAAACAAACGGTCTGAATGGACAAAATGTCTGACCGATTCAGACACAGTGCCCGTTCAGAGACGTTCAGACATCTTAACGGAAAAAACAAACAGCCTCTTACTGAATGGGCCGTGACACATATTTACAACGGCTCCAAATCCTCTAAAAAAAAAAGTAAAAAAAATCCCTCCCTTATCTCCCGCCCATTCGAAATCCCAAATAATTTCAAAACCCCAAAAAAATCCGCCCAAATTTCCCCCTTTTAACCCCCCACCTCCACACTCACTCCCACATTCCAAACCCTAATTCACAATCACAACATCCAAAACCTCTCAAAAACCATGGCGAAACAAGCGAAACGGTCTCGTAAACCCGAAACCACACCCGAAACATCTCCACCGCCTAATTCCAGCCCAAAAGAACTCGAAACCACCGCGAAACGAGCCAAACGGTCTCCGAAAAGCGAGGAGATTGATTCGGAGCCATTGCAGCCGTCTAGATCTAACCCAAAGCGAGCTAAAAAAGTTGAGGAGAGTGAGGAGACCGAAGGTGAAAGTGTTGTACCACCTGTGAATGAAGATGAGGATGAGGATGCGAGTTTTGTAGGGAAGCCGGTACCGTCTAATGAGGCGCGCGAGAAGTGGCCGCATAGATACGAGACGAAAGTAAGCTAATTTATGCTTTTTAGGGGGTGTTTGTTTTGGCTTATATAACCGGCTTATGGCTTGTTTGGTTTTGGGCTTATGTTTTATAAGCTCACTTTTTGTGGCTTATTTTGAAACTTTTCGGCTTATATAAAGTTTATTATGTTATAATAAACTTGTATAAAAGTTTCAAAATAAGCCACAAAAAGTCAGCTTATGAAACATAAGCCCAAAACCAAATAAGCCATAAGTTGGCTATATAAGCTGAAACAAACAACCCCTTGATGTTTAAATATGTGATTGGTTAATGTTTAATTAATTTTGTGTTGTTTTTGATGATTTTGTAGGCGCGGGTGAAGATTTTACCGGCAACAAATACGTGAGTTGTTTGTTTTTGTATTATTTATGATGATGATGATAATTTAAGGGGTGTTTAGTTTATCTTACTGTATAGCACTTTGTGAGAAATGAATAGATTTGTTTCTAGTTATGATTTTTGCGTTTAATTGGGGTGTTTCGGTTAGCTCACTTTTAAGACTTATTACTGAATTAAAAAAATAAAATAAATTGAATTAGTTGTTTGGTTAATAAAAAAAGTAACAGACTTGTTTCTATGTATTAAGTTAAAGTATTCAGGGGGGTTCTGGATTAGCTTATTTTTTGAGCTTATAGGCTTATTTGAATTTGGAAAAGCTTGTAAGCTCCTTTTTTTTCATCTTATCAACTTATTAAGCTGAGCTTATGTACTTATTTAAGTACATTAGCTGTGTTAAATAAGCTCTTTAGATGAAAAAATTGAGATCACGAGTTTTTACAAATTTATTTAAGCCTATAAGCCTGGAAAGTGAGTTATTCTAAAGACTCTTTTAATTGTGTGTTACTGTTTTGGTTAACTTGTTTGTAAGACTTGTTATTGTCATTGGAAAAAAATAACCAGTAAATGTGTTTTTAGCAGCTAATTCAGAAACTAGAGCTTATTTTGGTGCTTATTGTCTTATTTGTGGAGAATTTTGTTTAGAACTGTTGGAATCTACATAAGTCATTCTGAAACTAATTCAAACACCCTGGTGCAATTCAAATTAAAATAGTTTCTCAAATATGTTAAAAGGGGGTGTTTGGTTTAGCATATATTTAGGATTTATTGGATTGAAAAATGTATTATTGCAAACTGAAAGCTTTTTAGGTAAGAATGATGAGCATTGGTGTTTGGATTAACTTATATTTGCGGCTTATTGGCGTATTTCTGCTTTAAAACACAATAAGCCCTGTAGAATATTCTTAAGGCTGATTAAGCTGTATAGACCATTTTCAATAAGCTAATCCAAACACCTATAGTGATTATGAAGTTAAAAAATTAAAACCATTTCTTGTATAGTTTTTAACCTAAAACACATTAAGCCCAAAACATAGATCTTATTTGATGGATTGTGGACTTTTTTAAGCTGAAACAGCTTCCATGTCCCAGAAAATAAGCTAAACCAAACACCCTCTGTGCTTTACAAATCAACAAGTTTACAAACAAGTCATTTATTTTATGAAACTTGATGTTTAGTTGATGTTATATGTATGTTTTTATTTTATAATTTTGCAGTGAAGATGAAAAGGAGATATATCAAGCTAGGTGTCACTATACAAAAGCAATTGTTGATGGTGTTGAATTTAAGCTTAATGAACACGCTTATGTCAAAGTGAGCTTCTTTGTTTTCATACTTACCTAATTATACGTTTCAAAGTTTCTATACAATATGCATATTTATGAAAGTCAGAATATACTGATGTGGGAATTGGTCGGTTGTCATATTGCTTTGGTACTAACTATGCAAAATCGACAATAAATAGTTTGCATTTTGATGTTTATTGCTCTATTTAAATTCCACTGTCCACATAAGTTGGCACAAATGGTTATTGGCTGTCTCATTAAATATGAAGGACTCAAGATAGATCAAGCCATGTTGTCTTTCAGAATTTAAAAGATCAATTTTCTGAAAGTTTTAGCACACTAAAACTTTTTGCTTACCCATATTGCACTATGAAATGACGATACTTATATAATGGCTTTAAATTATAAGCTGCAATATGGGTATGGATTTAAGAACTTGTTGCTGTTAAAGTTAGTTTTAAACAACCAGGGGAGAAACTAAGTAAAGCATAATGTAATGGTCTAGTTGCATGTTCTACGAATTTAGGAACTTTCATCATTTTCAGTTAGTTCATATATTAAACTGAATGAACTTACATCACATTTTCAAAGACTAATTTATGGCAAATGATTAATGTATCAAAATACAACCTCGAAAGCTTAGATCTTGGTGATCAAACTCATTTGGATATTTGGTTTACTTATTTTTTGTAGGCTGAAGAAGGTCAACCAGATTACATAGCTAGGATTGTGGAGTTGTTTGAAACAGTTGATAAACAATTGTACTTTTCGGCTCAATGGTTTTTCAGAGCAGCAGATACTGTGAGTTTTACTTGTCATTGGCCTTATTGAGTTATTGTTTTATCTATTGTGATATGCATTACGTGTTCGCTAATATGGTGACCAATGATTGCATTTATATTTTTTTGCAGGTCATAAAAAGTCAAGCTCACCTTATCGACCCGCAAAGAGTTTTTTATTCTGAAATGAAAGATGATAATCCGTTAAACAGTATTGTCTCAAAAGTCACGATTGTACAACTTCCTCCAGATGTATGCGCATATCTTACTTCTTATTGTATATGTAGATTTTTATTTTTGTTAGCATTTTGTTTTGTCAATTGTATAATGTAATGCACTTTTTATAACAGGTTGACCCTGTCAAAAAAGAAGATTCACTCAAGTTATATGATTATTATTATGACATGCAATACTCCAAGCCGGTTACCTTTACTACCCTACACACAGGTGAATACATTTTCAAGCGATTAGTACCTCTTTTGTATCATTATTTGTCATGCAATTTTGTCAACAATTTATAATATAGTAGTTAATTTACTAAGTTTTAACATTCAGAGCGTGTCACTCCAAAGAGGGAGTCATCATTAGTTCTAGAAGATACAAGCTCTGCTGGTGAAGTAGAGAATAACATTAAGAGTGATAAAAGCGAAGGTCCCACACTTACACTTTTGGATTTGTATGCGGGGTGCGGAGCCATGTCTACTGGGCTTTGTTATGGAACAGGGTTTTCTGGAGTTAAACTTGAGACGGTAAGTCAAGTAATTATATTGTAAATGAGATTGTTGTCACATACATGTGTTTCCATGTTTGTGCCAACCATATAATAACTTTCTGTCATGTTTATACAAATATTGCAGAAATGGGCTGTTGACATGAATAAGCATGCATGTGAAAGTCTCAAGATAAATCATCCTGAAACCGAGGTTTGATTTGAATTCATCTCTTACCTTTAATGCTTATTAATATGGGAAAAAAATAAAGTCGGGTGTATTAGTAATTTTGGGTTGGTTGGCCCAAACACATTTTTGTCTTTGTTATTTGTAACCATTAGAGGCATATAAACTCAAACTGATTAACTACTGTAATAGTTTGAATTCACCAACTTTACAAATTAATGATTAGATGTTTGTTGCTTATTGTAGTTTAAACATGTACTAACCTGCTACTTGTAAATGAAATGGTCTGATTTCAATGTCTACTAATTATTGACATGATGTGTGTTGGATATTACTTTATTTATGTAGGTGAGGAATGAATCTGCCGAGGACTTTTTCACAATGCTAAAAGAGTGGGAAAAGCTATGTGTAGAATTTGGTTTGATAGGCACACATCGTCATGAAGATCCAAATGCTAATTCCGAAGAATCAGATTCTGAAGAGGTTGACGAAAAGAAATCTGATGATGATGAGGAATTTGAAGTAGGAAAATTTTTAGCAGTTTGTTTTGGTGACCCAAACAAAATTGGGAATAAAAAGTTGCATTTCAAGGTATTTAGTTTTGCTCAATGCTATTAAGTGATAATTTCAGTCACACTTCTGCAACACATGAGCCTTATCATATGATGTTAGTCAGTAACTACTTTACACACGGGTGATGCAATAAGGGTTCAATTTGGCTTGGTTATTGAGTCGAGTTTTGGTTGAACTGGGTTGGTTTAGCAGATTTTGGGTTGCCACAGTTTTGGCCCATAAAAATTATATGTTGTTTTAGTTATAGTAAGGTTTGCAACTAAAATATGTGATATCAAATGCCATTTTTATTGGCAGTAACTAAGGTATAAGCAACCTGCAAATTTGGACCCATTGTTATTTTTCGTATCTAGCAATGCTCGGTTCATCAGGCTATGTCACACAACTTGAAATTAGTCATGGACCCGATTCACACACCTATATCGCTTTTGATGCCCCTAACCGCAATACGCCAATTGCTTTCATCTGCTTAAACTCCTTTGTGACCAAAATATATAAAAGTGGCATACTTTTTACCCATTCTCAAACTGTATATTTAATTTTAGCTGCAATTTTTATAGGTACGATGGAAGGGCTATAGTTCTAAGCATGACACTTGGGAGCCCTACGATAGTCTCAGGTTAGTTAGTCATTTTACTAAACCATGAACCTTTTACCAAGTTTTAATCATTACATGAACTGGTTTTTGTGTGTAACAGTGAGTGCAACTGCAAGGAGGCTATTAAGGAATTTGTGATCAGAGGGTACCATTCGAGAATGTTACCTCTTCGTGTAAGATAACCCCTCTTTTCAGTTGTTACAATCATTTATGTGTACTTGCTTCATATGTGAATACTAAATGTGAATTGTCTTTTGTTACCATAGGGTGATGTTGATTTCATTTGTGGAGGCCCTCCGTGCCAAGGAATAAGTGGCCATAATCGCTTCAGGAATTACGAAAATCCTCTTCAAGATGAAAAGAATCACCAGCTAGTCGTCTATATGGACATAATCGACTTCCTAAAACCAAAGTTCGTTTTAATGGAGAATGTTGTTGATATCATCAAATTTGCAAATGGTATTCTAGGCTATCATGCTGTTGGGCGTCTGGTAGCAATGAACTATCAAACAAGACTCGGTATTATGGCAGCTGGATCTTACGGAGTGTCTCAATGCAGATACCGAGTGTTTTTATGGGGTGCTAGTACTATGATGGTATGTATTTTTAAATTTGCATATTATTAGTTTTTCATGTATTATAAGGGCTGGTTGGGCTGGTTTAGTAACAAATCAAAATGGGCATGGGTTGTAACCGGTTCATTTACCACAAAGACTTATGGTGTAGGGTAAGAAAAGCAGTACAGATAAAAGATATGATTATTTAAAACTTGTTTGTGTTTGTAATTAGTATAGATAAATCATTTTCTTTAACTTCGAAGCGTAATCCCATATTCCAATACCTAATTACAAACACACCCTAAGTAAAATCTCAGAAATTGTCACCTCTAATGATTGCACATTATGCTACTATCTTGTCACTTACTTGACTTTTTTTTTGATCCAACAGAACTTGCCACAATTTCCTTTACCAACACATGAGGTTGTTGGAAAAGGTGTTATTCCGAATGAATTTAAGGTGTGTACAATAAACAAATATACATATAAAATTATTTGTTTATATCTTTTTGTTAGTTTTTAAAAGCTCTTTATTTGATGCTAGGATTGTGTTCTTGGTTCTGATAATGACGAGTCATACAAACTAGAGAAAAACATATTTCTTGGTGATGCAATTTCAGACTTGCCCGAGGTATGATAATCGATACTTACTTTTGTCATGTTATTGCACTATTGTTTATTTGAAGCTGGAATAATCAATTGTTAATAGATATTTTTGTTTGATTAATGTTAGGTTACAAACTACAATGGTGCGGATGAAATGGAGTATGGAGGTGCTCCACGTACAAGTTTTCAGAAGTTCATAAGAATGAGAAAGCAAGGTACACCACTGTAGCAATTGAAAATTAGATTTATTTATTTGTATTTGCTTAATAATCATTATCAAGTTTTATCTTCACAGGTTCATCGAAAAAAATGATTCTTTATGATCATAGGCCTTTGGAGTTGAATGAAGATGATTATGCACGAGTTTGTCTAATTCCCAAGTTTAAGGTACCACTTTCCATTTTCTACTTCAAGTTTCTGAAAATTTTATTTGCAAAATCGATAATAACACAAAAGATGATCATAACATCCATGAGTATAGTGAGGGGCTAAGCATTTAATTATAAAAGTAATCATGTGGCCAAATCAGATAATTGATTTGATAAAACAACACCAAACACCATTTTAGCTGAAATCTCTGGATTACCAGCCACTCACAGACCAAACATGTGTTATTTGTTTACAATTAATTATAGTTTCTTTCCAAAAATGTGCCTTAAGTAGCTGTTTTTTTCCTTGAATTGATAATGGCTTTGTCTGCTGATTGGTCACTAACGTTATTGACACATACAGGGAGCAAACTTTAGAAATCTAGCAGGGGTGCTAGTTGATGAGAAAGACAAAGTGTATTGGGATACAAGCGTTCCAAAAGTCAAACTGCCCTCTGGAAAACAACTGGTACTATACTTGTAACAAATCTTTCTGATTATTAGAAATGAGTTTCAGTTTTAATTTCTCGATACCATTATGTCAATGTTTCTCACATTACGTTATCTAACGGTGCAGGTTCCAAACTATTGCATGACCTTTGTGGGTGGATCATCTAAGAAGTATGTTTTCTTCCATTTTTGATGTGGTTACGCATAAACAGTTAAAACAGTCTGTCTAAATACCTTTTATGGAATAACCCTTGTACTCTTATTACTATTTGTTGTGTGACGTTGGTTGCTTAGGTTACTAACATGTTTAAACCTTAAAATGCAGACCATTTGGTCGATTGGGCATGGACTCTGTTGTCAAAACTGTAGTGGGCAGAGCTGAGCCACACAATCAGGTCCTTTTTTCACCCATCATAAATGCCAAATCTGATTAAGAGACCCAATATTAAGTTCTTGTATGTTCTTTTGATAGGCACTGCTGCATCCAAACCAAGACAGGGTGCTGACAATAAGAGAAAATGCACGGTTACAAGGGTTTCCTGATCACTACAGACTTTGTGGCCCAGTTAAAGAAAGGTAACGTTATGGCAAAAAAATAAAAATTTATAGCAATTATCAAGTTTATATGTGGTACTTTGAATTATTGTGTTATATGTTCTTGAGCTTGAAGAGAATAAACTAGAAAATAAAGAAATGGCCTAATATGCTGTTTTTTAATGTGTATTTGTTTTTGATTTTGGTTTCAGGTATTTACAAGTGGGAAATGCTGTTTCGTTTGCTGTATCAACTGCATTGGGGTATACATTAGCAAGGGCAATTAAAGGGGAAAGCACGAGCCAACCTTTGAAACTTCCGGTCAAATTCCCTGATTGTCTTGGGCCTTCTCCAGCAAAACAAGAATCAGAATGATAACAAAATTGAGTTACTTCTAAATCTGTCTTAAAGATGTGAAAGCATGTTCACATGCCAAGACTACTATTGTTTCGATGATTTCTTTTCAAGAGTTCAAAATAATTCGGCATCAATATTAATGTGATTTGAATGAGAGTAATTTGACATTAGTTCGTAGTAACAGGTATGTGTGTTGTATAGTTGCTCCATGCCATAAACAATGTTCTAAATTAAGAGTATGTTCTCTATTGTGACAATGATGCCAATAAGGTATCTTGGAACACTTCATTCTAACATTTTGATTTTGTCAATTTCAAGTGAGTCTACATGGCTCTTATTTGATTCTCTGTGTTTGCTCACAACTGTAATCTTCACATCATGAACTGCAAGTATTTAAATTGTTGTTTGGGGTTTGTGACGTGTAACAAAAACTAATTAATGTACCATAATGGTGCTTTGAGGAAAGTACATTAACTTCAAACCTGTATGCTTTCAATCTATCCTAGCTGATCAGGTTACACTGAACTTGTGCAATTTCAAAACGGTCAAAGTCAGGTCAAGATGACCATTAACACTTACTGATAAAATCAACGAACTTGAGCGGGCTTGTAATTACAATTTTACCCTTTTTCGTTCAGATGTAGTTGCTGGTCTTACCATTGCTAATCTTGCCATCCCTTATGTATACATAATAAGTGGCAAAATGTGTTGGTTGGGTCACGTCACGGATCTAGATGGGTTTGGGTCTAAATGAGTCCGGGTTTAGATGGGTCATTTAGGAGTTAGGACAAGGTCAAATGAGTCTCAAGTCGGGTTAGCCCGTCGGGATTTCACATTTTTTTTAGTGAATGTAAAAATTTAAAATAAGCGTTAAATTTTTTTGACCCGTTAGACCCGCCCTAGTCTGTTGGTTAATTGTTTTACAGATAGAGCTTATATCAAATACCCATTAGACCCATCCGAAATATAACATCTCCTAAAAAGTACTCCCTCCGTCCCGTATTAAATGTCCAGGTTTGACTTTTCAAGTCTTTCTTTATCAACTTTGACCTTAAATATTTTTGCTTGTGTTATATAGTATTTGATAAAAATTATACGCAATGAAAATACATTTAAAACTTAATCCATTCATATATTTTGTATCAAGTATTATATTACACAAACAAAAATATTTAAGGTCAAAGTTGAGAAAGAAAAACTTTAAAAAATCAAACAGGACATTTAATATGGGACGGAGGGAGCACCCAATATGACCCATAAATAACCAATAGGTATAAAATTGACACCTCTAGTATACATACAATGAATAATACCACAATGATTATAACATGGTCTAACCAAGAAACTGACTTAGATGTGACGGATTTTGTAACTTGTAAAAATGGGTAATTCCATTTTGTGACGGATTGTGTAACTAGTATGGTGATTTATTTTGCCCCCTCGACAAATAATGTTGTAACTCCGCCTATCTGCGGGAGCTTGGTAGACGAAACAATTAATGGTTCCATATGAGCTCGTGGACATGTCATTTCTTTAACTTATGTTTGTTTACACCAAGCTAGGGCCGAGCAAATCCACCCGAAAACCGACCCGACAAACCGACCGAAACTGGACCAAACCGAACCGACCTTATTCGGTTCGGTTTTGTATATTTATTTTGGTTTTTGTCGGTTTCGGTTCGGTGCGGTTTTTGTCGGTTCGACATAGCTAAACCGAACCGAACCGAGTTATTCGGTTCGGTTTCGGTTTTGATATCTATTTCTCAGTTCGGTTCTCGATTCGAGTTTTTGTCGGTTCGGGTCAGGTTTGACCCGTTGCTCACCCCTACACCAAGCTTCTTCGCATGTAAAATTTCTATGTAGTCTTGTTGGCTTTCTCATATGTAAAGTTACACTTAGAGCATCGGGTGTAATAACACCGTTAACAACAAAAAATGCTGCCACATCAGCGTCATATCATCATCCTCACTTTTAACACCAACACCCAAAAATACTCTCACTTAGAGTGCTTGGTGTGGTGGAGGCGAATAACACTTATTCGTTAGCCACCTCAGCGCCACATTATCAAGGTACAAATAACACACCAACAATTAAAATACCCTCCCTAGCAAAAAACCAAATAACACGTTATTCGTCCCATATAGGTCCCACAAAATACCCCACCAACAATACCCATTCGCTCACAAAAAAATTATAAAAAATACAAACGGCGTACCGCGTATGTGGGTGGGATGGCTAAAAGCCGAATGGCGGACCAACAACATGATGCACGGTACAACACAACGTGCCATTCGTGCGTTGTTCGTGCTTACAGCGGACCAACAACACTCCCACATCGAACTCCCTAATAACACCATTAACACCACCTTTTTGGGACCCATTGCTTTATTTTATTTCCATTTTTTTCAAAAAAAAAACTAATTTTTCATACACTAAATAAAAATACAAATAACATTTAAAAAAGTTACAAAACTAAAATAAAAAAAAAAAAAAAATAATAATAAAATAAACTTAACTTTTAACTTGACCAAGAGCCCACCAATGCATATTTTACCAAAATAGCCCACAACTCTTAACTTTTATGACCACTTTACAAAAATAAAATAAAATAATAATAATAATAAAAAATTACATGTTTCGTCCATATGGTTTACCCAAAATCACACTTGTTCCTATTTGAATTTAATTACATAGATAATCTCTATTTATCAAACCATTTTCATTGATAGTCCCTATTCTGGAAAATAGGGACTATCTTATTCGTGCAATAAAAAACTATAGGTTATTACATAATTGATCCCTCTCTCTAACAAACATACTCTATCTATTTTTGCTTTCTCTCAATTCAAAAAAATACTCTCTGTCTTTTTTTGCTTTTTCTTAATTCTTTTCCTTACACAATTATTCACAATCAAATTCACTATATTCAAAATACTAATTATACTATACTATTATGTACACTTTTGATCCCAACTACCCTGTTTTAAGCTAGGATATTACTCCCTATTCCATCCACTTCATTCCTGATACACTGTAATTACCTTTCTCATTCCCCTCTGCTACTATATCTTCTGATTCCAATTCATCTGTGATATCAATGAGTTCCTTTTTTTCCTTATAATACCTTCTTATATGATCAGTCCATTTCTCCAATTCCTTATCAGATGGACAGATCCTATCTTTTATAAATTTGTCCACTACTACTCTATCCTTCAAGGATGGAGCTAGTATTTTCTTATCTCCCAAAGAAGCAAGCAAAGTAAACCTATTAGAACAACTTCCTTCTTTAGACTGCCAAGTATCTTCACTCTCTATAGGTTTCTTAAAGTTCTTATTAAGCCCATTACTTTTGTCAACCTCATTTTCCTTCTCAGTCACATGATTATTGTCCATTCCCATATCCTTCTTTTTTACATATTCATGTTTACCCTTATCCTGTTTTTGTTCAAACCCTCTAATTTGTTTCCCAACAACATTATTTCTATTACTCAAGACATTCTGTACATTCTGCACATTTCTTCTGTTAGTATTGGTCTGTCTTTCATTCCTCATTCTCCTATTCTGCACTGATCTAAATCCATCATCCTTTTCCATCTGAACATTTTCATTTCTCCCCTCTTTGTTTTCCTTAATAAGCACCTTACAGTTACCATCATCATGGCCAAAGACTTTGGAATGACTACATTTAAAAGGCTTCCATGCATATTCAACCTCCACAAATTTAGATAGGCCAACTCCACCATTCTTATTCCTATAAACAATTTCTAACCTTATCTTTAATATCCTTCTCAGCATCAAGTTCAATCAAAACTCTGGCATATCCTAGTCTCCCTACCCCAGTCATACACATTTTAGTTGTAACTTCATCCATGATAACATGCTTACCTATACAACTAGTCAGTGTACATATACGGATATACCTCTTACACTCCAAGCTTCCAAAGGCACATTGACCAATTTAACCCAAACAGGTAATTTCCTAGGCTCAGACCTATCCAAACACACATCTATACTCCATTTTTGCACAAACATGGGCTTATTGTTAACCATCCAAGGACCATTCTCTATCACTTCATTTACTCCCTGCTCATCATGAGATTTAAAAAAGAAAACACCCTTGCCATTGACAGTCATATCCTCAAGCCCAAATCTAAACCACATCCTCCTTAAATGGTATCTAGCCTCATTAAAGTTCACAGAGCAACCTAAGAATTGTCCACAGACTGTCTTATCCCATTTAGCACTTCCTATTTCCACAATCTCCTCATCAAAAATTGCAATTTCAATCTCATTTTCATTAACCTCCACGGGTATCTCTAACAATTTGTTGTCCAACTTAGCAGCCTTACCAACATCTATCATTTTGTTACCTATCTTACCTTTATCAGTCAAACTTGCATTCACATTTTTATCACAACTATTGGTCTCACAGGCCTTTTCATTAACCACTGATTCAACAAGCTTAGTATCAAGAGTACTATTCTCATTAGCCATATTATCAACCACATTATGAACAACCTTATTAACACATTCATTCACATCTTGTACTACTAAGAGTAGGAAAGCATTCCCCATTCATGTCACCATCAAAACGCCTCTCAATCTTACCATGTTTCTGTGTATCAATTGAATCAGAACTCCTATCACAATTCCTCTTTGGTAACACATGAGCAACATCCCCATATTTCAAGGGAACCCTAATTTCTCTCCTTGATGATGACATTCTTACAAAACAATAGCAATCTTCAATTTGTATGACAATTACACTATTTTTTTTTTTTTTTTTGTATGAATTATGAACAAACAACTAGACTGTTAACCAAAAAAATATCTAAAATGAACAAAATTAGGTCACCAGAAAACCAAAATTAAAAATTCAAACCGATAGAAATGTGTAAAATATGATTTAGAATCGATCTATCGGATTAGAATTTCAAAAAAGGGAAGAAATGAGCTCGAAATGATGGATTTTAGGTTCGAAAATGGAGGAATTGGGCGGGAAATTCAGTCAGAGGAGGTTGGAAATCACTTTTTTTTTTGCTCCATATCAGTATATATCGCCTTTGATCTCAAGTAAATCACAATTACACAAAAATATAAGTGATGCCAATAAAATCGCCAACAAAGTCGTTAAGAGGAACGCATAAACTAGAGAAAACATCATTTTTCATGTATGTACACAAAACGTGGGACTAACAAGCAGCCTTAAAATCGGCCTCGTCAAATCAAGTGAAACTGGCTTATAACCCACATATATTGACAATAACAAAAGTGCCTTTCCAGTAAATATGTAACTTCATAGAGACACCATTTAGAGGAACCTAAATTAGTGCATATAATTAGGGGAAAAAATGTTGCATATAGTCTTAGAAAAAATAAAAGTAGTTATAAATACAAATTCAGCAATTGTTGGTGAACGCTTTTTTTTTTTTTTTTTTTTTTTTTTTTTTTTTTTTTCATAACACCTTTTGTTACACAATCCAACTACCTAATACGAACGTTGTTCGTGATCCATTTGAATACCGAATCTCTTAAAACCAATATTACATGCTGTTTTTAAAGGTCTTCACGCCAAATTCAGTCTCAATCTCTTCAGCTGAATGGAAAACATTTAAAGCAGTCAGCTATTTCGCACTTGCATTGGCAATTCACTTCATGATCAAAATAGGTTTTCCACTTGGTCCTGCTAGGCAGCTTAAACAAGACATATATCCGAACATATTTGCACAGTTGCCCGTAAGGAGCATAAAGCATTAAAACATAAGATCACTTTTACAGCTGCAAACTGGACTATTTTAAGTTATTAGCTTGATAACAAGAATTGTGTGGAAAAATTTGGTCAATAGTATTATATTATTATCCAGTTATCCACAAAGGCGCACACAAACAGTTTTGCATCTACCTAAGCTAATACTCTGTATCTTACACCATGTAAGTGGATGGCCTCTAAGGAGTAAATTTGTATACTTTTGACTTCTATTCATCCCTTATTTCCCTAAAACTAATTTGGGTTTCCTAATAATCAATAATCAAAGGATTAACCATTGGATATGGCATGTATGATGTATTAAATATGCGGTGACCTACATTGCATATGCCATGTATCTGATACACATACACTGCAAGCTAGAATCATATAAAGAAGACATAAAAAAAAAAGTCATGCCTAGTTGCAAATTTTAGGAAGTGTTTGACTTTACGGTCAAACTAACTACTTTTCAAGTCACTAGATGATGAAGGTTTTGCTACTTCAACTACATGCTGCATTTTCAGTTCTTGTCAAGAAGTTCAATGTAGGAGTTTGAAGTAGTTGTATCAAAGTAGCGGTGGCAAAATTGTTAGGGCGGGCAATAGAAACAGTTCAAAACGGGTAATTTTTGGTATGGTTGACTCGAAGCACTTTTTGTCCAATTATACTGTTAACTATCATCATATTACTAATGTGAAATTTTATTCCACAAACTCTATTACAAATAGAATATTTGCATAAAACAACTCAAGAGATTGTAGGCATTAATAATTCATTGAAACTTCCAACCCGTTTCCTTTTTAGCTAAGTTTTTCTATTTGGCCCATTCAACCCACTTAATAAGAAAACGATTATTAATAATGAAGAAATTGTTGATGAATTTGGGGAAAGAATGGATAGTAGTGAGACTAATGATGCTATTGATACTGGGAAAATTGGAATGGGGCTCAAGCTGTTGATACTAATCATTCTTATGTGAAATCTTTTGTTAACACTGAAAAACAAGGCAGTAGAAATTGGATGATGACACTATGTGGGGTAAACGTGGACTATGTGACATAATTATTTCAGATGTAGTTGCTGGTTTTACCATTGCTACATCTATAGACATTTAGTGAAAAGGAGAAAATTACATAGCCAAACTCGAAATCCTATAGACATTTCCTTTTAGAACAAAGAGTAAGCAAAACAAACACCAATCTAAAACAAACAAACAAATATTCAATTCGCTAACAGAAAAAGTATCAAACATCAACAGCAAACCAGTCTAATAACTTGATGCATCAAAAAGCTTTGTCTTCACTCTTTTGGCCATATCATTTGTTAAGACGAAGTAGTCTCATCTTTCACGATTCACTAGCCTCCATCCAAATGATACACCAACTCAATTCCACCAATGAACTGCTAATCAAAACACCATAAACATACAATGACCTCTTTTGACTCTGCAATACTGGCATGACACTACATGATAGAATGACCTCTTTTGACTCTGGAATACTGGCAATGTATTCACGTTCCCAATGCTTGTTTTCCCTGAAATCATGATTGGCAAACCAACTTTATCAGACTGCAAGTCAATTTGGACATTGCAAATCAGATATTCAAAACTGTATCCGAATGAATGTTAGAAAGAGAGAGACATCAAAATTTGTTAAGAAACGCGTAATTTCAAAATATTATCTGAATATATAAAATTTAAGGAACGTAAACTATATAAGGTGGTTTCTAACATATGATGAAAAAACCAAAGCCACTTCAGGTTTGACTTTAAATAGGTTTTTATGACCTCGTATTAAAATTTTCTCAGTTTCTAACAAATAACCAAAATTCTACAAGCAATCCTAGTTCATCATTTATTTTGGAAATTGTAAAATAAACTATTGAAATTAAATCAAAGAAAAGTTAATTAGTTGGTTAAAAAATATACTTACTGGGATAATTATCTGAAAATGTGACTAACTTGTCACATTTTCGAGTATTGCGTAGTTAACTCTTTTTTTCCTATTATAACACCAAAGTTTGAAATTCGGACTTTTTTGAGTATTTGTGATCATTTTACCCGTACTTTAGTTTTACTACCCTATTAACAATGAAGAGTAAATTGGCCATTCTACATGAACAAAATACACACAAAAGTGCAAATATAAAACTTCTGAGTTATAACATCATATAAAAACTGTCAAGTAATATATATTTTCAAATAATTATCCCTAAATAAAAGAAGTTAAATGGCATAGAGAGAAAATACCTTCATATTATGTTTGTGACTCATTGTATATTTTGATGCAGGGGATATGGGAGATTTTGGGCCAGTAGGAGCCTCCTCTACCGCATCTTTCTTTCAGGTCTGGACATTTGTCTATTATCAAACCCAAAAGTGAAGGCAACAACATTTCTGGTAGATCTTTCATCTTTGGGCATTCGTCAATCTTGAGAAGTTGGAGGGAGGTGAGGTGTTGGAGTCCCTCGGAAACTGTTTCCAAATTATCAAAACTTCTAATCCAAAGTCGAGTAAGAGATGAAGGAAGATGAAGATGAGACAATTGACTGGCTTCTTCTTTTTCTTTTGAACCCTCTAAGGTTAGGCGAACAAGTGAGGTTGGAAACTTCAGTGGGCCCCATTCTGAGATGGGCTTCTTCCACCGCCCAATATAAAGTCCATGCAAGTTGGGAGGCCAAAGCCCATTTGGAACATCCATACTTGGACAATTCTTTATTACCAGATCAGTTAACGAGGTGAGACTCTGCAATTGGAGGTCTGCAAATAACGACTCTTCCGTACTATTACAATCTTTTATTACCAATGTCGTGAGGTGAATAAAGTTACCCCCAAAATCAATGATCGATGCCACATTTGGATGAACGTGTATCCATACAAAATCAAGCATTGGCATGCTTTTGCTGTTGATAAGTAACATATTCTTCTTTCCTCCTTCTCCCAACTCCTCCTTTATCATTAGTTTTTCACACTTTTCTATTTGAACTAACTTGAGCTTCTGCTCTCCCATTCCCATTGAGAAGGAGACACATGTAATTGAACCACAATCAAAGATACGCAAGCTCTCAATGTTGTCAGGACAACTTAAATGCTTGAAATTTTCACAACCACGCAAGCTAAGAGATGTTAGGAGGTTGCTCCCATAATTGTACTCCTCCTCATCTTTCTCCCCTAAACTCACCAAATTTTTACATTTGTAAATTTCCAACTTCCTTAAATTCACAAGAACCTTACTAGCTTCTTTTGATTCCCACAAGTATCTTATTTCATCACATTTTTTAACAATCAATTCTTCAACTGCCTTTAGATCCAATATAACACCTCCCCACACCTCATTAGTAAGCCCTGAAATAGATTCTATTTCCAACTTGGTGACTGATGGAGCTGCGTGCACCAGACTTCTCAAAAAACCAACACCACATTCATGTATTCCCAAACCCCTCAATGAAAGTAGCGGTGCTTTAAGTAAGACTTCAACCAAATTTGGACAATTTATAATGCTCAGCTCTTTCAGGCATGGAAACACAGAATCTCCAACCCCACTTCTACTATATGTTGACCAAACCTCCCACCTCGGCATACCATTAAACTCTAGAATTTCAAGTGAAGGAAATGCAACACCAAACTCTAAACCCACATCTTTCACATCGTCCATGTCTTGGATAGATAAATTCTTAAGTGACGGTAGTTGCCCGAGTGGTGGTAGAGATGTACACTTTTTACAGCCATGTATAGACACACGAGCCAACTTACAGAAAGAGGGTTCCCCAACCCATTTGGGAAACTCTAAACCCAGATAGTTCACAATACCTAGCCTCTTCAAACAATCATTATATGGCTTCAATGCATCAAGGACATCGCTATCAGTAGTCTCCTTTCGGGAAGCATTTGATACGTCACTCCATTTAACCTCTAACTCAGTAAGCCTCTTTTGTGATAAGTCTGCTTCTCGTGCTTCCGTTGCATTTTTTACTTTTTCCAGGCCCTCAATGGAAACTTTCCCATGAAGATTCTCAAAATCTTTAAGTTGGGATATCGAAAAATCATTTTCTCCTCCAATAATGATTTTTGAAAGAGTTTGCAGGCTTTTCAACTTAGCGACCCCTACAGGCAAGTCTTTTAAAAGCGGCGTATCTCTAATGTCTAGATGCCGCAAACTTTTAAGCTTTATGAAGTTGTTGGGAAACGTAGTTAAACGAGAACAACAAAAAAGGATTAGCGTCTCTAAGTTATAGAGATCACAAACATTTTCTGGTACATGTGTGATTTGAGTATGAGATAAATTAAGATAGCGTAAATGTTTTAATTTACCAATGGAATCCGGAACCTCGCTTATCTCATAACCACTCAAACTTAAAACCCTTAAGAATTGCAACTTAGGGAGTAAGTCAACCAAAACCTTATTCGACAAGTACTTTTTTTGCCCTGGCCGTTCTTTCACCCCCCCTATGGACAATAATGTTCTCAAACCTTTAGCTCCTTCGATCCCCTCAAACTTCTTGTAAGCTACAGAATTCTCACGAACAAAAGACATATGACGACACTTATCTAAAGCTTGTTTCCTAGCATTCTTTCCCATTTCCTTCTCTAACCTTAAAAAGAAATCTCCGGCAACAGATGTGGCCAAATCATTCATAAGATCATGCATAACAAACAAAGACTCGTCATTAGGTGAGTGCTGAAAAAATGACCGTGATAACAACTCATCAAAGCATTCGTGACCCAAACGTTCTACAGTTGACTTGCTTAGACGTACTCGGTGCAAAAATCCTTCTGCCATCCAGAGCAGAACCACATCTTCCTTGTCAAATGCATAGTCCTTTGCGAACAAGGAGCAATATGCAAAGAGCTGCTTCAAATCGGCAGGAAGTTCACGGTAGCTTAGTCTGAGAGCCGGAATAATTTCATCCCCCTCTTTTAGCCTCCATATCTCACTATCCACTATTTCCTTCCATTCGAGCGCATCCCTTTTTGTCCTCATTAACCCTCCAAGTGCTATTAAAGCGAGAGGCAAACCATCACATTTTTTGACAATGCCCTCACCATGTGCTTTAAATGTTGGATGGGAGTCAAAATTATTTGCACCCAACGCATGTTGAGCGAATAAAGACACAGCATCATCTTGGGATAAACGTTGTAGATGGTTTGAATTATCATAACCCAACTTTTTCAGCAACTGCTCCTTCCGAGTTGTCATGATAATTTTACTTCCGCGAGAGCACTCATGAAATGGGCGTACTAAGGTTTCCCAATCCTCACGGCTTTCACTCCAAACGTCATCTAAAATCAGTAGAAACCGTTTATCCCTAAGTTGATCTCTGAGAGCTATTTGAAGAAGATTTAAATCTTCAAATTTCTTATCTTCCCCACTCACAGATTGGAAAATAATTTTACTTATTTGGAAGCTATCCCACTCATCTGAAATACATACCCATGCCTTGAGTTCGAAATGATCCTTAACTTGCTCTTCGTTATACAAAAGCCTAGCTAGAGTGGTTTTACTCAAACCACCCATACCAACAATGGGCACGATGCTAAAGTTTTCTTTGCATGGTTCATCCGCCAATAGCCTTTGAACCAACGCATCCTTATCAGCTTGTCGCCCAACAATACTAGATGCATCTACCAGCAACGAGGTCTCGTATTTTCTATTTTTATCTTTTGGCCTATCATCCTTGACTTGTAAAGTTCCACTCTCCACCACTAAACCAAGAGATTCTTTTTCCTTTTCTAGATCTTGCAACCTGTTGGTGATATCGTCTAACCTTTTACACAGCCTACGACTTAGTGGGGAATTTGTGAAGCAAGCTGGAACGAGCTTTCTTATCTTGCTGGTGCTGGCTCGGGATTGGTCGGTGAACTCAGCCTCGGTTGCCAAGTCATCAAGTACGTCATCAATGTCATAAGCCAGATGTTGGAGATCATTGAGCCATACCTGAACAGCTTCATTAGTTATTTCTTTCTTCCAAGCATCAATCAGCAGTGCTTGGATCCGGGACAAAGTCCTCTCCAGTTTCTTCAGCTCAGAAAGAATTCCGTTTGCTCGAACAACTAGCTTAATGACTACATCGGCCAGCTTCTCAAAAACGGCTTCAATGAGGGTAGAAGCAATGACTTCCGCCATTGTTTTATGGTAAAGTGGGAGCTCTTTGAATCTGAATGAATGGTAGGTGTTTTGAATGAAATGATCCGGAAGAAAAATACGATCTTGACTTAAATGGTATTACTTTTACTTTTACTTTATTAATTACTTTTACTTTTACTTTATCAATTACTTTTACTTTTACTTTTACTTGTACTTTTACTTTTAGTTTATCAATTATTGATACTCTCTCCGTCTCAAAATTATTGTCCCCTTTTAACTTTTTTCGGTCTTTAATTTTTAACTTTGACCTTAAGTATTTTTTAGCAGTGTTTGGATCCTGAACAAAGTCCCCCTTAGTTTCTTCAGCTCAGAATGAATTTCCTTTGCTCAAACAACTAGCTTAACGGCTTCATTGGCCAGCTTCTGAAGAACGGCTTCAATGAGGGTAGAAGCAATGACTTCCACCATTGTTTTATGATAAAGTGGGAGCTTTTTGAATCTGAATGAATGGTAGGTGTTTTGAATGAAATGATCCGGAAGAAAAATACAAATCTTGACTTAAATGGTATCAATATAATTGATAAAGTAAAAGTAAATTACTTTTACTTTTACTTAAATTACCTTTACTTTTACTTTTACTTTATTAATTATTGATACTCCCTCCGTCTCAAAATTATTGTCCCTTTCTAATTTTTTCGGTCTTTACTTTTCAACTTTGACCTTAAGTATTTTTGTTTATATTACATAATACTTGATACAAAATATATGAATGGATCGAGTTTTAAGTGTATTGGTATAATTTTTATCAAAAATTGATAACACAAACAAAAATATTTATAGTCAAAGTTGAGAAAGAAAGACCAAAAAAGTCAATAGGGGACAATAATTTTGTGATGGAGGGAGTACCATTTATTGTCTTCTTGTGAACAATTATTGAGCTGTCTTTACAAACTTGACTGTTGGGAATTATTTGAAGAAGAGACTTAAGTCTGTTGGGGTACTCGTTAAGTCTGTTAGTATTAGTCAAGTCATAGTTAAGTCTGCCAGGCAGACAATTTACATAGTTAGTACTGTTTAGCCGTATTTAGTTAAGTCTAGTTATGTTTTATAGCAAAGTTAGTTAGCTATAAGTTAGGAAAGGATACAAATGAATTAGTTATCTTATTAGAAGATATGTTTATCCTTTCACACGTTTTGTATCATTAGGGTTTCCTTGGTGTATAAAAGGAACCCTACGGCATTATAATTTGTACGACATTGTGATTAAAAGATTAATAGAATTACGAAGTTAGTTAACTGTGTTCTTCATTGTTATTGTTAAGATTCCGCATTAACAATCAACAACCTGTTTAGAGTTTCTCACTTAGATCAATTTGGATTTATTCAAGTTGTCTATTAAGTAACACAGGCTACTTAGATCCATAAACCGTGGACCAACAAGTGGTATCAGAGCCTATAGAGGGACTCTGAGTACGAAGAAACACAAAAACCACAAACACTCATTCACTTAAAAACACCCTGCACAATGTCTGTTAAGGCTGATGAATACTCAACTCATCTCAGTGATGAAGATGTCTCAAACCATGAAGATGATGCATCAGAAACCAATACACCTAAACAACAACAACAAAACATCCCTGCAACAACCACTATCTCAAACATCAAACTTCCAATCCTGAAGAAGGAGGAGTATGACATCTGGGCTATGGAGATGGAGCACTATCTTGAGTATATTGATAATGATGTCTGGAAGGTGATACAGAATGGGAATTCAAAGAAGAGGGTCTCGGTTGGTAAGGATGGTGTTGTTAGGGTGCTTCCACCAGTATCTGCTTCAGAGATTCATGCTGTGGAAAAGGAGAGAAAGGCAAGAACCATCTTGCTGATGTCACTTCCCAAGGAGCACTTAAGAAGGTTTCATGGAATGGATGATGCCAAGGAGATTTAGGAAGCAATCAGAACAAGGTTTGGAGGGAATGCTAACTCCAAGAAGATGCAGAAAGCTGTTCTCAAACAACAGTTTGAAGCATTCAATGTAACCAGTTCTGAAGGGTTGGAGAAAGGTTATGACAGGTTCCAACATCTTCTCTCACAGTTGGAGGCTCATGGTGCTGCTGTATCTAATGAAGATGCAAATCATAAGTTTCTCAGATCTTTGCCAAAAGAATGGTCAAGTCTGGCAATGACCATGAGAATGAAAGAAGAAATTGACACCTTGTCAATTGATGATTTGTATAACAATCTTCGGGTCTTTGAAAGTGAAATCCAAGTTGTTTCAAAGGCATCTTCAAGTACTACCAATGTTGCTTTTGTCTCCCAAAGCAAGGGCAGTACCAGTAAAGTTAATTCTGGTGGCTTTAGTTCTGGTGGTTATGAAACTTCTTCAAGCAACTTGAGAGAAACTTTGCTGATGAAGTTGTCTACTCACTCTTTGCTAAGAGGTCAGAAGAGAAGGACCTCATTGGTGAGGATCTTGAACAGATTAATGATGTAGACCTTGAAGAGATGGATATAAAGTGGCAGATAGCAATGATTGCTCTAAGAGTGAAGAAGTTCTACAAGCAGACTGGGAGGAATATCAGATTTGATGGGAAGACACCAGTTGGTTTCAATAAGAAGAATGTTGAGTGCTACAGGTGTCACAACACTGGTCATTTTGCTAGGGAATGCAAAACAAAGATGACTGCTGATGGGAAAAAGAAGAAAGATTCTGACTCTCAAGAAGAGGACAAGCTGGAGAAGAATCAGATGAGCATGTTGACTTTGGAAGCTGGTGCAGTTAACTGGGGAGAGCACACAGATGAGGAGACAGAACCAAATCATGCATTCATGGCTATTGGTTCCAGTACTGAGGTATCCTTGTGTTCCAAAACTTGCATTAAATCATATAATAGTCTTAAAACATTGTGTGATGAACAAATGCAACAGATAGGTGATCAGGAGGCTCAAATACTTGCTTATACTAATGCTGTTAAAACTTTAAAAGCACAAATTGTCACCTATCAAAAACAACAATCAGCCTTAAATGAAAAACTTACCTTTCAGGCCAATGAAATCTATGAAAAAGATGAAAAACTTAAAAAATATAGAAGAATTGGAATGAAATCTATGAAAGATAAGGAAGATTTGCAAAAAAAAAATAGACACATGGAACAATTCCTCTAAAAATCTATGTAGACTAGTCGATTCTGGTATGAGCTCAACCTGTAAAATTGGCTTAGGGTATGAAATAAAATCAGACAGTGAGATTTTGAGCTATGAGGAAGAGATGGAAAGAACTGTGTTCATTAGTAGAGAGGATGACTTTGCTGATAAACCAGTTTACAATAGATTCATAAAAACTAATGATTTTAAAGGGGTTCCACCTCCATTAAATGAAGATTACACTCCTCAACAAAAGGAAGAGCTTGATGAGTCTTTGTTTGTGTATGGTAAAAAAGGACCTCAACAGCCTGAGACAGGTAACTCTGATGACAAATCAAGTGAGTATTCTACCTGTCAATCTAATGACAGTGAAGGATCCATTGGAAATGTCTTTGAGCACTCTGAATCAGAACCAGAATGTGAACCAAAAGAGGTGTCTGAGTCCAAATCTGTTAAGAATAGTGAGCCAGTTGTGTCTGCATCTAAACCTAAAACAGTTAAACCTAGTTGTGTCTCACACATAAAATCTCCTAGGGAATCTGTTAAAAGTCAAAAGTCACTCAAGACTGATAGAGTGAAAAGAGAGTTAGGGAAAGGTTATTCTTTCACTCCAAAAAGATGTTTTGTTTGTGGTAGCCTTAGTTATTTAATCAAAGACTGTGATTTTCATGAAAAGAGAATGATTAAAGAGGCTGAACTTAAGAGACAGAGAAGTATTAATACTGGTAATGTGATGGCTAAACCAGTTTGGAATCATGTAAACAGAATCAATCATGCAAATAAGTTTGTTCCCAGACCAACAGGTTAATTCTGTTAGGTCACATGTTAATACTGGTAGAACAAATGTTAATTCTGTCGAGCAAAATATTAATTCTGTTAAGCCCAAAGTTAATTCTGGATATGTTAATCAAATTAGACCCAGACAACCAGTTAAACGACCACAGGTGAACACATATAATCAAAGAAATACTTTTGCTAACTCACCTGTGAGGAGACCCATTGTTAAGAATACAGCACAAATGTCAAACTCTAATGCTGTAAGGGGACATGGGGGGTCTGCTGTTAAGGCCTCAGCATGTTGGTCTTGGGATCCATTTTAGAATGAACTTACCTACAAATCCCAAAGCAACAGTGGATCATGTTCATACAAAACATACAAATATGTTGATCCATAAGACAAACCCAAGCCTGCAGAGGCCTGGGTCCTTAAGAGAAACTAATTTCTCTTCTTTATGTGCAGGATCATCCACTCAAGAACATGGGAGACAGAGGCATATTTGATAGTGGATGCTCAGGGCACATGTCTGGTAACAAGGATCACCTAAGAGATTTTGAAGAATTCAAAGGAGGTTCTGTTACTTTTGGTGGTAGCAAAGGGTATATTACTGGTAAAGGTAGAATAGTAGTGGGCAATTTAGAATTTGATAATGTGTATTTTGTGAAAGAACTTGGGCAGTTTAATCTTTTCTCAATATCACAAATTTGTGATAAGCAACATAAGGTGCTTTTTACTGAATCTGAATGTTTTGTGTTGACTTCTGACTTTAAGATGCCTGATGAAAGTCAGATACTTCTTAAAGTCCCAAGACAACACAATATGTACAACTTTGATATGAAAACACCTGAACCTGCAAAAGGTTTTGCCTGTTTGATTGCAAAAGCCACTATTGATGAATCTAAATTGTGGCATAGAAGGTTGGGTCATATTAACTTTAAGAACATAAACAAACTTGTGAAGAATAACCTAGTTAGAGGCTTACCTTCCAAGGTTTTTAAGAATGACCATACATGTGTTGCTTGTCATAAGGGTAAACAGCATAGGGCTTCATGTAAGGCTAAATTAGAGAGGTTCATAACCAAGCCCTTACACACCTTGCATATGGATCTTTTTGGCCCTACTTCTGTGCAGAGTATTAATCATGCTAGTTATTGCCTCGTCATTACTGATGATTGCACTAGATTTTGTTGGGTATTCTTTATGTCTAAGAAGGATGAAACTACTGGCTTAATTCAAACTTTCATTAGGCAGATAGAAAACCAGCTTAATCATAAGGTTAAGATTATTAGATCAGACAATGACACAGAGTTTAAGAATAGAAGCATGCTTGAATTTTATGGTAACAAGGGAATCAAGCAAGAGTATAGTAATGCTAGAACTCCACAACAGAATGGAGTTGCTGAAAGAATGAACAGGACCCTCATTGAGGCAGCTAGGACTATGCTAGCAGAGTCACTCTTACCAACCACTTTTTGGGCTGAAGCAGTAAGTACTGCTTGCTACATATTCAATAGGGTGAGAGTGACCAAACCTCAGAACAAAACACCTTATGAACTTTTATTTGGCCATAACCCAGTTATTAGTTACATAAGACCTTTTGGGTGCCATGTTACCATTCTAGATACTCTTAGTGTGCTTGGCAAGTTTGAAAGAAAATCTGATGAGGGGTTTTTAGTGGGATATTCACTGAATAGTAAAGCCTTTAGGGTATGCAACTTAGTGACAAAAAGAGTAGAAGAGAATGTTCATGTTAATTTTCTTGAAGAGAAACCTAATGTGCAAGGAATAGGTTATAGATGGATGTTTGATATTGACTATTTGACTGATTCTATGAACTATATTCCTGTCTCTAAGGAGAATCAAGCTAACCCTCATGCAGGTTCCATAGAAGTAACTAACAATGCAGGTACTCAAGTTACTTCTGAGGCAAATACTTCTGACCAAGAAGAGGAGATTGAGGCGCTTATTGTTGTTCCCACAACTGTAGTCAAACATGATGCAGCTCATGGAGGCACAAAGAAATCTTCTACAACTTCAAAGAAGAAGGAGACTGTTATCAAGTCTCAAGCACAAGGAAAAGAGGCTTCTCCTACAAAAGTTTCAGAAGATATTTCTTCCTTCAAAGATGAAATGAATGCATTGGCTGACAAACATCTTGGAAAGCAGGATACCAGTACTTCCACACTTAAGTCTGGTAGTGATGTTGTCAATTCTGCTGAGCCTGATCCTACTCCAAATGATGATTTTGACAATTCTGAGATGCCAGAACTTGAGTTCTTTGTCAAGCCATGTGAAGGGATTTTTGATGGAGCTTCTTATGATGATGAAGGAGTAATAACTGATTTCAACAACTTACCCACAGAAGTGGATGTAAGTCCAGCTCCAACTCTCAGGATTCACAACATTCATCCAAAAAGTCAAATACTTGGTGATCCTAAGTCAGCAGTTCAAACTAGAAGCAAAGTGTAGAAGCAACTTGAAGCTCATGCACTTCTCAGTTTTATTAAGAAGCAGCAAAGGATCAACCACAAAGATCAACAACATTGTCTGTTTGCATGTTTCCTTTCTCAAAAGGAACCCACCAAGGTCTCTGAAGCTTTAGAAGATGAGAGTTGGGTGGAAGCAATGCAGGAAGAGTTGTTGCAATTTCAGTTGCAAAAAGTATGGGTTCTGGTAGATTTACCACATGGGGCAAAAGTGATTGGCACAAAGTGGGTCTTCAATAACAAAAAGGATGAAAGAGGAGTAGTGGTCAGAAACAAGGCAAGATTGGTAGCACAAGGGTACAGACAGGAGGAAGGGATAGACTATGATGAGGTTTTTGCTCCTGTAGCTAGAATTGAGGCTATCAGGTTATTTTTGGCCTATGCATCCTACATGGGATTCATAGTTTATCAAATGGATGTCAAGAGTGCCTTTCTGTATGGAACTATAGAAGAAGAGGTGTATGTTCACCAGCCTCCTGGCTTTGTTGATCCTGCTTATCCCAAGAAGGTTTACAAAGTCATTAAAGCTTTGTATGGTTTACATCAAGCTCCTAGAGCTTGGTATGCTACACTCTCTAAATTCCTTGAGGAGCATGGGTACAAGAGGGGTGTGATAGACAAGACCTTGTTCATTAAAAGGAACAAGAAGGATATCATTCTAGTGCAAGTTTATGTAGATGATATCATTTTTGGCTCCACAAAAAGGTCTTGGTGTGAAGAATTTGAGGCTTTAATGAAGGGCAGATTTCAGATGAGTTCAATGGGTGAGCTCACATTTTTCCTTGGACTGCAAGTGAAGCAAAAAGAAGATGGACTTTTCATTTCTCAAGACAAGTATGTTGCTGAGATTCTGAAGAAGTTTGATCTTGCAAGTGTGAAGACAGCAATCACTACAATAGAGAACAAGGTGCCATTAACAAAAGATGAAGATGCTGATGATGTAGATGTGCACCTATACAGATCAATGATAGGTTCTCTTATGTATCTAACTGCCTCTAGGCCTGATATTATGTATGCAGTCAGTGCTTGTTCTCGTTTTCAGGTTACTCCAAAGACTTCACATCTTCATGTTGTGAAGAGGATATTTAGGCATCTAAAGGGCAAACCCAATTTGGGCCTTTGGTATCCTAGAGAGTCATCTTTTGACCTGGAAGCCTATTCAGATAGTGACTATGCTGGAGCAACTCTTGACAGGAAATCCACAACTGGAGGTTTTAAATTTTTTGGTAGAAGATTGATTTCCTGGCAATGCAAGAAGCACACCATTGTAGCTACATCAACAACTGAGGCTGAATATGTAGCTGCTGCCAATTACTATGGACAAGTCTTGTGGATTCAGAATCAGATGCTGGATTATGGTTTGAACTTTATGAATACTATAATTCACATAGATAATGAAAGTACTATCTGTATAGTTAAGAACCCAGTGTATCACTCTAAGACTAAACACATAGAAATAAGACATCACTTTATAAGAGATTGCTTTGAAAAGAAACTGATTAGAGTGGAAAAGATACACGCAGACTTTAATGTGGCTGACCTATTAACCAAAGCTTTTGATGGACCTAGGTTTAATTACTTAGTGGTTAATATTGGAATGGTAAACCCATAACTACATTTAAGGGGAGGTTAAATGTATAGTTTGTATAATAAAACCAGTACTTAGTAGTTTTAATTCTGGTAGACGTTAAATCTGGTAGCTTTAGAGTTAATTCTGGTAGTTAGTGTTTTTAATTTTGGTTGCAAAAACATGTGTTTGTGTATTTTTCTTGGTTGTTGGACTAATTTTTCCAGGAAAAGCAAGGATTGGTGGTGCTAAGAAGCCTTGCTAATGATTTTTATGCGTGTTTGTCTGATATTTTTGTTAAGTCTGGTGGGTTAGTGATTAAGTCTGGTTGACCGTCGTTAAGTCTGGTAGTGTTAAAATGTAATTAATTTTATTACCGTTAGGTCTGGTCCGTCATATAATGATTTTACTTATAAAATAATAACGTTACTATTTTTTCGGGGGAAAGGGGTATATATGGATAGTATTTGATTAATTTTTCACTTTTATCCATTATTTGCTTCCAATTTTTAAAAATCGTTATTTTCGGCTAAGATTCTCTGTTCTTATATAACACCCCCATTTTCGTCAACGCAGCGGAATACTACATGGGGTGTTATCTATTAGTCACATAGTACAAGTATAGTAAACGAACTCAAAATAGAGACGTTTATGATAAAAACTTTCACATTCGATAATACTAGAGTAAGCAAAAGAAGGTCCCAAAGTTTGATACAACACAAGTTTGAAAATAACATAAGCTTAAACATAACATGAGTTTAAAAGTTTAAGTTTCATCGAATGTGATTTTAAAACATGGGCCATCCTTGTCGATATCCATATCCTTGCGTCGCCCATCCAAGCATTAACACATTACGGACCTGGGATAAAACATGCTAAAAAAGTCAACATAAAGTTGAGTGAATTCATAGAGTTTAATAAGTAATAAGTTGAATACAAGTATTATTCATCGGATGACAAGTAATGCATATACGAGTCGTGTAATTTGATTTTAGTATCAATCTCATGACACCGAACCTTGACCTAGTTTTAATATTGCCTTTCCAAAGGTAAGATTTGCCATTTACCTCAATTTCTCAATATTATGTGTCCGTTTGATAAACCCGACATCAAATGAGCGCTACTCACCCAGACAGGCTCGTCAAGCCAAATATGCATATTCATACTACTAGTGTTTACCATGTATGTAATTAACGGTTCATGAAGTTAGGGACTTTAATGGCAAAAGCTACTCAATAACTATAATCATGTAATCGGGTCAAGCATACCAAAAGCTACTTGTATTCAGTTTTAAAAACTAGCATGTATCCCCCTTGCGAGATTTATAAAACATTAAAATGTGTAAAGGCGAGGCTATGAACTCACCGATAGCAAAGCGGACGATCAAAATGAAGTAATGAAGAAATAACCGCAAGAGCCCTACGAGCAACCTAGAATATACACGCGTGTCTTAGCTTCTAAGAATAATGATACAATTATTTCTATATGCCATATAAGTTATAATCTCAATTATGCTTGGTACATAATGTTTAAATAATTATCAAGATTTAATTTAGCCTTTTAAAAATGATTACATATGTGAAATATTTATTTTCTTACCCAATTTCAAGTTTTATATCTATTTTTGTTCCTAAGTCCAAAATAAGTATTAAGGTTCAATTTAAGTCTAAAGGTTCAATTTTAGTCAAAGGGTTCAATTCTTAGTCAAAAGGTTCAGTTTATGTCTAAAGGTCCAAAATATATTAGGTGGTTCAAAATAAAAATTAAGGGTCCAAATTCATAAGTCATTAATCTTTTTACACTCTTAATCCAAATCTGATGGAATTTTTATAACTTAACCACTTTCAAAAATTCATAACTTGCAAACCGTAAGTGAAAAAATTATGTTCTTTACATCTATAGCTTCCTCTAAGTCCCTACTTTACTGTAAAAATAAGTTAACATATCCAGGTATAACCACTTTTTACAATTTTTCTTTACAACTGTCCAAATGGTGAAATTGACTAAGTTTTACGTCTTACCAAAACGACCATATCTTAAAATCGACAGACCCTATGAAGGTGAATCCAATTGGAGATGATAGCCCTATTTCTCTAGAACAGGCTACATATTTTCTATTTAAAAAGTTTTGCAATAAAACTTGACTTTTGACCCGAATGTTAACAATATACAAAATCTAACTATTTTTACAACAAAAATTATATCTTAATCATCGTGTGTCGTCTCGGGAATCGCCACATAGGGAAATGACCACAAGACATAGATCTACAACTGCATATTTTTATTTTTGGTTCAAAGTCTATTGATTCGTCCAGTTAGTTCCGTTTTTACCCCTGAACAAAATACTATTTTGTAAAACAAGTCCTATTAGGGTTTTCTAGTAATTTTTAGTATGTACCAAGCATATTCAAGCGTCAATAACTTATATAATATACAAAATACATAAAGTGCATGAAATATTAGTAGGGAAACGAAAAGATGAGGGTTGGTTCCTTACAAAGATTTTATGGAAGAGAAACAAGAGATCAAGAACAAGAACAACTAGCCTAATAATCACAAACCAAGAGACCCAATACCCAAATCTTTCAACCAACCTTTATAACCAAATATTACTCTTGATAAACCCTAAAATTTACAGCCCTTAAACACCTTGGAAAAAATTCTAAACAACTTGAGGAAGACTTCAAGAAAAACTCTAAGAAAAAATCAAGAAACTTCAATAAAACCTTCAAAACTTTGATTCAAATCACCATCTTTTGTGAGCACCTTCAAGTTGATGTTGCGGAGATGATTTTGTGATTAAAAACAAGATGAGATGAGGGTGTTTTGTGATGATTTTTGGCAGCAAGCAAGTGAGGAGGAAGAAGATAGATTGTTTTTGCTAGATTTGCATGTAAGAGAGAGAATGATGTATTTTACTTTCTTGGAAATTAAAACAAGTGAAGTGTGTGTTTGTGTGTGACACTATGGCCGGCCATGGGGGCTATATGGGGAGGGTTGGATTCATTTTTATTTCAAAAATGATTTATATAATGTATGTATAAGTTAATTAAAGTGTTGGAGTGGATTATGTAAGGTAATGAGTAGTATTTAGGGGTTTTAAGTGGTAAATTAGAAGGGTGAAAGTGGTGAATGACCAAAACTTGAAAAATAAAGTTAAATATCAGATTTTTTTAATATTGTATTAATATTTGGTGTATTAGTGTGTTTGTGGGGTTTAAATCAAGCGTACGGTCTTAAAAACGCGAATTACGCAGTACCGGGTGACCTGAAAACGTGAATTTTATAAAAGTGTTATAAAAATATTATGAAATTGTTATGAAATGTTAAAATGGCTAATTTTAATATTTCATGAGAGCCTTTGATTTGCCTGAGTGTTAAAATGAAATTAAAAAAAATCAAAAACGCAGATTGAAAATGCGAGTTGTTACCAAAATTTGACGAAATCGTGAAACGAAACAGAAAATGTGAAATATAGAAATTTTTGAATCCTAAGAGTATATGATGGAATATTAAGTCACTTATGACATGAAAACGGATAGGAATCCTAAACACGACTCATGAATAGCTAAAAACGCGAAAATCGCTAAATCGGGTAAAAAGTAAAATGAAATTTTTACTCAAGTGAAAATAGAAATAGAATATGAATTAGATGTTTGACCTTGAAATTACGAAAGGTCACATCTTAACAACCAGTATTCAAACCCTAACACGATCATCAACCAGCACTTACTATCTTTTTCATCAAATGGCTCAACTAAAGTACTGTGACAAGCACAACCAGGTGGGTTTCTTGAAGAAACCAAATAAGAGTGAAGGTTTTGAGCAGATAGTTGATTTTCTAAAAGGCTCTTATCTCAGGTATGCCTTAACATGTAATCTAACTATCTATGATTCCCTAGTCAAACAGTTTTGGGGGACTGCAACCTCCGAAACTCTTGCTGATGGGACTCTAAATTTAAGGGAAACCATTGATAACAAAGAATTTTCTATTACTGAAGCATCCATTAGGAGTAGTCTTAAACTCGATGATGCTTCAGGAGAAACTCTGTTATCAAACAACATGATTTTAGAGGGAATGGATAATATTGGATACCCCACTGATGTTGGCTTCACCTTTTAGAAAAGCCATTTTTCACCACAGTGGAAGTTTTTAATTCACCATTTGCTACACTGCCTAAGTCCCAAGAGTGGTGGATGAGATCAATTTGGAAGCAACATTGCTTCTGCATTGGTCTGTCTGTCACTTGGAAAGACTTTCAATTTTTCAAAACTCATTTTTGATGGCATGGTAGCAAATGTCAACAACAAACACAAATTTTTAATGTACCCTCGTTTTCTGCAAATGGTGTTAAACTTTGAACCTGAAAACAAATTGTAGACTTATTTGTCTGTAGCCTTTAAGGACAAAATTTTTAACAATATGAAAAGGGGTTTTCAGGGTGCTCTTAGACCATTATTACCTGCTATGTTGCCTGATTCTACTAACATTGCAGGTACATCATCAACTGGAAGAGTGGCTCACACACCATCACCCACACCTGAAGAGCCAACCCATGATGAACCAAGATCACCTACACCACAACCCAGATCACCTACACCACAACCACCATTTCCTACGCCCTCACCACCTTCACCTCAACAGCAAACCCATGTAGAATCTCCAGTTCATGAGGAGGAACCAGCTCAGATGTCTGTGGATGCTCTTTTAGAGCTGGTTCCACAACTAGTTAACAGAATATCTGCATTGGAGAAAGCCACTAAAACCATGGGGTCTGCTATTGTAACTCTGGTCAGGAAGGTCAAAAAGATGGAGAAGGTCATGAAGGAGAAAGGGGTTGATTTTGATGATCAAGAGGGTGCTGATGAAAATTCTTTCAAACGGGGGAGGAATTTAGATGAAGAACAGGTATTTCAAACTCCTGCTCAAGATAAATCTGCTGAGATCAGTCCAGAGGGTTTGGAAGCAGCAGAAACTCTAGCCACATCTTTGAGCAAAATTCAACAAAGGAAGAAGAGAAAGCTAGTGATTGATGAAGAAAAGTTTGGGGACGATGTTAAGTCTGGTGATCAGGATAATTCTGGTATTAAGTCTACTGATAAGTCTGCTCATGTTAAGTCTGCTAATGAAGTTAATGCTACTAAGTCTGCTATACAAAGGGAAGGAAAGTAAATACTGGTGGAAACTCCTAAGCCAAAGAATACTAAGAGGCAAGAAATAGAGGAGGCAACAAGCTTAGCTGAGATAGCCAGGACTCAGGCTGAGGAAGCAGCTGAAAGGGAAAGGCTGGAAGAAATAAAAAGACAAGATGAATTGTTTGTGAGGAAGCTACAAGTAGATGATCCACTTATGGAGATGATCCAGGATGATGATGAAGTAAGGGCAAAGCTGGAAGAGCTAAAAGCTGTTGAAGGATTGACAACTGAGGAGAAGGAAAAACAGCTTGTAGACTTCATCAATGCAAGAAGGGATTCAGAGACACTGGGAGATTTCATGGAAAATATCAAACAAACTCAGAAGAAGAGTGGTGCTAGTGCCAACAAGAAACTCACAAAGCAACAAAAGATGGCTGACATGAAAATCTACAAAAAGAATCAGATGCACTCAACTTTTGAGAAGATGAGAGGAAGATCCTATGAAGATATTGAAGCCATGTACCTCAGGGCATATGAAAGGGATAAAGGGTTACAAACCCATTGACTATGAAGATTATTTCAGAAAAAGCTTCAAAAGACAAAAGGTGACAGAGTCTGAACCAACAATTGAGGTTGAGAAAGTGAGTGAAAAGGCATCTGAGTCAGAGAAGACCTCTGGTATTATAAAAGAAGAACTTAAAGTTGAAAAGCCCAATATGAGATGGACCAGAAGAAAGAGTATAGCTAGGAAGGGCAAGTCAGTATCCAAGAGTGAAGTGCAAGAGGAAGAAGAACCCTCATATGAAGAATTTACCATGGGCTCAATTCCTCAGAGTTCTGCACAACCGGCCAAACTTGTCAAATATCAGATCATCAAGACTGGGATGAGAGCAGCTTATCAGATTATTAGGAAAGACAACACTGATGTTGTTTATGTAAACTTTCTAGGGCTGCTAAATGATCTAAGCATGGATGATCTCAAAGAGCTGTATAAGTTGGTGATGATAAAGCATGGGGATAATAGACCTGAAGAAGAGTTAGAAAGGGTTCTTTAGGGGGACTTAAAGACTATGTTTGATCCACCATCAAGGACTGACACAATTTGGAAGCTGCCTTATCAGCAAGAAATTGTTAGATGGAGATATTTTGATAGTTGTCAGGTACATTGTCTGAACTTGCAGAGGGGTTATATCTACATGCTAGCAGAGGTTGAATATCCTTTACCTCCTAGGGTATGTAAAGAGATGCTAGAAAAGGGGTTGCTGGCAGATAAAAAGGATGAGGTATATGATAAGATTTTGGAGATGATTGAAATGCAGTCCCAAAAGGAAGCAATTTGGGGTGTTTGAAAGAATTTTCAAGATGATAAGTGGGATTAATGGAACTTCCCACTTGGTGAAGGTGCTTTGCACTAACACAACAAATGGTCATCAGTCCACCATGTCTAATCCATATAAGGACTGGCTAATCCAGAGCAAACGGCTCTGGTAAAGATACCTCAAATCCGTTTATGGCTGACAATTTGCCAAAAATTGTATGGTAATCAACTCACCATATCTGTGATAGTGAAGAGTTGGCTAGCCCACAAGAGTATGGCTTGTGGTAAAGGCTGTGGAAATCCATAACTGGTTATCAATTCACCAAGGTGAGGTTTGCATTCCACCAAAGAATTGGCTAGTCCAAAAGCAAACGGCTTTTGGTAAAGACAAAACAAATCCGTTGATAGCTGATGATTTGCTAAAAATCATATGGTATTTCAACTCACCATGTTTCATGTACAAAGAGTTGAAATGGTTATCAATGTACCATGGTGTTTACACCAAACATTGGCTACTCCAGAGTTAATGGCTATCTGGTAAAGAGACATCAAATCCATTAATTTTCAATGATTCACCTCTTACAGGAGTTGACACACCTGGAAGTGAAGAGAATAGTATGAAAATTTTATGAATTGATGTACAAATAGTCAATGTTGCTGCAAAGATCAGATGGTGAAAAGATTGTTAAAGTCAAAGTTGCTGCACAAGTTCAGATATGTTGATTTGAAGAGTTAGAGTTCAAGATAATTCCAAAGGTTTAGAGTTCAATCCTCAGGAAGCTTATTAAGAAAGAAACTTGCAGTTCATGGAGCATGAAGATCAAGTTAGGGGAGGATTGTTTGGAATTATTTGAAGAACAGACTTAAGTCTGTTGGGGTACTCGTTAAGTCTGTTAGTATTAATCAAGTCATAGTTAAGTCTGCCAGTACAAAGTTAAGTCTGACAGACAGTTTACATAGTTAGTATTGTTTAGCCGTATTTAGTTAAGTCTGGTTATGTTTTATAGCAAAGTTAGTTAGCTATAAGTTAGGAAAGGATACGAATGAATTAGTTATCTTATTAGAAGATATGTTTATCCTTTCACACGTTTTGTATCATTAGAGTTTCCTTGGTGTATAAAAGAAACCCTACGGCATTATTATTTGTACGACATTGTGATTAAAAGATTAATAGAATTACGAAGTTAGTTAACTGTGTTCTTCATTGTTATTGTTAAGATTCCGCATTAACAATCAACAACCAGTTTAGAGTTTCTCACTTAGATCAATTTGGATTTATTCAAGTTGTCTATTAAGTAACACAGGCTACTTAGATCCATAAACCGTGGACCAACATTGACCACATGATTTTAAAAGAAAGAGTAAATTACACATATGGTCCCTGTGGTTTGCTGATGAACTCAAATAAGTACATTTTATTATCATCATTTATCCTATTTATTTGACTTGTTTTATTATATTATATATGAGAATCGATACATTAATGTTTACTTTAGTAATTCTCAGGTAAAAACAAGCATTATGAGAAACTTGGCGATTTTGGACTAATTATGGAGCAAAACAAGCGAGATGTCGAAAGTCTACTGAAATCCAGAAGATGCGCCGTATCTCACTCAACAGATACGACGCAATATCATACTTAGATGAATTCGAAGACCATTGCCTGACTTTGAAGAATGCGCCGCATGCAATTCTGTCATGCGCCGCATATGAAACTTTGGTCAAAGAAGAAGATCAAGCTCGTTCTACTCCAGATACGCCGCAATATACTTCTAACATACGGCGTATCACTATCAAGATTTCACCAGTTACAATCCAAGACAGCTAAAGTACATGCGCCGCATACAAAGATCAAGTTACGCCGCATCTGAAGACGGTGTACGAATATTCCAGAATATATTAATCTTGGACCCCACGCGAAGTTAAGTCAATGCGCCGCATCGATCCCTCAGACAGAAACTATAAATACCCCAAGGTCAGACGAATTTAAGAGACCTTTTGTATAACCCTAGAGCCGAATTCAGACGACCAAGCAGCACAAGACACACCTCAAACAAAGATACAAGAGCTGTAAGAAGGTCCTGCATGTATTCAATTCATTAAGTAGTTTTGTTTTATTGTTTTAGTACGCTTTAATTCATCAGGATTGATGGGCTTGTGTCATGTGACTACGGAAGATCATGCACTCCCCTTAATATTGCTTTCCCATTAATTAAAGTTTATATGTTGATGTCTTTGGTGACTTTTATTAGTGCATTGATAACCTCTGTGTCTAGCTGAGTCTTGCTTGGGTCGCCATGCCCCTTCCTCGCCTATTTATTCTAGCGTATCTAGAAAAGTAGGATAGACATAAGTAATCATTAAGGGTTTACTCGCCGATAAGATTAGAGCCAACGAGAAAGGTTTAATTATATACACTTCATATAAAACTAGCAATAAAACAAGTGACAAGCTATTTAATTATCAGGACAGGTCTTCTTATTGTCTCGAGTATCTATCTGTGTACGTGTGTGCTAATAGCTGATTCGTGCTCATTAGTTTATTTTGAATTTAATTATAACCAAACTGTGCCAGTCTCTCAGGCTGAACCCCCTTGCGTTAGATTAGGTTGTATAACTAACTTAGGATATTAAAATACTGATTAGAATAACTAGATAATACGTTCCACTCTTAGTGATCGACACTCTGCTTACCATTATATTCATACTGACCGGGTACACTGCTCGTTAAGTGTGTGTGTTATTGATAAGTCGGCTAAATATAAATTTAAAACTTGAGTAGGCATTAATACTGCTAAACCGCAACGACACATCACGCGCATCAAGTTTTTGGCGCCGTTTCCGGGGAGTGAATTGTTATTATCTGTTAATTTGATTAAGTATTTTAATTAGGTTTTTCTTTTTAGTTTTTTTTTAGATTCTAATCACTAACCCTGTTGTATATTAGATAGATTGCATTCATTGTATAATTTGCATATTTACTGTTTTTGTGTGTTTTTATTTTCTGTAATTTTTGTTTCTTTTTGTTTGTTTTTATTTTTGTTTTTCTTTTTTCTGTATTTTTCTGCATTCTGCTGTCGTTGTATTGTGCTGATACAAACGATACGGCGGATCTGTTTTCACAGATACGGCATATTGCGTTTAATTTTTATAAAATACAACGCGTTTAATAAATTCGAGTACGACGCATCTTTCCCCAAGATACGGCGTATTCTGTTTTTAATAAGAAATTTTTCTAAACGCTAACGCCATACGACGCATCTGTTTTAACAGATACGACGTATTTTCTATTTAAATTAAAAACAGTTTTTCGAATTATTAAACAGAAGCGACGCATCGATCTTTATCAATACGGCGCATCTACTAAATCAAAAATCTTGTATTTTGAAACGTAACGAAAATACGGCGCATTAGCTTTTGTTAATACGACGCATTTAATTTTAATAAATATAATCGATTTTTGATAATTTAAACTTGATACGGCGCATTCTAATTCATAAGCGGTGTATCTGTTTTCTGAATAAAAGTCTGATTAAATTTTAACGTGATAAGATGCGGCGTATCCAACTTTCTGGATACGGCGCATCGTCTACAGATATCAGCAACTTTTATTTTTCTTATTCCCGAACGGAAAATATTCTAACTTACCCTTACACTAGGAAGTTTTTACTTTGAAATCTACCTGTCTTTAATTTTCAGGAACAATGTTGGATATTTTCCCCAACTGGTTCGGAAGACCCCAAAGAAACCTTACCATGGAAGAGTTTGCACTACTAATCGCTCAAGCAAATGAAAAAGAACATCATGACGCAAGAAACTTTATTAATGAATTCAAAGGCAGTCATGAGCTGTTACTAAAGGAACAAAACAACATGATTAATGGATTGGCAATTGAAGTGCACCAATTGTCAACGGTGCTTAACAAGGTTCTTTTGGTAAAACACAATTTGAAAGGGATTACAACTAGAGGCGGAAAGTCAACCTTTCAAATCGGAGAGACACCCGAGGATAACAGCACAAACAAGATTTCCCCTGAATCTATATCATCTGAGCAAGAGCAACCAAAAGAGACTAATCCAGAACCTGTGATTAGAGAAGAACCTTCTGTTGAACTTAAACAATCAACACTACCTTTTCCACATAGGGTAAGGAAGGAGAAAGAAGATGCCTATCAAAGGAAGTTCCTGGAAAATCTCAAGCAGCTGCAGCTAAGCATACCATTTATGGAAGCCCTAGTGCAAATGCAAAAATATGCTAAATATCTGAAGAGCTTTCTTACAAACAAGTCCAAACTTGAAGAGGCTTACACTGTAACAATTGGGGAAAGAAGCTCAGCAGCATTGCTCAACAAACTTCCATCTAAGGAAAAAGATCCAGGGAGTTTCACTATTCCTTGTCAAATTAAAAATTTACATACTCGAAATGCTTTAGCCGACCTAGGAGCTAGTATAAGTCTTATGCCTTTAAATTATGTCCTGACAATATTATACGAAGATGCGTAGATGGAGATGATGTCCCAGCAATATTGGTACATTGCCATTCAGGGCCGACGGGGGGACATCATGGTGCAATTATTACAAAAAGGAAAATCCTTGATGCAGGATTTTATTGGCCCACTATGCTGGATGATGCAAAAGATTATATAAAAGGATGTGATGCGTGTCAACGATCCGGAAATATTACATCAAGAAACGAAATGCCGCAAAACTATATCCAAGTATGTGAAGTTTTCGACATATGGGGATTGGACTTCATGGGACCGTTTCCTGAATCTAAAGGTAATAAGTATATTTTGGTTGCTGTTGATTACGTATCAAAATGGGTCGAAGCGCAAGCGTTACCAACAAACGACAGCAAGGTAGTGCTTAAATTTTTGCAAAGTTTGTTCGCTAGGTTTGGAGTTCCTAAAGCATTGATTAGTGATAGGGGAACACACTTTTGTAATCACCATCTAGGAAGAGCTTTGCAACAATATGGAGTGTATCATAGGGTTTCCACTGCATACCATCCTCAATCCAATGGGCAAACTGAAGTAACCAATAGGGCTATAAAACGGATTCTAGAAAAAACGATTGGATATAATCCGAAAGGGTGGTCTGACAAGTTAAATGATGCTTTATGGGCATTTCGTACAGCCTATAAGACACCGACGGGATGCACTCCATTTTGTCTTGTATACGGAAAAGCATGCCACCTACCGGTCGAAATAGAACAAAGTGCATATTGGGCTTTGAAGAAATGTAACATGGATATGGAAGCTGCAATGAAGAACCGTTTCATGGAACTCAATGAACTCTACAAACTAAGAGATGAGGCCTATAGAAATACTAAGATCTACAAAGAAAGAACTAAAAGATGGCATGACTCGAGGTTACATGGGGAAAAAATGTTTACTATTGGAGAAAAAGTGCTGCTATTTAATTCTCGATTAAAGATGTATCCAGGTAAACTTAAATCAAGATGGACGGGTCCGTTCGTTGTCAAGAAAGTGTATCCATATGGGACTATTGAAATATGCGATAAAAATGGTTATATATTCAAGGTAAACGGGCAACGAGTAAAAAAATACTTTGATAATAAAATTGAGGATACTGAGAACGAGGTGGTGGAGTTTGAACCCGAAGTATTGAAATAAGGAGCTGAACGTGAGTCTAACTTGAAGACTCTGGAATAAAGACAAGTGCTGACCTGGAGACAACCCGAAGGAAAATTTTTTACTTTTCTGTTCTGTGTCGAGTCTGTCAGACCTGCAGAAGATGCGGCGCATCTCCATCATAAGATGCGACGCATCACCTGCACTGGTCATATCTTATTTCATTTTCTGCATTTTTATTTTTGATTTTAAAACTTTTTGTCAGTTTATTTAATGCGGCGCATCCCTGGTTAAGGATGCGACACATCTTTTATTCTGATTCGTATTTATTCCAGGATCGATACGGCGTATCTTCTTCCATAAGATACGGCGTATCGACTGACCTGATGATTTACAGTTTAATTTTTTAGGTTTTATTTTTACTAACTACTAATGTATTATGCAAGCTTGAACCTTCTTAACTCAGGTGTGTTAAAGTCTAAATGGTATTATAGATTCCTGCATTTTTGTGGATACATCATCTATGAAGCTTAAACGTTCTCATCCACAAGAAAGTTGATTTTTGCTCTTATACGAATAATGGAGGATCATACCGAGCAAATCTCAGGGGAGTTTTTCTGTTCTAATTCTTTTATTTTCCAGTTTTTAACCTTTGACACAAACAACGAGGACGTTGTTTAACTTAAGTGGGGGGATGGAGAATTAGAACACTTACTTGTCCTAAACTTTTTCAAAATATGCTTAAAATGCGCTTAATATATCAAAATTTAAATTTTTTTTAGCATGTTTTTGTTTAAAGTCTAAATTACATAACCGCACACATAACTCTATTCTTTCAAAAATATTAAAACTTTAGTGTGCCGGTGACTTGTAAACTTTAGAACTTGGCTTGTATACTATTCGAGACCACCATAATGAGTATTATCTATATAATTGGAGTGACTTGTCTAAATTGGTAAATTTCTAGGATTACACGCAAATAACCTTTATATGTTATGTGATATTAACTAACTACACTAGTTAGTTAACCCCCGTATAAACCCTTTGTTTACTCTCACTTTTAGAGTAAGATACCCCTAGAAAAACCCTCAGAGCCATTCCTTTCGTTTCTTACACCTTTGTTATAATGTTTCGATACACCCTTACACCTTAGCCTACCCTGTAGATTAAAATCCGTGGTTAATTGCTTTAGGCAAAGTGTGTTTCCTTACATTACCTGTGTTCGCGTGCGTAATTCATTATCTTTGGTTAGGTCGGGAAATTGCACAATGCAATTGGTATGAAAGTAAATATTGTATAACTTTTAGTTTATTTTTCGTGTGTTTGCTACTTTCACTATTACAGTTATTTTTGAAAGTATGAAGAGTATGGAAAAATTATCCAGAAAAATAGTGATAGAAAAGTTGTGAAATTTTACACATATATGTTGATGTAAAAAAAAAAAAAAAAAAAAAAAAAAAAAAAAAAAAATCGAAAAAAAAAAATATTGAAAAGAAAAAGAAAAAGGAAAAGTTGGAAGTTTGTTTTAACCAACTTATGTAAAGTTTTGTATTAAGTGGGAGATATCACCACTATTTGTTGTTGTATATTATATTTATGGATTGAATGGGAGTTGGCCGTTATGGGAACGCCAACTAAGGTTATTCTTTGATTGAGATTTTGTTGAGTATAATTCGTGTCTACCTAAAGCGTGTGTTTCAAGTGTTAAAGCGTGAGTTATTCAATGATATGAGTCTTATTCATGGGATGGTTGGGAAAGTGATTAACCACACTTAGGATTTAAATTTATCTGTTTTGTTTATTTTTCATTTTACACCAATTTGTATCCCAAATATTATCCATACCCTATATCATTCTTCATCCAAACCTTTGATTTATTAAGATTAGGGATTTGAGCAATCTTAAGTATCGTAGTCGTGGATTCGGCTATGTATTTATGATTTTGTCGCCCTTTTTGATATAATATTATTGGTGAAGATTACTTGGTCCTATCTTTAGCCCATTCGAGTTAAGGAATTGAGCAATTGCAAGTATCGTGGTCGTGGATTCGATCATGTATTTGTAATTTTGTCGCCTTTTCTGGAATATGAGATCGATAGAGATTAAAAAGGATGATCAACCCTTAACCAACAAACCCTTTTTACCGCTTTAGACTTGTTACTCCTTGGCTTTAGTGGGGGAGATACGTATACTTGCCAAGCCTATGATAGAATATTCGTCACGACTAAGCAACTAAACGATTTAGAATTGTTTTACATTAAAAATTATTTTGGTTTCTACTTCGTTAAGTGTTTGGTTGTGTGATTATGACAAAACGAATACGTGCTTAAATATAAAAATAAATCCTAATATCTTTTAGGATACATTTTCATATGATTAATTCTAAGGTTTACTTGGGGACAAGTAAAGTTCAAGTGGGGGGATATTTGATGAACTCAAATAAGTACATTTTATTATCATCATTTATCCTATTTATTTGACTTGTTTTATTATATTATATATGAGAATCGATACATTAATGTTTACTTTAGTAATTCTCAGGTAAAAACAAGCATTATGTGAAACTTGGCGATTTTGGACTAATTATGGAGCAAAACAAGCGAGATGTCAAAAGTCTACTGAAATCCAGAAGATGCGCCGTATCTCACTCAACAGATACGACGCAATATCATACTTAGATGAATTCGAAGACCATTGCCTGACTTTGAAGAATGCGCCGCATGCAATTCTGTCATGCGCCGCATATGAAACTTTGGTCAAAGAAGAAGATCAAGCTCGTTCTACTCCAGATACGCCGCAATATACTTCTAACATATGGCGTATCACTATCAAGATTTCACCAGTTACAATCCAAGACAGCTAAAGTACATGCGCCGCATACAAAGATCAAGTTACGCCGCATCTGAAGACGGTGTACGAATATTCCAGAATATATTAATCTTGGACCCCACGCGAAGTTAAGTCAATGCGCCGCATCTATCAACTCAATGCGCCGCATCGATCCCTCAGACAGAAACTATAAATACCCCAAGGTCAGACGAATTTAAGAGACCTTTTGTATAACCCTAGAGCCGAATTCAGACGACCAAGCAGCACAAGACACACCTCAAACAAAGATACAAGAGCTGTAAGAAGGTCCTGCATGTATTCAATTCATTAAGTAGTTTTGTTTTATTGTTTTAGTACGCTTTAATTCATCAGGATTGATGGGCTTGTGTCATGTGACTACGGAAGATCATGCACTCCCCTTAATATTGCTTTCCCATTAATTAAAGTTTATATGTTAATGTCTTTGGTGACTTTTATTAGTGCATTGATAACCTCTGTGTCTAGCTGAGTCTTGCTTGGGTCGCCATGCCCCTTCCTCGCCTATTTATTCTAGCGTCTCTAGAAAAGTAGGATAGACATAAGTAATCATTAAGGGTTTACTCGCCGATAAGATTAGAGCCAACGAGAAAGGTTTAATTATATACACTTCATATAAAACTAGCAATAAAACAAGTGACAAGCTATTTAATTATCAGGACAGATCTTCTTATTGTCTCGAGTATCTATCTGTGTACGTGTGTGCTAATCGCTGATTCGTGCTCATTAGTTTATTTTCTATTTAATTATAACCAAACTGTGCCAGTCTCTCAGGCTGAACCCCCTTGCGTTAGATTAGGTTGTATAACTAACTTAGGATATTAAAATACTGATTAGAATAACTAGATAATACGTTCCACTCTTAGTGATCGACACTCTGCTTACCATTATATTCATACTGACCTGGTACACTGCTCGTTAAGTGTGTGTGTTATTGATAAGTCGGCTAAATATAAATTTAAAACTTGAGTAGGCATTAATACTGCTAAACCGCAATGACACATCACGTGCATCATTTGCACCAATAGTTCCTAACTCGAAAACCCTTAACACCTACAGTCCTTTGACCAAACAAACAAACATTAAATTTGACAGTTAAAGTTAGGGCCCGTTTGGTATGGGGGTGTGGAATGAGTTTTGAAGTGATGTGACATTTAAAAATTGTTTGGCTGTATATTTTTAGAGAGTGAATGGATTCAAGAATGATAGATTGAATGATGGGGTGTTGATGGGTATTAATATTTGCGATAATTACTAATATTCCCCAGTTGCCCAATGCGTTTGCTTATCCGACCCGATCTCACAAAATTCTGATATTAGACCAGGATTTTGGGCAACTGAAATCTGCAAGTGACAAGTGTCATTTTTCTACCATTTTTTGGGCAACTTGTGTATTTTTTGGGCAACTTGTATCTGTTTTGAGTAACTGGAGGATACTTGTCATCGTATGGTTCGAGATGCCCAGTTGCCCGGTCTAATATCAGAATTTTGTGAGATCGGGTCGGATAAACAAATGCATTGGGCAACTGAGGCATTACAATAATTATCCCTGAATATTTTTAGTGGGCCCATTTACCCCTCTACTCTCTCATTTTTTCTATATTTATTTTAATTAATAATATTTTTTATTATAAAATTATTATATAAAATAATTAATACTATTAAATATTTTTATTATCTCTTCTACATAAAATCCAAATCCAAATCCTAATTACTTATTTAACTTTGCACATACGGGTATAATAGTCTTTTAATGACTCTCTTTACAAATTCAATTATAGTTTTATATAAAAGGGGTTATTGGATTAGGATGTCATCATACTTTCACAAAATATCTAATTTAGTCTGTCTACTTTTTTTATTTCAAAAAAGACTGGCGTACTCACCAAATCATTTATTCTGGTCATCATATATATTGGTTACTAGTACTACTCATATTCGCAAGATATCACTATCTACATTGTCATTCACCAAACTGTAGTATCATATAAAACAACTAAGAATAAAGTAGCGTCTATATAATAAGCTAAACTGGATTAAACTAAATAATTTACCAATCAAATAAGTCGAACAAGAAGCAAGTGACTCCTAACTTCTGCGATAAACTATTGTTGGGTTTCAAGATGCTGCTGCTTAAGTTTGATTCATACTGCTCATGGTTCGTATGGGAAAATACACTAAGTATGATTATGCTGCTTAGCTAAATCATTCTACTCCTGGTGTATTTATTCTACTACTAAGTTTACTGAAGGTGATCAAGAAATAAGCTAAGTATGATTCTACTGCTAGACAATAAAGATCCTACTGCTAGAGTAAATCATTCTATTGCTTATTAGATAAACGTGTATAGTTTGTTAGATAATTTTGGAAAAGATACTAATAGATTTTATCTTGTATAGAAAGTCATTGTAACCGACTAGGACTCCTTAGTCTATAAAAGGAGGTCTAGGGTTAGGATTAGTACACGTATTGTTTTGTAAGTCGAATCACTTCAAGGTTTTTGTAACCCTGTTACTTTTGAGTAACCATATTAATATATTGAAGTGTTTATTGAGAGAATTTGTTTGTGTTCATTTTTCTTAAGATTAAGTATTAGATTCCGTATAATACTTAATAATCATTCAAAAACAGTTTCTATACATATTGTCTTAGATCTTTATCTAAGATAATTAACAAGATCGTTAGCTCAACTGGGATCAACAAGTGATATCAGAACTTGTGATCTAGAAACTGATACCAAGAAGAATTTTTGATAAACTCAGATCTGTTCATCATCTGCTAAAGCAATGGACTCTGAAACTACTCATATGGTGACTGCTTCTAAGGTACCAATGCTCAAGGTTGGAGAATATGAACTTTGGAAGATGAGGATTCAGCAGTACATAAAGATGCTTGACTACTCCATGTGGGAAGTCATTCAGAATGGGGATACTTTACCTGCTAAGGGTGCTAATGGGTCACTGTTGCCCATTAAGACTAATGAGGAGAAGGCTCAAAGGAGACTAGAGATTAAGACTCACAATATCCTCTTGATGGGGATACCCAATGAGTACCAATTGAGTTTCAGTAACACACAGACTGCTAAGGAATTGATGGAAGCAATTGAACTCAGATTTGGTGGGAATGATGCCACCAAAAAGTCAAGAAAGAACTTGTTGAAGCAACAATTTAAAACGTTTGTAGCTTTAAGTAATGAAAACATTGATGGTACTTATGATCGATTGCAGAAGTTGGTAAGTCAATTGGCTCTCCTGAAGGTTACTGTGGCTCAAGAAGACATCAATCTCAAGTTTCTCAGAAGCTTATCATCTGAGTGGAGCATGCATACTGTGGTCTGGAGAAACAAGGAGGATTTTGAGAAGATGAGTTTGGATGACTTATACAATAATCTGAAGTTGTATGAGTCTGAAGTCAAGGGATCATCCAGTTCATCTTCTAGTTCAAACAACCTTGCTTTTGTGTCTTCAAATAACAAGGGTTCTGGTAGCTCTCAAGAAAATTATTCTGCTGCTGGTCATGTTGTTTCTGCTGCTGGTTCAAATGCTTCTGCTGCTGGCTCTACAAATAGTGACAACATCAGTGATGCTGCTATTTTTGCTTACTTGGCTGAGCTTACTACAAGTACTCCTGTTATGAATCAGGATCTGGATCAGATTGATCCTGATGATCTTGAGGAGATTGATTTGTAGTGGCAGATGGCAATGCTGACTATGAGGGCTAGGAGGTTCCTAAAGAAAACTGGTAGGGAACTCAAGTACAGAAGACAGAACAGTGTGGGGTTTGAAAAATCAAAGATTGAGTGTTACAACTGGCAGAGAAAGGGACACTTTGCAAGAGAGTGCAGAGCACCCAAGAAGAATAAAGAAACTACAAGGCAGGTTCCTATTAAAGAAGCCAAACCTACTACTGCTATGGTGTCATGTGATGGATTGGGAGAGTTTGACTGGAGTGACCAAGCTGAGGATGGACCCAACTATGCATTGGTGGCTGAAGAAGAACCCAAAGAACAACACTTTGCTCTTATGGCTTGTTCTTTCTCTGGATCAAACTCTGAGGTATCTAATGAGTCTACTTGTTCATTTAAATCATGCTTAGATACTGTAGAGGAACTCAAGTCTATGAGTGAGAGTTTAAGAGTTGAAGTTGAAAAACTAAAACTTGATAACTTAGGGTATAAATATGGTTTAAAATCAGTAGAAGATAGACTTGCATGCCTTAAGCAAAATGAACTAGAGTATGCTGATAAAATTAATATTCTAGAAAGTGAGCTTATTAAGAAAAACTGTGAAATTAATGTTCTTAATAAAAGAGATGAGGAGGCTGAACAAGCTAGAGACATGGCTTTAGCTGATAAAGAAAAACATGTTGTTAGGGTAGAAAAACACCAATTTGCATCTAATGGTGTTAATAAGGCAATTGAAAGTCAATTAATGAGGAAAGGAAGTGGCTTAGGTTACCATGAAGTACCACCCCCAGTCAAAAGTGCCTTTGCACATCCTAGGAAGGAATTGTCTATCATTACTGAAATAGATGCAAAACCTGTAGGTGAAACCAGTGAATCAAATGATGAAAAACTTGTTAGAACTTGTGCACCTAAGGTAGAGAAAAAGTTGTTTTCTAATGCACCAATCATTGAAGATTGGGAGTCAGACAGTGAAGATGAACAGGTTGAGAAAAAGATTAACAAGGTAGAAAATCAACCTGTAGAATCTAAGGTTAAACAAGTTGAGTTTGTTAAACCTGTGTTAGGTAGCAATATCTCTAGGAAAATGGCTGAATTTGATGAGAAACCTAGAGAAATTCCTAGAAAAACTACTAATTGGCCTAGAGGAAACCAAAGAAATTGGAATAGCCGAATTTCACAAAAGTTAGGTAGTGATTTCCAGTTACTTAAGAAGGCTTGTTATAGTTGTGGTAGTTTTGAGCATCTCTAGGAAGATTGTTATTACTACCAAAGACCAGTAAGGAACCAACACACAAGGGTGAATCATAAGAATTTTGCTAGAACGACTCACCCTCACCCCAATAGAAACATGGTTCCTAGGGAAATTTTGCTGAGAACTGGTGCTACTAGGACAATTACTACTGCTACACCAAAAATGCCCATTCCAAAGAACAGAGCTGTTTCTACTGCTAAGGCAAAAGCAGTTTCTACTGCTGAGCCTAAAGTGATAACAGACACTGTTGTGGGCAATCACTTTTATGCTGTTAAGGCCTCAGCTTGCTGGGTCTGGAAACCTAAAATCAAGGTTTTAGATCATGTTCTCAGACACAGAAGTGCATCAATGGACTTGAAGAAATTTGATTATGTTGATGCACAAGACAGATCCAAGTCAGTGATGGCTTGGGTACCCAAGAGAAACTAACTCTCTTACTTTATGTGCAGGGCAATCTACAAATGGAGCTAAAGGACAAATGCATTTTTGATAGTGGATGCTCTGGACATATGACAGGAGACAAAAGCAACCTGGAAGATTTTGAAGCTTATAATGGTGGCTATGTTGCTTTTGGTAATGATCCTAAAGGTGGAAAGATAGTTGGTAAAGGTACAATTAGAACAGGGAAATTGGATTTTGAAAAGGTATACTTTGTAGAGGGGCTTAAGTTCAATCTTTTTAGTGTCTCACAAATGTGTGAGAAAAAGAATTTTGTTCTTTTTACAGACACTGAATGTCTTGTTTTATCTCCTGATTTTAAGTTGCCTGATGATTCATCTGTGCTACTTAGAGTCCCTAGAACAAACAATATATACAGTGTGGACATAAAGAACATTATTCCCAAAAGAGATTTAACTTGCCTGTTTGGAAAAGCCACAGTTGATGAATCCAAACTTTGGCATAGAAGATTGGGTCATTTAAATTTCAAAACTATAAATAAATTGGTTAAGGGAAACCTTGTTAGAGGTTTACCTTCAAAATTTTTTGAAAATTATGAAACCTTTGTTGCTTGTTAGATGGGAAAGCAACATAGAGCTTCTTGTAAGTCCAAAGTGGTGAACTCTATTACCGAGCCCTTGTATATGTTGCATATGGATCTGTTTGGACCAACTTTTGTGAAGAGTTTGAATAAAAAGATGTATTGCTTAGCTGTCACTGATGATTTTAGTAGATTTACTTGGGTATTCTTCTTAGCAACTAAGGATGAGACTTCTGGCATTCTTAAGGCTTTCATTACAAGAGTAGAAAACCTAGTTAATCACAAGGTTAAAGTAATCAGATGTGACAATGGAACTGAATTTAAGAATAGTGTGATGAATCAGTTCTGTGAGGAAAAAGGTATATTAAGACAGTTTAGTATGTCTAGAACTCCTCAACAAAATGGTGTTGCTGAGAGGAGGAATAGGACATTAATTGAGGCTGCTAGGACTATGTTGTCTGAGTCAAAATTACCCACTACTTTTTGGGCTGAAGCAGTTAACACTGCTTGTTTTGTGCAAAATAGGAGTAAGGTAGTTAAGCCTCATAACAAGACCCCTTATGAATTATTGCATGGTAGGAAACCTATGATAGATTTTTTGAAACCATTTGGGTGTCCTGTTACTATCTTAAATACCGATGACCAGCTAGGCAAGTTTGATGAGAAAGCAGACAAAGGTTTCTTGTTGGATACTCTACAAATAGTAAAGCTTTTAGGGTATTCAATCAGAGAACTAGGCATGTAGAAGAAAACCTGCATGTTAGGTTTAGTGAGAACACTTCTAATGTTGCAGGAAATGGACCTGAATGGCTCTTTGATATTGATTCTTTGACTAAAACCATGAATTATGAGCCAGTGTTGGCAGGTTCAACTAACATGTCTGCAGGTACACAAGCTAACCCTAATGCAGGTACACAAGCTAAGGTGGATGAATCTGCAAAGGAGTTTGTCTTGATTGAGAAATGGAAGCTTGATAAGCTTTTCACACCAAAAGAGAAAGAGGGAAAGAGTTCACAAGATGATGCTGTTCATGAGGAAGTACCAAAAGGTGATGTAGAAGGTGGTGATAAGCCTTCTAATGATGGCAAGAATGTTGATGAAGAAAAGAGTGAAGAGTCAGCAAATCATGGGAACAAAGGAAATAATGCTAGCAGTAGTACCTCTCATTCTACTGCTAACCCAAAGTATCCTACTGCTACGCCTAGCAGTAGTACCTCAAATTCTACTACTAAGCCTAGTGGTTCTACTGCTGTACCCAAGGCTTCTACTGCTGACAAAAATGGGAGTTTTAATGATGATTCTTCTGATGAATTAGATATACCTGGTTTGGTCAACATCTATGCAGACACAGATGATGAAGTTTTGGAAGGATTTGGGGCAGGAGCTGACTTGTCAAACATGGAGACTGATATACCTGTTAGTCCTACTCCAACCACCAGGATACACAAGAATCATCCAAAGGAGCAGATAATTGGTGATGTTCAATCTGCTGTCCAGACCAGGAGTAAAACAAAGGGGTTGAGTGATTTGCTTGATCAAGGATTATTTGCTCAATCTCTACATCAGAGAAATAGCCACAAAGATCTACAAAATTGTATGTTTGCTTGTTTTCTATCACAAGTGGAACCCAAAAATGCTCATAAAGCTATGCAAGATTCAAGTTGGGTTGAAGCTATGCAAGAGGAATTGTTGCAGTTCAAGCTTCAAGAAGTCTGGACATTAGTTGATTTGCCTAATGGGAAAAGGGCAATTGGTACAAAATGGGTGTTCAGATGCAAAAGAGATGAAAGAGGAATAGTGATCAGAAACAAGGCAAGATTGGTGGCTCAAGGATACACTCAGGAGGAAGGTATAGATTATGATGAGGTATTTGCTCCTGTAGCAAGGATAGAGGCTATTAGACTATTCTTGGCTTATGCCTCATATAAGAACTTCACAGTGTATCAGATGGATGTGAAAAGTGCTTTCTTGTGTGGAACAATTGATGAGGAAGTTTATGTGATGCAACCACCTGGTTTTGAGGATCCTGACTATCCTAATAAGGTTTATAAGGTGGAGAAAGCACTGTATGGGTTACATCAGGCTCCAAGAGCTTGGTATGACACCTTGTCCAAGTATTTGTTATCTAATGGTTTCAACAGGGGAACCATTGATAAGACATTGTTCATTAAGAAAGACAAAAAGGATATTCTACTAGTTCAAGTATGTGTAGATGATATCATTTTTGGGTCCACAAACAAGGTGTTATGTGAGGAATTTGAGAAGCTCATGCATAGCAGATTTCAGATGAGTTCTATGGGAGTACTCACTTTCTTTCTGGGGCTTCAGGTTAAGCAAAAAGCAGATGGGATTTTCATCAGTCAAGACAAGTATGTGGCTGATATTTTGAAGAAATTTGGTTTTACTGATGTGAAGCCAGCTAAGACAACTATGGAGACCAACAAGCCTTTGCTCAAGGATGAAGATGGGGAAGAGGTTGATGTACATCTTTATAGATCCATGATTGGTTCATTGATGTATCTAACTGCTTCAAGGCAAGACATTATGTTTGCTGTGTGTGCTTGTGCCAGATTTCAAGTGTCCCCAAAAGTCTCACACTTGAATGCAGTCAAGAGGATTTTTAGGTACTTGAGGAGTCAACCTAGGTTGGGCCTTTGGTATCCTAAGGATTCACCTTTTGACTTGGTAGCATACTCAGATAGTGATTATGCTGGAGCAAGTTTGGATAGAAAGTCAACCACTGGAGGATGTCAATACCTTGGACATAGGTTGATCTCTTGGCAATGCAAGAAACAGACTGTGGTGGCTAATTCAACAACTGAAGCTGAGTATGTGGCTGCTTCTAGTTGCTGTGGGCAAGTGCTCTGGATTCAGAACCAACTGCTGGATTATGGGTACAACTTTATGAACACCAAAATTTATATTGATAATAACAGTACAATGTGTATTATAAGAAATCCTGTTTTTCACTCTAAAACAAAACATATTGAGATAAGACATCACTTTATAAGAGATTGTTATGAGAAAAAGCTAATTCAAATAGTTAAAATCCATACTGACAACAATGTTGCAGATTTACTCACTAAAGGTTTTGATGTGAGTAGATTTCAATTTTTAATTGCTAGTATAGGGATGGTCAATCTTTAAAAATCTTATCTTTGTATGTTTTTGTAAAAGTTTGTAAGGATTTGTGCTGTTATTAGTCAAATAAGTTGTTTCTTAAGCTTGCTAAGTCATTTGTTGTCTGCTGCTAAGTTATATTTAGTCTGCTGCTAGTTGTTTATTCAACTGCTAAATATAACAATTGCTTGTGATCATTGTGGAATATTCTTGCTTGTGTTTTTGTGGTTTTGGGCTAATGTTTTGCAAGATAAGTTGATGGGGACTGCTGATTTGATGAGTAAAAAGTGTTAGTAAAACTCAGCAGACATTCTACTGTTGGCATCAAAAGATTCTGCTGCTAGGAAAAATTTTCTATTGCTGGGGTTGTGCTGCTCTGTTTAGCAAGTATTGGAATTCTACTGCTAGGTTTGAAAGTAAAGGGACTGTTTTGTAACTTGGCGCCAACAAAGCCCTAATTAGATCTAAACGGTATAAAAACCCAATTCGATCTCCAATCCACTTTGTGCGCCCAAAATTCAATTCAATTCAAACCCTAACACCTCAATTAGCATTTGATCCAAAAACCCCCAAAATCAAAACCCTAATTTCACAATGACAAAAAGAGACTTCTCTGTCAACCACAATCAAGTGGCATTTCTTCAAAAGGTTCCAGAAGCAGAGGGGATTTAGTGAGGTTATTGACTTTCTTAATGCTACTCATTTAAGATATGCATTAACAGTAAATCCCACTATATACATTTCCCACATGAAAAAGTTTTGGTCTACTGTTAAGATCAAAACTAAAAATGCGGAAGAATATTTGAGAGCTATGGTAGATGAAGAAAGAATAGTTATCACTGAGTCATCTGTAAGAGAAATACTTCATCTTTCAGATGATAAAGCAATAACTTGTCTTTCGAATTCTAATGTTTTTGAAGAACTTGCAAATATAGGGTATGAGAAGAAAAATGATAGTTTAAAATTTTACAAAGGATTTCTCTGCCCTCAATGTAAATTTATTCTTTCACACCCTTCTCTATTGCCTTAGTCCTAAAACTACAGGATGGAATGAGTTCAGTACAACTCAAGCATCTGCTTTGATTTGTCTGGCCACAGGACAACTCTTTAATTTTTTGTCTATGATTCTGGATGGGTTGAAAAAGAATATTTCTGGAAAGGTGTATGTTTACCCAAGGTTTTTGCAATTACTCATAGATAATCAACTTAAAGAACCAAAGGTACACAAAAATACACATGACAGTCCTGAGCTTAAAAGAAAAATGTTTAAATATTTGAGAAAGAATGGTACTGGATTTTCTGGGACTATAACTCCTTTGTCCCAACATATATTACAATTGGCTGCTTCTTAGGGTGAAGGTGCTAAAATACCAACAACTACCCATCACACACCCACTCCTGAACATTCATCTAAATCAACCCAAAAGACCCAATACCCTAGGATTTCACCCAACAAGAACACTAAGCAACCTCAGGCTAGTGTTAGGATGGAACCAGGTGAGGCTGTCACAGGTGATGTAGGTGACATGATGGGAGAGGCTAACACTACTGATCCTGGCATAGTAGCTGGACAGGACAGTGTCAACATAAGTAAGACCTCAAACATGGCAACATCTACTGTGGAAGGTTCTTATGAACCTGAAACAGATGATGGTAACCCCTGCCAAATGGCTACAATAGGGGGCTCAACTGATCAACCTAGGGTTGATACTGAGTTTAGGCCCATTGATTCACCTCTCGGACCAGGTTACACAGGTCGAAGTGATGTGGGTAGAGAAGCAACAATTGAATTGATGGAAACTCGTGTACAACATGACAATGTCTATGATTCACCTCTTAGGCTAGGTAACACAGGCCGAAGTGATGAGACTAGTAAAGATACTGAGGAATTGATGGTACCAAAATTTGTACAAAATGACAAATCTGATGATCCACCTCTCGGGTCAGGTCACACAGACCGAAGTGGTGAAGATAAAATGGAACTTATTAATGAATTGATGAAATCTTGTGCAAAATTGTCAAGTGAAGTGCTTGATCTCAAAAAGAAGTTGCTGATGGTGAAAAAAACTCAAGGTACAGAAATTAGAAGGTTAAAACAAGAGTTTGGCATCTAGAGGGTGTTCAAAGATCAAGGACTTCTAAGGTTAAATCCAAGACTAAGGTGGCTGATTCCAAACCATGTTTGGGAGAGGATGCTCCCAAACAGGGGAGGAATGAGGAGAACAAAGGTTCAGGGAAGGTTGAAAAAGTAATTGATGAAGGTGCTGCTAATGATGTGGATATGGATATGGATATGGGTGATCAGCAAGAACAAGAAGAGGAGTGTGATCAAGATGCTGATATAGAAGTGTTGGTTTTTGAAGAGCAAGAAGATACTGCTACAAGCAATGATTCTACTGTTGAAAAGGTTGAAAAATTGGCCAAGGGTGATTCTGCTGCTGGTGCAGGGCATCCTACTGTTGGTGTTACTGATCCTACTGCTGAGCATTCTGATGTTGGTGAAGAGTCAGAAGATGATGATAATATTAGCCTAGCTCAGGTGATGCGGCAATTAAAGACAAGATCAGAAACACCAAAACAATCACAACCTGAATCAACACCTAAATCAAAACCTGAACAACAACAGCCAAAACCAAAATCACAACCTCAAACAACAACACAACCACCAACTCCACCTACAACAAAACAAGCAATTCCAACTCCTACACCTCAAAGGGTTCCTGTAAAAGGTGTATCAATTAGGGAACCCATCACAACCAAAAAGCCAACACAAGTTCATGCATACACTTGCAAAGGGAAAGGTAAGATGGTTGATGAACCTGAACCTTATCCATGGCATATTCCTTTTGAATATTGGCCACCTGGAATGAAAGAAAAACATGACATGGAAGAGGCAAAGAAGCTGCAACCTGAATTTGATGAAGAAGTTAATGCAGAGCTTGAAAAACAAAAGAAGCAGGCTGAGATTGAAGCAAAGGTAAATGCTTGGGATGAGGAGAGAGCTAGATGTAAAGCAAATATAGAGTGGTTGAAAGTGAAAGAGGAGTTGCAAGATATTTTCACTGATGAAGGAGTGAATGACTGGTTAAAGTAGGTCACAACAGAGAAAAAGAAAAAGTTTCTTGCAGATAGAAAGAAGAAAAAGGTAAATAGACCACCTACTGCTAAACAAGTCAGAAGCTTACATATCAGATATCCTAGAAACATGAAGGGTAAAACACTGAAGTATTGGTCAGGGTTTTCAGATGAGACTCTTCAAAAGAAATATGAGAGTGCCAGAAGGGAATTTGACACTTTTGTACCTATGAGATCAGATGAGGAATTTCCAAAGGTTAAAAAGGTGACTGAAACTGAAAAGGAAACTGAGGTGGAGAAGAAGAAAGTAAAGGAGAAGTTGGATGAAATAGTGAAGGTTGACTCTACCATTGGTGTAAAAAGGCTTGGGAGAAGATTGAAAATGAAAGCCAGGAAGAAGAAAAGAACTAAACCAGTGGCGATGAGTAGTTCAAAATCAAGGAGTGACAAGAAAGAAAAGTCTAATGGTGAAGGATCAAAGCAAAAGAAGCAATCAAAGAAGTTTTACAAGGAGACAATTGAGTTACAGCTAATGACTCAAATTATGGAAGATGATGATGATACTTTTGTTGATACTGCCCCCTTAGAAGCTAAGACTCTAGTTATTGGGTGGAAAACTGGATATGATGAAAAAGCTCCTTGGTTTGAGTTATATAGAGTTGGTGGCAGAGTTTAAAGATTTAAGCATTTTTGTCAGATGCTTAAAAATATGGATAGAGAGGATTTGGTTAATCTGTGGGGCTTAATGAAAAACAAGTATGGATGTAAAACCCTAAAATTACCATAATCTGAAATGACCAAAATACCCCACTAATTTTGAAATTCTAAGAGTATATAAAATCATACAAATGAATATTATTTGAATCTAACCTAAGGTAATTAAAATCCTAAGTTACCTAATAAATTAAACAAATTAAACTTTACATTATAATTAAAAGTTACAAACTAATGGTTCCTAAATTTAAGCCTATAATAGGCGACTTCATATTGTGTCCTATACCAAATTTTTGGCTAAAGAGCAAGAAAGGGATAAGTACACATTGATTTCAAAAGACCACAATATCTCCTTGATTGATAACACATTAAACCGAAATTTGAACCTTCCAAATATACCACACGTTTTCCCCTATATCCTCACCCTTAGTATACCGATCTTTTCAATTCTCCCAAAATAATCTTACACAAAAATAAATCAAACCCTAAAACCTACAAAAAAATTCGGCCGCCCCTATTTTTATTCTTCCTGTTCGAATCAAGAGCAAGGCAAGGGAGGTTCGTTTGTGGATTCTACTTGGTGGTCGGACGTGGGTGTGATCGTGTGTTGCTACAGGTTCGATAGGAGAGTGATCGTGGGTTGGTTTCTAGCTCGAAGGAGGTAGGAATTCGTGTGGTGTTCTTGGCTTTTTGATCCTTGTTCCTTCGATTTGATCACCAAGGGTAACGTATCATCTTATTTTGTTTTCCTTCATTTTGATCCTTTCAATAACGTGTAACATGTCACCATGAACACTAATATGAATCGGCTAAATATTAGATACATATATACGTATGAAATCTCACATAAAATCATAAGAATCTCACATAAAATAATGAATTAGGGTTAGGGTTTTTGATAGAATTTCGTGGGTAATCTTTGTGGGAGTTTGAGAACATGTTAAAATGGTGTTAAAATACAGGTCACGTGATTTATGAGGGTCGTGTATGCGTTTGGGTGCATAATCATGTGTTATAATGGTCTAAATATGAATTCTGAATCTGAGACAGCTTGTATACCTGAAATTGTGAGCGAGATATGTCATGATATAAAATGGTTTGATTCGGTTTCTTTTAATGAAAACTTAGTTTTATGACTTAGTTAAGTTCTCCAATTGATTTGGAGTGATTTCGAGTTGATTTGGTCGTGTTTTTGTTTTTTGTGTGATTAAGTGTTAAAGCTGAATTCAGGAATCTGGAAATTAGTCCATTTTTCCGATTTTTCATTAATAAACTATGAGGAGTTGGGTCATGAAACTTTTCAGTATGTAACTTCTATATGTGTAGTAATGTCATGAATTTTTTGGGATTTTTCCTGGATGTATTGGTAGGTCGTTCAAGTGGATGCTTTCTGGGTACTGCAGCAGGTAGGTTTTCTGGGTAGTTTGAGTTGGAGTATATTTGGTACGGGGTTAAACTAACTAATAAATTATGGGAAAATTCATGTGGGTTCTAAAGATATTGAAGTATCAGTGTGAATTTTTGTGGATTTTATTTTTGAGTTCTGATGTGGTAGAAAAATTCATAATGTAGTGACCTGTTTATGGGTAAAAGCTGTTAATAAGACTAAAAAGCTAAATAAGTGTATAACTTAATCAAAAAGGGCAAAATTGATCTTAAGCCATAATCCTTCAATTAACTTGATATTTAAGAAGTAACTAAGATACTTAAACACTTTTCACAACTCAAATTAATATGGAACATGGTTAGTGTGTTTAGGTCATGAAACCCGAAAAGTGCATACATGGCTATAATTAGTATGTAAACTAAACAACGACCAATTGTAAACCCTAGTTAGAATAAAATTAACCCTAAGATACCATATATGGAAACCTACTAATTAGGGAAACTTACTAATTCAGGAAACCTGCTAAAAATAGAAAGTTACTTAAAATGGTTAACTTACTTAAAGCGGAAACTTACTAAAAATAGAAGGTTACTATAATTGGAAGGTTACTAAAAATAGAAAGTTTCTAAAAAAGGAAAGTATACTAAAAGAGTAACTTAATTCAATTGGACTTAATGTAATACTTGGTTATTGATCCGTATAGGCTCCGTGAAGCGGGAGTGATCTTGTGTCTTGTGATCCATCTATCTTTGTTTGTTTTTGCTGTTGAATAAGGTACATATATTCTGACCTTATCTCTTAAGGTTTCTCATGATTCGTACACATCTTTTGATATTGGTTTGATTATGATGCCTATGATCTGAGCCTCCTTATTGTGGCTTTCTTACATGATCTATGCCTTTGCTATGTTCCCTTAGAATTGTGAACCTTTGATATGAACCTTTGCTTTGAACCTTTGATATGAACCTTTGACATTTGGACTTTGATTATGACTCTTTGATGACTTAGACATTTGACTTTGATATGATATGACATTTGAACCCTTCAGTTTGATACCCGAGCCAAATTTGTTTCCTAGCCATGAAAGTAACATGGCCGTGTCATTGATGCACCAATGGCATGACTCTAGTGTGGTTGAGTGATGTTCCACACCGTCCCTTTTTGTTATATGATTATGAGCTCAAGAATATATATGTTTGGCCACTATGATTTGTTTACAGGGGCGTATGGATGCATCCTAGATTTGCTTTGTTAGTGGATTTGACATGATATGATATGATTTGATTTGGTGACTGATGCTGTGTGCAATACACGTCTTTCACATGTTCGGGAGCTAGCTACTCCATGGTTAATATGATATTTGATTTGATTTGTTTGGGATCGTGGTAGATTACTGACCTTTCCTTACCTTTGATATCCATTTGTTTATGCCTTCTGTTTCCCCAATGCACTATATGATATTATTCGTTCCTTATCTTTTGCTTTGTTTATATCTATTCACTGGGCTTTTTAAGCTCAGCCGCATTTCCTTTTCCTGCGGCAGGTATCTAAGCTAGGTGCTGGGGATTGCTTTGGGTTGAGAGTTGAGCTTGTGTGGAGACTTTACCCTAGTCATCTTAGTTACCATTTTATGACTTTGGTTAGACTTGTATCTCATTGTTCTTTCTTTGGAGTATTTCCTTTTTCTTGAACTTATGTATTTGGTTTAAGTCATGTTGACTTAACTCCTTTGATTAATTATGCTTAAGACTTCCGCTGTTTATTATGTATGCTTTGATATGTCACCATAATGTGATACTTCTACCCTTGTCGGGCTGGGGTGTTACAATAGAACTTCAAGACCACAAGATGATTTGGATAGAGTGCTTTGGGGAGATTTAATGGTCATGTTTGAAGTGTGTCCTGAAGACAGGGTGTGGCTGGAATAGGGGAGGAGTACTAAGATTGCATTTTGGAGATTCTATGAGTCATGTGGAGTTCATGAGCTAGTATTGGAATGAGGACTTCAAATGTATATGATAATTGAGAAAGATTATCCTCTAGCTGTATCTACACTCAAAATGATGGTTGAAGGAGAAACAAAACTTCTGGTTGATTGTTGGAATCAAACTGTCATTGATCTTATCCTAAAAATTCAAAGAAAACTCTATGGGGAGGATTTTGGGAGATAGAAGAAGCAGTGAGTGTTTGGAAGCGTCCTCCTGGTGTTTATCTATGCTTAAAAGGAACTTGATGATTTTGGAGTAAAATATCAAGTTTAGGGGAGGATTTTTGGGTTTCAAGATGCTGCTGCTCAAGTTTGATTCATACTGCTCATGTTTCGTATGGGAAAATACACTAAGTATGATTCTGCTGCTTAGCTAAATCATTCTACTACTGGTGTATTTATTCTACTGCTGAGTTTACTGAAGGTGATCAAGAAATAAGCTAAGTATGATTCTACTGCTAGACAACGAAGATCCTACTGCTAGAGTAAATCATTATACTGCTTATTTGATAAACATGTATAGTTTGTTAGATAATTTTGGAAAAGATACGAATATATTTTATCTTGTATAGAAAGTCATTGTAACCGACTAGGACTCCTTAGTCAATAAAAGGAGGTTCTAGGGTTAGGATTAGTACACGTATTGTTTTGTAAGTCGAATCACTTCAAAGTTTTTGAAACCCTGTTACTTTTGAGTAACCGTATTAATATATTGAAGTGTTTATTGAGAGAATTTGTTTGTGTTCATTGTTAATACAAATATCGTCCTAAAAACGTTATTTATATTTTATGATCTTTACGTAGTTTTGTTAATGACAATTACAAAGTATATCCTTTAGCAAATTATAAATGCTAGCTAAAGTCTCTTTAAAACACATTTTACATTTCACAAGTTTACTTAGAATTACATTTTACACATCTACTAGTTTATTTCCTTAAAAGGAAACTTTATCTTTAAAATGCTACAATGACATCATGGCATGCATCATACATAATATCTTGGCTAGATCTTCAAGCAAAATAGTTGACTTTGGAAGATCTTGATATGACATGACAAAGGTGTGGAGGATACAGCTGGATTTGGAAAGATTTCCAAAACTATTAGCTGTCATATTGCTGTCAAGTCGGCGGATCCAATCGACATAAAGGACGGATCCCTTTTATGGGATCCGCCAGATCCGCCGGCTGTTCATCAGCTTGCCTATAAATAGCAAGCTGATCATTTGGACACACCATCACTCATAGAGCCTAACATTCATACTCATTCATTTACATATCATCTAACATTTATCATTCATTCATTTCATTGATCTTTCCTTTCGTAGCAAGGGAGATTAAGCATCAAGGTTCAACACAGACGTGTAAACCTTTAGCATAGTTACTGTGTGATATAGTTGTAGTTCACACATCATTACTTGTATCATTTATCTCAGTGAGTGTGGTTAGTGTTTTAGTCCTCAAAACACAAAGAGTGTAGGGAGTGGTTTTACCCTTGTGAAAGAACCAAACGGGAGTGGTTGTACCCTTGTAAAGAACTCGACATCTAGCTTAGTGTCAGTAATCGTATAGGCGACGTAAGGTTGGTTCTACCTTGTAATAGAACCCGGTGTTTAGCTTAGTATCGGAAAAGGAAGTAAGCGACGTGTAAAGGTTTTCTCCACCTAGAAGAGAGTTTGTTTCTTAGTGAAGGATAACTCTCGAGTTAGAGGCTCGAGGAGTGGAGTAGGGCAAGGAAGAGAGTCCTTGTAGCCGAACCACTATAAACATCCGTGTTGTGTGGTTTGATCTTTCCTTTCTTTACTTCTCATATATATATTGTGTGAATATTTGTTTGTGCTTGTTTCCTTTGAAATAACATAAAGTAACAAAGTGATTTAATTTTAAAACGGTAAAACTATTCAACCCCCCTTCTAGTTTTCCACAATTGGCATCAAGAGCTACGTTACTTAAGATTTTTAAAATATATTGTATTTTAAAACTTAAAACGATCCATGGATTTTGAAAACTTTAAAGAAGGGCAATCTATGCAAAGACCACCTCTATTCGAACCTAATTGTTTTATTTATTGGAAAAATCACTTTGAGACTTATGTGAAGTCAAAGGATATTGATCTATGGTTTATAATTGTTGAGGGTGATTACAAGGCCATAAGTAATGATATTTCGGGTGGTCGGGATGTAGAAGCTTCTCTTACTCGTCACAGTGATGAGCAAAAGAAGTTGATTGCCAAAAATAATGAAGCCAAAATGATGCTTTACAATGCTTTACCTAAGAAAGAATATGAAAGAGTTTTTATGTGTAAAACGGCTAAAGATATTTGGCAATCTCTAATTGTCACTCATCAAGGAAACTCACAAGTCAAAGATAACAAAATTGATCTTTTTGTTCAATAATATGAACAATTTGTTATCTCTGAAGATGAGATCATTGATAGTGCGTTTGCTAGGTTTAATACTATTATTACATCACTTAAAGCACTTGACGAATCTTTTTCTAGTAAGAATTTTGTCAGGAAATTTCTAAGAGCACTCCACCCAAAGTGGAGAGCAAAAGTGACAGCTATTGAAGAATCCAAGGATCTTTCAAGCATGACACTGGATGAGCTCATAGGAAATCTCAAAGTTCACGAAATGGTGATGAAAAAAGATTCAGAAATAGTTAAAGGCAAGAAGGAGAAAATGAAGTCCATTGCCTTGAAAGCTAGAGCTGAGTCAAGTGATGATGAAGAATCTTGTTCTAGTAGTGAAGACGAAGAATATGCCATGGCAGTAAGAGATTTCAAGAAATTCTTCAGGAGACGAGGAAAGTGTTTAAGACCACCTCGTGAAGAAAATAAATCCCTTCGTAAAGACCGTGATGATAGAAAAGGCAAGTTAGAGAGGAAGTGCTATAGGTGTGGAGATTCTGGTCACTTTATAGGTGATTGTCCAAAGCCTCCAAAGAACAAGTCTCAAAAAGCATTTGTTAGTGGAGCTTGGAGTGATAGTGAAGGAGATGATGATGAGCATAAGAACAACGAAGTTGCCCTTATGGCTCATGACACAGAAGAGGTACATTCTGACTCATACTCCTCTATAGATGATGAAACCTTAGAAGTAGAATATAACAAACTATGTGATATAACATTAAAAATCATCAACAAAAACAAATTCTTGAAAACTAAAACAACACTTTTAGAAAATGAAGTGTATTGGCTTAAAGAAAAAGAGATACGAATAGAAAAAGGCAAAAAATAGTAAAGATACATTTGTCTCATGTCAAGAACTAAAATTAGAATTAGATGCACTAAAAACCACATAGGAAGATCTCATTAAGCAAAACTCTAAGTTTAAAAAGTTTGATAAAAACATAAGTTGTGCAGATGAGATAATGAAGATGCAAAAACTTCCTCATGATAAAACCGGAATAGGTTTTATGAAACAAGGAACCTTAGGTGACTTTAAGAAACAAACTGTGAATGAAAAAGAAACTGTTTCAACTATGTCAGAAGCCCACGGATCCGACGGATCCAAAGTTTTGGATCCGCCAGTTGTACCCAAGGGATCCGATGGTACAGAAGTTGAACAGAAGGATCTCAAAATGAACCGTACTGAATTCGTTAAGGTCACTAGAAAACCTAGCACTAGTATAACTAACAACAAGCTAAAACCAGCTGTTTCTGTAGGAAGAGGTCAAGCTAGGAATGAGTATAGAGTTAAAACAACTCAACAGAGACCTCAGACTATGTTTCCCAAACACCCCTTTCCTAAGAGTAATGTTAACTCACAACATCATTATCAAAATAATTGGAACCAAAACATGCCTAGAAACTTCCAAGGTCCCAATTACATGTCATGGAACAACTATCCTCCATTTGCGTACATAAACCATGATAATGTTATGTTTAACCCAAACGGACCCATGAGATATTGGGGACCAAACGCTTGAGTCTTTCTTGATCTTAGGTATGCTTAAAGGTTGATCTAGAACCTGATGAGTGGATCAAAGATAGTGGGTGTTCAAGACATATGACGGGAAACAAAAACCTTTTCTCTACTTACCAAGTGTACGACGGAGGTAATGTCACATTCGGTAGCAAACTTAAAAGTAAAATCATTGGAAAAGGTACGATCTCTCATGACTCTCTCTCTATTGATGATGTTGCTCATGTAGATAATTTAGGATTTAACTTGCTTAGTATAAGTCAATTATGTCGCAAAAAGTATAACGTCCTTTTCAGTGAAAATGGAAGTAAAATACTTAAAGACGGCATAACCGTAGGAAGAGGTGTTTTAAAGAATAACGTATATGTTATGAAATTAGATAAAACACCTAAAGACAAGCTTTGTCTTACATCTCTGGACGAAAACTCTACTCTATGGCATCGACGTTTAGGTCATGCCAATATGAGGCTTATTCAATCCTTATCTTCTAAGGAACTCGTTAGGAACCTACCCAAGTTGAAATATGACCAACACTTTTGTGATGCTTGCAAAATTGGGAAACAAGTGCATAATAGCCATAAGGCTAAAAACATGGTATCTACATCTAGGTGTCTAGAATTATTGCATATGGATTTGTTTGGCCCGTCGGCTATACAAAGTTATGGAGGAAATTTTTACACTTTAGTTATAGTAGATGATTACTCTAGATATACGTGGACTAAATTTTTGAAAACCAAAAATGAGGCCTTTGATAAATTTGAAATTCTAAGCAAGAAAATTCAAAATCAAATAGGAAGTAACATAGTATCTATTAGAACCGATCATGGGCGAGAATTTGACAACGAAATCCAATTTGGAACTTTTTGTGATAATAATGGAATAACACATAATTTCTCGGCTCCCCGAACTCCACAATCTAATGGTGTAGTAGAACGAAAAAATAGGACAATTCAAGAAATGAGTAGAACTATGTTAAATGAACAAAACATACCTCAAAAGTTTTGGTGTCACGCTGTAGATACATCTACATATATTCTAAATCGAGTTCTAATTAGACCATTTTTAGGAAAAACTCCATATGAGTTATATAGAGGCAAAAAGCCTACTTTAGGGTATTTTAGAGTTTTTGAAAGCAAATGCTTCATTCTTAACACAAAAGATTATCTCACCAAGTTCGACCCAAAGTCGTATGAAGGTGTGTTTCTCGGGTATTCGCAAAATAGTAAAGCATACATAGTGTTGAACAAAGAAACCTCAAGAGTCGAGGAATCATTGAACATAACATTCGATGAAAGTCCACCTCCCTCTAAGATATCACCTTTGGTAGATGATGACTTAGTTGAAGACCAAATGGTTGAAAATTTAGAGGATGAACCAGAAAATAAAGAAATTATCAACATTAAAGAATCTAAAAGTCATCCATTAGAAAACGTCATCGAAAAACTTAATGAAAGAACATTAAGATCTAAAGCTCAAAATGAAAGTAATTACTTTTGTTTTGTTTCAATAGTTGAGCCTAAAAATATAAATGAGGCTATAAAGGATGAATCATGGGTTATTGCTATGCAAGAGGAATTAAACCAATTTATTAGAAATGATGTTTGGAAATTAGTTCCACAACCTAAAAATCAAACCATAATTGGTAAAAAATGGGTATTTAGAAATAAAATGGATGAAAATGGCATAGTATCTAGAAACAAAGCTAGGCTAGTAGCTCAAGGCTACAATCAACAAGAAGGTATAGATTACGATGAGACATTTGCACCCGTAGCTAGACTAGAGTCTATTAGGATACTACTTGCATATGCATGTGCACATGATTTTAAATTATTTCAAATGGATGTCAAAAGTGCCTTTTTAAACGGATTTATAAATGAAGAAGTATATGTTGCACAACCTCCCGGCTTTGCCGACTTTGAAAAACCAAATCATGTCTACAAACTTAAGAAAGCATTATACGGACTTAAGCAAGCACCAAAAGCTTGGTATGATCGACTTAAGACCTTCCTAGTTGACCATAAGTATACCATGGGCCTAGTAGACAATAATCTCTTCACCAAGAAAAAGGGATCACATATCATCATCGTCCAGATATATGTGGATGACATTATATTCGACTCAACTTGTCAAGAGCTATGCAACGATTTTTCAAAAATCATGCATGATGAGTTTGAAATGAGTATGATGGGGGAACTAAACTTTTTCTTAGGTCTCCAAATTAAACAATTTGAAGATGGGATATTCTTCAACCAATCAAAGTATATCATAGATATGCTTAAGAAGTTTGGTCTTGAAGACTCAAAACCCATGAAAACACCCATGTCCTCCGAAACCAAACTCACAAAAGATGAAGAAAATGAATCCGTAGATAGCACTAAATATAGGGGAATGATTGGTAGTTTACTCTATCTTACGGCTAGTAGGCCGGACATTATGTTTAGTGTTTGTCTATGTGCACAGTTTCAAGAAGATCCCAAAATATCCCATCTTGAAGCCGTTAAAAGGATATTTAGGTACATTAAAGGCACTACACATTTAGGATTATGGTATCCCAAAGGAACAGGTATAGAAACCATAGTGTATGCCGACTCAGACCATGCCGGTGACTATGTTGATAGAAAAAGTACTAGCGGTATTTGTACTTTTGTAGGACATTGTCTCACCTCATGGTTCGCTAAGAAACAAACAGCCCTCACAATCTCAACAACAGAGGCAGAATATGTATCTGCAGGAAAGGCGTGTCAACAAGCACTGTGGATGAAACAAGCTCTCGTTGACTATGGAATTAAACTCAACGACATCCCCATTCTTTGTGACAACAAAGGAGCAATCGACCTCAGCAAAAATACGGTCCAACACGCAAGAACCAAACACATTGAAATACGTCATCATTTCCTACACGACAATGTTCAGAAGGGAAACATCTCAATTGAGAAAGTTTCCTCAGAGGACAACATTGCCGACATCCTCACAAAACCTCTCAAAAGAGAACCTTTCAACTACCTTAGACTTGGATTAGGATTAATGGAACATAGTGATTAGATAATACAATAGCGTAAATCTTAGTTTAACCAAACTCGACACTAAACCAAAAATCGTGTTCTGATCCCGCGGATCCAAACGATAACAAAGGCGGATCCTTTGTTTTGGATCCGCCGGATCCGTCACATGCACAAGTTGTTTTATTATATAATAAACAACACCAAGTACTATTCATCACTCTCCTAAAACTTATCACCTACTGAATTCGTCCCATACTTCACCAAACTCACAAATTAAGCCATTGTTCTCAACCAAATTGTGCTCCAAACATCACTGTAAGTATCCTTATCATGTTTATACTCCTGATCTGCGTCTAGGATTTCTATTTCATGCACAAAACCAAAACTTGGGGTTATGCATAATTCTTGAAAAATCATGAAGCATACTTTCTAAATTGCATAACAAATCATGTTTTTCATAGTTAGGAATTGCATCTTATAGTACATTGTCATCATTCATCAAAAACCCCACAAGAAATTTTTGCTAAAATCTTCTCACGACTAGGAAAAACGGTTTTTGGACATTGTTCATACAAATACAAAAACGTTAGGTTTTAAGCATCACTTGCATCATGTCTCTTGAATGCTAAAGGGAATACATAATTAATATGTATTTTCGGGTACATTCAATCATAGCTACATTGAAGTAGGAGCGTTTGGGTTATCTCTTGTTTTATTATAAAACTTGCATAAACATAATTTTCATGCATCAAAATGAGTCGAGATAATCGCACCTCCACATTGTCCCCATGTAGGCACACACTAGACATATATATATATATATATTTTTGATAATTTCAACTAAACTACATATATTTTTCGTGTCTAGGATAATCATGCCTCCCGCCAACAACTATGATCACAAACACACCGTCAATTACCTACCTAAACACCATAAAACCAAAGGACTTAGTGAACAACAAGTTGAAATTTTCAAAGCTCTAGAAAAACACTATGTACATGAGGGTAGGTTTGTAGAGTCCTCATTCTATGAAGGAACCAATCTTAGGGAACAACTAGCGGCCATTCTGTAAAACCCCGAAATTCGGACACCAAATTTACGTCTAATTTCAAATTTTACCCTAAACTTTTTGATCTATTAATTAAATCTTAAACTATATAAAATATGTGACATTTAGTAGCCTTCACAAGAAAGTAATAAAAACCCGAAAATTTTGAGCCATAAATTCTTGCGTCATTTCGAAATCTCCTAAGTACAAATTATTAAACATATTAAACTATGCCCTATGAATAATATTGCATTATACAAATAAAATCCAAATTATAACTAAAGCTAAATAAAAGACATCTTAAATTACCTAAAATAATTCGTATCATAAAATTCAGCCCATTTGTACCTTTTACTTGGTCGAAATTGTTGAGATAAGAAGCACAATAAATACCAAAAATTCATCCCCTTATCACGCTCAATCACATTAATGCCATATGATTCGAATTGGTATCATGCCAAAATTATAACACGTATTACTATACCTCTCATGAACTTCCTGTGTTCTACTTTCCACACCAAGATGACACACTCATTAAAAGAAAATAATACAATATGGAGCATGATCTACTTTCCAACTATTGTACACGTTTTCATAATTGATGGATAAACCTTTTGCTTTTTACTTCATGCGACACACACAAGCAAAACAAAGTCTCTGGGTATTTTTCTTTTCTCTCCATCTCACATCTAAAACCCTAAACCACAAACCTTATTCGGCTGTCTCATATTTTCTCCAAGAAACCAGGATCGATGTGTGCTAATTCTCTCACAAGTCGAGTGGTACCAAGGAGGTTTTGAAGCCGTGGTGATCGTGTGTTTGGTGCTGATTTTGGTTCGTAGGGTTTGACGTATATCTCGTTCTCTCTTCCATTCGTCTAATCCGACATAAGGTATTCCAAAAATTCTGTCTCGTTAATGAGTTATATAAGGCTGATGATAAGAGTTTTGTTATGTAAAGATAATGGAACACTATTCGTACAACATGACGTGAATCAAATAAATGACCGGTCCTCTAATGGTGGCGTTGGGTTAAGTAGTGTCAACCGGGAATATACTTATATATCAGTATAAGATGAGAGTCCTCATGCATGTGGTGTCGTTATTATGGGTCGGGTAAGAATAAGAATAAGGGCTGTTTGATTGTGTTAATGTGGGTTTTGTGTCGAGTGAATTGAGATCAAGAGAAGAGTATTATAGACGAGAAACTTGTGATATTAAGAGAGTGAACTGGTGTGTCGTGTGTGTTAAGGGCTGGAATAAGGGTCGATCCAGGTGAGTGTAGGGCTGTGATAAAAGGTCACTATGTTGCTGCTTAGTGTGTGTTAACATGGCTTGACTAGGGTGTTTTGGTGGGGTGTATGTGTCGTTAAAACAGATCAAAACATGAGTTCTTGTGATTTTTGTGGGTCGACATGGGGTATTGTAGGAAGGGTGAAACATGTTGTGTCTTTCTGTTCAATCGTACCATAATAAATGAAAAGAAGTTGTCGCGAGTTTAGTTTGTGTCGTGAAGTTACGTTGTGGTTTGTGTTTTATATTCTATACGTTGGCATGGTTGCGAAACATTCATATTAACCTTTATTGTGTGAGTAAATATGATCGAAAAAGGGCTGTCTTCATTTTTAGTTTATGTCATATGAGAAGAGGAACGCATGCATGGTTAGTTGAAAACTTGAAACATATATAAATAAGCAATGTCAATGGAGTTTTATATTGTTGAAAATGGTTAGTTTTCTTTTGTGTCCTACCTTCGAATCATCAAGTCATGGCAGTAAGTGTGGGTCAATTTGACTGTTGGATATGTTAGATACTACAACACACAAAGTGTAACCGTACAGCATAAATTTATTATAGCCTTATTCACTAAATTTCATAATTCACCCTATACATTATTATTTAGACATTATAAAACCCCAAACCTACTTACATATTCATAATAAATCCTAACTCATGTATAGTGCCATTTTAACTAATTAAACTTGACTAAATGGTAACATTAACGATAAATGACTAATATTGCTAATTCAGGAAACTTACCAAAACGGGAAATTTCTAAAGTTAGAAGTTACTAAAAATGAAAAGCATACTAAAATTCATATGACTTAAAGTAATACTCAGTATTTAAATTGTATAGGTTCCGTGAAGCGGGAGTGATCCTTTATCTTGTGACTCTTCTTTCGTTGTTTGCTTTTGCTTCGAATAAGGTACAGATATTCTACCCTTTTTCAGTAAGGGTGTTTTCTCCTCTCATGACTCATTGATCTTGATTCGTTTTAAGATTCCCTAAGCCATTGCCATGTTCCCCTACACTTTGGTTCGTTTGTTTGATTCATTTTGACTTTGATGTTCGATATGACCCTTTTTGCTTTGAGCCTCTATAATGATCCATTTGATATTCGTTCGTTACCTTGTGTTATTAGTATTCGAAACACTTGATACTTCGAAGGTTCATTTGATTTTGGTAAATAGATGTGAAAACCTTTTCAATTATATCATGGAAATGTTTTGAGGAAAAACTATTTTTAAAATGACGTTTATGAAATATGCGCTACCACTTTTAATTAGAATTGGGCTAAGCTTTTATGAAAACTACTTTTAAAGACTACTTTTATGAAAACCGTTATTAAAGATCATTTTTATGAAAATCATTTGATAAAGATTTAATTTAAATGAACCATTTGATTATGAACCTTTGATCCGTTCGTTTTGACTCATCAACTTTGACATTAGAGATGACCCTTTGCCATGAACCTTTGATATTTGAACTTTGACTATGATTCGATGACTTTGACTATTTGAGCCTTTGTAATGATTTGGACCTTTGATATGATTTGGACCTTTGATATGATTTGGATCTTTGATGTGATTTAGACCTTTGACCCTTCAGTTTGATACCCGAGCCAAGTTCGTTTTCTAGCCATGAAGGTAACATGGCCGTGTCATTGATGCACCAATGGCATGACTCCAGTGTGTTCGAGTGATGTTACACACCGTCTCCATATTGTTCGTTGCATTCACATTATATCTATTATGGCCTATATTATTGTTCGGGGGGCGTATGGATGCATCCTAGGTTCGTGTCCGTGTTCGTGGACTTAACATGATTTGATATTATATATTGTTCGGTGACTGATGCTGGGTGCTATCCACGTCTTTCACAAGTTCCGGAGCTAGCTACTCCATTTGAAGAATGAGGACACCCCTCATATTATCTGATTATCTGAGAGGTCTCCTCTCTATATGATTATGAAGATTTGGTTACTATATTTGATTTGTGTTCGGGCTCGTGGTGGATTACTGACCTATCCTTTTCTTTCTTACTTTGTACCTTTGTCTATACCTTTTGTTATTCCATTGCACTATACCATATATGTTCGCTTCCTTTTGCTTTCGTTTTCGTTTATATATATCTGTTCACTGGGCTTTTTAAGCTCAGCCACATTTCTTTCCCTGCGGTAGGTTTTAGCTTGAAGCTGGGAATGAGTGGAGAGTACCTTGGACTTAGAAGACTTGATAGTTATTCTGGATTAGAGTGGATTAGAAGATTTTATACTTTTAGAATTTGTATTTACATTTGTAACCTTGAAATTTCAGTATTTCATTTGCAACCTTTGAGATTCTTGTATTACTGTAAATGTATGCTTTGTTTTGATCTGATATGAAACCATTTTTGTGATATCTTTACCTTGTCGGGTTGGGGTGTTACACATTCACTTTGATTCCCTCCTAGATATCGATGAACCATTAGTTCTACGATTCATTTTAGAATTCTATGCTAGTATCAATCTAGAGTCAAATGATCAAAGTTACATGAATATTCGCTTCAGTGTCAATGGAACACAATACAACATCCCTTTAAATCAATTTGGTGAGGTCCTAGGAGTTCCAAGTTATGGAACGAGTGTCTATACCGATAAATGGTCATTAACCATTCTTGAGTCAAATCTTGAACGAACGGCACCATATGCCACTCCTTTAGCCTCAAAAGAAGTCATTCGTGAGCACCTCTTCATTCCTAGTAACAACCCTACTAGGATGTATCGAGGTAAAGAAGTAGCTAGAGATCCGTTTGCTATGGAGCAAAATGAGCTTAAGCCCGAGTTTAGGAAAATGGAAGAAGTCTTAAGGGCCAATGTCATGTGCACGGTAGGAAACCGCGATCATATCAATGCTTGTCTTTGCCACATGATGTACAATGTGTCAACCCGTCAACCTTTCAACCTTGCTTACTATATCGCCAAGAGAATGGCCAATATTTCAATTCAAGGGAAAATGGCATTGCCTTATGGAATGCTCTTAACCCGTCTTTATCGAGCATTTGCAACCATCCCTAGAAATGCCTTAGATTTTGTTCCCGACTATGATGAGATCCAACGCACCTTTGTTCCCTTGAGCGACCATAGGGTAGCGATTGATAAAGGCAAACGTCCTCGTGCTCAAACTTCATCATCTTCATCATCCAAGAGTGACGATGACGGATTGCCAAATTCTAGACTTCCTCCACCCGAATACTTGAGACAACTTCCACCAATTCAGAACGAATCACCTGAGCATCGTCAAATGAGGGGAATGGCGAAGAATTTAGGACGATGGATCATGAAGCTTCACAAGGGTATGAAGAAGTTGAGTTGATAGGTGATCCGTGTGTAGTATATATATATAAATATAGTATCGTGCACACGTGATACTTTGGGAGATGACAAGTCAAACCTTGAGAAAAGTCAAACTTGCAAAACCCGTGAATGTGATGTGTGTGATACCGGGCAAGTGATCACCCGGGTCGTGTCCCAGCGAGGTGTGAATCGAGGATTTCGTTTTAGGTTCGGAATTAAAATGCTTGATGATTTGATTTGGAGATTATTTGGAGTTGTGGTAATATTACACAAAGCAATGAAACGCAAAAGGTATTTAAAACTAAAAACGCACGTTTTAATTAAAATTAACGTTAACGCGCAAAAATAAAAGTGAACTCTAAAAATATTAGCCCTACGAGTACCGAATTAATTTTCCTACGACTTAAATATAAAAAGAAAATTTTGAAAAAAAGAAAAATATTTTTTTGATTTTTAAATAATTTTATATGAATTAAAAACTATTTAAACTAATTTAAATTACTAAAAATACAAAAACTATTTTTAAAAATCTGAAATTTTTTTCTAAAATACTTAATACTAAACTTGAGCTATGAAAAATATAAAAAGTGAAAATGCATTTTCAAATAAGCCTAAAATAAGCAGACTGCTCACAATAAGCTAAAAAGAAAGAAGAAAAAAAAGAAAGAAAAAGAAACTAAAAGGTTTTAAGTTAAATTTTGTAATGTTTAACTAAAAGAGATTGTAGAGTGCAGTGGTAATGTTGTGATGTTGGTGTGCTGACTGACCTGGGTTCGAACCCCAGGTTGGTCAGTATTGCTATTTTTTTTTTCTTTGACTTATCAAAAATCAGTTGAAAGCCACAAAGATCAACATTAACTATCAAATCCAAAATAAAAAGATCAAGAGCAGATGCTAATACCAACTTTAACCAATCTTAAAAACTTTAGCAACTAAACAACTTTAACCAACTTTGCTAAAGACTAATTAGCTAATGATAAAGAGCAGTTTTTTACTGTAAAAAAAAACTTTGACAACAAGATGTCCTAGGATCGATTCCCACTCACAACAATATTTTGCTAACCTTTTTTTTTTTTTTTTTCTATCTAAACTATAATCCTTTCATTTCATACAACTAAAGCCACAAATTCATCCACATAAACTAAACATACACTAATCAAAACATAACTAAATTCATACGCAGAAATTTAAAACAAAAAAATAAACAAAGAAAAGCAATACGCAAAGATAAGCAGAAAAATAATAAGCCGAATAAAAATTAACTTAAATTAAAACAAGAGTAAATTACATCTAAAAATAATACAAAGTACCTTGGAAAAAAAAAGCTAAAATAAACCTGGATACAAAAATAATATCCTAATCTATTTATACTACTTATTAAAAACCTAGGTCTTCACCCATGTGTGTTTCTTCAGTGAGATAAGTCTTCACAAAAAGTCACTTGTGCTTCTTTGAAGTGATCTCGATCGTTGGATGAAAGATTGGTTGATCTTGGCCCTTAGATAACTTTTGCCGCTCAAATTTATCCCACGGATTGGTGAGGTGGCGATGCATCCCGTGAATGGTATCTAGAAGATGGTGAAGAGGGGAGCTTTTGAGGAGGGGAGGTGGAGTGTTCGGCGGTTAATAGGGTGGAGAAGGAAGATGGTGGGTTGGGGAATTAGGGTTAGTTTAATTGGGAATTTGACCAAGCAAAAGAGGGATTTGACCCTCTTATTTACCCCGTATTTTGTTTTAAGCTAAAGGGGTGGGTCGGTTAAAGGCTTGATGGGTTGGGTATTTTTGGTGGGCTTGTAAAGTGGTTTAAGTGTTTGTTGGGCTTGGGTGGTTTAAAGGTGAGTTGGGGATAGTTTAGTTTGGGCTGTTTTTGAATTAAGGATCCGGATTGGAGTATGATTAGGATAGTATAGAATTTAAACCAAGGGCCAAAAGTTGTAATTTATAAAACCGCAAGGACCAAATCTGCCAACATACCAAAGTACACCAAGGTAAAATCCTGCCATGTTTCCATAATCCAAGAACCAAAATTGCAATTTTCTATTTTTTTTAAAATTCACAGGGATCATTTTTGCAAATTCTGAAATTGCAGGGACCAAACTTGTAATTTATTCAAACTTTTCATCAAAGGACTAAATATGATAATTTATGATTTAAAAAGGACCTTTGGTGATTTTTCTGACAAAACAAATGCTTAGGGACTAATTTTGACAAGTTTTGAAACTTGAGGGACTGAAACTGCCAATTTTGCAAACTTTGTTCATTTTTCAACTGTTTTTAGACATTTTGCATTTGAAACATATAAAACACAATCCCTGGGATATTTTCAGTATTTTGATGCATTTCTGAGTGTTTTTGAATGTTTTGGCAGTTCAGATAAGACAAAAATGATGAGTATTTAGACACTCATCAATCCCCCACACTAAACTATTGCTAGTCCCTAGCAATATTTTATGAAAATTTAATGGATTTTTCTCTTTACCAGATATCCATCATTTCTGGAGTAGCCAATTGTTTTAGTTCAAGTAAGAACCTTGGTACAATGATAACCAAATGATTTTGAGCAAACCATCAGCTGTCAACGATTTTGATTTGTCTTTACCAGAAGCCGTTTGCTTCTGGACTAGCCAACTCTTAGATAAATTATCACTATTATCTTTGGTGAGCTGATTACCAATTATGGTTTTTCCACTGCCTTTACCACAAGCCATAACCTTGCGGGCTAGCCAACTCTTCACTTTTAAAGATATGGCGAGTCGAAAACCATACAATTTTCGGCAAATTGCAAGCCATCAACGGATTTGAGATATCTTTACCAAGAGCCGTTTGCTCTTGGATTAGCCAATCCTTTTGTGGGTTAGACATGGCGGACTGATAACCATTTTATTTCGTTCTAAGTGAAAAAAAAAAAATTTTAAATTTTGGCCAAAATGGGGGTACTAGATGGTACATTTGATTAATTTCGCTAGAATTCCCCCCCACACTTAGAACTGAATATTGCCCTCAATATTCAAAGTACCGGCTGTTAAACCAACACTTAGAACGTGAAAGGGAAATACTAATAGCCTTTTATTTTATATACACACTTTTTTTTTTTTTTTTTTTTTTTTTTTTTTTTTTTTTTTTTTTTTTTTTTTTCAAGAAAAACTTCCATATATACAACATGTGGGGCATCTCCCCCACACTTAGTTGTTAGAAAATAGAAAGAAATCAGAAACATGGGTTGTCACCCATGCAATGCTAATGTTTTTGTTAACCGAGTCACTAGCTTGACTCGACCCCGAATTCATTGGTCCATGGGGAAAGTTTGGAGATCCGGGACAACCATGGATGGTATGTCCCCTCCAAAATAATGCTTCAACCTATGACCGTTCACCTTGAAGTTTGGTCCGTCATTTTGAGATAACTCGACAGTACCATAAGGAAAAACTTTGGCAACGGTGAATGGTCCAGTCCATCGGGTTTTTAACTTGCCCGAGAAAATCTTCAATCTAGAGTTAAAAAGAAGGACTCGATCACCAACGTTAAAAACGCGGTTTTTGATCTTGGAGTCGTGGATCTTCTTTGTCTTTTCTTTGTAGATCAAAGAGTTCTCGTAGGCTTGATCACGAAGTTCATTTAATTCATTGAGTTGAACTTTGCGGTGATCACCCGCGGACTGCAGGTCGAAGTTTGCATGCTTCAAGGCCCAATAAGCTTTGTGTTCAAGCTCGATCGGTAGATGGCACGCCTTTCCGTACACAAGCTTGTAAGGAGTGCACCCGATGGGTGTTTTGTAAGCTGTACGGAAGGCCCATAGTGCATCATCTAGTTTATCCGACCAAGACGCACGGTTTTCACCTACGGTCCTTTCCAAAATTCTTTTTAAACCACGGTTTGAAACTTCCACTTGTCCATTTGTTTGTGGGTGATACGCGGTAGAAAGACGGTGAGTGATACCGTATTTAAGCATGACTTTTGCAAATTGATCATTGCAAAAGTGCGTTCCACGATCACTAATGATAGCACGTGGAGTTCCAAACCGAGCAAAGAGAGTTTTCAAAAATTTGCACACTACTCGGGCGTCGTTGGTGGGGAGTGCTTTCGCCTCAACCCATTTGGACAAATAATCGACAGCCACGAGTATATACTTGTTCCCTCGTGAAGACGGGAACGGCCCCATAAAGTCAATGCCCCAAACGTCAAAGATTTCACAAATTTGAACGACGTTTTGTGGCATTTCATCTTTTTGAGAGATCTTCCCGTGACGTTGACAAGAGTCGCAAGATTTGACTAAGTCATGGGCATCACGGTAGATTGTGGGCCAATAGAAACCGGAATCAAACACCTTTTTGGCGGTGTAGTTGGCACCATGATGTCCCCCCGTGGGTCCATTGTGGCAAGCCTTAAGAATTTCAACGGCTTCTTGGCCGTGAACACATCGCCGGATGACTTGATCTGCACACACTTTAAACAAGTAGGGGTCGTCCCAAAAGTAATGCTTCACATCTTTGAAGAATTTGTTCTTTTGTTGGGACGACATCCCTTTCACAACAAAGTTTCCCGCATGATAATTTGCAAAATCGGCAAACCATGGGGTACTAGAATCACCACGAAAAGATACCACGTTTAGTGTCTCAAGAGGAAATGTTTCATTTATTTCCTTTTTCTCGAGCACACTTTGATGAGGATTCTCTAATCGGGACAAATGATCAGCAGCAAGGTTCTCGGCTCCTTTTTTATCACGGATGGTGATATCAAATTCTTGTAGGAGGAGAACCCAACGGAGCAATCTCGGCTTTGCATCTTGTTTTGCAAAGAGATATTTGAGAGCCGAGTGATCCGTATACACTATGCTTTTAGACAAGATTAAGTATGGCCGAAACTTTTCGAAAGCATACACCACGGCTAATAATTCTTTTTCCGTCGTGGTGTAATGTGCTTGAGCTTCGGTCATAGTTTTGCTAGCATAGTGTATAGGCTGAAAATGTTTTGCTTTTCGTTGCCCCAAGACCGCACCTATGGCAAAATCACTTGCATCACACATAAGTTCAAAAGGTAGGTCCCAATCGGGGGCAACTAAGATCGGTGCTTCAGTAAGCTTTTTCTTTAGAGTTTGAAAAGCTTCAATGCACTCTTGTGAGAAAACGAACGGAGTTTCCTTTTCAAGGAGACGGGTCATCGGCCGGGCGATTTTCAAAAATCTTGAATGAATCTACGATAGAAACCGGCGTGACCAAGGAAACTCCGAATACCCTTGACGGTAGTGGGATGAGGTAGCTTAGCGATAACATCAACTTTAGCCTTATCGACCTCAATCCCACTCTTAGAAATCTTATGGCCGAGGACAATGCCCTCTTTGACCATGAAATGACTTTTCTCCCAATTTAGACAAAGATTAGTGTCTTCACAACGTTGAAGCATTTTGTTCAAATGGGAGAGACATGTGGTGAAAGAATCCCCAAAGACCGAGAAATCATCCATAAAGACCTCCATAGTTTTCTCGACCATGTCGTGAAAAATGGCCAACATACACCTTTGGAACGTGCCCGGAGCATTACATAAGCCAAAAGGCATGCGTCGGTAGGCAAACGTTCCATAAGGGCAAGTGAAAGTGGTCTTTTCTTGATCTTGCGGGTCAATGGGAATTTGGAAGTAACCCGAGAAAACCGTCGAGAAAACAATAGTACTCGTTTCCCGCAAGTCTTTCGAGCATTTGGTCCATGAATGGAAGAGGGAAGTGGTCTTTACGGGTGGCGTCATTTAACTTTCGGTAGTCAATGCATACACGCCATCCTGTCACCAATCGAGTAGGAATCAACTCGTTTTCATCATTCGTAACAACGGTAATGCCACCTTTTTTAGGCACGCAATGAACGGGGCTCACCCAAGGACTATCCGAGATAGGGTAAATCAATCCGGCATCAAGGAGTTTAAGAACTTCCTTTTTGATAACCTCGTGAATTTTTGGATTAACCCTTCTTTGATGTTGAACCGCTGGTTTAAAGTCATCTTCCATTAAAATCTTGTGTGTACAAAATCCCGGGTTAACACCCTTAATGTCGGAAAGTTTCCAAGCGATGGCTCGCTTGTGTGACTTTAAAACCTTTATGAGAGCGGTTTTCTCCTCATCATTTAAATCTTTAGCAATTATGACGGGTAATTTATCGGTACCCTCCAAAAATGCATATTCGAGATGAGGCGGTAAGTCCTTAAGTTCGACCTCCGGTGGATCAATAGGATTCTCACTAGATGTGATTTCCTCATTATGAAGTTCTTTCGGAGGGAGAGATGATGGATCTTCATTAAGTAACTTCTCAATTAGACGAAGGTCTCCCTCCATGTCAAACACACCTTCATCAATTTCCGATTGAGTTACATCACAAGCTAAACAAGCTTCAATCTCTTCCAAAATGAAGTCACTTCCCTCAAATGGAGTGAGAGAAGGGGAGGAGAGAGCATTGGTATGGTCTGAAGAAGTGGGATTGCCACTTAGCACTTCATGAAAATATTCCTCGCATGTAGTATCAATGATATCAATTTGGTTAATTGACTCGCTATCATGCTTGAGAGGATATTTTGAAGTACTCTCAATATTTAAGACCAATTTTTCATCACCGACTCTAAGAGTCATTTCACCTTCGTAGACGTCGATTAATGCACGAGCCGTTTTCAAGAATGGTCTTCCCAAAATAAGGGGGACACGGGGATCGGCATCAAAATCGACTACTACGAAGTCAGCAGGAAAATGGAACTTGCCAACCTTCACGAAGACATCTTCGGCAATACCTTTCGGAACAGTAACCGATCGGTTTGCAAGCTCGAGAGTCATTCGTGTTTCAGTAAGTTCCGGTAGAGAAAGCTTTGCCCATACGGAAAGAGGCATTAGATTGATGCTTGCGCCAAGATCGGCCAAGGCTAAGCATTCATCAAGCTTTTGGAAGTCACAAGGAATGAGAAATTTGCCGGGGTCTCCTAGTTTTTCGGGCAACTTTTTAAGGATCACCGCCGAACAATTCTCATTCAATGGAGTCTTTGCCAATTCCAACAATTTTTCCTTATTGCTAAGGAGATTTTTGAACGTTGAAGCAAACTTTGGCATGTAGAGAAGAGCATCCGCAAAACTAATATCGAAGTGTATCTTTTGAAAGATTTCAAGAAACTTCATCATTTGACTATTAGTTTTATCACGGAGCTTTTGTTCATTAAGCCTCGACGGATAAGGAATCGAGGGCTTAGAATTTGTTTTCGGAACATCGGGTTCCGGAATTGGAGATTGGACGACCGAAGGTTGGACGTTTGCGGTACTTTGTGGGCTAGTAATTTGCACTTTGTCCTTTGTCACCTTGGTTTCTCGTTCCACTTCCTTCACCGGAGAAGGAGTAGGAATCGAGGGTCCATCGATTGTCTTACCACTACGAGTGGTAATAGCTTTCAACTCACCCTTCGGGTTTGGAATGGTGTTTCCCGGAAGGGTTCCCGAAGTTGAAGGTTGATTCAATTGACACATGAGACTAGCAAACATGTTCTCAATTTTATTTTGAGATTGATCAATCTTTTGATTTGTATTCTTAAGCTCATTTTTAAGTTCATGACCTTGTTTTGAAATTGAAGTTTGAAAATCATTTTTCAAGGTGGTGATTTGATTTTGCATTGACCTCATATTTGCTTCATTTGCTTTGATGTAATTAGCAAGTTCGTTTGAGGAAGCAATTGGGGCTTGGTAATTCGAAGCTTGAAAGCCTTGATTAAAATTACCACCTTGATTTGGGTATTGATTGATCGGGGCTTGAAATTGATTTTGAACATTTTGCCCTCTCGGTTGGTTTTGATTGAATCTATTTGGATTGTTGGGTTGAGAAAATCCGGGTGGTCCATTTTGATTGCTAACACGATAGTTCGGGTCAACTTGAGGACGGTATTGATTACCTCCTTGGTTGAAAGACCCGGATACCGCATTAACATCACAATGACTACCATCGGTGGCAGTACAATTGTAGTATGCATGAGGACCACCACAAGTGACACAAGTTTCTTCCACCGCTTTGACTTGAGTGGGTGAAGAAGTTTGTGGGGAAGATTGTTTCTTTTGCTTGGAAAGAACCAAAGCTTGAATAGCCTCCGTGAGTTTGTCAATCTTAGCATCGGTGCTAGAAGAACTCACGGGAGATGAAGTAGAAGGTGAAGCATTCACTTGAGAAACAACTTGCTTGCTTCGTGAAGTACGAACCTTAGACTTATTTTCAATGATGGCTAAAGCATCTTTAGTCGTCCGATACAAGAGATTACCACCGGCGGCGGCATTTAGAGAGTCTTGATCGGAATGGTTCAAACCATTATAGAAGGTATCGAGTTGATGTAACTCGGAGAAACCATGGTGAGGACATTTGCGAAGTAATTCTTTAAAACGGTCCCAAGCTTCACTAAAGGATTCATCAAATTTTTGAGTGAATTTGGTGATTTCATTTTTAAGGCTTGTGGTTTTTGATGGAGGAAAGAATTCATTCACAAATTTCGACACCAAATCTTCCCATGTTAAAATAGAACGAGGGGGTTGTTTTTCTAGCCAAGTTCGGGCCGACCCCTCGAGAGAGAAAGGAAAAAGAAGCAATTTGATTGCATCTTGTGGTACATTTCGGTATTTGATGGTAGAGGTGATCTTGTTAAACCATCGAATGTGGGAATGAGGATCGTCCCTCTCAAATCCGAAATATTGACTCGAAGTTACTAAGGATAGCAACCCGGTCTTAAGCTCAAAGCTATCGGCAACGATTGCCGGAACAACAATAGCATCTCCGTAACCCTCGGTGGGTGCTTGGAGAAGCTCACACATGGTACGTTCCTCCGCCATTGTGACAATGGGAGGAACGGGAATAGCATGAATCTCGGGTCCGGCTATTGGGGCGGAATGCCCACGATTACGTCTTCGATTACGTCTTCTCGAGGTATGCACGAGTTCACGTAAAGGACTTGTTGACGGAGAAGAACGAGTGCGCATGCACTAACAAAAACAATTTCAATTAAAACAAGACCGAGGCAAAACACAAGTGAACTTAAACCTTAAATCAAACAAGCGTACGGTAGCTCTTTGAAAGATAAACGCGCAGAGTGGCGGGAGAGAAGAATGGATCTCTCTTCGGTCTGCAATTTAATGTCAAGACCTACCTTAAACCACTTGTATAGGTTGTTTATCAATCAAAGGTGAGCCGAATTCGCAGGCGACATAAAGGCAAGTTTTAATCTTTTGTTTGGGAACTTATTAATGGTCATACCCCCAGTTAGGTAGTATTCTGTCTTGGTTTTCGACGGTAATTTTTTATTGTTTTATTAATTTAACAAGAAAAACGGAAAATCTTTTTGTATTTTTGTTTTTATATGATAATATATATACAAAAGAAAAGAAAAATATTTTTGTGTTTTATAATTTTTTTTGGAAGTGATAACTTCGTGAAGAAGGATCTCAAGTCACTAATCGTTTAAACCTTAAACAATATTGTCGCAACACAACCTCCCCGGCAGCGGCGCCAAAATTTGATCCGTGTGTAGTATATATATATAAATATAGTATCGTGCACACGTGATACTTTGGGAGATGACAAGTCAAACCTTGAGAAAAGTCAAACTTGCAAAACCCGTGAATGTGATGTGTGTGATACCTGGCAAGTGATCACCCGGGTCGTGTCCCAGCGAGGTGTGAATCGAGGATTTCATTTTAGGTTCGGAATTAAAATGCTTGATGATTTGATTTGGAGATTATTTGGGGTTGTGGTAATATTACACAAAGCAATGAAACACAAAAGGTATTTAAAACTAAAAACGCACGTTTTAATTAAAATTAACGTTAACGCGCAAAAATAAAAGTGAACTCTAAAAATATTAGCCCTACGAGTACCGAATTAATTTTCCTACGACTTAAATATAAAAAGAAATTTTTGAAAAAAAGAAAAATATTTTTTTGATTTTTAAATAATTTTATATGAATTAAAAACTATTTAAACTAATTTAAATTACTAAAAATACAAAAACTATTTTTAAAAATCTGAAATTTTTTTTCTAAATACTTAATACTAAACTTGAGCTATGAAAAATATAAAAAGTGAAAATGCTTTTTCAAATAAGCCTAAAATAAGCAGACTGCTCACAATAAGCTAAAAAGAAAGAAGAAAAAAAGAAAAGAAAAAGAAACTAAAAGGTTTTAAGTTAAATTTTGTAATGTTTAACTAAAAGAGATTGTAGAGTGCAGTGGTAATGTTGTGATGTTGGTGTGCTGACTGACCTGGGTTCGAACCCCAGGTTGGTCAGTATTGCTATTTTTTTTTTCTTTGACTTATCAAAAATCAGTTGAAAGCCACAAAGATCAACATTAACTATCAAATCCAAAATAAAAAGATCAACAGCAGATGCTAATACCAACTTTAACCAATCTTAAAAACTTTAGCAACTAAACAACTTTAACCAACTTTGCTAAAGACTAATTAGCTAATGATAAAGAGCAGTTTTTTACTGTAAAAAAAACTTTGACAACAAGATGTCCTAGGATCGATTCCCACTCACAACAATATTTTGCTAACCTTTTTTTTTTTTTTTTTTTTTTTTTTTTTTTTTTCTATCTAAACTATAATCCTTTCATTTCCTACAACTAAAGCCACAAATTCATCCACATAAACTAAACATACACTAATCAAAACATAACTAAATTCATACGCAGAAATTTAAAACAAAAAAATAAACAAAGAAAAGCAATACGCAAAGATAAGCAGAAAAATAATAAGCCGAATAAAAATTAACTTAAATTAAAACAAGAGTAAATTACATCTAAAAATAATACAAAGTACCTTGGAAAAAAAAAAGCTAAAATAAACCTGGATACAAAAATAATATCCTAATCTATTTATACTACTTATTAAAAACCTAGGTCTTCACCCATGTGTGTTTCTTCAGTGAGATAAGTCTTCACAAAAAGTCACTTGTGCTTCTTTGAAGTGATCTCGATCGTTGGATGAAAGATTGGTTGATCTTGGCCCTTAGATAACTTTTGCCGCTCAAATTTATCCCACGGATTGGTGAGGTGGCGATGCATCCCGTGAATGGTATCTAGAAGATGGTGAAGAGGGGAGCTTTTGAGGAGGGGAGGTGGAGTGTTCGGCGGTTAATAGGGTGGAGAAGGAAGATGGTGGGTTGGGGAATTAGGGTTAGTTTAATTGGGAATTTGACCAAGCAAAAGAGGGATTTGACCCTCTTATTTACCCCGTATTTTGTTTTAAGCTAAAGGGGTGGGTCGGTTAAAGGCTTGATGGGTTGGGTATTTTTGGTGGGCTTGTAAAGTGGTTTAAGTGTTTGTTGGGCTTGGGTGGTTTAAAGGTGAGTTGGGGATAGTTTAGTTTGGGCTGTTTTTGAATTAAGGATCCGGATTCGAGTATGATTAGGATAGTATATAATTTAAACCAAGGGCCAAAAGTTGTAATTTATAAAACCGCAAGGACCAAATCTGCCAACATACCAAAGTACACCAAGGTAAAATCCTGCCATGTTTCCATAATCCAAGAACCAAAATTGCAATTTTCTATTTTTTTTTTTAAAATTCCCAGGGATCATTTTTGCAAATTCTGAAATTGCAGGGACCAAACTTGTAATTTATTCAAACTTTTCATCAAAGGACTAAATATGATAATTTATGATTTAAAAAGGACCTTTGGTGATTTTTTCTGACAAAACAAATGCTTAGGGACTAATTTTGACAAGTTTTGAAACTTGAGGGACTGAAACTGCCAATTTTGCAAACTTTGTTCGTTTTTCAACTGTTTTTAGACATTTTGCATTTGAAACATATAAAACACAATCCCTGGGATATTTTCAGTATTTTGATGCATTTCTGAGTGTTTTTGAATGTTTTGGCAGTTCAGATAAGACAAAAATGATGAGTATTTAGACACTCATCAATCCCCCACACTAAACTATTGCTAGTCCCTAGCAATCTTTTATGAAATTTTAATGGATTTTTCTCTTTACCAGATATCCATCATTTATGGAGTAGCCAATTGTTTTAGTTCAAGTAAGAACCTTGGTACAATGATAACCAAATGATTTTGAGCAAACCATCAGCTGTCAACGGTTTTGATTTGTCTTTACCAGAAGCCGTTTGCTTCTGGACTAGCCAACTCTTAGATAAATTATCACTATTATCTTTGGTGAGCTGATTACCAATTATGGTTTTTCCACTGCCTTTACCACAAGCCATAACCTTGCGGGCTAGCCAACTCTTCACTTTTAAAGATATGGCGAGTCGAAAACCATACAATTTTCGGCAAATTGCAAGCCATCAACGGATTTGAGATATCTTTACCAAGAGCCGTTTGCTCTTGGATTAGCCAATCCTTTTGTGGGTTAGACATGGCGGACTGATAACCATTTTATTTCGTTCTAAGTGAGAATTTTTTTTTTTTTTTTTAAATTTTGGCCAAAATGGGGGTACTAGATGGTACATTTGATTAATTTCGCTAGAATTTTGGAAGTGATAACTTCGTGAAGAAGGATCTCAAGTCACTAATCGTTTAAACCTTAAACAATATTGTCGCAACACAACCTCCCCGGCAGCGGCGCCAAAATTTGATCCGTGTGTAGTATATATATATAAATATAGTATCGTGCACACGTGATACTTTGGGAGATGACAAGTCAAACCTTGAGAAAAGTCAAACTTGCAAAACCCGTGAATGTGATGTGTGTGATACCGGGCAAGTGATCACCCGGGTCGTGTCCCAGCGAGGTGTGAATCGAGGATTTCGTTTTAGGTTCGGAATTAAAATGCTTGATGATTTGATTTGGAGATTATTTGGAGTTGTGGTAATATTACACAAAGCAATGAAACGCAAAAGGTATTTAAAACTAAAAACGCACGTTTTAATTAAAATTAACGTTAACGCGCAAAAATAAAAGTGAACTCTAAAAATATTAGCCCTACGAGTACCGAATTAATTTTCCTACGACTTAAATATAAAAAGAAAATTTTGGAAAAAAGAAAAATATTTTTTTGATTTTTAAATAATTTTATATGAATTAAAAACTATTTAAACTAATTTAAATTACTAAAAATACAAAAACTATTTTTAAAAATCTGAAATTTTTTTCTAAAATACTTAATACTAAACTTGAGCTATGAAAAATATAAAAAGTGAAAATGCTTTTTCAAATAAGCCTAAAATAAGCAGACTGCTCACAATAAGCTAAAAAGAAAAAGAAAAAGAAACTAAAAGGTTTTAAGTTAAATTTTGTAATGTTTAACTAAAAGAGATTGTAGAGTGCAGTGGTAATGTTGTGATGTTGGTGTGCTGACTGACCTGGGTTCGAACCCCAGGTTGGTCAGTATTGCTATTTTTTTTTTCTTTGACTTATCAAAAATCAGTTGAAAGCCACAAAGATCAACATTAACTATCAAATCCAAAATAAAAAGATCAAGAGCAGATGCTAATACCAACTTTAACCAATCTTAAAAACTTTAGCAACTAAACAACTTTAACCAACTTTGCTAAAGACTAATTAGCTAATGATAAAGAGCAGTTTTTTACTGTAAAAAAAAACTTTGACAACAAGATGTCCTAGGATCGATTCCCACTCACAACAATATTTTGCTAACCTTTTTTTTTTTTCTATCTAAACTATAATCCTTTCATTTCATACAACTAAAGCCACAAATTCATCCACATAAACTAAACATACACTAATCAAAACATAACTAAATTCATACGCAGAAATTTAAAACAAAAAAATAAACAAAGAAAAGCAATACGCAAAGATAAGCAGAAAAATAATAAGCCGAATAAAAATTAACTTAAATTAAAACAAGAGTAAATTACATCTAAAAATAATACAAAGTACCTTGGAAAAAAAAAGCTAAAATAAACCTGGATACAAAAATAATATCCTAATCTATTTATACTACTTATTTAAAACCTAGGTCTTCACCCATGTGTGTTTCTTCAGTGAGATAAGTCTTCACAAAAAGTCACTTGTGCTTCTTTGAAGTGATCTCGATCGTTGGATGAAAGATTGGTTGATCTTGGCCCTTAGATAACTTTTGCCGCTCAAATTTATCCCACGGATTGGTGAGGTGGCGATGCATCCCGTGAATGGTATCTAGAAGATGGTGAAGAGGGGAGCTTTTGAGGAGGGGAGGTGGAGTGTTCGGCGGTTAATAGGGTGGAGAAGGAAGATGGTGGGTTGGGGAATTAGGGTTAGTTTAATTGGGAATTTGACCAAGCAAAAGAGGGATTTGACCCTCTTATTTACCCCGTATTTTGTTTTAAGCTAAAGGGGTGGGTCGGTTAAAGGCTTGATGGGTTGGGTATTTTTGGTGGGCTTGTAAAGTGGTTTAAGTGTTTGTTGGGCTTGGGTGGTTTAAAGGTGAGTTGGGGATAGTTTAGTTTAGGCTGTTTTTGAATTAAGGATCCGGATTGGAGTATGATTAGGATAGTATAGAATTTAAACCAAGGGCCAAAAGTTGTAATTTATAAAATCGCAAGGACCAAATCTGCCAACATACCAAAGTACACCAAGGTAAAATCCTGCCATGTTTCCATAATCCAAGAACCAAAATTGCAATTTTCTATTTTTTTAAAATTCCCAGGGATCATTTTTGCAAATTCTGAAATTGCAGGGACCAAACTTGTAATTTATTCAAACTTTTCATCAAAGGACTAAATATGATAATTTATGATTTAAAAAGGACCTTTGGTGATTTTTCTGACAAAACAAATGCTTAGGGACTAATTTTGACAAGTTTTGAAACTTGAGGGACTGAAACTGCCAATTTTGCAAACTTTGTTCGTTTTTCAACTGTTTTTAGACATTTTGCATTTGAAACATATAAAACACAATCCCTGGGATATTTTCAGTATTTTGATGCATTTCTGAGTGTTTTTGAATGTTTTAGCAGTTCAGATAAGACAAAAATGATGAGTATTTAGACACTCATCAATAGGAGTGTTTGAAACTAATCGTTACTAGACAATGTTATGTTGAATGATTATGTTATCAACTTGTTATGATGCTACTTGAATTGTATGTGAACTAACTAATACTTGCAGGTCGATAACACTTAGTGTTATCAATTTTCCATATTTAAACCTATGATTGGCTTAACTCCTATTAAGGTAAGTTCACATGAACGGATTAATCTATGATTAAACATGTGTTAGTGTCATCATATTTAGTTGTTTTGCATTACATATTAGATGATAGATATACTCCAAGAGAATTTTTGGGTTTTCGTCGAAAAACGCAAAATATGACATACTCTCTGTGAAGTTTTAGTATTATTGCCAGACGGATCTGGCGGATCCCATAATTTGGATCTGCCAAGTGTTAGAGTTGGCTCCGCCATTCTACAACCTGCGGATCAGGCGGATCCAAAATTTTGGATCCGCACGCCTTGTCGATTGGCTCCGCAGGTATAACAGTTAATTTCCTAAAACTTTTTGACTCATCCCGATTCATAAATTCTAGTTTCTTATATTCTTTAGAATAGGTTCACTGCTCATTATACATCTTAGAATGATTTAGAAACTCTTAGAAACTTAAGAACAAAATTTCCCACCAAAATTTGAATTTTCAAATTTTAGGAGTGAGTTACCTTTCTGATACAAGCAAGGAACCCTTTTTAGGGATCCTTCAAATCCGTGGGAACATCACATCACAGGATTTTCCACTATCCCTTTGCATTTACTGCATATCTTCCTCCTATTACTCAACATAAGTTCTATGGATTGACTTATGTGATGTGATTTGCACAAATTTTTGTTCCAAATCATTAGGAACCAACATTCTCTATTGGATTCACATCAAATCCAAACACACAGACTCATAAACCTTCTGCTTATAAATTAGTGCTTTAGGATCATCACTAAACTCACACAACAACCATTTCTTCTCCTGTACATCTTAGTTATCATACTTAACCATGACCAAATCAACCAACTCCTCCACCTCTAGACCTCCAAAACGCACTGCTCGCATAAGTGTGAAACCCTGTTGCTTCATAAATCTTGCTAACTCATCATCAGAGGAATCATCTCCTCTTAATATCTCATCTCCCATAGCAAGTGAAAATTTCCTTACTTTATCCACACCTACACCATCCAATGTTGTCATACAAACTCCACCTCCATCCATAACTCCAATAGCAACCACACCACCACCCGCTCCATCACAGACTGTCAAATCTTAATCACAACCAAACTCACACAAACTCCAACCCATGGAACTATTTAGGACTCCACCCACATCACCTCATCCATACCTTGATGACTTGGAGGATCTCCCACCAAGATCAAACAATCCTCCACCCATGACCTTTGAAGGTCAAGAGCCTAGGCTTTTTCATCCGATTTTCCCGGATATCCATGGTCCTTTATACCACGATGCACCATCATCTCAACCTCAAATACCACCTCTCTCACCCACATCAACTCTCATTGCCATAGACGAGGCAATGTGGATCAATTTGCCTCAAACCCAAGAGGAGATAAGTGAAGAGCTCAACCGTCTCTACACTCTCTCGGGTATGGTCGATCACCGCCTCAATGAAACCATGGATCTCCAAAACATCCTCATGAACTCCCTCCAAACACCACCACCAACCAATAAACAAGCACCATCACCACCACCCAACAACCAATCACAACCACCACCACCACAACCAAATGAGTCTACTCTTCCGCCCGGTTTTGCTCGCCATGATTGCAACATGTGTAAAAGAACCGCTCACATAGCTCAAAGGACAAACATTTTGGTGCACGAGCTCCAAAATGAAATGAGGTTCATTTTGAACCACATTCTTGAGCGTCTAAACGCCATCTCTCATCCTCCTCAATAGGAGAATTTTAGTCTCATTATATAGGACCTTCTAGATGTTGTTGTGAGATTTTTTTTATTTTTTAGGACGTATTTTTCATTTTTATGTAAACATCATATTATGTTTGTGACTTTTGTCACATAATTTTCCATGAATGAATGTGATGTTTTTATGCTTATGAGTGATCAACATAAAGCTACTTGAAATCTACATTCTAGTTTGATCACTTGTACTTTAGGTACAAAATTTTGATCAGACACTACATTTTGACTTTTTAAAGTCAACTAGATTATCATTCTTATTTGAATGAACATATCATATGCATTATGCTTCTCCATTTGAGGCTATTCACAACTAACATTTCTTTTGCAGCATCTCATACCCTTTTAATGTATACGTTGGGACTCTTGTAATGGGGAGTATACATCGAGGGGGAGCATTTCATTTTTCTAATCATTATTTTTTGTAGGATCATGCATCATTACCTTGTTACTCCATTTAGGGGGAGTATCAAACAAGGGGGAGCTCTTAAAGTTCTCAAAATCGCTTTCCGCTACGCAACTCTTCTTTTTGTTTCGACAAAAAGGGGGAGAAAGGATTAAGTTTGCATAACTGTGAATCATCACAGTACATACACTTTTGCATAAAAAGAGTTTTCAAACTCAAATAAAACAAACTTAATCTATATTTTAAAGAACTCATGCTATATTTATTAATTTGCTCAAAAATATACTTTATGTTTTGTCATCAACAAAAAGGGGGAGATTGTTAATACAAATATCGTCCTAAAAACGTTATTTATATTTTACGATCTTTACGTAGTTTTGTTAATGACAATTACAAAGTATATCCTTTAGCAAATTATAAATGCTAGCTAAAGTCTCTTTAAAACACATTTTACATTTCACAAGTTTACTTAGAATTACATTTTACACATCTACTAGTTTATTTCCTTAAAAGGAAACTTTATCTTTTAAATGATACAATGACATCATGGCATGCATCATACATAATATCTTGGCTAGATCTTCAAGCAAGATAGTTGACTTTGGAAGATCTTGATATGACATGACAAAGGTGTGGAGGATACAACTGGATTTGGAAAGATTTCCAAAACTATTAGCTGTCATATTGCTGTCAAGTCGGCGGATCCAATCGACATAAAGGACGGATCTCTTTTATGGGATCCGCCGGATCCGCCGGCTGTTCATCAGCTTGCCTATAAATAGCAAGCTGATCATTTGGACAAACCATCACTCATAGAGCCTAACATTCATACTCATTCATTTACATATCATCTAACATTTATCATTCATTCATTTCATTGATCTTTCCTTTTGTAGCAAGGGAGATTAAGCATCAAGGTTCAACACAGACGTGTAAACCTTTAGCATAGTTACTGTGTGATATAGTTGTAGTTCACACATCATTACTTGTATCATTTATCTCAGTGAGTGTGGTTAGTGTTTCAGTCCTCAAAACACAAAGAGTGTAGGGAGTGGTTGTACCCTTGTGAAAGAACCAAACGGGAGTGGTTGTACCCTTGTAAAGAACTTGACATCTAGCTTAGTGTCGGTAATCGTATAGGCGACGTAAGGTTGGTTCTACCTTGTAATAGAACCCGGTGTTTAGCTTAGTACCGGAAAAGGAAGTAAGCGACATGTAAAGGTTTTCTCCACCTAGAAGAGAGTTTGTTTCTTAGTGTAGGATAACTCTCGAGTTAGAGGCTCAAGGAGTGGAGTAGGGCAAGGAAGAGAGTCCTTGTAGCCGAACCACTATAAGCATCCGTGTTGTGTGGTTTGATCTTTCCTTTCTTTACTTCTCATATATATATATATTGTGTGAATATATATTGTGTGAATATATATATATATATATATATATATATATATTGTGTGAATATTTGTTTGTGCTTGTTTCCTTTGAAATAACATAAAGTAACAAAGTGATTTAATTTTAAAACGGTAAAACTATTCAACCCCCCCCCCCCTTCTAGTTTTCCACATTCATTCTTCTTAAGACTAGGTATTAGATTCCGCATAATACTTAATAATTATTCAAGAACAGTTTCTATACATATTGTCTTAGATCTTTATCTATGATAATTAACAAGATCGTTAGCTCAACTGGGATCAACAACTGTAACTTTGGAAAAATGGAATTGCATATGATTACTAGATTTTATAAATTCCACGTTAGAATTTTTAATGCCACATCATTTAAGTTAAATCCACCTCCATGACACATCAAATTATCTTTTATTAATTTGATAATTTGTGTTCTTATATGATAACTTTGTCTCCACAAAATATCTAAGGATTAATATTCTTTCAAGTTCGAATAAACACGATAAGTTATGTTCCCTCATATACAAAACTGTGGGGTCTATCTTTTGTTTGTGAGAGAACAAGATCGGTCATATATATCGAATCTTAATCCAATATCTAATTATCTACTGAAAATTTCTTTTTGATGGTCACTCATCTAATCTTTATCATGTTCAAGAACTCCATCACCAACCAATATCTCCACCATCAACCACCACCATAATCACCAACTATCATCAACCTCTCCTCTACCTACACGACCGTCCACACTTCAATGCGATTATAAAACCCATAGAAAAAGCTATAGATACCCATAATTTGAACATAGAAATCACAAATAAACTAAATTACAGAAGCAAATTAACACATTGTAAAACACTTAACCTACGCTAAAATGATGCAAACCTGAACGAAAAAGATGAAACCCTTGTTGGAAATTTAGTTCAATTGTGGGATATGATCATACTTGGAAATGGGTTTGGAGGTACGGAGTGTACACCCATTAAGTCCCTGATTACCCTGACTCTAATAGTGGTTTTAAGTTTCTGATGTACTCATCAGGGAGTAACTCATCAGAAGGTTCAATCCTTCCGTGAGTTACTATTGCTAGTACTAATGTTAAGACTATTAGTGCAGAGTTACTAATGCTAGTACTAATGTTACTACTGTTGGCAGAGTTACTACTGCAAGTACTGATGTTACTACTGTTGGCAGAGTTAATACCGCTAGTACTAATGTTACTACAATTGGCAGAGTTACTACTGCTAGTACTAATGTTACTACTGATGGCAGATTTACTACTGCTAGTACTGCTAGAATTAGTTTGTAACTAATTTGACCTATTAATGGGTAGTTTCAAACTCGTAATTAAGACCATAATAACTTGGTCTTGTAACCACTATGGCTAAAATGGAGGAACATTATGAGGAGATTAACTGGCCGATTAATTCTCATAATTCCATAGACTAAGAGTAAATCGATCCTATAAATAGGATACACATCTGCATGGAAAAGAGACAAAACATAAACACTTGAAAGCGAACTGTTTCTTGATTTGTGCCTAAAACAAGAGCATCACTTGGTTTTATCCCATAGAGATATTCGTGTAACATAGGCATAGGGTCAAATAGTTTATATTGGAAAGTGATAACACGATTTCAAGTAATATCCAATACTCATTGATTATCTATACCTAACTGGGAACACACCGACAAGATACCAACAATCAATAGAAACTATTTAGTGATAATCAATGGCTGCTGCTATGAGGCAAATGTCTGCTAACTTTTCCAAATCGAAAAAGTTTGAAGGTGTTGATTTCAGAAGATGGCAAAAGAAGATGCACTTCTTGTTTTCAAGCATGAGTGTGGTGTATGTCCTGAGCACTCCTATTTCTGATGATGTGGATGATGCAACTGTTGAGGATATAAGGAAAAAGAGCAAGTGGGAGAATGACAACTACATTTGCAGAGATTTAATCCTCAATGGTATGTCTGATCCTTTGTTTGACATTTATCAAAATGTGAAATCTGATAAAGAACTATGGGATTCCTTGGAAGCCAAATATATGTCTGAGGATGCATCAAGTAAGAAGTTCCTTGTAAGTAATTTTAACAATTACAAAATGGTCGATTCTAGACCTGTCATGGAACAATACAATGAACTTCTTAGTATACTTGGTAGATTCACACAACACAAAATGAACATGGATGAGACTATTTCAGTCTCTTGTGTCATTGATAAACTCCCTCCTTCTTAGAAAGATTTCAAGCATATGCTAAAATATAAGAAGGAGGAATAAACACTTGTTGAGTTGGGCAGTCATTTGCGCATTGAGGAATCACTCAGAGCGCAAGACAGTGACAAGCCAAAGAGTAGCAATGCTACTGGTCCATCAGTTGTCAATATGGTGGAGCATAACAACTCCACCAGGTACAATGACAACAAGGGTAAACGTAAGCATCAGGATAACATCAAATCTGATCTTAAAAAGAAGCCAAAAGCAACTTGTTGGAAGTGTGGGAAACCTGGACACTTCAGAAAGGATTGCAAGAGTGTTGAAATTGGCAACAAAGCCAATGGATCAGGCACAAGTGGATCATGGAGTGATAATACCAATTCTTTGAAAGGCCAGAATATATTTAATAAGTCTGTGAAAACGTAGAAGGGGGGGGTGAATACGTTACCATTTTAAAATCTTTAAAACTTGTTGTATCAAATGTCCATTTAAGCTTGTTCTAATATGAAAGATGTTATGTGTGGTTTATGACTAACATAAAGTTAAACCAAGTTGTCACACACGTTTTATCAACTAATCACAACACAATCAATTGCATAATGCAAATATAAAAGTGAAGAGTAAAGAAAGCGCAAACCGAACATGATGATTTATATTGGTTCGGTCACGGAGCTCCTCTCCGCCCTACTCCACTCCCCGAGTACCCAACTCGAGAGTTACTTCACTAGATCAACAAGCTCCCTTCTCGACGGAGAAAACCTTACACAAGTCGCTTACACTATTTCTGACACTAAGCTAGGTGTCGAGTTCTTTACAAGGGTACAACCACTCCCGTTGGTTCTTTTACAAGGGTTCAACCACTCCCATTGGTTCTTTGATAAGGGTACAACCACTCCCATTGGTTCTTTCACAAGGGTACAACCATTCCCGTTATGTTTTATGGCCCAACATAGAAACCTTGTGTTTTATGGCACAAACACATAAACCATCTAATCTAGTATGAATAGGTTGTGATGCAATGATGTTTACAATGATGATCCATGACTTAAATGTTTCATGGATATGTATGACTAATCTGTTTGGAATTCTGATAAGTAAGAATTTTGCTGAAAAATACTGCTGATGGATTCTGCTGAAGAGCTGGAATCTGGTGAAGAAGTGTTTCTGCGGAAGTAGAGATTTCGCGTATTATGTTTCTGCTGAAGAAGTGTTTCCGCGTATTTTGTTATTAGTTAGGATATGCATGAGTTTTATTAGGAAATTATAATGCATATCTTCTATTAGTTTTTAGAATATACGTTTCTTGTGAATCGGTTTAGGGTTCCTTGTCTATAAAAGGAACACATTATTATGTATTATGTATGAGTTTTGAAAAACAAGTTTTAGTATTAATAAAAGATCCATAGATGATCAAACCGTTCTTAGTTATTTGTGTTTTTACTTGTGTTTGATTTCCGCTTTAGAATACAAGTAATAGAGACTTTCTATTAGTGTGTTTGTGATTACATAGACATTACTATCGATCCACGAGCGCTCAAAGATCTATCAAGGTCTAAGGTTCATCAAGTGGTATCAGAGCCTCGGGAGAGTCTCTGTGATACTAAGAACATCTTTTCTTTTACACCCTCTCAAACAAAACAACCAAAAAAATGCCTGGATCAGACGATGGATCAGAAGTTAACAACAACCAAAACACCACATCTATGCAACAACTCACTCTCTCCAACAGCAATGCAAAGTTCCCATACCTCAAGAAGGAAGAGTATGAATTGTGGGCTATGAAGATGCAGAACTGGATCACTAATATTGATTGGAATCTTTGGGAAATTGTCAAAAAGGGAAATAGTTTGAAGAAGCACATCAAAGATGCTGATGGTAGAGTTACCATTGTTGATCCTAAAACTGCTGAAGAGAGTCTTGCTGTACAGAGAGAGAATAAAGTTAGAACTATTCTCCTTCAGGCTATTCCAGATGATCACATTGGTGACTTTCACTACATGGAGGATGCAAAGGACATCTGGATGGCCATCAAGGCTAGGTTTGGTGGGAACGATGAGTCAAAGAGGATGAGGAAATCAATGCTGAAACAGCAGTTTCAAGAATTCCAAGTCTCTGAGGAAGAAGGTATCCACAAGGGGTATGACAGGTTCCATAGGATTTTGAGTCAATTGAATCAGCTGAAAGCCAGGCCAGACAATGAGGACTGCAATGCAAAGTTCTTGCGATCTTTACCTCCATCTTGGTTGCAAGTGAGCATTGCACTCAAAGCTAAAGGTGGATTGGATATGCTCTCTTTTGATGATCTCTACAACAAGCTTAAAACTCTTGAGCTCGATGTCAGAAGTCCCATTCGTTCATCCACTCCCACTTACTCAGCTTTTGTTAGCACCACCTCCAATAAGATGACTCAAGCTTCAAGCCCAAGCTCCTCAGCATCATCTTCCTACACCAACTCCAGATCAAATTCACAACCACAGTCCAGTGGTGTATTGGAAGATGTACTTCACTCTTTTGTTGCTGATTATGAAAATCAGCAGCAACTTGCTTTTGAGGATTTTGAACAGGTGGATCCTCTGGATTTGGAAGAGATGAACTTGAAGTGGTAGGTGGCCATGCTCTCTTTGAACATCAAGAGGTTTGAAAATAAGTCTGGGAGAAAGTTTGGTTTCCAGGGAAGAGATCCAGCTAGATTTGACAGGAGGAAGATCAAATGCTATACATGTGGTCAGCTGGGTCACTTCTCAAGAGAGTGCAAGGATAGGAAGACTGGAGATGAGGTTAGGTATTCTACCTATCAGCAGAATCAAGTGAAAGATGGATCTACCAAAGCTTTGGTCACTATGGATGATCATGTCAACTGGAAGGCGCATGAGCCTGATAATGAGGAAGCTTCTGGTTCTGAGTTGAGTGGATTGCTGGCCAGCTGTACTACAGAGGATCAGCATAATCAAGTTGCCTTTATGGGCATCTCTCAGGTACATAATTGTGTTTTTGGTTGTAGTGAAAGATATAATGAACTTAAGGAGGCTTATGATGAATTGAAACCTAAATATAATGAATGTTATGTAGAAGTTGAGGCTTACAAACAGGCTTTAAAAACTTTAGAAAGACAAAAAATTTGGTTTCAAAAGAATCAGCTTGCTTATGATGAAAAGATAAGGGTGTTAGAAAGTGATTTAGAATGTACTAGAATTGATTTAAAGCGTACTGAGAAAGAAAAAGCTAATATAGATTCAGAAAACAAAGTGCTGAAAGAGAAGCTTGATAAAGAAGTAGCTTTACATAAAAATTGGTTAATTTCAGGAGATAATTTAGCTAGCTGTCTTTATGGTAGTCAAGCTGTAAACTCTAGTATAGGTTTAGGTTTTAAAAAATATGTTGGTTTAGAGGCTAGGAATGATATGGGTAAATCTACACCAGCAGGCCTAGCAAATTTTGTTAAAGAAGGAAAATTACATGCTGTACCTGGACCTATTAGAGGAGAACACATGCCCACTACCAACACCACAGACTTTGATGGATCACACCATCTTTATGGCAAAAAGTCAAGTGACTTGCCAGACCCTGATACTAATTCTACTGACTTTGTCTCTTGTTCTGACAGTGACAAGTCCGCTGACCAAGGGTCTACTACCTATACGAGTTGTGATTCAAGTGAAAAGTCAGACCTTCCCAAGACCTCACCCAAGCCTACACCCAAGACTCCCTACAAGTCTGTTAGAGTTGCTGCTGAGGAATCACATTCCAAGACAGTTTCCTCTGAAGACTTGTCATTTAATTCTTTGCAAACCAATGTTTTTAATTCTGTCAAAAACAATTCTGTTAATGTTAGTGGTTTGAATAATTTTGCATGTAATGGAACATCTTTCACTTTTAATAAATCTTCTAAAAAGAAGAAATGTTTTGTTTGTGGAAGTAAATTTCATTTGATTAAGGATTGTAATTTTCATGAGCAAAGAATGGGTGTATGTGCTGGTCAAAATAAACCTAGACCAATGTGAAAAAATGTTAATGATATACCACCATATGTTCCACAAGCAACTCATAAGACCAGCAATTCTGCTGATAGACCTTCTCCATCTGCTTGGAAAAGATCTGTTGCTAGACCATATGTGAGACCAACTAGTTCTTATTTTCAGAATGGTTTTTGGCCTGGATGTTTTGACTCAATGTATGTGGGTAGGGGATATTGGGATACTGCTGTGAAGCCCTCAGCAGATTGTTCTTGGACTAAAAAGGGACCCTATTTTCAAAGAAGGCCCAAGAACAATGGTGGATCTTATACATCTACATGGCCTAACTCTTATGATCCACAAGGCAGGCTCAAGTCAATAATGACTTGAGTCTCCAAAGTGTACTTATATTTTGTATATGTTTTTTGTTGTTGTTTTAGGATCATCCTCTGAAAAGTAAAGAAGTAGGCATAGTAGATAGTGGTTGTTCCAGGAGTATGTCAGGAAACATAGAGATGATGCATGATTTTGTACCCATTGAAGGAGGAGGCAATGTGACTTTTGGTGGAGGAGATGGTAGAATCACTGGGAAAGGAACCATCAGAACACCTAATTTGGACTTTGAGAATGTGTATTATGTGAAGGAACTGCAACATTTCAACTTGTTCTCAGTATCACAAATTTGTGACACCAAGAATAAAGTATTCTTCTCTGAGGATGAATGTCTTGTGCTCTCTAAAGACTTCAAACTTCCAGAAGATACAACAATTCTGCTGAGAGTTCCCAGAAGCTACAATTTATACACATTCAATTTGAATGATGTTCAACCTGAAGGTGACCTAACATGTTTGGTGGCTAAAGCATCCCTGGATGAGTCTACAAAATGGCATAGAAGGATGGCTCATGTGAATTTCAAGACCATTAACAAGCTTTCTAAACTTGGTCTAGTTCATGGACTTCCTTCCAAAGTCTTCACCAATGAGCACAATTGTGTTGCCTGCAACAAAGGAAAGCAACACAGAGCCTCATACAAAGCCATTACAGCTGTGAGAACTATCTTAGAACCTCTTCAGTTGCTGCATATGGATCTCTTTGGTCCAACTCAAATCAGAAGTATTGATCATAAGTACTTCTACCTGGTAATCACTGATGACTATAGCAGGTTTTGTTGGGTATTCTTTTTGAAAACTAAAGATGAAACATCTCCAATTTTAAAAGAATTCATTACCCTTGTTGAAAACCAGCTAAACAAAAAGGTTAAAGGTATTAGGTGTGATAATGGGACAGAGTTCAAAAATGTTGTTTTAATAGACCTCAGTCAGTCTAAAGGGATAAAAAGGGACTATAGCAATCCAAGAACCCCACAGCAAAATGGGGTTGCTGAAAGAAAGAATAGGACCTTAATAGAGGCAGCAAGATCCATGCTTGCAGACTCTAAATTACCCACTATGTTCTGGACTGAAGCAGTAAGCACTGCTTGTTATGTTTTGAACAGGGTATCCATCACTAGACCTCATTTCAAGACACCTTATGAACTTCTCACTGGGAAAGTTCCTGATATTCATTATCTCAAACCTTTTGGATGTCAAGTGACCATTTTGAACACTAGTGATCCACTGGGAAAGTTTGATGAGAAAGCTGATGAGGGGTATATTGTGGGATATTCAGCTCATAGTAAGGCTTATAGGGTATATAATTTAAATGCTAAAAAGATTGAGGAGACCCTTAACCTGAGATACCTAGAAGACAAGCCTAATGTTCAAGGTCAAGGTCATGCTTGGTATTTTGACCTGTATTACTTAACTGATTACTTGGGCTATACTAGATATGTTGCTAACCAATCTGCAGGTTCTCAAGAGTCTCCCACTAACAATGCAGGTACTCTGGATGATGACTCAGATAGTGAGTCTGAGCATGATGAACAAACTATTGTTGTACCTTCCTTTTCTCCTAACCATTTTGCAGGTGACAGCTCTAAAGAAACTTCTGATGAGATTGAAGATGAGTCACACTATGCAGAGGACCTTGCTAGACTCAAGAAGCAAGAGCATGCAGCCAATCAAGAAGCTGTAAGGCTTGGTGTGGAGTCAGCACAAGCAGTCAGTGGAAACCAGGATTCTGCTGACAGTTCTCCTGTTTCTCCTGACATCATCAAATCTATTGACAGTCCTACTGCAAATACTCCCATTTCTACTAGTGTGTCCACAGACTTCGAAGAACCATATACACGATTTCCAAGTCCTTCAGACCTTGGTAATCACCAACCCAAAGCTGGCATCTTCACCTCATCTTCCTATGACAGTGATTTTGGACCAACTGTGAACAATCTTGACACCACAATTGATGTCAACCCCACTGCTACAAAAAGGATCAACATTGCTCATCCCCAATCAAATATTCTTGGTGATCCTCAAGCACCTGTTAGAACTAGAAGTACTGTGAAAAGTTCTAAGTATGGTCAAGTTGCTTTTCTTTCCTATGTCTCCAATCAACAAAGGGACAATCACACAGACTTTAAGCATTGTCTGTTTGCTTGTTTTCTTTCTCAAGTGGAACCAACCAGTGTTACTCAAGCTCTTGAAGACTCAAGTTGGATTGAAGCAATGCAAGATGAGATGCAACAATTCAAGAATCAGCAGGTTTGGATACTGGTACCACTACCTGATGGGAAGATTGCAATTGGGATAAAATGGATTTTGAAGAATAAAAGAGATGCAATGGGTATTGTGGTAAAAAACAAAGCAAGGTTAGTGGCTCAGGGGTTCAGGCAAGAGGAAGGAATTGATTATGATGAAGTTTTTGCACCTGTAGCTAGAGTTGAGGCCATTAGAATCTTCTTGGCCTATGCATCTTATATGGGTTTCATGGTATATCAGATGGATGTGAAAGGTGCTTTTCTGTATGGTGAAATTGAAGAGGAGGTATATGTCACTCAACCCAAAGGTTTTGAAGACCCAGATAATCCAAAGCATGTTTACAAGGTTGTAAAAGCTCTCTATGGACTACATCAGGCACCAAGAGCTTGGTATGCTAGGCTTTCTACATTTCTGCTGAAGCATGGTTACAGAAGAGGTGCCATTGACAAAACACTATTCATAAAGAAGAATTCCAGAGACATCATTCTTGTTCAAGTTTATGTGGATGACATTATCTTTGGCTCCACTAAAGAAGCTTGGTGCAGGGAGTTTGAGGAATTGATGAAGGGAGAGTTTCAGATGAGTGCTATGGGGGAGCTTACTTTCTTTTTGGGTCTACAAGTTAAGCAGAAACCTGATGGTATATTTATCAGTCAGGATAAATATGTGAGAGACATTTTGAAGAAGTTTGATATGGACAATGTCAGAACTGCCACTACACCTTATGAAGCTCCAAAACCAAAGAACAATCTTGAACCAGATCCTGCTGTGAATGTTTACCTATACAGATCCATGATTGGTTCATTAATGTATTTGACAGCTTCAAGGCCTGACATTACATTTGCTGTGAGTGCTTGTTCTAGACATCAGATCACTCCACTTACTTCCCATTTGAATGCAGTCAAAAAGATCTTCAAGTACCTCAAAGGCCAACCCAACTTAGGTCTTTGGTACCCAAAAGAGTCTCCTTTTAAGTTGGAAGCATATAGTGATAGTGATTATGCTGGTGCAAATCTGGATAGGAGATCCACAACTGGAGGTTGCCAATTTCTTGGAAGAAGATTGATTTCTTGGCAATGTAAGAAACAAACTATTGTTGCTACCTCATCAACTGAAGCAGAGTATGTTGTTGCTGCCAATTGTTGTGGTCAGGTACTTTGGATACAAAATCAATTGCTGGATTATGGGTTTAATTTCATGAACACCACAATCTTTATTGATAATCAAAGTACCATATGCATAGTTAAAAATCCAGTTTTTCATAATAGAACTAAGCATATTGAGATCAGGCACCATTTTATAAGAGATGCATATGAAAAACATTTGATAAAGGTGATTAAGATTCACACAGATGATAATGTGGCAGATTTATTGACTAAAGCCTTTGATGGACCTAGGTTTCAACACTTAGTTGTCCACATTGGGATGCTTAACCCTTAACTGCAAAGTTTGAGGGGAGGCATAAGCCTCAGGGGAGGCATATGCCTCAGGGGAGGATAGTAGTTGTAAAACTTGTAAAGTTTGCAGATTATTGTTTATGTTTTTGTTTGCTAACACTAATCAGCTAATGTTCTTTAAGTTTTGTATGTTTTTGTTTGGTTTGTTTGCTACTTTGTGTCTGTTTTGCAGAAATGCCTATATGTGCAGTTGCTGATTTTATGTTGAAGTTCACAAGTTTGGTTAATTGGGAACATGGTCATGAAAGCTTAAAGTCTGTTTCTACTGAAGAGAAGCACAAGTCATAATCACTGGTACAAGTGAAGATCATTATTTCTACTGAAAAGAAATTCTGAAGTAATATAAAAGTGCTACTCAATGAGATATAAAAGAAGTCTTGTTCATTTATTCAAGAAACAATTTACAGCTTACAATCAAATGAAATACAAGACCATCCCTATACAAAATCTACCAAACATATTCTAGCTCCTATCATCTATTACAAAAGCTGGTGGATATGCATGACCAGTACGATGAAGAAGCTGAAGATGAAAATGGAAAGGATGGATTGATGAAAACGATGATGATGCTCAAGAACCTTGTTTTATGTCTTTGGTCCCTGGCAACATCACATCACATCACCTTCTACTCCACCTTCCCTTTTCCCTTGCCCTTTCTACTGCTTCCATGGTATGTAGCACCAGATCCTGGAGCAGGAAGACCAATCACCACTTCCCGTGATTTTGGAAGTGAAAGGTTAGACTTTCGTGGCCTTGTTTGGGATCTCTCTGGTGTGGAAGGAGGGATAAATGTGGGATCTTCATCTTCATCCTCAGAAGATTCCTCATCAGAGGTACAAAGAAAAGGAGAGACATATACTTTATTCATTACTGGGTAGGGAAACAAGGGACGTGAATCAGCAGAAGAATCAGACTCAGCAGGAATGGGGGCTTTGTTTGGTTCCCCCACATCATGTTTCTTCTCACTTGCTTTTTTGGTTAATCGGAGTGTCCATGGTTGAGCACTGGGTGGAAAGTAAGTGCTCCAACCATCACTGGATGATGATGATGATGAGGAGGAGGTTAGATTGATGATTTCTGGTTTGGAAGACATGTTTGTTGTGACTAATTATGGTAATATTGAGAAATTAGGGTTTGATGTTAATTTGGGGATAATTGATATGTGATTTGAGGTTATTTTATAGGCGAAGTCAAGGGTTGATGGTAATTAATGCGAGTTGGGTGGCACAGTAAAACTCAAGATATTTACTGAAGATATTTTTACACTTGAGTTGATTCTGCTGATTGACTTTCCATCAGCAGATTGACCATCATTTCGGCTGAAGCGTTAATTTCGAATGTTGGAGTTACTTTACACGTCAGATCCGGTCAACAATTAGTTCCGATATTTTTGACCATGATTGGGTAACTTCTATTTATAACCTACTTCATATAATCTTCGCCCAAAATCAACTGATTCTCTATTCAATCAATTTAAACCCATTTTCCATTCACTTGATTCATAACCTATCTCTCACAATTTCTTCAATGGAGGCACTACAATTGAAGAAGGATCACAACAAAGTTGCTTTTCTGGGAAAAGCAAAGGGACATGAACAGTATGAACCTATGGTGGATTTCTTGAAGCATTCCAAGATTCATTATGCACTAACACATTCTCCAAATGTGATACATGAATCATTGGTTAGACAATTTTGGGCATCTGCTGCCAAATGTTCTGACACAGAGATAGTAGCTACGATCGATGGAGTAGAGTATATGGTGACTGAGGCTTTGATTAGGAAAAGATTGCAACTGAATGATGAAGGTGGTGTCTATCACACCAACCCTGTAGAGATACTTGCTGGGTTAAGAGCTGTTGGTTATCAAAGTACTGACACAGATATGTGGCACAAGAATAAGTTTTGCCCCATGTGGAGGTTTTTGGTGCACACATTACTTCAGTGTATCAGCAACAAGTCTGGAGGATGGGATCAATTCTCTACCCAATTGGGTTGTGGTATTGTATGTCTTTTACAGGGTTTAACTTATAATTTTTCTAAGTTTATTTTTGATAATATGGTTGAAAATATTCAGAAGAAAAAGCATAAGTTCCTAATGTACCCTAGGTTTCTTCAGATGATTTTAGGCATATCAACCCAAGATAGAGTATATTGTCCCATAGGAGCTCTTAGTGCTAAATTGTTTGCTTATATGAAAACTCATTATGTTGGGGCACATCACCCTCTGCTACCCGCTATGTTGCCACAGGGCAATGATGATGCTGGTGAGGGTAATGCTGCTGGTGCTCCACCCTCTCCAAATGCTGCTGATGATGGTAATCCATCATCTTCTAGTGTTGCTGCTGATGGTAATACATCAGTTGCCATTGATGAGGGCCCTTCCATGACTGCTGAAGCATCCAATGTTTCTCCTGACCAACCTTCACCTTCACCTTTACATGTTTCACCTAGTCTTAGCCCCACACCAACTCATGTTGCTCCTGATGAGCTTGTTCCTGAGGTTGAGGAGATAATTCAGTCTCTTGGTACCCAAGTACCTACACCTCTTGAACCTGAGATTACTAGACTGTCCACACCTAGTCCTGTTAGAGAGCCAATTGATGAAAGCTCTCCTATTTTTGAGCATATACATGTTTCTCCTGAAAGGCCCAATGAAGCTCCCATTTCCACTGAGCAATCTGCTGGTGGAGCTGAGGACCCTATTACTCTCACATCTGTATATGATTTGCTCAACAGGAATGTTCAAGAAATTAACAAGTTAAAGAAGGAGGTCGCAGATACCAAATCCTCACTTGGTGGTGAGATTGTGGTGTTGAAAAAGAGGGTTCAGGAGTTAGAAGATCAACTTGGGCTGAAGAAGAAAAGGAAATTTGTGTTTGCATCTGATGAAGAGCAGGAGGATATACAATTGGATCATCTTGAGTTATTGGCTGAAGCTGCTCAGCAGACTCATGCTTCTTCACCCAAAGCTGCTGAATCATCAAAATCAAAAGAGCCTCTCAAGTTCTATAGAAAGAAGAGAAGACAGTATTTGAGCAAGGATTCCACTGAGACTTCTAAGGTGCCAAGTGTGGATGTTGTTCAAGATACAGTTGATGGTGATCATCTTAAGGCTGAGGAACCAATGGTTGATGTTGCTTCTACTGTTGGCCATTCATCTTCAATTCCAGCACAAACTAGTGTTACACCTTCAGAAGTTTCACCTGTAATATTTGTTGCTGGGAGAACTTTTGTCCTGGATCCTGATGCTGTTGTCTCTCCTACACATGTTGAAGATACTTCTCAATATGTTTCTAATATTGATGCTTCTTCTGATGTTCCTACTGAGGATATTAACACAGTTCCAATTGTTGATATTTCTCATGATGATTCTTCTGATGAGCCTACTACCATTGTTTCTGATATGATTCTCTCTGCCAAGAGGAAAGGAGTGTTGGATGAGGAAGATCTTGGTCCTGACCTTGTGTCTGACAAAGAGAGGATTGAGCAAGCAAGACTGCTGAAAGATTATGAAGATCTGATGAAGAGTCAGGCATTGGCACAAAAGCTTGCAGATCAGTTTACTTCAAATTTGCCTCTTGAAAGACAAAGAGAACTGGATGAACAAGCAGTTCATTTTACTGATGAGCAGTGGGATTCTTACACTTTACAAGCTGCTTCAAATCCTACTCTTGCTCAAAGAATTTTGGGAGCTGATTTTAATAGTGAGAACTTTCCTGCACAAATGATGGCTATTGGTCAACGAAAGAAGAAAGCTGCAGCTGAAAAGAGAAAGGCTATTGTTGCACAGAAGGCCAAAGCAAAGAGAAAGAAACCACAGACTGAGGCCCAAATGAAGACTTATATGAGAAATGTGGTCTATAACCAATATACTTCTATCTATACCTCTGGTTTGACCAAGAAGCAAGTCTGGGCTTTACCTGAATCTGAATTGACAAGTCTATATAATATGATTATGAAGAGTATTAAACCAGCTTCTATTCAATTGAAGAGGAATGCTGCAAGTGTGAATGCTCCAGAAGCTAAAAGACTCAAGCCAGTTGAGATTGTTACTTCATTTTCTGGTGATAGAGAACAGCTGAGCACTCATGCTGTTTCTACTGAGACAACTCCTGAAGGGATACAATCTGCTGAACCTGTTGCTGCACCTTCCATTTCCACTGAGGAAACATCTGAGAAACAACCATCAATGATTCCTGAGAATCCTTCTATTCTTGTTTCTCCTGGAGATATACCCAGTGCTGCTGACACATCTATTGAGCCTGATACCATTCCTTCTTCTGCATCTGCTGAACAAGAAGGATCACATCTTTCCAACTATAATGCAGATATGGTTAGGAGAGCTGAACAAGAAGCTGCTATGTCTAGACAGGCCAGAGATGAGTTTGAGAAATTGTATGCAGAAGGAGGTTCTGTTCCAATTTCCTCTGTTCCTACATTTTCTATTCCTACTGAAGATGCCTCTGATGCATCTGAAAAGGTTACTTCTCTTTCTCCTCTCTCTATGGGTATTTATATACCTGGTAGGAGGAAGAAAAGGATGTCTCACAGAAGACACATTGCCATCAGGAGATCAGTAAGATTAGCTAGGAAGCAGACCTCTGGAGTTCATAAGTCTCATAAGGGTAGTTCTTCTAAGCATTTGGACCTACAGGCTGCTGATACAACATTTATCAAAGTGGGTTCTTCTGAAACTTTTCCTGAGGGTTCTTGTAGTGTTTTGGTACAATGGACATTGACTGATGGACAGCTTAACACCATATATAGGATTGATAATTCCTATATGCAGTTTACTTTCTTGCAAGAAATACTTCACTTGGTGGATAAGCAAGATTTGATTACTCTCCATAGACTTGTCACAGAGTATTATGCCACTCATACACCACAGGGTGCTGGTTTGTACTTACTGGGAGATCTTCAAGTTCTTTTGATTCTCAATCTCTAAATGGAATAGGCTACTCAATTTGGAAGAATTCACATAAGTGGAAGGTTGATACTTGGATATTTTACCCTATCCCAAATGTGCATGTTGTTGAAACAAAGTCTGGGATTAGGGTGTGTATGTTTTCTGATCAGCATTATCCTTTGTCCATTAAACTGATGCAACGTATGCTTAGAAGGAAATTGGAAGTTCCTCCTAATCCAGTGGCAAATGATATGACTAATGCTGAACAATTGATTGGGTTAATCAAGTCCAAGCTTCTACAACACAAAGCTTCTACTTGATTCTGGTATCTTGTATCCTTGTTGTGTGTTTTATTTCATTTATTTCTTAGTTAAAAAAAAAAAAAAAAAAACCATTGTATATTTGTACTAACTTTTCTGCAGGTTTGTTGTACATCACTCTGTTGATGGTTATCAACTCACCAGATGTGACTTGTGTCCATCAAAGAGTTGGCTAGTCCAAAGGGTACAGCTTTGGTAAAGACACATCAAATCTGTTGATAGCTGTAATGGTTTGCTCAAAATCATAGGGTACTCAACTCACCCATGCTTCATTGCTGAGAGTTGAAATGGTCATCAATTCACCATGGATGTAACCCTTTATGGGATCCAAAGAATTGGCTAGTCCACAAAAGTATGGTTTGTGGTAAAGACATTTGGTATCCATATTTGGTATTCAATTCACCAAGGTTCAGTTGAAACCAAGAATTGGCTAGTCCTGAGCAAACGGCTACAGGTAAAGACATCTCAAATCCGTTTATAGCTGATGATTTGCTAAAAATCATATGGTTATCAGTGTACCATAGTTTTCGGACTTAAACATTTGGCTACTCCAGTAGTAATGGCTATTGGTAAAGAGACATCAAATCCATTATTTTCAATGATTCACCTCTCACAGGAGTTAACACACCTGGATGTGATGAGAATAGTTTGAAACTAAACTGTTTTGATGTACACTTTGTCATTTGTTGCTGCGAAGACCTGAAGTTTAAAGTTTTGCCATTTATAGAGATGTGGTTCATTTGATTCTTTGCTGTTGATGTTCGAAGTCAATCCTCTTATTCTGAAGTGTTCCAGATCTATCAAGAATCTTGAACTTAACCATGTCAAATTCAAGATTAGGGGAGGATTGTTGGGAATTCTGATAAGTAAGAATTCTGCTGAAAAATACTGCTGATGGATTCTGCTGAAGAGCTGGAATCTGCTGAAGAAGTGTTTCTGCGGAAGTAGAGATTTCGCGTATTATGTTTCTGCTGAAGAAGTGTTTCCGCGTATTTTGTTATTAGTTAGGATATGCATGAGTTTTATTAGGAAATTATAATGCATATCTTCTATTACTTTTTAGAATATACGTTTCTTGTGAATCGGTTTAGGGTTCCTTGTCTATAAAAGGAACACATTATTATGTATTATGTACGAGTTTTGAAAAACAAATTTTAGTATTAATAAAAGATCCATAGAGGATCAAACCGTTCTTAGTTATTTGTGTTTTTACTTGTGTTTGATTTCCGCTTTAGAATACAAGTAATAGAGACTTTCTATTAGTGTGTTTGTGATTACATAGACATTACTATCGATCCACGAGCGCTCAAAGATCTATCAAGGTCTAAGGTTCAACATAATCTAAATGAACTTCCATTGTTTAGAAGCCTTCAATGAATGAAGATCACAAGCTCCCTAAACTTGTTGTGATGGATCTTTATATATGTATGAGGAATCTACATGAACTTCTTGAATAAGAAGTCTTCAATCATTGAGGATGTTAAGTGCCCTTGAATCTTCATATGTTGGAATGATTTGGTAGATGATGACTTCAAGATCTTCTAACCTTCTTGGTGGATCAGGAAGTATGCAAGCTTATGATGGATGATGACTCGCGATCTTTGAGCTAGCTTCAGAGGATCATTACGAGTGTATGCTTACAACATAATGAAAGTTAGTAACATTATGATCATTATGTAAAGGGTGATTAATCTATGTTTCTACATGGTTATCTATTGATCTAAGTGTATGAAAAGGGTAGAGGGAATGTGTGTTCTAGTTGGATGAACAATGGGTAGACAATGGGCTGCTATTTATAGCCAACAAGAATTTTACCCCGCGGATTTGGCGGATCCAAATAAAGGGATCTGTCCTTTATGTGATTTGGATCCGCGGGTGTCTGACAGAAACATCTCCAAATATCTTTCCATATCTAACCAAGATCTTGCACAATCTAATCCTTTGCTTCAAGATCTCTCCAAGATATATTTCAAATCTTCAAAGATATCTAAAGATCTCTAATTGATGTATGCCATGATGTCATGTATATATTTCTATTTTAATAATAAAAACATAAACATGTAAATGTATAAATGTATGTCCTATGTATATACTAGCTTAACTAATATATGTTTACCAATATATATCATGTTAGTTTGACACCTAAAGTGTACTTATCCTATTAATCTTAGGAAACATGATGTACAAGTAAAAGTACTTGTATATGCAAAATGTGAAATGAGGTTCTAAGTAGAATGGTTAGTCTTTTTAAAATACTTAATGACCTAGTCGTATTTTAAACATTCTAAATGGTTTGTTAAGGTTTGATCATAATGCCACATAACAAATATGTACGAACATGTGTTGTATCATACGAGAACTCGAGAAGTCAAGAGGTGTTGAATGTATGTTGAGACAAAATAAGATTACAAGTATGTATGATATTCATAAACTAATAAACACAAGATTGGGTGCTATATGGATCGAACTAGGAAGAAACTAGAGAGAGAAAGTGGAGTAGAACCTTTAGAGAGATAAACCAAAAAGAAAAATAAATTGAATGCTTGCAAAGGTCCAACCCTCTCCACATGTGGAGAGGGGTATTTATACTTACATGCTTAGCCTACTTACTTTGTCCCTATTGGACTGTGGAGCGAGCTGACAGTGGGTAAAGACCCGACTCACTCCACAATATTAATTACCTACTTTACTACTAATATTACTTGTATTACTACGAGCTATTTAATACACGAGAGTGCTCGGGGTGACCGAGTCTTCAACTGAATATTTATATTCCTAACAATCTCCCCCTAAGGGAGGTCACCCCGATAACAATGTTCTTAAATCAAGCACTCTATTCATGAAACTTAACTTTGTAGCTCGTAGACATTGATTCTTCAGTCTTTAGTAATCATTGTGCCTTCAGCAGTGGACTTATGACGACTTCTCCTTGTCTTGGATGATTTTGATCATTCTTCGAAAATATCATCCAACATGTATCTTCAAGTCATCTTTTATCAGTATGTCTCCATGTGATGAAGTATTCTTTGAGCCGACATGCTCACACTATTTGGTGTCATGATCTTTAGCATCAGAGTTTGCAGAAGCCGTGTTGAAGGTCTTTTTGGTTGATCATGACTTTGTTGAGTTACAATAATGATGTAGTGTGAGCA